>CM051240.1:74895442-75495442 GCA_027917425.1 Gastrophryne carolinensis
GAATGAGTCGCTATATGGCGCTATCTCAGTCGCTAAGCAGGATTGGCTTGATAAATGTGTGATTGTGGTGGGGAGCCGGCGTTCTCGTGGCGGGGCCCGTCATTATCGGCCGCTCACCAGTCGCTACCTGTCGCTATTCCTTCATAAATAAGGGCCTATGTTTTAAAGAGGAACATTGGGGAAGGTTTTAACCTTACCAATCTGCTGCACCCCTCTCTGGTTTAACAATTGGGCACGATTTACTCACCTCACCGGGGGACCCATGTTCTGGGTCCCTCGGGCACTGTGCACCGCCCCCGATCTCGCACTTGTGCATTGCATATGAATGAGATGCAATGGAGCCACCCAAAATCCCTCATGGGACAGATGGCTAAGCTGGTCGGGGTGGGGGATCAGAAGAAGCCGGATGTTGGCGACATCGAAAAGGTAAGTAGGGGCCGATGGAGGGGGGGAATTTTTTTTAAGGTCCTATTAAGAGCGGCAGGTCTAATGGATGGTAGACAAAAAGTTCTGTCCTTGGGGGTGGGGAGCCATCCTGTAGTCGCAAGTCCAGCTTTGTCTGCCAGTGCCAATCTCTGTACATACCAAGGGAAGTCATTATGGAGGTGGGGGATTTTGGAAGGCTAGCCTACAAACAGGTCCTGGCTGTCACAGTGTTTAGCGGTCAGAGACAGCAATAAAGAATGGGCAGTACATCAAACTCTTCTAAAACTAGAGATAAGACTTTGAACTTTGCTTCAGCATCAAACTGGGTTTGGCCTTTATACTTTACTATGGGGGATTTATACTTATGTGTTGGTATTTTTAAGGTTGTTTTAAAATTTACTGTCAGCATCACATTTTATTGTCTGTCAGTTATAGTTCTGTCTCTCTGGTGTAATATGTAGAAATTCTACTTTCCATCTGAAAACAATGTTTTATTTTAAAGCTCATCTGCGTAAAATAAGCTCTAAACTGCCTAGATCTTCAAATTGTTTGAGAAAGGTTCTGGTTTCCTAAAATAAATAGCTTGATAATAATTTTGATTATTATATGTTGACTGGATTCATCTGAATTGCAGTAAAAAGGTAAGCATCTGACCTTTAAAGCAGAACAAAACCATTCAAGGCCAGTTGGAGTCTTTCAGTTTAGTTCCGCTTTACTCCAGGCCTTCCCATGGGGCATCCAGGATCAGGATGCTCCAGTGTGTGAAAGACCCCCCCCTTCCTCAGGTTGCCAGTAGACTCACCTCTCCTAGCAGCTCAAGCAGCAATGTAAACAACTTCGGTCGCACACCCGGCATCTCTGGGCTGAAGCGCACTACCGTGTCCAGCCACTTAGGCCCTTATTTAACAAGGGATAGCGACAGGTAGCGACTGGTGAGCGGCCGGTAATGATGGGCCCCGCCACGAGAACGCCGGCTCCCCACCACAATCACACATTTATCAAGCCAATCCTGCTTAGCGACTGAGATAGCGCCACTCATTCATCATTATTCCAGCCTCAGCCCACAGCACCAGCGTCCGACCTTGAACAGCGACAGGTATGACCTCTCGCTACCTGGCGCTCTCCAATGCATTTCAATGGAACAATCTTTAAATATTCATAATTAATTGTTATTTTTTTTTTTTTTTTAAATGTGAAAAATTCTGTGACCACTTCTGCCATGTTAGATAATTTTTTTAAGGTAAAAAAAATAAATAAATAAAAAGTACAGAATTGATATTACAGGTCTGATATTAATCTATTCATATTACAAAATTATTTTAAAAACTTGTTTTTTTTTTGGTTTCCAAAAATATGGTTGTTTGGGGGTTAAAAAACTACTTTTAACCCATCGCCGCCAGCGCTGTGGGGTTTAAACATGCATTTTACAGCGCAAGAATTTTTTGAGCGTGATTTGTTAATGAATATGGTGGAAGCCGGTCGCTCTGACCAGTCGCTATCATGCGCTCCCATACAGCGCGGAACCTGTCAAATAGCGACTCCTCACCCAATATTCAACAATATGGCAAACCAACTGAGTCGCTATCAACTACCGAACAACGCCCAAGCACAGCGACTACTAGCGGGCGCTCTGAAAATGCCGCTACAGTCGCTCAACTGTCGCTACCTGCCGCTGTTAATGAATCGGCCTCCCAGATAGGCTGGGGGTGGGAGCGCTCCCCAATATAAAGGGAATTGCGGATGCGGCCACTCTCGCCCCCAATTTTCAAGCTCTGCATCTAAAAAGAGTTCATCAGCTTGGATGAGATCCCGCACGTGTGCCGCAGGACCGGGGAAAGATTAAATTTACTGGGGATCAGGGGGGGTTTACACAGAGGGGCAAGGAGAAAAACCTGGGATACCAGGCAAACCACATTGCTAGGCTTCGTTCCACTTTAAAGGACGACTATATTTAAACACGGTCACTCCAAGGATTCTGATACCGGAAGCAGGTCTTTGCACCTATGTGTGGTCCTACCAAGTGATGCACTGGTCCACTGTGGAGCACAGCACTGCCTCTAATTCTGGTTTAAAAATAACACCCCTGGATGGCGGAATAGGCAGCATAGAGCTGGAGCTCTGCGCAGGGACACCCCGGACTAAAGAGCAAGGCACACAGCGGCGATCCCCATTCCTAGATGCCCAGACGCAGGAAACCCTCAGGCACAACCAGGCACCAGCAGCCGGCCTCCATCGCCCGTTACTTTGGAACGACGGGCGGGGAGGAAGAAGGAGGAAGTGCCAGCAAAATGGCGGCGACGCGCCGGAGGACCGCGCACGTGGGGCTGGAGGGAGCTGGAGCCGGACGGAGTTCCCCTACCTTGCGGCGGGCGGGCGCGGAGGAGCCCGCGCGGGAGCCCCGAGGACCGTCTGCCTCTCCATGCTCGCGGGGCAGACTGCAGACAGAGCGGGAGACAGCGACCGCAGAGGACGGGGTGGCGGTGCCGCCTGTGAAGGTGAGCGTGGCGGCGGGGAGTGACGGCGGGACCCCTGCAGCCCGGGAAGGAGGAGGGAGGGCTTTCACGCCTGCACCGCAGCTGTCACCAGCCCCGGGGAGTGAAGAGGAGGAGGCCGGGGGAGAGCAAGGGCCATCAGCTGATGCGGCCCCAACGCACTATGAACAGCACAGTGGCAGTCCCCCGGGGCGGAGAGTAGAGCCCTATCAGCCAGAGGGTTGAAGGCCTCAGTCCCCTCCATGACCAGGATCCAGCCCCTGGGTTGAGCCCCTTCGCTGCTCCATGGGCTCCAGCACGGACAGGGGGGAGGGCTGAGAGGGGATGCCCCACTTCCCGGCATGATCTGACGGGCCCCTTGGGAGACACCCGGGGGCATGACGCACCCCACACTCAGAGGCCGTACACCATACCGCCTGACATCCCGACGGAGCGAACATGGGATGCCCCTGAGGCGCCGAGAGGAGATGTCGCGCAAGTGGCCCGCCTGTCCCCTGGACGGGCCTTGAGCGAGGGGACCACGGGGGGGAGTGGTGGTCGGTCTCCCGGGGCCCTCCCTCCCAGAAATGACAGCAGAACACTGACGGAGACGTCTGCGGCCCTTCCCTGCGCGATGTCAGAGGCGACGCAGCATATGCACTCGTTCTTGATCTCGGCCTTGGCTGGCGTAGTTCGCTCCAACATCTCGGACGCCCTGCAAGGGCTCCCTTCCCGATCTGATTTTGATGGCTACATTACACAAATGGAGAACACCCTCCGCAGAGAACTTGGCACGCTGCAGAACGCTATCTCTGAGGTCTCCCATAGAGTGGACTCAATTGAGCAAGATCAATCCTCACTAGCCCAGAGAGTGGCGGCCCTGGAACAGCTGCAGCGGGAGGAGAGAAGACACACCTCGGCCCTCTACCTCGGGCCTAGATGACCTGGAGAATCGAGGAAGACGCAACAACGTGAGGCTGCGGGGGCTCCCAGAGACGGTTGCCCAACCGGACCTGGAAAACGCGGCCAAAACCATCTTCAACACGATCCTGGGCTCCCCCCGCGTGGGCGATATCGTCATCGACAGAATCCACCGTGCCCTTGGCCCCAGATCAGCAGATCCGCAACGACCCAGAGACGTGATCTGCAGGATTCACTATTACAAGGCCAAAGAGGACATCCTGAGAAAGGCGTGGAAGAAGGGACCAACCAGATTTGAAGGCTCATCCGTGGCGGTTCTTCCTGACCTCTCCTCCAGGACACTTCAAATGAGACGAGAAATGAGACCCTTACTAGAGGTGATCCAGCGCCAGGGGGCCTCCTATCGTTGGGGGTTCCCATTTCACCTTATTGTCCGCTGAAATGGAAGATCCTTTGCCTTGAAAACAGCCGATCAGCTTCCACAGCTTTTTGCCTTCTTGGGCACTGACCCGGTCCGGATCCCGGACTGGCTCGCACCAACCCTGGAACCTCAGCGTGACGGGCTGAGAGTCAGAGGACCGCATGGACCGCCCGGGCGGGCGAGAGGAGCCCCGGGACGCCGGGAGCACCCGCCCAGTAACCGAGCCTAAACAAAAGATCGTCTTGGGGTCGTGGCCTCCCTCCGGGGTTGGCCCCCCCCCGGGGTTCGTGCTCACCTTGGCCCCCTGTCAGTGAAGAGGACCACCCCACCATTTCAGACGAATGACCGTCGCCCGTCCCCCTCACCTGGACCCGCAGGGACTGGCTGCCTGGCGGACCTCCGCCACGGAGAGGTACAGGGTCCTGGGAGGTGGGTGGCGGGGTCCTATGGACTCTCAAAGAAGTGGTGATGGAGAAAGAAGGGCTGGGGGTGTGGGGGGGGCCTTAGGGGGGCCCGGCTCGGGGGGTCGTGCCCTTTACCGCAATGTTCCTAAGTTACTAAGTGCCCAAACGTTTTGGTTCAAGATCTGAGGATTAGCCTTGTTGGCGGCCGTGGGTGTGGGTGCCGCGCGTGTGGGGGGGCCCTGGGGTCCGGCCCGCTGCCCCGGCCGGTGGGCCCCGCGCGGGCGGGGGGGGGGGGAACATCCTTCCCTGCCTGGTGGGGGGGGGGCGTCTGGCCGGACGCCGCGCCCGGGCCCACGTGTGGGTGTGCTCCCCTGCACGGGTGGCGCCCACAGGTTTAATATGGTTATAGTTTAAGAAGTTGGAATGTTGATTGTGCATGCGCGGGGACTGCCACTCGGCCTAAAATATGCCATAAGTGGCTGATACTGGGATGTGTCTTCTGGGTTCGGGGCCCGGTGGTCCGGCTCTGATGGGGGGAGCCCTCGGCCCCCGGGGCTGGGCGGTGGCCGGGGCCGCCGCCCCCCCGCCACCCCCCCCCCAAGTTGGGGGGGGGGTGGGCAGGCGGCGGGGGCCCGGGCCTGGATTCGGCGGGACGTGGGGATTATTCCCCCGCGCCCATGCTCGGCGCCCATTGGTGCCCCCTCTGGGCCCCACGCCCACAGGACAATCATAACTCTGCATTGCTACATGTGCCTTTTATAAAGTTATAAAGTTATAAAGTTACATAAGTATTTTCTTTCTATCTTTAGTCCTTGAAAGATGTGTCAATGTTTTTCAGTGTGTGCATCTCCTACACCTATACTGTTATCGTCTGACACTCCCCCATCTTAGGTGTCCCTGGTTGGGTTTTGTGCCTCTTCTACTGGCGCTTTCCCAAACAGGGAAACGTGGGCACGTTTGCTGCGGCCGCACCTAACCCCGGTGCCCCGCTACCCTACTTAACCCCCTCCCGAATAATTTCCCCCCTCAATATCCCTTCCCCTTACCCAACCCTACGACTGGCAGGTACTTCACCCCTGCCCACGTAGATCTAGACGCACCGCTCTTCTGTTCCACCTCCCTCCCCTTTCCTTTCCTTTTCCCCTTTTCCTCTGGCCCTCCTTCCCTAACCCCTCCCAAGGCCTGCCCTTTCCCTCCTGCCGTCTGGTCGCCCGCGTTCACTCCCCACCTTGTGCCGGGCCACATACTCGACATCTTCGGTTGCTGTTGTGACCTACCCTCGTCTCCGGACCGGTGCCCCTAGCCCGGGATGGCTAAACTGACAGTCTGTTCCCTGAACATCAAAGGGTTCAATGTCCCCGAGAAGCGTTCCAAGGTTCTGTACGATCTGCACAAGCAGAGAGTGGGCATACTTCTCCTCCAAGAGACTCACTTCCAGGTAGGTAAGATACCTAACCTGCAAAATAGATACTTTACATCATGGTACCATAGTACCAACCCACGAAGCAAGTCGCGGGGTGCATCTATAGCAATTCACAAATCCTTGCCCTTCACAGAAGTGGACTATCTTGCAGACCCCGAGGGGAGATTCGTCTTCCTCAAGGTGCAGATACACCAAAGAATTTACACAGTGGCGAATGTGTATCTACCGAATTACGAGCAAGCTGGGACGCTCCAGAGGTATCTCAAGAGGCTGGAAGAGTTCGCTGACGGAATTGTAATTCTTGGGGGAGACTTCAACCTCACATTGAACCCCCCCTTGGATTCCTCGTCCGGGAGATCTGCAGTGCCGCTAAGGGGGCTGCAGTCCCTGCGGAAGGCGCTGCATGGCATGCAGTTAATGGATGTTTGGAGATTGGAGCATGGACATGTTAGGGATTATACATACACAGTTCGTATAGTCGTATCGACTATATACTCCTAAGCCATCATGCTCTACCATGGCACCCCGAGTCCCGCATTGGCCCCTTTTTGTGGTCGGACCATGCGCCTGTCTTTGTATCATTTGACTTACCGAACGCAGCGCCGAAATGCTGGGACTGGCGCCTGAATGATAATCTCTTGAGGGACATGGCATGTATGAATAGAGTGAAGGAGACAATCATTAACTTTGCAGCTGACCACAGACAGGATGATTGCTCACCAACGATTCAATGGGAGGCATTAAAATGTGTTCTCAGGGGTGTCTTCTAGGGATGAGCGAATCGATCCGGACGAACCCGGATTCGATCCGAATTTCAGGAAAAATTCGATTCGGATCGAATCCGAATTTCCCCGCGATTCGATCACTCGAAGTTTTCCTTTAACATCCATTCATTTACATTACAGGCATTCTAAGATGGCGGGCGGGACATGTCTGGACATGTATCCCGCGCCAGTGCAAGCTGGGGCAGTCACATGCAGCCTATCAGCAGCCAGCAAGCCCGGTGACGTCACACAGCGGTATTTAACGGCGGCCATCTTGCTTTTCCTCATTTCTCTATTGCATTCGTGACAGACAGACAGAACGCTGTGTAGCTGAGGCAGTTAGACAGGCTGGAGACAGGCTGGAGACAGGGACAGACAGGGACAGGCTGGAGACAGGCAGGAGACAGGCAGGAGACAGACAGGAGACAGACAGGAGACAGACAGAAAGCCAGGGAAAGGTAGGAAAAACGGAGCTGGCTGACAGGGAGAATTTTTTTTTTTCATCCAGCCTTTGTTAGCGTTTTCAGGCTGCTTATAGTAACTAACTGTGCATATATACTGAACTGATCTTAAGTCTGCTGTGAGGCATCCCATTCTGTGACTAAAGCAGCCTCTATTTAATAGCATAATAAACATTTGCACTTATTCTCATAGAAATCAGGCCTGATAAAGACACTTTTGCTGTGCATGCTCTCTGGTTTTTGTGGCACTGGCATCCCATTCTGTGACTAAAGCAGCCTCTATTTAATAGCATAATAAACATTTGCACTTATTCTCATAGAAATCAGGCCTGATAAAGACACTTTTGCTGTGCATGCTCTCTGGTTTTTGTGGCACTGGCATCCCATTCTGTGACTAAAGCAGCCTCTATTTAATAGCATAATAAACATTTGCACTTATTCTCATAGAAATCAGGCCTGATAAAGACACTTTTGCTGTGCATGCTCTCTGGTTTTTGTGGCACTGGCATCCCATTCTGTGACTAAAGCAGCCTCTATTTAATAGCATAATAAACATTTGCACTTATTCTCATAGAAATCAGGCCTGATAAAGACACTTTTGCTGTGCATGCTCTCTGGTTTTTGTGGCACTGGCATCCCATTCTGTGACTAAAGCAGCCTCTATTTAATAGCATAATAAACATTTGCACTTATTCTCATAGAAATCAGGCCTGATAAAGACACTTTTGCTGTGCATGCTCTCTGGTTTTTGTGGCACTGGCATCCCATTCTGTGACTAAAGCAGCCTCTATTTAATAGCATAATAAACATTTGCACTTATTCTCATAGAAATCAGGCCTGATAAAGACACTTTTGCTGTGCATGCTCTCTGGTTTTTGTGGCACTGGCATCCCATTCTGTGACTAAAGCAGCCTCTATTTAATAGCATAATAACCATTTGCACTTATTCTCATAGAAATCAGGCCTGATAAAGACACTTTTGCTGTGCATGCTCTCTGGTTTTTGTGGCACTGGCATCCCATTCCGTGACTAAAGCAGCCTCTATTTAATAGCATAATAAACATTTGCACTTATTCTCATAGAAATCAGGCCTGATAAAGACACTTTTGCTGTGCATGCTCTCTGGTTTTTGTGGCACTGGCATCCCATTCCGTGACTAAAGCAGCCTCTATTTAATAGCATAATAAACATTTGCACTTATTCTCATAGAAATCAGGCCTGATAAAGACACTTTTGCTGTGCATGCTCTCTGGTTTTTGTGGCACTGGCATCCCATTCTGTGACTAAAGCAGCCTCTATTTAATAGCATAATAAACATTTGCACTTATTCTCATAGAAATCAGGCCTGATAAAGACACTTTTGCTGTGCATGCTCTCTGGTTTTTGTGGCACTGGCATCCCATTCTGTGACTAAAGCAGCCTCTATTTAATAGCATAATAAACATTTGCACTTATTCTCATAGAAATCAGGCCTGATAAAGACACTTTTGCTGTGCATGCTCTCTGGTTTTTGTGGCACTGGCATCCCATTCTGTGACTAAAGCAGCCTCTATTTAATAGCATAATAAACATTTGCACTTATTCTCATAGAAATCAGGCCTGATAAAGACACTTTTGCTGTGCATGCTCTCTGGTTTTTGTGGCACTGGCATCCCATTCTGTGACTAAAGCAGCCTCTATTTAATAGCATAATAAACATTTGCACTTATTCTCATAGAAATCAGGCCTGATAAAGACACTTTTGCTGTGCATGCTCTCTGGTTTTTGTGGCACTGGCATCCCATTCTGTGACTAAAGCAGCCTCTATTTAATAGCATAATAACCATTTGCACTTATTCTCATAGAAATCAGGCCTGATAAAGACACTTTTGCTGTGCATGCTCTCTGGTTTTTGTGGCACTGGCATCCCATTCTGTGACTAAAGCAGCCTCTATTTAATAGCATAATAAACATTTGCACTTATTCTCATAGAAATCAGGCCTGATAAAGACACTTTTGCTGTGCATGCTCTCTGGTTTTTGTGGCACTGGCATCCCATTCTGTGACTAAAGCAGCCTCTATTTAATAGCATAATAAACATTTGCACTTATTCTCATAGAAATCAGGCCTGATAAAGACACTTTTGCTGTGCATGCTCTCTGGTTTTTGTGGCACTGGCATCCCATTCTGTGACTAAAGCAGCCTCTATTTAATAGCATAATAAACATTTGCACTTATTCTCATAGAAATCAGGCCTGATAAAGACACTTTTGCTGTGCATGCTCTCTGGTTTTTGTGGCACTGGCATCCCATTCTGTGACTAAAGCAGCCTCTATTTAATAGCATAATAAACATTTGCACTTATTCTCATAGAAATCAGGCCTGATAAAGACACTTTTGCTGTGCATGCTCTCTGGTTTTTGTGGCACTGGCATCCCATTCTGTGACTAAAGCAGCCTCTATTTAATAGCATAATAAACATTTGCACTTATTCTCATAGAAATCAGGCCTGATAAAGACACTTTTGCTGTGCATGCTCTCTGGTTTTTGTGGCACTGGCATCCCATTCCGTGACTAAAGCAGCCTCTATTTAATAGCATAATAAACATTTGCACTTATTCTCATAGAAATCAGGCCTGATAAAGACACTTTTGCTGTGCATGCTCTCTGGTTTTTGTGGCACTGGCATCCCATTCTGTGACTAAAGCAGCCTCTATTTAATAGCATAATAAACATTTGCACTTATTCTCATAGAAATCAGGCCTGATAAAGACACTTTTGCTGTGCATGCTCTCTGGTTTTTGTGGCACTGGCATCCCATTCTGTGACTAAAGCAGCCTCTATTTAATAGCATAATAAACATTTGCACTTATTCTCATAGAAATCAGGCCTGATAAAGACACTTTTGCTGTGCATGCTCTCTGGTTTTTGTGGCACTGGCATCCCATTCCGTGACTAAAGCAGCCTCTATTTAATAGCATAATAAACATTTGCACTTATTCTCATAGAAATCAGGCCTGATAAAGACACTTTTGCTGTGCATGCTCTCTGGTTTTTGTGGCACTGGCATCCCATTCCGTGACTAAAGCAGCCTCTATTTAATAGCATAATAAACATTTGCACTTATTCTCATAGAAATCAGGCCTGATAAAGACACTTTTGCTGTGCATGCTCTCTGGTTTTTGTGGCACTGGCATCCCATTCTGTGACTAAAGCAGCCTCTATTTAATAGCATAATAAACATTTGCACTTATTCTCATAGAAATCAGGCCTGATAAAGACACTTTTGCTGTGCATGCTCTCTGGTTTTTGTGGCACTGGCATCCCATTCCGTGACTAAAGCAGCCTCTATTTAATAGCATAATAAACATTTGCACTTATTCTCATAGAAATCAGGCCTGATAAAGACACTTTTGCTGTGCATGCTCTCTGGTTTTTGTGGCACTGGCATCCCATTCTGTGACTAAAGCAGCCTCTATTTAATAGCATAATAAACATTTGCACTTATTCTCATAGAAATCAGGCCTGATAAAGACACTTTTGCTGTGCATGCTCTCTGGTTTTTGTGGCACTGGCATCCCATTCTGTGACTAAAGCAGCCTCTATTTAATAGCATAATAAACATTTGCACTTATTCTCATAGAAATCAGGCCTGATAAAGACACTTTTGCTGTGCATGCTCTCTGGTTTTTGTGGCACTGGCATCCCATTCTGTGACTAAAGCAGCCTCTATTTAATAGCATAATAACCATTTGCACTTATTCTCATAGAAATCAGGCCTGATAAAGACACTTTTGCTGTGCATGCTCTCTGGTTTTTGTGGCACTGGCATCCCATTCTGTGACTAAAGCAGCCTCTATTTAATAGCATAATAAACATTTGCACTTATTCTCATAGAAATCAGGCCTGATAAAGACACTTTTGCTGTGCATGCTCTCTGGTTTTTGTGGCACTGGCATCCCATTCTGTGACTAAAGCAGCCTCTATTTAATAGCATAATAAACATTTGCACTTATTCTCATAGAAATCAGGCCTGATAAAGACACTTTTGCTGTGCATGCTCTCTGGTTTTTGTGGCACTGGCATCCCATTCTGTGACTAAAGCAGCCTCTATTTAATAGCATAATAACCATTTGCACTTATTCTCATAGAAATCAGGCCTGATAAAGACACTTTTGCTGTGCATGCTCTCTGGTTTTTGTGGCACTGGCATCCCATTCCGTGACTAAAGCAGCCTCTATTTAATAGCATAATAAACATTTGCACTTATTCTCATAGAAATCAGGCCTGATAAAGACACTTTTGCTGTGCATGCTCTCTGGTTTTTGTGGCACTGGCATCCCATTCCGTGACTAAAGCAGCCTCTATTTAATAGCATAATAAACATTTGCACTTATTCTCATAGAAATCAGGCCTGATAAAGACACTTTTGCTGTGCATGCTCTCTGGTTTTTGTGGCACTGGCATCCCATTCTGTGACTAAAGCAGCCTCTATTTAATAGCATAATAAACATTTGCACTTATTCTCATAGAAATCAGGCCTGATAAAGACACTTTTGCTGTGCATGCTCTCTGGTTTTTGTGGCACTGGCATCCCATTCCGTGACTAAAGCAGCCTCTATTTAATAGCATAATAAACATTTGCACTTATTCTCATAGAAATCAGGCCTGATAAAGACACTTTTGCTGTGCATGCTCTCTGGTTTTTGTGGCACTGGCATCCCATTCTGTGACTAAAGCAGCCTCTATTTAATAGCATAATAAACATTTGCACTTATTCTCATAGAAATCAGGCCTGATAAAGACACTTTTGCTGTGCATGCTCTCTGGTTTTTGTGGCACTGGCATCCCATTCTGTGACTAAAGCAGCCTCTATTTAATAGCATAATAACCATTTGCACTTATTCTCATAGAAATCAGGCCTGATAAAGACACTTTTGCTGTGCATGCTCTCTGGTTTTTGTGGCACTGGCATCCCATTCCGTGACTAAAGCAGCCTCTATTTAATAGCATAATAAACATTTGCACTTATTCTCATAGAAATCAGGCCTGATAAAGACACTTTTGCTGTGCATGCTCTCTGGTTTTTGTGGCACTGGCATCCCATTCCGTGACTAAAGCAGCCTCTATTTAATAGCATAATAAACATTTGCACTTATTCTCATAGAAATCAGGCCTGATAAAGACACTTTTGCTGTGCATGCTCTCTGGTTTTTGTGGCACTGGCATCCCATTCTGTGACTAAAGCAGCCTCTATTTAATAGCATAATAAACATTTGCACTTATTCTCATAGAAATCAGGCCTGATAAAGACACTTTTGCTGTGCATGCTCTCTGGTTTTTGTGGCACTGGCATCCCATTCCGTGACTAAAGCAGCCTCTATTTAATAGCATAATAAACATTTGCACTTATTCTCATAGAAATCAGGCCTGATAAAGACACTTTTGCTGTGCATGCTCTCTGGTTTTTGTGGCACTGGCATCCCATTCTGTGACTAAAGCAGCCTCTATTTAATAGCATAATAAACATTTGCACTTATTCTCATAGAAATCAGGCCTGATAAAGACACTTTTGCTGTGCATGCTCTCTGGTTTTTGTGGCACTGGCATCCCATTCCGTGACTAAAGCAGCCTCTATTTAATAGCATAATAAACATTTGCACTTATTCTCATAGAAATCAGGCCTGATAAAGACACTTTTGCTGTGCATGCTCTCTGGTTTTTGTGGCACTGGCATCCCATTCTGTGACTAAAGCAGCCTCTATTTAATAGCATAATAAACATTTGCACTTATTCTCATAGAAATCAGGCCTGATAAAGACACTTTTGCTGTGCATGCTCTCTGGTTTTTGTGGCACTGGCATCCCATTCCGTGACTAAAGCAGCCTCTATTTAATAGCATAATAAACATTTGCACTTATTCTCATAGAAATCAGGCCTGATAAAGACACTTTTGCTGTGCATGCTCTCTGGTTTTTGTGGCACTGGCATCCCATTCTGTGACTAAAGCAGCCTCTATTTAATAGCATAATAAACATTTGCACTTATTCTCATAGAAATCAGGCCTGATAAAGACACTTTTGCTGTGCATGCTCTCTGGTTTTTGTGGCACTGGCATCCCATTCCGTGACTAAAGCAGCCTCTATTTAATAGCATAATAAACATTTGCACTTATTCTCATAGAAATCAGGCCTGATAAAGACACTTTTGCTGTGCATGCTCTCTGGTTTTTGTGGCACTGGCATCCCATTCTGTGACTAAAGCAGCCTCTATTTAATAGCATAATAAACATTTGCACTTATTCTCATAGAAATCAGGCCTGATAAAGACACTTTTGCTGTGCATGCTCTCTGGTTTTTGTGGCACTGGCATCCCATTCCGTGACTAAAGCAGCCTCTATTTAATAGCATAATAAACATTTGCACTTATTCTCATAGAAATCAGGCCTGATAAAGACACTTTTGCTGTGCATGCTCTCTGGTTTTTGTGGCACTGGCATCCCATTCTGTGACTAAAGCAGCCTCTATTTAATAGCATAATAAACATTTGCACTTATTCTCATAGAAATCAGGCCTGATAAAGACACTTTTGCTGTGCATGCTCTCTGGTTTTTGTGGCACTGGCATCCCATTCTGTGACTAAAGCAGCCTCTATTTAATAGCATAATAAACATTTGCACTTATTCTCATAGAAATCAGGCCTGATAAAGACACTTTTGCTGTGCATGCTCTCTGGTTTTTGTGGCACTGGCATCCCATTCTGTGACTAAAGCAGCCTCTATTTAATAGCATAATAAACATTTGCACTTATTCTCATAGAAATCAGGCCTGATAAAGACACTTTTGCTGTGCATGCTCTCTGGTTTTTGTGGCACTGGCATCCCATTCCGTGACTAAAGCAGCCTCTATTTAATAGCATAATAAACATTTGCACTTATTCTCATAGAAATCAGGCCTGATAAAGACACTTTTGCTGTGCATGCTCTCTGGTTTTTGTGGCACTGGCATCCCATTCCGTGACTAAAGCAGCCTCTATTTAATAGCATAATAAACATTTGCACTTATTCTCATAGAAATCAGGCCTGATAAAGACACTTTTGCTGTGCATGCTCTCTGGTTTTTGTGGCACTGGCATCCCATTCTGTGACTAAAGCAGCCTCTATTTAATAGCATAATAAACATTTGCACTTATTCTCATAGAAATCAGGCCTGATAAAGACACTTTTGCTGTGCATGCTCTCTGGTTTTTGTGGCACTGGCATCCCATTCTGTGACTAAAGCAGCCTCTATTTAATAGCATAATAACCATTTGCACTTATTCTCATAGAAATCAGGCCTGATAAAGACACTTTTGCTGTGCATGCTCTCTGGTTTTTGTGGCACTGGCATCCCATTCCGTGACTAAAGCAGCCTCTATTTAATAGCATAATAAACATTTGCACTTATTCTCATAGAAATCAGGCCTGATAAAGACACTTTTGCTGTGCATGCTCTCTGGTTTTTGTGGCACTGGCATCCCATTCCGTGACTAAAGCAGCCTCTATTTAATAGCATAATAAACATTTGCACTTATTCTCATAGAAATCAGGCCTGATAAAGACACTTTTGCTGTGCATGCTCTCTGGTTTTTGTGGCACTGGCATCCCATTCCGTGACTAAAGCAGCCTCTATTTAATAGCATAATAAACATTTGCACTTATTCTCATAGAAATCAGGCCTGATAAAGACACTTTTGCTGTGCATGCTCTCTGGTTTTTGTGGCACTGGCATCCCATTCTGTGACTAAAGCAGCCTCTATTTAATAGCATAATAAACATTTGCACTTATTCTCATAGAAATCAGGCCTGATAAAGACACTTTTGCTGTGCATGCTCTCTGGTTTTTGTGGCACTGGCATCCCATTCTGTGACTAAAGCAGCCTCTATTTAATAGCATAATAAACATTTGCACTTATTCTCATAGAAATCAGGCCTGATAAAGACACTTTTGCTGGCCAAAGCCCTACTGGACCCTGCCAGGTCGATTCCTGCCCGGGGCATCCCATTCTGTGACTACAGCAGCCTCTGTTTAAGACCATATAAGCATTTGCTCTTATCATATTTGAAATTAGCCTGATAAAGACACTTTTGCTGGCCAAAGCCCTACTGGACCCTGCCAGGTCCATTCCTGCCCAGGGCATCCCATTCTGTGACTAAAGCAGCCTCTGTTTAAGACCATATAAGCATTTGCTCTTATTATATTTATATTATAAGACACTTTTGCTGGGCATAGGCTTACTGCTGCCTGCCAGGTGCACTTCTGTTGAGGCATCCCATTCTGTAACATAGCATACCCCTCTTTATTTACACTAAGCAGCTCTCTTATTTACACTAAGCAGGCCTGTTGGAGGCTGAGTGTTACTGCTCACTTTTGGTGTGCATTATATTCTGTTTTATATAGACCCACTGCTGCCTGGGGGTTCTTAAAATATCACCTACTACCACGCCAGTTAGACTATGTCGGGCAGACAAGTGCCTGGAAGTGAAAAGAGGAGTGGCAGAGGCCAAGATTCCGCAGGCAGAGCTCGCATCAGACTGGGGGCCAGTAGCAGCAGGAGTCACGCTGAGAGACCTAATCTGCCAGTATCTGCTAGCGGTCGGGTCTCCACCAGTAACGCATCTGCCGTGGCAGATTGGCTGACGCGCTCATCAACAACATCATCACAACTTACATCTGAGACCCCCAGTCTAGGGTCGGTAGGTTCCTCTGACACAACCCTGAGTTGGCATGCCCCGAGAGCAGTCCCTGTCCTCCCATTGCCTCTGTCCTACGCCGTTCCCTCCCCCAGCGACGTATCCTATGCTTTGGGTTCAGCTCCACTCTTTAGTGAGGAGGACGATCAGATACAGGAGGACAGTCAGCAGCTACTGCCCAGCCAAGAAATGGAGGTGGCTTCTTTAGCTAGGCAGACAAATAGTGATGTGGACAGTGTCGTGGGTGCTGCGAGCGTTCCAGCTCCTGCGCCAGACACTGTTGACGAATCCACGAACATCAGTGACGTACAGCCACAACCCGGTGATGATGATGATGATGACGATGAAGCCGATCGCACTTGGGAGCCGGGTGATGAAGGGGCTTCATCGTCATCATCAGGAGAAGAGGGGCGCAGGTTGCCCCGGAGTCAGCAGCTGAGGCAGCAAGGTGGTAGCAGTCAGCATGGGGGCACAATTCCAAAGGCTGGAGCCGGCCGGGGCCGGGGCCGGGGTAGAGCACCTGCTGTGCGGCAGTCTACCTTATCGGGAGGTAGTGGAGCAGGGGTTCCTGGAGTTGGCAACAGCAGCAGTGAATCAGTGAGGCCAGGGGGTGGGAAAAGTAGCTACTCGGCAGTGTGGCAGTTTTTCCTGAGGCATCCACAGGAGGGTAACATGGCCACATGCAAGATATGTAGGCAAAAGGTGAAGCGTGGCCAGGGTCCAAATGTTGGCACCACGGCCCTGCGTCAACATATGATGCGCCACCATAAAACGACCTGGGAGAACCGAGGCTCCCAAGGGGTGGTCCAGTCTGCTTCCTCACCAAGTGAGCTCCCAATTTCTGCCAGCCAAGGCTCCAGCACCTCAGCCGAAGGCAGCTGTGCGTCACACCCATCCTCTGTCGCTCCTGCTCCTCCTCCTCCTCCTCCAAGTCATGCATCCCGCCAGCAATCCATCAGCGAAGCCATGTCCAAGAGACAGCAGTATGCGCCCACTCATCCTACGGCGCAGAAGCTGAATGTGCTCCTGTCCAAGTTGCTGGTGCTGCAGTCGCTCCCTTTTCAGGTGGTGGAATCTGCACCTTTCAGAGAACTGATGGCTTGTGCCGAGCCGAGGTGGAGAGTCCCAAGCCGTCATTTCTTTGCCAAGAAGGCAGTACCAGCGCTGCACACTTTTGTTGAACAGAAGGTGGGCCAGTCCTTGAGCCTGTCGGTGTGTAGCAAAATACATGGCAGCGCCGACATCTGGAGCTGTAACTACGGTCAGGGGCAGTACATATCGTTTACGGCCCACTGGGTGAATGTGGTCCCTTTGCAGCAGCAACTTGGACAGGTCACGCCGCTTCGGCCTCCGCGCTCTCTGCCCATTGGGCCTGTGACACCGTGCGACTCGGCCTCCTCATCCTCCGCCATCTCCTCACCCTCCACTGTAGGCTCAAGTCTCAGTGCCCCTCCAGTCTACCATGTGTGCAGGGCACGGAGGTGTCACGCAGTGCTTCACATGGTTCGTCTTGGCGAACGGAGTCACACAGGGGAGGAACTGCTTAAATGTATTCATCAGGAAATCCAAACATGGCTTACTCCGAGAAAACTTAAAATGGGAATCATGGTTACCGACAATGGGAAGAACATTTTGTCTGCGCTGCGCCAAGGAAGCCTGACCCATGCCCCCTGCATGGCTCACGTCTTCAATCTGGTTGTCAAGCGGTTTCTGAAGTGTTCCCCCCATCTGCAGGACATCCTAACAACTTCACGGAAACTTTGCATGCACTTCAGCCACTCCTACACCGCCAAACACACCCTTCTTGAGCTACAGCGTCAGAATGGTATCCCCCAACATAGTCTGATTTGCGATGTTTCCACCCGTTGGAATTCCACCCTTCACATGTTGGACCGATTATATGAACAGAGAAAAGCCATCACGGATTTCCTGATGATCCAAGCAGATAGGGGGACTCCCCTGTGTAACTTCAATGTCAACCAGTGGCAGCTCATACGTGACACCTGCCGTTTGCTCAGGCCCTTTGAGGAAGCCACTTTATTTGTCAGTCGGCAGGATTACGGGATGAACGACGTGATTCCACTGCTTCATGTACTACAGCACATGTTGGAAACCATGGCTGGTCAGGGCACTGGAGACATGGCGTTTACATCTTACGGCCACATGAACCCCGTTGGAGCTGAACTGGAGGAGGAGGAGGAGGAAGAGGAGGAGGAGGAGTTGCCCAGCGAAACACAGTTTAGGCTTGGCGAAATGGCTGGTTTATCTAGTCAGCGGACAGGAGAGGAGGAGCAGGAGCAGCCAGAGGAGCTAGAGGTTTTTGAGGAAGGAGAGACAGAGGACCCGGGCACACCGTGGCAGTATGCAGTGGAGATGGAGACAGGTAGTCCATCCGAGTCACTTGCGCAAATGGCACGAAGCATGCTCACATGCTTGCGTAGTGACCCCAGAATTGTTTCCATCTGTCGGCGGGATGACTTCTGGCTGTCCACCTTATTGGACCCTCGCTTCCGGCACAAAATGGGGGCATTTTTTAAACCCACCGAGAGGGAGGACAAACTCAACTACTACAAAGACATTCTACGTAGGCAGTTGGCCGATGCCTATCTGCGCCATGGTCCATACTCTCGCAGGTCTGACTCGAGGGGACCTCTGCGCTCACCTTCCACTGCCATGGCCGCTGGGGGGGTTGGCAGCAGCAGCAGCAGAAGCTCCATCAGCAGCAGCAGCCTCAGTCTTCAGTCGCTAATGAGTAGCTTTCTACACCCGCATAGTGAGGCTACTCATGAGCAGCAGGAAGACCTGGAGCAGGACCTGAACCAGCAGGTCATGTCATACTTTGACATGACCATGCCAACACACCTTGAGGATCCGCTGGACTTCTGGGCAGCCAAAATTGATTTGTGGCCGCAACTAGCAGAGTTTGCCCTGGAAAAGCTGTCCTGCCCGGCAAGTAGCGTGCCATCTGAGCGGGTGTTTAGTGCGGCGGGGGCCATAGTTACGGCGAGGAGAACTCGTCTGTCAACTAAAAATGTGGAGAGACTCACCTTTGTCAAAATGAATCAGGGATGGATCAGCCAGGATTTCCACCCACCAATGCCTGATGCATGCGACTAGATTCAGCATGGTGCCACGTTTTACACTTTACAAATGGTGCAAAACATATTTATGTCTTTAGGCCATTTTTTGGGCTCCTGCTGCTGCTACTGCCAACTTCTGCCAACTCCAGGGTGTGATTCATCCAATTTTTGGGCTCCTGAAGCCAACTCCAGTGTATATTTGGGCTCCTGCTGCTACTACTGTCAACTCCTGCCAACTCCAGGGTGTGATTCATCCAATTTTTGGGCTCCTGAGGCCAACTCCAGTGTATATTTGGGCTCCTGCTGCTGCTACTGTCAACTCCTGCCAACTCCAGGGTGTGATTCATCCAATTTTTGGGCTCCTGAAGCCAACTCCAGTGTATATTTGGGCTCCTGCTGCTACTACTGCCAACTTCTGCCAACTCCAGGGTGTGATTCATCCAATTTTTGGGCTCCTGAAGCCAACTCCAGTGTATATTTGGGCTCCTGCTGCTGCTGCTGCCAACTTCTGCCAACTCCAGGGTGTGATTCATCCAATTTTTGGGCTCCTGAAGCCAACTCCAGTGTATATTTGGGCTCCTGCTGCTGCCAACTTCTGCCAACTCCAGGGTGTGATTCATCCAATTTTTGGGCTCCTGAAGCCAACTCCAGTGTATATTTGGGCTCCTGCTGCTACTACTGTCAACTCCTGCCAACTCCAGGGTGTGATTCATCCAATTTTTGGGCTCCTGAGGCCAACTCCAGTGTATATTTGGGCTCCTGCTGCTGCTGCTGCCAACTTCTGCCAACTCCAGGGTGTGATTCATCCAATTTTTGGGCTCCTGAGGCCAACTCCAGTGTATATTTGGGCTCCTGCTGCTGCTACTGTCAACTCCTGCCAACTCCAGGGTGTGATTCATCCAATTTTTGGGCTCCTGAAGCCAACTCCAGTGTATATTTGGGCTCCTGCTGCTGCTGCTGCTGCCAACTTCTGCCAACTCCAGGGTGTGATTCATCCAATTTTTGGGCTCCTGAAGCCAACTCCAGTGTATATTTGGGCTCCTGCTGCTGCTGCTGCCAACTTCTGCCAACTCCAGGGTGTGATTCATCCAATTTTTGGGCTCCTGAAGCCAACTCCAGTGTATATTTGGGCTCCTGCTGCTGCTGCTGCCAACTTCTGCCAACTCCAGGGTGTGATTCATCCAATTTTTGGGCTCCTGAAGCCAACTCCAGTGTATATTTGGGCTCCTGCTGCTACTACTGTCAACTCCTGCCAACTCCAGGGTGTGATTCATCCAATTTTTGGGCTCCTGAGGCCAACTCCAGTGTATATTTGGGCTCCTGCTGCTGCTGCTGCCAACTTCTGCCAACTCCAGGGTGTGATTCATCCAATTTTTGGGCTCCTGAGGCCAACTCCAGTGTATATTTGGGCTCCTGCTGCTGCTACTGTCAACTCCTGCCAACTCCAGGGTGTGATTCATCCAATTTTTGGGCTCCTGAAGCCAACTCCAGTGTATATTTGGGCTCCTGCTGCTGCTGCTGCTGCCAACTTCTGCCAACTCCAGGGTGTGATTCATCCAATTTTTGGGCTCCTGAAGCCAACTCCAGTGTATATTTGGGCTCCTGCTGCTGCTACTGTCAACTCCTGCCAACTCCAGGGTGTGATTCATCCAATTTTTGGGCTCCTGAGGCCAACTCCAGTGTATATTTGGGCTCCTGCTGCTGCTACTGTCAACTCCTGCCAACTCCAGGGTGTGATTCATCCAATTTTTGGGCTCCTGAAGCCAACTCCAGTGTATATTTGGGCTCCTGCTGCTGCTACTGCCAACTTCTGCCAACTCCAGGGTGTGATTCATCCAATTTTTGGGCTCCTGAAGCCAACTCCAGTGTATATTTGGGCTCCTGCTGCTACTACTGCCAACTTCTGCCAACTCCAGGGTGTGATTCATCCAATTTTTGGGCTCCTGAGGCCAACTCCAGTGTATATTTGGGCTCCTGCTGCTACTACTGCCAACTTCTGCCAACTCCAGGGTGTGATTCATCCAATTTTTGGGCTCCTGAGGCCAACTCCAGTGTATATTTGGGCTCCTGCTGCTGCTGCTGCCAACTTCTGCCAACTCCAGGGTGTGATTCATCCAATTTTTGGGCTCCTGAAGCCAACTCCAGTGTATATTTGGGCTCCTGCTGCTGCTACTGCCAACTTCTGCCAACTCCAGGGTGTGATTCATCCAATTTTTGGGCTCCTGAAGCCAACTCCAGTGTATATTTGGGCTCCTGCTGCTACTACTGCCAACTTCTGCCAACTCCAGGGTGTGATTCATCCAATTTTTGGGCTCCTGAGGCCAACTCCAGTGTATATTTGGGCTCCTGCTGCTACTACTGCCAACTTCTGCCAACTCCAGGGTGTGATTCATCCAATTTTTGGGCTCCTGAGGCCAACTCCAGTGTATATTTGGGCTCCTGCTGCTGCTGCTGCCAACTTCTGCCAACTCCAGGGTGTGATTCATCCAATTTTTGGGCTCCTGAAGCCAACTCCAGTGTATATTTGGGCTCCTGCTGCTACTACTGTCAACTCCTGCCAACTCCAGGGTGTGATTCATCCAATTTTTGGGCTCCTGAAGCCAACTCCAGTGTATATTTGGGCTCCTGCTGCTGCTGCTGCCAACTTCTGCCAACTCCAGGGTGTGATTCATCCAATTTTTGGGCTCCTGAGGCCAACTCCAGTGTATATTTGGGCTCCTGCTGCTGCTGCTGCCAACTTCTGCCAACTCCAGGGTGTGATTCATCCAATTTTTGGGCTCCTGAAGCCAACTCCAGTGTATATTTGGGCTCCTGCTGCTACTACTGTCAACTCCTGCCAACTCCAGGGTGTGATTCATCCAATTTTTGGGCTCCTGAGGCCAACTCCAGTGTATATTTGGGCTCCTGCTGCTGCTGCTGCCAACTTCTGCCAACTCCAGGGTGTGATTCATCCAATTTTTGGGCTCCTGAGGCCAACTCCAGTGTATATTTGGGCTCCTGCTCCTGCTGCTGCCAACTTCTGCCAACTCCAGGGTGTGATTCATCCAATTTTTGGGCTCCTGAAGCCAACTCCAGTGTATATTTGGGCTCCTGCTGCTGCTGCCAACTTCTGCCAACTCCAGGGTGTGATTCATCCAATTTTTGGGCTCCTGAGGCCAACTCCAGTGTATATTTGGGCTCCTTCTGCCCCTCATAGTGATGCCACTTCAACTCTCTGCAATTGTGCCGCTCTGCGATTCTATTAGCGATGCCTCTGATCTGCATGTGATATTTCTTCAAAGTATTATTTAACAAACCCAGCACGCATCCTGTGCGTGTTACAGCAAGGCTGAATGGTTTACAACCCTATTGAGGCTGTAGGAGGCTCAGAAATAGCCGTTTTTAATAGCGATTCGTCGCGAATTTATTCGGGTCGAAACGATTTTTGTCGGAAAATTCGGCGAATCAGTCGAATCGAATTTTTCAAAAGTTCGCTCATCTCTAGTGTCTTCATTCAAGAGGGCTCAAGGTTAAAACGCGAGAGAGCGGCTTTGATCTCCGGGACACTGCAGACCATCTGCGACCTGGAATCTAGGCACAAGCAAGATCCTACACCGGAACTGCTCGCTGAGCTGTCGCTCAATAGAAATAAGTTACTCAAGCTATACGATCAAGCTTATCTGAGGTACAGGGACAGGCGACGAGCTGCAATGTATGAACACGCAAATAAGTGCGGGAAGCTATTGGCCAGGTCGCTCCACTGCAGATCAACGCCATCATTCATCCCAAGCATCAAAGCAAGAGGAGGAGAGAACATCACGGATCCATCCAGGATCCCAGAAGTGTTTAGAAGCTTCTACAGCAGCCTGTATAACCTTCAACCAAGCCTTACCCATGGTTCGTCCGCAGCATTGGAGACAAACATAAATAATTACATAGCGGAGACTCCACTTCCAACAATTCCGGAGGACTCCGCAACGGACTTGGAGGTGCCGTTCTCGGAGGCGGAGGTCCTGAAGGCCATCAAGGAGGCACCTGCGGGGAAAAGCCCGGGGCCTGATGGCTACACCGCGAGATTTTTCAAGGCCTTAGCTCCCCAACTCATTCCCTGGCTGGTAAGAGCCTACAATCATGTAGGGGCAAACAGCCCTTTCCCAAGACAGGCCCTGGAAGCCACAATTACAGTGATTCCCAAACCAGGCAAGGATCCCTCGGCATGTGGCAGCTATAGGCCGATCTCCTTGCTCAATGTCAACGTAAAACTATTTGCAAAAATAATAGCCACCAGAATCAAACAATTGATCCCTCAATTGATCCACCTGGACCAAGTGGGATTTGTCCCTGGCCGAGAAGCCAGGGACAACACCAATAAACTACTGGACCTTATCGCCCATGTCCGCAAGAATGACATACCGGCTTGTGTTATATCCTGCGACGCCGAGAAGGCGTTTGATAGGGTGAGTTGGCACTTTCTTAAGGCGACCCTATCCCAGATTGGCTTGGGCCCCATCATCATCTCCAAGATCCTGGCACTGTACCAGGATCCCTCAGTCCGTGTTAGAGCCAACGGAATGTTATCGGACCCATTCACGATCACAAACGGCACTCGCCAGGGCTGCCCTCTTTCACCCCTGCTGTACATACTTACAATGGAGCACTTGGCAATAGCCATAAGGAACAATCCAGATATCAAGGGGATTGAATGTGGAGGAAGACAATACAATGCCTCTATCTTTGCAGACGACCTGCTCCTCCACTTGACATCTCCGGCCATATCTTTCCCGGCAGTTCTTGGGGAGTTTGAGAGATTCGGCCAGTTATCTAACTTCCGAGTTAACTATGCAAAGTCAGAGGCGATGAATCTCAACCTACCGCTGCCCCTAGTGGAGAGGCTCAGTCACAGTTTCCCCTTTAAGTGGCAGCCCACCGCAATAAAATACCTGGGTGCCCTCATACCGTCCGACTTGGACAAACTCTACGAGCTAAACTTCAAGGCTCTACAGGCGAGGGCTCACCACGACCTTACAAAGTATGATAGAGGACGATACTCATGGTTTGGAAGGATCAACATTCTGAAAATGGACGTACTCCCCCGATTTTTGTACCTCTTTCAGGCAATTCCGATTATGCTCCTCAGGCATTTCTTCAAATCAATTCAAGCAGAGTTTCTGAAATTCATCTGGGGCTCACGGAGGCCACGCATCAGATTCAATATACTGGTCAGGCCAAAGAGTGCAGGTGGAGTCGGAGCCCCGGACCTAAGGCTTTACCATGCTGCGGCTATCATTACAAGGATAGCAGATTGGACGTACAGGAGAGAGGACAAACTATGGGTCCAATTGGAGCAGGATATCCTGGGATTCAGCCCGCGCTCCCTCCCGTGGATATCCACCGCGGGGGGTGCCAACAGAAAGGGGTTCCCTTACCTGGCACAGCATTTTCTCTCCAGCTGGGACGGACTGCAGCGGCGGGGGAAGTTGGTTAACAGGCCTGGACCTCTCACCCCGCTGTTCAACAACCCGGAGTTCCCACCGGGACAGGGCACCTCCCGTTTCCTGATCTGGAGAGAGACAGAGGATACTAGGTTACGTGACATCTTGTCAGGAGGGAAGCTGCCTTCCCTAGCTGAAATGAGAGCGCGGTACGGGGGTGGCCACCTGTCCTGGTTGCATCATTGGCAGCTCGGGGCGTTCTTGGCCAAGGGAGGGCGAATTGGCCATGCCTCTCTACCCCTGACACCCCTGGAGGAATGCCTCACACAGCCGCAGCCGCTGGAACATGTGATATCAGCTTTTTACGGCATACTGGTCGCCACCAGGCATACATCAGAGCTGGAATTCATGTCCAAGTGGGAAAGGGACCTGGGGACCCCGATTACGGGGGACGAGACCCAGAAGATATTTACGCTGACGCATAAGCTTATGGGGGCCAGTTCAGCGCAGGAAAAAAACTACAAAGTCCTCACAAGATGGTACAGATGCCCAACGGACATTGCCTCATTTGCGTCGGGGGATCGGATGCCTGTTGGAGATGCGGAGCACCCCGGGGAGGGATCTTACACATTTGGTTGGAATGCCCTCCGATCAAGAGGCTCTGGGATACAGTTCTCGAGGTTCATACGGAGGTGGAGGGCTCTGTAGTCCCAAACACTCAGAGAGTCGCCCTGCTCTCCCTGATTCCTGGATCCGTGACCAAGGCCAAGAAAGGAGTTCTCAAATACTTTCTGGCGGCTGTGAGATTAATTATCCCCAGACATTGGAAGTCCCCTGTTCCGCCAAGCATGGCGGAATGGTTTGCTGAAATGGACCATATCTTGAGGATGGAGGAATTGGTGGCGGAGAGTGGAGAGGGAACCGAGACGCACTGGACGACGTGGACGAATTGGATCAGATTCAGGGAGTCGGACGAGGCAAAGGCCTTCGCGGCGATGGACGTGGGCCGGAGATGATAAGTCTTGCGGTTGGGATTGTGGCCATCCGTCGGCGGGAGGCCCCTCTGGCAACACTTCCCCCCCATCCCGCCCCTTCGCCCCCTCCCGCCCCCCTCCGATTATATCCCCCCCCCTCTTTTGCTCCCCCTTCTATCTCTTCTTTCTCTTTCTTCTTTCTCCCCCTTTCCCCTCTTGTCTTGTCCTCTCTCGTGTTTCCCCCACCCACCCATCACCTGCATGATGGGTTTTCTCTCCTCCCCCCGTCTCATCCTGATCCGCCTCCCCTGGCCTCTTTTCGGTCACGGCCTATGCCCTATGGCGGGATCGCCATAGGGGCCCGCATGCCCCGAGCCCCCTTGCTGCCCTGGTGGCTGGCGGGGGGGGGGGGGGAGCCTTGGACCCTGACTTGGGCTCTGGGAGGACAAGCTTGGTTTGACATGATGCAGTTCAGATGACTCACCCATACACGACCAATGGGACGAGGGGCACATCCCCTGTTGTTGACCCACGCTTTTCTATGAGTGATGCCTGGTCAATTCGCTCCTTAGAAACTCTAGTTCTCGCCTTCAGGGGTATGAGATGCAAACACAGTGTGCCGTTAATTTCTACACTGTCAGACAGGGGTGACGGGGGGGGCGGAGGGTTTGACTGGGCCCCAGCTGCACCTGGAGGCGTGGGTGGGGCGGGAGCACGGTTTGTTTCTTTGTCTGTACTACCTATTCTCTTATACTTGTATTATGTCTTTATATTTGAAAAGCTTAATAAACAAGAGATTAAACTAAAAATAACACCCCTTACCTGGGCCCGTAATTTGGCACTGTCCACTGGTGCATCTGGTGACACCCCACTCTGTGTGCTTACCGGCCCGATTTAAGCTGACCGGCAGGCACGTGCGCACGCTCTGTGCTCTGTGACCAAGATGCCCATGATGTGACCCATGGCTAGGTGTTTCTCTTTTTTAATACACTGTCCTTTCATAAATAAATAAATAAAAATATATAGCTGAATATGGCTGTGGAGGCTGATTCATTACTAACGCCAGGTATCGGCAGATGAGCGTCTGTATAGCGGCGCTTAGAGCGACCGCTAGTAGATGCTGTAAGCGGGTATCGAGCGCTGTAACATAGCGCCTCAGCCGTTTTAGTAATCTGGTCCAGACTGATGAATGTGATGTATGTAGGGCGCTCTAACACCAGTACAGCGCAGCAGCGAGCAAAAGGTGGCACCAGCTCAGTGTGACCAACTCTCGGCGCTCCACACTATACTTATCAAAAAAGGACAGACACACAGCGTCGGCGCTCTAAAGCTGGGTGCTGTAGCATAGAGCGCCAGACGCTGTGTGATTAAAGTCTGTTTTTGAACAGATATACACCAGTAACAAAGTGAAAACACATGGAATGACATTGTTTTAATACTGTGACATTAACACTTAATGTGCCAGACCTGTAATGACAATTCTGCATAAAAATATAAAAAGTCAAAAAAGTTTCTAAAAGTGTTTGTTTGCAGCCAGGAGAGGTCACACAATGATTTGAGCAAAAAAATAAAAAAAAAAAATGTCAAAACGCTGTTTAAACACAAGCAAATGAGCGGCTATGGGAGACTGGGAGAGCGTCAGTGAGCGAAAAGTAATACCTGGCGCTCTGGAAGCTAGAGCGCCAGTGCTATACACTAAGCCACCTGTAATAATACATCGGACGCTACATGGCGCTGTTAGAGTCGCTCACCAGATTTGCTTTCATAAATGTGGTTTTGCATACAGTGCCCGACGTTCACCAGAACGAGGCACTACCTGGAGCTATCCCTTCTTAAATAAGCCCCTTAATATATATATATATATATATATATATATATATATATATATATATATATATATATACATATATATATTTATTTATTTAAATATATATATAATTTTGCCATTTTGGTTTCCTGTTGTAATATTGGGAGGAAAGGACCTCTTGTGTTCCTGAGGCAAAATAATAACACTCTCACATCCCCAAGTCCTTGTGGTTGTAGAGCGGCTTGAACTGCGCCTATTGCTTAAGCTTCATCCAAAGTCAAGTTAAATGGGAAGTCAGGGCTCTCCATGTGTTTGTTTAGCCACCATGGAGCTGAGCTCTTTGACTCTCCAGTAAGTGATTTTCAAAGCCCCGAGTACAGGAATTCCCTAAATGCTTAAGACGACGTGTTGGGGAGAGCTGTTTATAATATTGGTAGAATAAGAATGAGCTCATGCTTAATAATTACTATAGCACTCTGAGTAAGGTAAAGCTTTGTTTCCTTGAATTCTATTTTTCAGGAATTCTTTAGATAATCAAAGACAAAGACTGATCTTTCTTTTACAAGCGAGGTTACAATTGCTGACTGTGCCTTGGCCTGTGCACAGAGCTGTGAAGATGTTAGAATAAGGCCCTTATTTAACAAGGGATAGCGACAGGTAGCGCCTGGTGAGCGGCCGGTAATGACGGGCCCCGCCACGAGAACGC
The DNA here is from genome assembly GCA_027917425.1 of Gastrophryne carolinensis. Taxonomy (NCBI): domain Eukaryota; kingdom Metazoa; phylum Chordata; class Amphibia; order Anura; family Microhylidae; genus Gastrophryne; species Gastrophryne carolinensis. Next base: position 74,923,422 of record CM051240.1, read on the forward strand.
CGGCTCCCCACCACAATCACACATTTATCAAGCCAATCCTGCTTAGCGACTGAGATAGCGCCATATAGCCACTCATTCATCATTATTCCAGTCTCAGCCCACAGCGCCAGCGAGCGACCTTGAACAGCGACAGGTATGACCTCTCGCTACCTGGCGCTCTCCAATGCATTTCAATGGAACCATCTTTAAATATTCATAATTAATTGTTATAATTTTTTTTTTTTTTTTAATTGTGAAAAATCCTGTGACCACTTCTGTCATTTTATATAATTGTGTTTTTTTTTTTTTCTTAAATATGAGCTTCAGCACCGATTGGTACGCTCAGGCACTGCATTGATTCAGGAAGAGCGCTTCCACAGCGCCCCCCAGACATCACATTTATCAATGCCGGACAGGATACTACAGCGTCACTTGTCAGCTCACTAAGCGCCAGACACCCACTTGCAGCGTCCACTTGCAGACACTCTAAGCGCCGCTACATAGCTGGTCAAATGGCAATACAGTAATTTAAATAAGCTCAATTATCATTAATTTTGCATATAGGGAACTCCTACTCCTAGATAGAAAAAAGGTAAAAACATATTTTACTGATGCTGAATAAACAACAAATTAATACACAAGGTGAAAATAAATATAACATGCCATAAAATAGTCACCACAGTCTGCTGATGCATGATCCTGCGTGGCAACCAGGGGACATATTTTGGGCTTTTTGATTATTATGGAAACTGTAGCAACACCAACCTTGACTTCATCTCTCTCTTGCTTGATTCCTCATCTATATTCAATTTTAGCTAACCCACCCTGGTTTTATTAAACTTAGTACCTATAAATGGTTGCTTCCTTAGCTCATAACACTAGGACATTCTAAATTTGCCCATGATGTTGCAGATTTTAACAGGATTGCCTGGACATAGGTTCTTGGTAAAAGTGTGAAATTAAGCAAGTGTATCATTTAAATTACAATGCAGTCATCAGTTCCCATAATCTCTAGGGACGCCCTAGGCTGTAATGGTTTGCAAAGGGTTATTAAATACTCATGTAACATAGCGCTAATATATCTGCTAGCCCCACTGGACAGATGGTCTATGATCTGTAAAATATGTTAGCAGCATGGGGTGTATAGGCTGTATCTGTTTCATTTCCTTAAATGACATCATACGTTTCATTCTCAATATTAAAAGCAAGATATGCGATTGATATATAAGAAAGTACGGCCACTTGGAAAAATCCCTTATGCCAACTTCCTCCTGGAGACATCTTGTAAAGTCATTAGCCATGACCAACAGTAAGTGAACAGGAAAACAATAGTGGGAAGTTTATTTTGAAAGAAAACAGAGAGTATATGGAGGGAGGTGGCATGTGCACATTGTTCAGGTGTAGCCTTTCAGCGCGTTTAAAAGGAGCCGAAAGTATAAAGGTTTTTTACAATCTTGTATCGACGTGAATCTCGGCTACATGGCCGCGTGTCAAGAATGCTGCTGATGTCTGAGAAGTTTCCAGTGCCAGAGAAATGCCTCTAGATGTTCCGAAGTAAAATGAGCGCGCTGCAAAAGTAACAGCAGCAGTCTTCTCTTCTTCCTGGAGTGTCCATACACATCCTGAGAATTCTTATTTTCCCAGTTATGCACTCTCTTCGAAAGAGGAACTCGTTTAAATAAAATGTGTAGCCCAAAAGAGAAGCGATTTTGAATAAAGAACATATCCTGTGAATCTTAAAGTGATCGCACAGCCAGAAATCACATGCAAAACATACTAAAAGGTTACGCCCATCCACTGAATAAAGTTAGTTTTAATTACTTGACATCAAAACGTTTTTTAGACATTATTCAAACACTGACTGGCACCTTGAGAAAATGGTTGTTCTCATCGGAACGCATGGGTGGAGGTTTACCAGCGGGACACAGCAGGGACACCATCTAGTATTCATATAGGTAATACTATAAGGTATATATATAGGTAATTCATATAGGTATATTGGTGACAGAAAGAAGAAAAACAATGCAGTCTCAAAAATTAGAAATAGGGAAAATAAATATATTGACGGAGATAAGGCTGTGGCTGACCATCTGAATAGCTATTTGTTCGGTATTTTCAAATAGTAGCAGGCATTGCCATAGGACAGCATCTAGCTGGGAGGGCACAGCTCCCGAGTTTCTGGAGGCTGATGTCCTATCCGAGCTGGCACATCTAAAGGTAAGTAAGGCGATGGGTCCAGATGGAATCCACCCCAGAGTTCTAAGGGAACTTAGGTTTGTGATTGCAGCCCCTCTGACTGATTTACTTAACCATTCCCTTTCAACTGGTGAGGTTCCAGATGATTGGAGAATGGCCAATGTCGTACCAATCCATAAAAAGGGGAGTAGAGAAGAAGCCAGTAATTACAGGCCAGTTAGTTTAACATCTATAGTGGTCAAATTAATGGAAACACTCTTAAAAAAACAGATAATTTCCCATCTAAAAATTAATGACCTATTGGACCCAAAACAGCCCGGCTTTACTGAGGGCAGATCATGTCAGACCAATCTTATTGATTTCTTTGACAATGTCACTAAAGTGTTAGATGAAGGTGGTGCTGTGGATATCGCCTATCTGGATTTTAGCAAAGCCTTTGACACTGTACCACATAAGGAGCTCATAGATAAGTTATTGAAGGTAGGACTCAATCCCTGGATAGTTCAGTGGATTTCCAGTTGGCTGAGGGATCGGTATCAGAGTGTTGTTGTAAATGGTGTGCAATCTGAACAAAGGCGAGTTACAAGTGGTGTGCCGCAGGGCTCTGTCCTGGGCCCCATTCTTTTTAATATATTTGTAAGTGACATAGGAGAAGACTTGGTAGGAAAAGTTTGTCTGTTTGCTGATGATACAAAGGTTAGTAATAGGGTGGATATTCCTGGAGGTAAGTTATCCCTGCTCTACTGTATGGGCAGCACTGTGTTAGTCAGGACCTCGGAGGAGAGAGATTTAGGGGTACTGATTACTGATAGCTGCAAGATGAGTGGACAGTGTAGCCAGGCGGTGGGAAAAGCAAGCAGGATGCTCGGCTGCATAGCTCGAGGCATCACCAGTAGGAAGAGGGAGGTTGTGATGCCGCTGTATAGAGCCCTGGTGAGGCCACAGCTAGAATACTGTGTGCAGTTCTGGAGACCTTACCTGCAAATGGACATTATTCAAATAGAACGTGTCCAAAGGCGGGCAACGAAAATGGTGGAAGGACTTAAACTTAAAACTCAGGAGAGACTTAAAGAACTTAATTTGTACAGTCTGGAGGAAAGAGAGGAGAGGGGGGACATGATTGAGACCTTTAAATATGTGAAAGGATTGAATAAGGTTCAGGAGGGAAGTGTTTTTAAGAAGAAGCTTAATGATAGAACAAGGGGGCACAACCTGAAGCTAGTCGGGGGGAAGATCAGGAGCAATGTTAGAAAATATTATTTTACAGAAAGAGTAGTAGATGCTTGGAACAAACTTCCAGCAGAGGTAGTTGAAAAATCAACAGTCACTGAATGTAAACATGCCTGGGATAAGCACACATCTATCCTATGATAAAGAGTACATACAGTATACACATAAGGGCAGACTAGATGGACCGTATGGTCTCCTTCTGCCGTCAACCTTCTATGTTTCTATGTAAATCCATTCTATGTAGTTGGCTCGTCTATTGGCACTATTTGGAGCACTTAATTATAGCACAGTTTTCTATATATTTATTGATATTTTTTTGGAAAGACTATCACTGGGAATTTGATGTTACTGAATTTTAATATGGATTATGTGGTTAGATGTTGCACTGTTGTGGTAGGGATGCCCCTGCTGTGAATTCAATTTTAATTATTTGTTGTTTGTCATGGTTTTAATCCAATAAAGTATGTGATTTATTGGGGTGACTGGCGCTAACCTTGGATTTTGTGGTAGCTGAGGCCACAGCACTTTGATAGTCAAAACATACAAAAACACATCCATCCACTGACTAAAGTTAGCTATTACTACTTGACACCAAAAAGTTTTTAGACATTATTCAAACATTTTTTGAGACAAATGATTTTTTTTTAAATCAGCTCAAGCGGTCAATATGGGGGGAAGGAGGTCAAATCATTTGATACATTTACACATTTTAAAGCGGTGTAGGCCAAGTTTAAAAACAAATCACTGTTTGCTTACCTCTTGTGCAGAGTATTCGTTTTGCTATAGCAATATATGAGATCTTGCCCATTTCTGTAACTCAGCACCCGGATTTTTTTTATGTATGACCACCTTTTTACCCAGAATGGTGGACATATCTCCAGTCCTCTTGCATGAGATTTAAGTTGACCAATCACCAGAATTTTAACTATCCTGGTAATTGGACCTTTATTTAGGATGCTCCACTGTGTGCCCACCATTTTGCCCCCCTCCACTTGCCTTTCTGCTGTTCCTATGACACATGCACAGGGGCTTGTCTAATCAGCACTGCATAAAGTCATTGTCACCCTGTGGAGTGGGAAATGCACAACTGCAGGGAGGCTGCGGATTCAACTGTGGCCTGCGATCACAGCAAGGGACAGACAGGAGTTTGCGGGCGATCAGGGGAGGGTCACATGCATCAGTGGGGCATCTGGAGTCTTTTGGGTTCCAGGGCCAGGCGCGGGGATGATTGGTCCACTTTTAGTGGAAAATGTCCTGTGTCTGATTTAAGATCATTTGTCTAAGGCCATTATTTATGAAGGAATAGCGACAGGTAGCGACTGGTGAGCGGCCGGTAATGACGGGCACCGCCACGAGAACGCCGGCTCCCCACCACAATCACACATTTATCAAGCCAATCCTGCTTAGCGACTGAGATAGCGCCATATAGCCACTCATTCATCATTATTCCAGCCTCAGCCCACAGCGCCAGCGCCAGCGTTCGACCTTGAACAGCGACAGGTATGACCTCTCGCTACCTGGCGCTCTCCAATGCATTTCAATGGAACAATCTTTAAATATTCATAATTAATTGCTATTAATGTTTTTATTTTTTTTTAAATGTGAAAAATTCTGTGACCACTTCTGCCATGTTAGATTTTTTTAAGGTAAAAAAAAAAAAAAAATTTGTGCAGAATTGATATTACAGGTCTGATATTATTGTATTCATATTACTAAATTCTTTTAAAATTTATTTTTTTTTGGTTTCCAAAAATATGGTGGCTTGGGGTTAAAAAACTACTTTTAACACATCGCCGCCAGCGCTCTGGGGTTTAAACATGCATTTCACAGCGCGAGAATTTTTTGAGCGTGATTTTTTGATGAATATGGTGGGAGCCCGTCGCTCTGACCAGTCGCTATCATGTGCTCCCATACAGCGCGTAACCTGTCAAATAGCGACTCGTCACCCCGTATTCAACATTACTGCACACCGACTCAGTCGCTATCAACAACCGAATAATGGCCAAGCACAGCGACTACTAGTGGGCGCTGTGAAAATACTGCTACAGTCGCTCAACTGTCGCTACCTGCCGCTATTAATGAATCGGCCTCCCAGTGTGTTTCTCTTCTGTGCTTCTGGGCTCAGTGAACCCTTCACTAGTAGGAACAAAGAATCATGTTCTTATGCAGGTGAGAGAGTAAAAGTGAGAGACAGATACACAAATAATCCGGGTGAGGGGAGTTCAACTCATTGGTATATTGTAAATTTTAGAGGGATTGTGAAGTGTAAAAACAAAGTGTTTGTTTACAGAGGATTCATTCTGGTGTGTTGCTGAAAAAAGCTGTTGAAGCTGAGATTTAGTCCATTTCTTTGTTTTTTATGCATGACCACCTTTTTTCAGGTAGAGAGGTGGACATATCTTCACCCCTCTTGCATCAGACTGCATAGGCCACCATGTTCTGTGTCTGAAGAGGGAATTAGCTCATTTGTCTACTTGTGAACATTTCACTACTATAAAAAAAGAATGTTCTTATACTGGTGAGTGAATAAAAAAGAAAGATTGAGACAAACACACCTCAGGCCTTAATGGGACAGGAAATGTCAGCCATTCCGTAGAACGGGAGACATGACATCATCGCAATAATACTGTAATTTTATGTCCAGTCTGTACAGTTTCTTTAATCTATAAAGTAAACCATTAGTTTGGTGTCTCCATAATTATACACTATATACATAGATCTGGGTCTGTGATTGAAATCCTGACTAATGCCTCTGCACTAGCATCATTTACTAATATAGGGGAAACTCAGCAGAACTGGCTGGGTAGTCTCATTTTGCAGACTCAAACCATAGAGATCAATGGTGGCTTTTCTCTACTATTCCTTTTGTTCCCTCTGAAAGCGTTAACATTTTGTAAGTGTTAAATAGCAGGCAGAGCTAAGCATCTTATTTGTAGCGATATCTTAAAATATAAAACTTTATTGCTTTTTATTTAAAATTCAGCCATCGAGATCTCTAACATGTTGTTGCAAGTGGGTTCCACAGACAGAGCTAGTGGCCACTGGAACAGCAACTGTGTTGCAAGACAAAAAGGTCCCATCAGAAGCATATCCGTCACGTTACAGGGTGTTATCAGTGCTGTTTACTTGTATACATAAACAATTTAAAGTAATTCTATACCTATAAAGAAGTTTATGTTGTCACATTCTATTCCTAGCCCAGTGTCCCAAAACAGCCCCTGTTTCTTTTTTTTTATTAAAGCCTTTGCCCAATATTCTTTATAAAAACACTAACTGAATGCAGTCTGCTGTTTGAATGGCAGCTGCTTGGCTCCCTGGCTGTGCAGCAGCACCCCCTTGTGCTTTTCAGCAAATAAACATTCATTTGCAAGCTAAAATGACACATGAGGTGTATGTGGCAGTTTAGCTTGTAGCGCTTTCAGATTTATTACAGTTATTATAACAGATTCAGCTGATCCTCAATGCTGGATTGTGTGTAACTGATTCATCACGGTGTGTAAGTGAGGGCCTTATTTATGATGCCTATTAGCATTTTTTTTGAGGCTATAGAGCAAACTGTGCTGTGTACTACATTGGCGCTATCAGTCGGTGTGCCAAATGCTACTAATTAGCTTTGATTGTTGCACTTAGGTATTGGCCGGCCTATGTCAGCGCCTGTTGGACCCGCTGGCCGATTATCCCAGCACCAGTGAGCGCCACTTTGTACTGACGTTTTTCTGGCGTTCCACTGCATATTTATGAATTTTTTCCTCCTTGAAATCTTTGGCCCTTATTTTTGAAGGAATAGCGACAGGTAGCGACTGGTGAGCGACCGGTAATGACGGGCACCGCCACGAGAACGCCGGCTCCCCACCACAATCACACATTTATCAAGCCGATCCTGCTTAGCGACTGAGATAGCGCCATATAGCGACTCATTCATCATTATTCCAGCCTCAGCCCACAGCGCCAGCGTCCGACCTTGAACAGCGACAGGTATGACCTCTCGCTACCTGGCGCTCTCCAATGCATTTCAATGGAACAATCTTTAAATATTCATAATTAATTGTTAATGTATTTTTTTTTTTTAAATGTGAAAAATTCTGTGACCACTTCTGCCATGCTAGTTAATTTTTTTAAGGTAAAAAAAAATAAAAAAAAAAATTTGTGCAGAATTGATATTACAGGTCTGATATTATTGTATTCATATTACTAAATTCTTTCAAATTTTTTTTTTTTTTGGTTTCCAAAAATATGGTGGTTTGGGGGTAAAAAACTACTTTTAACACATCGCCGCCAGCGCTTTGGGGTTTAAACATGCATTTCACAGCGCTTGAATTTTTGGAGCGTGATTTTTTGATGAATATGGTGGGAGCCGGTCGCTCTGACCAGTCGCTATCATGCGCACCCATACATCGCGGAACCTGTCAAATAGCGTCTCGTCACCCCGTATTCAACATTACTGCACACCGACTCAGTCGCTATCAACAACCGAACAATGGCCAAGCACAGCGACTACTAGCGGGCGCTGTGAAAATACTGCTACAGTCGCTCAACTGTCGCTACCTGTCGCTATTAATGAATCGGCCTCCCCGTCACTGTATTTTTACAGTTACAAGATATCACTGCTGGGGACAAAGGGGACAGTTTTTACAGTGTGTCTAGGTTGCGTTTTAGTTGTTAGTGTCTTAATTACACATTGTAAAGCAAAAGAAGCCATAAAATCAATTTTAATAACCTCCAAAAAAAACATTTTGGACCATATTGGTCCTGTGTTTTTTAATTTTTGACAAGTCCCAATGCAAGTTCTCTACACGTATATGTGTTTAATATTAATTATAATCATTAAACACTACAATCCAGTTCTGCCCATTGTGCTCTAAAGGATCTTGAGCTACAGCGCTAGGTTTCATCCGCTGCTTCTCCAACCAGAACGCCCAGCGCTGCATCATTATCGGCGCTAGTGTTGAATAAGATGCAAGCCGGCGGCCGCATAAATGCTTCCCTTTTTTTCCCTTTCCTAAATCCAATGCTGAGTGCCGCTGAGGCCAAAAAAGTGGCGCTTGTGTGGCACTGATGCTTTATAAATAAGGCTCCCCATCATTGCTGGAGAACACCAGGGGGTGCTCTTGCGCAGCCAAGGAATCATACAGCCGCCATTCGAACATCAGACTGCATCCTGTTAGAGTTTTTATGAATGCTGGACAAAGGCACTTTAACTGCCACTCTATGCTAGCCTGCGCCATGAACTATTTTTTGGTAAATGTTATAGTATGTCAACAGGGAAGAGTGGTGTAAACTGGCACAAACATGTTAAAAGACAGTCCATTATCAAATTACTTCCGCTGAGAGGAGAGGGAAGGGGTAGTGCTTTGCCCCATACATTTCAATAGAAGACAATGGGGCATCATTCTGCCATAATCCCATCATGGCTACTCCCATGAACTACAAACGTTTTTTAGACTGACCTGTTCCTTTAACTTGTGCTACTACCAGTCTCCACTCCAGTGGCAGTGGCTGCCAAAAATAATTTGGCTTAAACAAACGGAATAAATCAGTTCCTAAATGTCACCCCCATCTAACCCATTAATGATTGTTTCAAATATATTATGGCTCCAATCATTTGTAATAAATCTTGTGTGTGTTTCTTGTCCAGTTTCCATAGTATATATGGAAGGAAGGAGCAGCTGGAATGTGTTTTTCAGGGGTACACAGCTGGCTGTAGTGGCTCACATCCAAAGAATTCCCCAGATTTTATACAAGATAATGTCTTGGATTATTTAGTGCTTCCCCTTTATGGCTCCTGCAGCTGCTGCTATTCAGCAATGGTGAAACCCTACCTTGAACAGAAAAGATATATTTATATAGAAGGTCTATCTTAAGGGCAGGGCAGGCATCAGCAATGGGCGTACCCGGGCAACTGAACCTTGGGAGGGTCCATCTCATTCCCTCTACACTGGGCAGCCCCTATGCAGGATGCAGGACCGTGCAGTAACCAGGACTAAGGACTGTCAGCCAGGAGCAGATTGGCCATTGGGGGAGACTTTGGCCCTTATTTAACAAGGGATAGCGCCAGGTAGCGAATGGTGAGCGAACGGTAATGACGGGCACCTCCACGAGAACGCCGGCTCCCCTCCGCAATCACACATTTATCAAGCCGATCCTGCTTAGCGACTGAGATAGCGCCAGATAGCGAATCATTCATCATTATTCCAGCCTCACCCCACAGCGCCAGCGAGCGACCTTGAACAGTGACAGGTATGACCTCTCGCTACCTGGCGCTCTCCAATGCATTTCAATGGAGCAATCTTTAAATATTCTTAATTAATTGCTATTAATGTTTTTTTTTTTTTTTTTTTTTTTAAATGTCAAAAATTCTGTGACCACTTCTGCAATGTTATTTTTTTTAAGGTTAAAAAAAAAAAAAAAAATTTGTGCAGAATTGATATTACAGGTCTGATATTAATGTATTCATATTACAAAATGTTTTGAAAAACATGTTTTTTTTTTTTTTTAAATATGGTTGTTTGGGGGTTAAAAAACTACTTTTAACCCATCGCCGCCAGCGCTCTGGGGTTTAAACAAGCATTTTACAGCGCGAGAATTTTTTGAGCGTGATTTTTTGATGAATATGGTGGGAGCCGTTCGCTATGGCCAGTGGCTATCATGCGCTCCCATACAGCGCGGAACCTGTCAAACAGCGACTCCTAACCCCGTATTCAACATTACCACACACCGACTGAGTCGCTGTCAACAGCCGAACAATGGCCAAGCACAGCGACTACTAGTGTGCGCTGTGAAAATAACGCTACTGTCGCTCATCTGTCGCTACCTGGCGCTATTAATGAATCAGCCTGTTAGTCTGTAACTCTTTCTATCCTTTTCCTATTATTTCTGTCAGTCCTTCTAATCTTTGTTTCTTTCCTTCTAGTATTTTATTTCTTTCTCTTTCTTCCTTCTTTCTTTAACTTACTTTCTTTCTTCCCTTTGCTTCTTTTCTGCCATTCCATCTCAACAAATTCCTGCTTTTTTATTCTGTCATTGCTTTTATCCTTGTTTTGTTTCTGTCACTTGTTTATTCTCTTTCTTTCTGACATTTATTGTATACCTTTATTTTTTTCTTTCCTACTTACTTCTATATTTCTTTTATCTGTATATATCCTTATTTATTTCCGTCTATTTTTTGTTTCTGTCTTTAATCTAAAATTTATGTTGTTTTCTTTTTTCTTCCCTCAAATTTCCTTCTTTCCTTCTTTTCTTTTCCCTTCTATTATTTTTTCTCTCTCTATTCTTTGCCAATATTCACCATACATGCAGCTTTATCTCCATGTGTGAAGCCATACCACACCGCAAGGGGCTCACTTAGGACTCTATCGCCAGGGGCCCACAAAATCCTGGAGCCGGCCCTGCTTAAGGGTCTTATTACTACAAGGAAAGAATCTGCAGAAAAGCCTTCACTGGGGATGACACATAAAGCAGATCCTTAAGACGTCCAATTTGCTATACAGGTGGTGTTCGCCAGCGATTGTGAGAGGACACTTGACCCTATCTTATAAAAGCGGAAGAGTCCTTTAGAAGTACTTGGATGTACTTTGATGTCAGTACTTGTGAAAGCTTATAACGTTTGCTGATTTCAGTGATTCAACTATGAAGCAATGTTAGGCTGGATAGAAAACAAGCAATACATTTACTGTATGTCCACTGGATAAATGGAGGTTTGGAGTAAGGGATCATGTGGGGGATGGGATAGAAATACTACTGCAATTTACCCACTGATGAGGCAAAAATTTACAGCATTATATATAAGAAAGAACGTGTTATTTCACAGAAAGATCCATACAAAATAGTAACTTTGACAGATCAATGGTAAGAATGTACTTCTGATTAGTGTTCTATTAACACTTAGGCCCTTATTTATGAAGGAATAGCGACAGGTAGCGACTGGTGAGCGGCCGGTAATGACGGGCCCCGCCACGAGAACGCCGGCTCCCCACCACAATCACACATTTATCAAGCCAATCCTGCTTAGCAACTGAGATAGCGCCATATAGCTATATCCAACCTTGAACAGTGACAGGTATGACCTCTCGCTACCTGGCGCTCTCCAATGCATTTCAATGGAGCAATCTTTAAATATTAATAATTAATTGTTATTAATGTTTTTTTTTTTTTTTTTTAATGTGAAAAATTCTCTGACCACTTCTGCCATTTTAGATAATTTTTTTAAGGTAAAAAAAATAAAAAAATACGTTGTGCAGAATTGATATTACAGGTCTGATATTAATGTATTCATATTACAAAATTATTTAAAAAACTTGTTTTTCTTGGTTTCCAAAAATATGGTTGTTTGGGGGTTAAAAAACTACTTTTAACCCATCGCCGCCAGCGCTCTGGGGTTTAAACAAGCATTTTACAGCGCGATAATTTTTTGAGCGTGATTTGTTAATGAATATGGTGGGAGCCGGTCGGTCGCTATGGCCAGTCGCTATCATGCGCTGCCATACAGCGCGGAACCTGTGAAATAGTGACTCCTCACCCAATATTCAACATTACGGCAAACCGACTGAGTCGCTATCAACTACCGAACAACGGCCAAGCACAGCGACTACTAGCGGGCGCTCTGAAAATGCCGCTACAGTCGCTCAACTGTCTCTACCTGCTGCTGTTAATGAATCGGCCTCCCCGTTTCTTGTTTATCTGTAATTTCTGCCATTCCTTCCATTTTCTTTTTTACTTACTTTTTCTTTTCCGTCTTTACTTCTATTTATATTATTTCTTTCAGTCCTTCTATTCTTTGTTTCTTTCCCCCTATCCTTTAATTACATCTAGTCTCTTATTTTTCTTTATATCCATCTATTCTTTGTTTTTTTCTTTTATCTGTTCATTTTGCCATTCCTTACCTTCTATTTTTTGTTTCTGTCATTCCTTTTATTTTTTAAAGCATTCATTCCCTTTCTCTTTATTGTTGTTTTTTTTGTATTCTGTTCTTTCTTTCTTACCTTCCTTCCATCTCTTCTTTATTCTTCTGCTTTTTTCTGTCATTTCTTTTATTCTATCTTTGTTTCTGTCATTCACAGACACTGGTTTTGTGTTTGATTTTCTTAAATATGGTCTTCAGTGTCGAGCGCCGGACGCACTTAACTGGCGCTACCTAATGTTCGCTGCAGCGCTGTCCTGTTGTCATATGTAGCATCGCCTCGGGTGGCTTTCCCTTGGGGTGCTACATATGCATTGATTGAGGGAGATTGCTTCTACAGCTCCCTCCAGACATCACATTTATCAATGCTGGACAGGACACTACAGCATCACTTGTCCGCCCGCTATGCTAGGTTGTAGCGCCAGACACTCGCTTGCAGCGTCCACTAGCGGATGCTCTAAGCACCGCTACATAGATGCTCAAATGTCAATATGTGGTGCTAGTCCTAAATCAGCCTCTATTTCTCTTTTTTGTGTCATTCCTTCTATTCTTTGGCCCTTATTTAACAAGGGATAGCGCCAGGTAGCGAATGGTGAGCGAACGGTAATGACGGTCACCGCCACGAGTACGCCGGCTCCCCTCCGCAATCACACATTTATCAAGCCGATCCTGCTTAGCGACTGACAGAGTGCCAGATAGCGAATCATTCATCATTATTCCAGCCTCACCCCACAGCGTCAGTGAGCGACCTTGAACAGCGACAGGTATGACCTCTCGCTACTTGGCGCTCTCCAATGCATTTCAATGGAGCAATCTTTAAATATTCATAATTAATTGCTATTAATGTTTTTTGTTTTTTTTTAAATGTCAAAAATTCTGTGACCACTTCTGCAATGTTAGATATTTTTTTTAAGGTTAAAAAAAAAAAAAATTGTGCAGAATTGATATTACAGGTCTGATATTAATGTATTCATATTACAAAATGTTTAGAAAAACATGTTTTTTTTTTCCAAAAATATGGTTGTTTGGGGGTTAAAAAACTACTTTTAACCCATCGCCTCCAGCGCTCTGGGATTTAAACAAGCATTTCACAGCGCGAGAATTTTTTGAGCGTGATTTGTTAATGAATATGGTGGGAGCCGTTCGCTATGGCCATTCGCTGTCATGCGCTCCCATACAGCGCGGAACCTGTGAAACAGCGACTCCTAACCCCGTATTCAACATTACCGCACACCGACTGAGTCGCTGTCAACAGCCGAACAACGGGCAAGCACAGCGAATACTAGCGTGCGCTGTGAAAATAACGCTACTGTCACTCATCTGTCGCTACCTGGCGCTATTAATGAATCGGCCTCCCCGTTGTTCCTTCTATTACTTTTGTTTGCATATTATTTGGCAATATTCACCATACATAAAACTGTTTTATTTTCACTGTTTGACTCAATGTTCTTCGATTCTCTATGAGTTGAAGAAATTCTCATGGCAGTAAAAAATTCAATTGATGAGAAAAAAGCCTGAGATCACCAGAATATAATGGAAGTCAATGTCACTTTTATTAAGTATATATTTGTAAGTATATGTACATTTTCTTTTTAATCAGTTTTAGGCCTGCTTTAACTTGGGTGGTGTTGGCAAGATGGTTTGAATGTAGAAAAGAAAACTTAAAAAGGGTGGAAAAGGGAACAGGGAAATGTGGAAAAGAGAAAGATGGGGGAAGTTTAAATGTGGAATATGTAGAAAGGGTGAAATGAGATGGAGGGATGTAGAAAAGAGGGTGTTGAAGGGAAGGTAAAAAGAGCAGAAGGCATAGATAATGTGCATAATAAAAAATGTGCAAAGAAGAGAGAGCGAGCTCTCCTGGGATCAATACTTTTCTCAGGAGTAATAAAGTGCCATTGTCTTTTATTGTCTTCCTATTAATAAAAGTAAGATTCTCAGGCTTTTTTCTCATGAATTTAATGTTTTACTAGCATGAGAATTGTTTTCAACTCTTAGGCCCTTATTTAACAAGGGATAGCGACAGGTAGCGACTGGTGAGCGGCCGGTAATGACGGGCCCCGCCACGAGAACGCCGGCTCCCCACCACAATCACACATTTATCAAGCCAATCCTGCTTAGCGACTGAGATAGCGCCAGATAGCCACTCATTCATCATTATTCCAGCCTCAGCCCACAGCGCCAGCGTCCGACCTTGAACAGCGACAGGTATAACCTCTCGCTACCTGGCGCTCTCCAATGCATTTCAATGGAACAATCTATAAATATTCATAATTCATTGTTATGATTTTTTTTTTTTTTCTTTTATGTGAAAAATTTTGTGACCACTTCTGCCATTTTAGATAATTTTTTTAAGGTAAAAAAAAAATTGTACAGAATTGATATTACAGGTCTGATATTAATGTATTCATATTACCAAATTATTTAAAAAACTTGTTTTTTTTGGTTTCCAAAAATATGGTTGTTTGGGGGTTAAAAAACTACTTTTAACCCATCGCTGCCAGCGCTCTGGGGTTTAAACAAGCATTTTACAGCGCGAGAATTTTTTGAGCGTGATTTGTTAATGAATATGGTGGGAGCCGGTCGCTCTGACCAGTCGCTATCATGCGCTCCCATACAGCGCGGAACCTGTCAAATAGTGACTCCTCACCCAATATTCAACATTACGGCAAACCGACTGAGTCGCTATCAACTACCGAACAACGGCCAAGCACAGCGACTACTAGCGAGCGCTCTGAAAATGCCGCTACAATCGCTCAACTGTCTCTACCTGCCACTGTTAATGAATCGGCCTCCCTGTGAATAGAGGCCATAGAGCTGGTTTTGGATCGAACCCTCATGCTGGTCACATCAGTAATAGGTCCAGGTGAAGTGGTTTATCCACGCAGCGCGTCGGCGGTTGGTCTGTGCGGTGTGTGGGGGCGTTTAGCAGGCATCTCAGGATTACGGTGATGTACAAATTGCTGTTTATCATAACTCTATGCATTTATTAATCAATTATATTGTGTTGTTCAGCAAGCCAGACTCTATTTATGTCACATAGATTACCTCTGGATGTTCTGTCATCACGCACTGTTTAACACACATGTAGTATTTGCTTTTCACTGCTCTCTCTGCTCACAGCTTCAGCCCTGATCCTCAAAGGGCTGTATGCTTCTCTCCGGTTACACTCCTTTCTGCACACTTCTGGCTACCACTCTGGCTTGGTGACATCACAAATATTGTCATGTTTTATGACTTAAAATGAATTCAAGTTACAAATAATCGTTTTGATCTGGGATTACTTTATTGCCTAGCCAAACTTCCCCCCTCCCCCCACATTTTGGACTGTTTGTCCTTTTAAATTGTCTTGTATGTGTTTTTAACTGTGTGTAGCCCTTTTTTTGGTTTTTCTTGTTTTGATTGCTTTATACTTTGAATAAAATTGTATTTTATATTAGTTTGGTATCAATTGCCATTCATTTAAACAGGGTGGAGTGCGGATTACTTTGTGTGCATGTCTTGGATATCCCAGAGTGTCCAGTTCTTCATTTGCTTGATTAGATTGTACATGCACGGGTTCTCCTAGCACCCCCTGTTTCTGTACCAATATCTGTTTTTGATCATTGTATATTTGGCTGTGCTTATCCACTTCATATTGGTATACATCAGTAATATAAAGCACATCCATAATTGTACGGTACTAACAGGTACGTTAAACATACATAACCTTAAAGTGGATTATGTAAAACCATGTAATAAAAATCTATGGGACCACAGAGGCTTCCGAGTAAAAGATTACCAGCTTTGTGATAAATTGGTGAATATATCACCTATCTTCTGGATAATGTGTCCTCAAAGATTTGAAAAATTCCAGCTTTCCCAACCAGAGTGGAATTTTAGGAAGGCATGTCTATTACCGTGTTTTAGAAACCTCTAAATGAAACGGATTAGGCCAAGTGGAGTATTTAGGTATAGAAAGTCACCGATGGAATTTCAGGTGGAATTCCATCACTCAGGGACGCTCCTGAGAGTGGGCAGTTTAAAGCAATGCATGTTGTCAGGTGATTTCATCATCCTCTTGATATTTGAAGCCACCTGACACACAGTCCGGCTCTCTGCTGTAATATTATATCCCCTTTTGAAAGTGTTTAACAAAGGTAATAAATTAAGACTACCCACCTTTAGATGCTGCATATAATCACAGAATAGTTGGCCATGGCCAATGTGAGAGCCGTTAGGCAAGGAGCCTTAGTTAAGAAGAGTCAGCGCCCCACAGCGCCACTTTTTTGGCCTCATTGGCACTCGCGTGGGATTTAAGAAAGAAAAGCGGTAGCGCCCATGCGACCGCCGGCTAGCGTCTTATTCAAGGCTAGCGCGTGTCCTTGTTGAAGCAGCAAATGAAACCTGGCGCTGTAGGTCAAGATCACATAAAGCACAATGTGCAGAACTGGATTGTAGTGTTTAATGCTTATAATCAGGGCTGACTCCAGGTTTATGTTGGCCCTTGGGCGGCAAGGTCTCCCTTTGCGATGGAGAGTCGCGGGTTTGGGTCTGGAAATTGGCCAAATGTGGCCAATACTAAGAAGGACTGCTTGCCCTCCAACTCCCTATTGGAGCTGTTTTTTTCAGTTTGGGTAGAGTATTGAGGAAGAGGGATGGACATAATAGAAAGAACAGGAATGGATGGGGCAGAGATGAGGGGACAAGGATGGTTGGAGCAGAGAGACAGGGATGGATGGGGCAGAAAGACAGAGAAAGGAAGTGTGTGCACTGTGTACCTCGCATTACTTCGCAGTACCAGCGCTTGCAGTACTTCCTGTTGCAATACTGGGGCCACGAGCAGGGTGATGACATATTTCTGGGGGGGGGGCTTCCAGGGATACTCAGTTCTATGGGGCAGTGCTGACCATAGGGCAACACACAAGCAAGTGCAGGACTGTCAGGGCCGAGCAGAGGTTAAGGGGCGGGCAACTGCACCCCCAATGAAAGGGCTCAGCCTCAATACGAGGTTAGTGATGACCCGGCTTGCTAGGGGGAGGCAGCGCAGGGGCCCGATGCAATGTTAGTGGCAGAAAAAGTTTAAAGTGGACCAAAACCCAGGATTTCGACTTTCACTATGCGAAACCCCCCAGATTTCCCGCATCAACTCACCTCACCGTGGTCTTACGGCGCATGCGCGGCCGCTCGTCCAATCAGAGCGCTCGGAACTGCTGAGCTATGCACGTCTGAGCGGCGTCTTAACTCAGCGGCTCCGAGCCCACTGGCACCACATCTTGTGCTTCCCTCTAACAGGGAGCGCGCCCGCGTCAGCCATTCACAAATGGCCGGCGCGGGCACGCGTCCTGCTATGGAGATAGGGATGCGTAGTTGGACCGGGACTAAGGTAAGTGTAGCGGGCGACCTGAGGGGTTTCACACAGCGGGGCATCCCGATTTTGGATGCCCCGTGGGGAGGGAACGGATCAGCTCGAGAATCTTATAGATCCAGCTGGGTTTGGTCCACTTTAAGTTCTTTAACCACATTGTGCCAGCTGCCCCTGGGGGCCCCCGGCAGCTGACCAGCCTTGCTGCGTGCTGACGCTGGCCCTGCTTATAATTAATGTTAAACACATTTATTGTACAGAACTTGCATTGTGTAGTTGAAATGCAGGATCTAGATGTCACAAAATGTTTTTAGGGTGTTATTAAAATTGATTTTAATGGCATTTTTTAGTTTAACAATGTGTAATTTGGACAACAACTAAAATGCAACCTAAACACACTGTAAAGTTTGTCCCAGCGGCGGAAAAATATAGCGCTAAAGATTTCAAGGAGGAAAAAATTCATGAATATGATGTTGCGCGCCACAATAACAGCAGTACAAAATGGCACTCGCTGCCCCTGGGATAATCAGCCAGCAGGTCCAACAGGCGATGACATAGGCCGGCCAATACGGGGAGGCCGATTCATCAATAGCGCCAGGTAGCGACAGATGAGCGACTGTAGCGTGATTTTTTCAGCGCCAGCCAGTATTCGCTGTGCTTGGCCGGCATTAGCTTGATGACAGCGACTCAGTCGGTGTGCGGTAATGTTGAATACGGGCTGGGGGGTCGCTGTTTCACAGGTCCAGCGTTGTATGTGAGCGCCTGACAACGAATGGCCAGAGCGAACGGCTAGCTTCATATTCATCAACAAATCACGCTCCGAATGTGCTGTCGCTGTCCATTCCTTGTTTAAACCCCAGAGCGCTGGCGGCGATCTGTATTAACTAGTTTTTAACCCCTAAACAACCATATTTTTTGAATGTAACATTATACATGTTTTTAGAATCATTTTGTAATATGAATACATTAATCTCAGACCTGTTAGATCAATTCTGCACATATTTTTATTTATTTATTTTTTGACTTAAAAATAAATCCTAACATTGCAGAAGTGTTCTCCGATTTTTTGACATTAAAAAAAAAAAAAAAAAAAAATAATAAACAATTAATTATGAATAATTATAGATTGCTCCATTGAAATGCATTGGACATCGCCAGGGAGCGACAGCTCATACCTGGCGCCGTGAGGGAATTTGCAGCGGCGCTGTTCGGTCCAGGCGGCTTCATGATGAATGCTGCGCTAGCCGTCGCTCTCGCCGGCGCTAGCCTCATTTTGCTTGATAAATGCGTCATTGTGACCGCCGCCGGGCGTACTTGAGTCGGTAGTCGCCGTTAGCTGCCGCTACCTGGCGCTCGTCAGACACTACCTGGCGCTATCGCTTGATGAATAAGGGCCCTAGTGCAACAATCAAAGCTAATTAGTAGCATTCGGAGCAGCCACTGCTAGCGTCAATGTAGTCCACAGCACAGCCCCCTAGGCACTTTTAGGGCCTTATTTATCAAGGGCTAGCGCCAGGTAGTGTCTGACGAGCGCCCGGTGGTGGTCACAATGACGCATTTATCACGCTAAATTAGGCTAGCGCCGGCGAGAGTGTCAGCTAGCGCGGGATTCATCATGTAGCCGACTGCAACGAACAGCGCCGCTACTAATCCCATCACAGCGCCAGGTATGACCTGTCGCTCCCTGGAGCTCTCCAATGCATTTCAAAGGAGCAATCTTTAAATATATATATATTTTTTTTTTTAACTGTCAAAAATTCTGTGACCACTACGGCAATGTTAGATATTTTTTTTAAGGTAAAAAAAAAAAAAAAAAAAAAATATGTGCAGAATTGATATTACAGGTCTGATATTAATGTATTCATATTACAAAATGTTTAGAAAAACTTGTATAATTTTTACATTTAAAAAAAATGGTTGTTTGGGGGTTAAAAACTACTTTACACACATCGCCGCCAGCGCTCTGGGGTTTAAACAAGGAATTCACAGCGCGAGAAATTTTCGAGTGTGATTTGTTAATGAATCTGCAGCAAGCCGTTCGCTCTGGCCATTCGCTGTCAGGCGCACCCATACAACGCTGAACCTGTGAAACAGCGACCCCTAACCCCGTATTCAACATTACCGCACACCGACTGAGTCGCTGTCAACAAGCAAACCCCGGCCAAGCACAGCGAATACTAGCTGGCGCTGTGAAAATCACGCTACTGGCGCTCATCTGTCGCTACCTGGCGCTATTAATGAATCGGCCTCCCCGTACTCTACATTCCCCCTCCGCATTATTTATCCTGACATGCATACTTACCTAAAAATACCCATTCTACACCTGCAGTCCTTTCCTCGGATAGAAGATAAAGGCCCCGGCTTCTGCTGAGAAAAGGACTTCAGGAATGAACCAGGCAGAGGTATATTTTTAGGATAAGTATGCAAATGTTTCAGAACTGTTCTGACTTGGGTGGTGTTGGGAAGATACTTATTAAGCTTTAATAAAAAACAATTAAAAAAGGGTGGAAAAAAGGAACAAGAAAATGTAGAAAAGAGAAAGATGGAGGAGATTAAATGAGGAAAATGTAGAAAAGCTGTAATGAGATGGAGGGATGTAGAAAAGAAGGTGATGAATGGAAGGTAAAAAGAGCAGAATGTGCATAATAAAAAAATGTGCTAAGAGAGAGCGAGAGATGCCTGCGGATCCAGCTAAGAGCTTTGTTTGTGAAGGGGTGTGTGAATATTATCTCCTGGCACCCCCTTACACATTTCTGTGCACCTGTTCACCTAGAGAACCTGATTGGCTTCTGACGGTCATGTGTGGCTGGGGCATGCAGAAATAATGAGGCCTGATTATACCTGGAGCGGCATCTCACATCGGTATGCCACTCAGGGCCACACTAGACACCTCTGAGAGCTTGATGTTCACACTGGGCCAGCTGGGGACCCAGGTCATAGAGAGGTAGATCATAGAGAACAAAACCACAACTTTCCCCCTGCAGGTCTGGGTAACTACAAGCCCCAGCTGCCCCCAGTAAAACAACAAGACCCATCTGCCTCAAGGAGGAGCAACAAGACCCAGCTGACTCTGGAGGAACTACAAGGCCCAGCTGCTATTTGGAGGAACTACAAGGCACAGCTGAATCTGGAGGAACTACAAGACCCAGCTGCTATTGGAGGAACTACAAGGCCCAGCTGCCATTGTAGGAACTACAAGGCCCAGCTGACTCTGGAGGAACTACAAGGCCCAGCTGCCATTGGAGAAATTACAAGGACATCTGACCCAGAAGGAACTACAAGGCAGAGCTTATCCTGGAGGAACTACAATGCCCACCTGACCCTGGAGGAACCACAAGGTCCAGCTGCTATTGGAGGAACTACCAAGGCCCAGCTGACTCTGGAGGAACTACAAGGCCCAGCTGCCATTTGGAGGAACTACAAGGCACAGCTGAATCTGGAGGAACTACAAGGCCCAGCTACTATTGGAGGAACGACAAGGCCTAGCTGCCAATGTAGGAACTACAAGGCCCAGCTGACTCTGGAGGAACTACAAGGCCCAGCTGCCAGTGAAGAAATTACAAGGCCACCTGACCCAGAAGGAACTACAAGCCGAGCTTATCCTGGAGGAACTACAAGGTCTAGCTGCTATTGGAGAAACTACCAAGGCCCAGCTGCCATTGGAGGAAGTACAAGGCCCAGCTGCCATTGGAGAATCTGCAAGGTTCAACTTCCATTGGAGAAACTACAAGGCCCAGCTGCCCCTGGAGGAACTACAAGGCCCAACTGCCCCTGGAGGAACTACAAGGCCCAGTTGCTTCCCCTCCCAAGCCCTGGGGCACAACAAGACTATGGAGGAACTACAAGACCCAGTTGCCACTCCTCCCCAACCCTGGGGAACTATATGGCCCAGCTGCTCACCAGCTATAGACCTTGGAAAACTGCAAGCTCCAGCTTGGCAAACGCTCTCCTGCCACAAAAAATCAGCAGGACCTACTTCAGTTTAGTGAAAGTAGATGGAAGGACAGAGAGACGAGCAGTCACGTAGAGGCTCGCAGTCACGCAGAGTTGATAATGTCCTTCCTGGATTCCTTGTTAGACTTAGGCCCTTATTCATCAAGCGATAGCGCCAGGTAGTGTCTGTCGAGCGCCAGGTAGCGGCAGCTAACGGCGACTACCGACTCAAGTACGCCCGGCGGCGGTCACAATGACGCATTTATCAAGCAAAATGAGGCTAGCGCCGGCGAGAGCGACGGCTAGCGCGGCATTCATCATGAAGCCGCCTGGACCGAACAGCGCCGCTGCAAATTCCCTCACAGCGCCAGGTATGAGCTGTCGCTCCCTGGCGATGTCCAATGCATTTCAATGGAGCAATCTGTAATAATTCATAATTAATTGGTAATAATTTATTTTTTTATTTTTTTAATGTCAAAAAATCGGAGAACACTTCTGCAATGTTAGGATTTATTTTTAAGTCAAAAAAAAAAAAAAAAAAAATATGTGCAGAATTGATCTAACAGGTCTGAGATTAATGTATTCATATTACAAAATGATTCTGTATAATGTTACATTCAAAAAATATGGTTGTTTAGGGGTTAAAAACTAGTTAATACAGATCGCCGCCAGCGCTCTGGGGTTTAAACAAGGAATGGACAGCGACAGCACATTCGGAGCGTGATTTGTTGATGAATATGAAGCTAGCCGTTCGCTCTGGCCATTCGTTGTCAGGCGCTCACATACAACGCTGGACCTGTGAAACAGCGACCCCCTAGCCCGTATTCAACATTACCGCACACCGACTGAGTCGCTGTCATCAAGCTAATGCTGGCCAAGCACAGCGAATACTGGCTGGCGCTGAAAAAATCACGCTACAGTCGCTCATCTGTCGCTACCTGGCGCTATTGATGAATCGGCCTCCCCGATCACATCAATGCCCTCAGTGGTGAAAAGACGAAACTGCAGGCTGTAAGCAGCCTCTGTAAAATGCAACCTGCCCAGCACCTTATCAACACCTGTTAACATTCATTTAAAAATGCTTCCCCTAGCAGCCATGCACCCCTAAGCACGTGCCTACAGATGCCTAATGGTAAATATGGCCCTTCTTCTGCTAAGAGCAGAGATGTGCCCTGTATCCCATCCTTTACCTGTATCAGTGTGAGTAGCTCTATTCAACATTCACCACATGCAAGGGTCTCCTGTCTTGTCTGTCTGTTTACTCTTGTCTTCTACACAGTAATTGCCAAATGCACTTATATGTAACACCAGAATTCTATGCAGCGAATGAAGATGCTCACACTTTGATGTAAAAAGAAGAAAAGATTCTAGCAGCAGGTCAATATGTAGCAGAAGGTGGCATGACAAAAGAGAAAGTTGGGAGGAGCATGGCTATAGAACCGACCTTCTTCTGAGAGACCAGGGGGATCAACTGTACTAGAGGTAAGGTAAGTATATTCCTTGTTTTTACACGTAGCCTACAGAAAGATATTTAATTAGAGGTGCATGGGCTGCATCATTTTCCAATTGTCTTTATATTTCCTAATAAGCTCTTGTGAACTGAGTCAGCAGACCGGAGCTCTGTAGGGTTTATCAGGGAATCCCAGCATGGGGCAGCTAAAAATGAATTTAACCTATTGCCAATTGGACAATCATTGGTCAGTCAATCATCTCCCCTCCAGCTGCACTGAGCATCCTTTTCAGTGAGGCACTTGCAGCAGGTTAGGCAAGCTAATCTTGTGCAAGTCTAGGCCACTGGTGCTTCTTGAATACTTAGGCCCTTATTTATCAAGGGCTAGCGCCAGGTAGTGTCTGACGAGCGCCAGGTACCGCCAGCTAACGGCGGCTACCGACTCAAGTACGCCCGGCGGCGGTCACAATGACGCATTTATCACGCTAAATGAGGCTAGCGCCGGCGAGAGCGACAGCTAGCGCGGGATTCATCATGTAGCCGACTGCAACGAACAGCGCCGCTGCTAATCCCATCACAGCGCCAGGTATGACCTGTCGCTCCCTGGCGATGTCCAATGCATTTCAATGGAGCAATCTTTAATTAATCATAATTAATTCCTATTAATGTTTATTTTTTTTTTTTATTGTCAAAAATTCTGTGACCACTTCTGCAATGTTAGGATTTTTTTTTAAGGTAAAAAAAAAAAAAAAAAAAATTTGTGCAGAATTGATATTACGGGTCTGATATTAATGTATTCATATTACAAAATGTTTATAAAAACTTGTATAATTTTACAATCAAAAAATATGGTTGTTTGGGGGTTAAAAACTATTTTACACCCATCGCCGCCAGCGCTCTGGGGTTTAAACAAGGAATTCACAGCGCGAATAAATTCGGAGCGTGTTTTGTTAATGAATCTGCAGCAAGCCGTTCGCTCTGGCCATTCGTTGTCAGGCGCACCCATACAACGCTGAACACGCTGAAACAGCGACCCCCCAGCCCGTATTCAACATTACCGCACACCGACTGAGTCGCTGTCAACAAGCAAACCCCGGCCAAGCACAGCGAATACTAGCTGGCGCTGAGAAAATCACGCTACTGGCGCTCATCTGTCGCTACCTGGCGCTATTAATGAATCGGCCTCTTAGTAGTCCATGGCCCATTTGTACTGTAATTATCCAAGTAGCTGAAGTTGACTATCATTGACAAGCACTGACTGTGATTGGCTACCGCCAGAAAAACTAAGCATGACACTTTTGGCATTGAAAAACCACTTGCTGCAGCCTTCAAAATCTGAAACAAATAAGGCTAACAACATTTTTTGAAAATATCTACATCAGATATCATACAGAAAAATACCGACTTATACACACAGGAGAGTAAAAACATAGATCAGGCCAAAGATGCAGAGAAATGTTCTTATAGTGAAGCATTTTGGATAATCTTTCCTCTGATGGGTGTTTTCTGCCCTTCTGGCCTTATAATGTGGATCTAGGATGGTGGCTGCTCAGTAATCATCAGTGTCTTTGATGAGGGTTATGCAACATGAAGGCACTTAAAAGTGCCTGTTGCTGTGGACCTAGATTTTCAAGGGCCAGGAGGAACAACAGTGTCCTCCAATTTATCAAGAAAGGCAGGGGCTCGCATTGGATGGAACATTCTCTGTATAGCCATCTTTCCATCTTTATCTTCTCCTGGACCTTTACCCTTTTATTCACTCATAGTAGATGCACAGAGAGGTGGCAAGCCTCTTTCTGCACCACACTGCTTTTACAGGGTTTGTGTAGAGCTCAAAACACACTGATCTCGGGGAGGCAATGATTTAACTTGACTTTGTACTGTGCTTTTTATTTCAGCTAATTCTTATACTTGTTCTCCTTAGAGGAAAATAAGCATTGGCCATCTAAATGAATAGTTCTCCCCCTGACCTGTCACAGGTCAAAAGTTGCAATATGGAATTCTTTTAGACTAGATGCGCCCTTCAGACTGATCCATATTAATTGATTCAGAGTGTCTGAGTCATTTGGCATAGTATGAGCAAGGAAGTCAATTTTGTTCCACCATAAAGCAACTGCTATGTGTCTGGGAGAAAGAGTAAGGGGGGGTGGTGGTCATCTACTCTACCACATATTTTGTACACTGTAAGGGGTGGGCAACACCAGGTTTAGGAAGCTGTGTTGCCATTTATTATTAAAGCGGGAGTCCAGTCTCCAGGTGACTTCAGGAGTTCAATCATGCCCCCAGTCACCTCACCATTTTGCCCAACAAATATTTGTATAGGCCTACCTGTCCTCCACGGGCGAGCTGCCAGACTTGTATAAACCTTATAAATGCACACCTCAGGAGACTGTTAATATGTAAAAATTAATGAATTTGTTACTAAATTTGTGCAAAATTAAGGACAAAACTATATGGCAATAATGGGTAGTCCAAAAACCAAAAAACAGGACACACTTCCCATATATATATATATATATATATATATATATATATATATATATATATATATACACAAGATTATATACACACAAATGATTGTGGGAACATGGGGTGCTGGAACACACTGTGGCATATAAGAGGTCAGTTAAGACAAAGGAGCCATAAGTGTGCTCAGACTCCCAATCATAGGCAAGGAGGCAAACATAGAGACTGAATCGATTATGAGATGCCTTTTGTAATACAAATATAGAAAAAATGCAGAATCACAAGTTATACCTGATAAACTGTTCAGGCAGAAAAGTGCACATAAGCAAATCAGTTCATGGGCAGGAAAAGTCCATTTCTTATGCTTAAATCTTGCCGACACGCGTTTCTGGGTAGGCAGACCCTTTCTTCAGAGCAGAGGTAATGGTGCAGGAGAGAAGCGATGCCTGATAGCTGTGAAATAACTCCGCCCTCCAACTTGTGGACGGCAGAACTGCCAGTCCCAAAATGGAGGTGCGCAGGTGCATGGGGCGTCACAACGGTGATCAGCGGAACAGAACATGAGGTAATTATGCGAGATATGGCTCATCAATTCCATGTGGTACTCCACAATGTCCACGCTGCTTATTTGC
Organism: Gastrophryne carolinensis; assembly: GCA_027917425.1. Lineage (NCBI taxonomy): Eukaryota > Metazoa > Chordata > Amphibia > Anura > Microhylidae > Gastrophryne > Gastrophryne carolinensis. The sequence continues at coordinate 74,949,545 of CM051240.1, forward strand.
AGTGGTGCCATTTGTCCACTTTTGACACTTTCACCCCGGCTTCAAACCCACAGATCAAAAATAGATCAGAAAAGTGCTATCAGCTCATAATTGTAAGAAATCAGTGAGACCCAGGAAACAGATCTACTTTTCAGAGAAGTTTAAAAGTGGTCTTCATGGAAGAATTGCAGCCCAAAAGCCATTGACATCAAAACAAGGCCAAGTGACTCAACTATTTGTGAAAACATAGGACTATAGAAAAATGGCAGTAGGTGCGCTTCTCTAAGATGTTCAGAACAGCTTTCCTTATGTGTTCCTTCAAATACCTTTGTGAGTTTTAAACACCAAGCCCGTAGTTTCTACAAGCTCCTTCAATTAATTGCCAAGCATGTAGAAACTATGTTCTTGGCGTTTCCCCCTGCACAAATAAAACCCTCTGGCTTCGATCCAGCGCTGGGGGTCTCCTCTTTCCCCTGGGGACATCCAACCCCTCCACTGGGGTTTCCAGGGGGCAGAGAGGTCCAGTTCCCTGCCCTGTTTACCACTATCTGGTATCTTGCTGGCCGCCACAGGGAGAGGACAAATCTGATGATGACATCATCTGACTCGCTCTATAAAAGGCTACTTCCAGCAGTGGTAAGTGAGACACTAGCCAGGAGCCATCGGTGGAATTGGATGCAGGGGCAGAACACTCCGATCCCCTGGGACTCGTACACAGCTCCACTGAATACTTCCGTCTGTCAGTGAAAATGCGGGACAGTGATCAGCGTGGTACACAGAGCACAGTTGGACTGGAGGTAAGTAAAAAAAAATGCCTTTTTTATTTTAACGAGTGACTTTTTACGCTGTGTAGTGTCCTTTTTACATTTAACACTTTGTGAACTGGTAAGGGGTCCATAAGACCTCTATACCAGTTCACAGGGCAGGAGGAGGCTGGCAAGTCAATTGCAGCAATGACTTGCCATTAGCCTCCTGTCCCATTACCTGCCTCTTCAAAGCCCAAGGGGGAGAGAAGAACCCTTCAGGACCAGGGACCAACCAGGCTGGCACCCGCACCCTGGTCTACAAGTCCACGTAACCAGCTATTGCCCGAGTTGGCTATGCTTGGATAGGGGGGCCCCAAGCTGTTTTTTTACATTTTTAAGGGTGTAACCAGGGAAGGGAGGACCCCATGCCTTTTTTTTAAATGTAACCATTAATAACCCTTGATTGTATTTCATTTGAAAATGTCATAAAGCGTTCTTTTCAGTTTGGGGGGTCTCCTGGCTGGGAATGGGGGGCAACCGATATATATGTGGTACCGTTGTAATTGGGAGGAATTGGGCTTTCATACACAATATGCTATTATTAAATAAAATAAATATTTTATTTTAAAGAATGCAACAACATTTAAAAAAAAATTACAAACAAGACATTTCATTTAAAAGCTCAAACTATGCCAAAAAAAACAATATATAATTTTCCTGGAAATTTCTGCAAAAAGTTAAACATATTGCAAAATGTTGAAAAATGGCCTGATAACAAAAAAACAAATGACCCAACATAATCCCAAGTAGGCTGCCACTGAAAGGGTTTAACATACCTATACATGTTGGGTATTGTTCTGTTCGGGGGACCTTGCGCTTTCATATTTAGCTTGTTTTTTTCTGCTTGCATGTTGATATGTTTGGAAAATTTGTTTTTTATTCTGCTTTTTTATAATTTTTTTTAGAGAAATGCTGTGCAACCAGTGAATTTCAGACGTAAAGGGTTGTTTTTCTTGAAAAACTGCAAGGTGGGCATAGCAGTTGTAATTTTCGATAGCGATCTTTTCACTTGGGGTGTCTACCAGCCAAGGAAGGGGGTCATCGGTACATATGTGGCACCATTGTAATCGGGAAGAATGGGTCTTTTACATGCAATATGAAGCTTTAATTTTTATTTAATAAAAAACACCAGAGAGTGTACATATTTCACCCAAAAATATTGCAAAAGCAGCAAAAAATATATATATTTTTTTTTTTTGGGGGGAGGGGGGTCCCTGGACATTCCTTCAAATTCTTCTGCAGCATTTCTCGTACACCTGTCTCAGCATAGTAGTAGTAACATATAGATATAAATGTATACAGTATTTCTGGCATATATATATATATATATATATATATATATATATATATATTACACATTTTAGCTGGAAGATGTTGGCCAGGACAAGAGTTAAAAGGAGCAATTGGAAAACACGTCTTCGCTGTTGATACTAGGCTTAGGATTAACCACAGAGGAAGAAAATATGTCTTCACCAATGCAGAAATAACAGACTAGCTTCCTTTGTACTATGAATGAGTTCATGTGCTTTATAGGTTCTTATTATATCATCATAAAGTCTAGGGCTTGTTCTTATCACTCCCTCTTATCTAACAAGATGGTGCAGGTAGTAGGAGGTGCTCTTCCTCTAATATTTTTTAAATGATGTCTTTGCAAGTTCAGAAGTTATCAACATGGAGCCAACTCTATTTCTGCCTGATGAGTCCCTTGATATCAACCTCCAGCACAGTAACTTTCCTTCCTTCCTGTAATTAAGCTGAATAAGCTCCTGGATGGCCTCAGTTGATAGCATCATTTTCGAAGTCATGCATCAGACGCAAGATATGACACTGATAGGCTCCCTGATGTTAAGCATTGACCTAAACATGTATCCTGCCAGATCGCATGATAGCAAAAATATAGGAAATATCCTAATAACAAAGTAAGATGAAAAGAAAATAGAAATGAGGTTGAGTTAAGAAAGTGCTGCTAGACTGGGACAGGAAGCTTAAAGGTTAATTGTAACATGCTGATAGGACCAACAACCCTTTCCCCTTAAAAGTAAAGCCTGACAGTCCACCTTTCTTAAGACAGTATTGCTTTGAAGTTTTTTTATACATAATCAGAGGTCCTGCAAATATTTGTGTCATCAACCAGGGGATATATAAGTATTGAATTATAAAACCATTAAAAGTTAGTTATAGCAACCCGCCACATTTTCATCATATTGTACTTATTGACCTTCTCTGCCCCCTCCTATCAAAATGTGTCCTCATACTACCTCTTTGTGGTGTTGTGCCACCATGTTACTCCCCATTGCCCCTTTGTTCCAACTTTCAATTTATAACTGCACCCCTCCGTCACCTTATCACCTTCACCATTTTACTACTCCCCTCCACCATAATGTGCCCTCTTGTTGCCTCTGTCTACCAGAGTTTCAACTTTCAATCACAATGGATCCTCTTTGCCAATTTTCTATCACAGTGTAACATATTAATTGCCTCTGTGAGACCTTGTTATCACATCTAACTTGTAACTGCTTCCTCTGCCATATCTTCATCTCAGTGTGCCCTCTCATTGCCCCGTCTGCAAGATGCCAAATTTTGCATCACAATATATATCCCTGCTGTCCTTCTCTGTCACCTTTCCCTTTAGTGTAACTCCTCACTGCCCCTCTTGGACACCTCTCTATCACAATGTAGCTCCTCATGGTCCCTTTGTTCCAACTTCCCACTCAAAGTAACTGATGAACGTGATGTCATTACAAAGGTCATTATTGCTCCTCTTTGCCACTTTTACACTGCAGTGCATCTCTACTGTTCTTCTCTGCCACATTGCCTTCACAAAATAACTTTGCATCATTCCCCTGTTCCAACTTGTTATCACTATATAACTTCTAACTGTTCCTCATTTCGAACTTTCCATCACGAAGTAGCACTGGCCCATTTTGACAGCTTTTCATTGCAATGTGCCCCTTGGCTGCCCCTTTCTGCAACCTTTCCATCTTAAAGGTATTTACCATCTTAAAACGTTCTGGTCTTAAAAATGGTCCGCATAATATGTCCAAGTACGCCTAGGACAAGATCTCTCTTATGGTGCCTAGGTGGGACCTAAAGGAAAATGAGGGAGAGCCCACTGGAGTGCTTAGAAACCGTAGAAATAAATAGGATCCCAGACTGTTACTGGAGCCCCCCAAAAAAGTGATTATAGGTTTTGAGATAATCTCCCATGTTCTCTTTCTATTGAATCCAAAAAGCCTCTATGAACATGGGTGTTTGCTGTATCTCAGATTCAAATGTGTATTTATTGTTTTAAGTGATTTATGCTGTGTTTACATGTAGTATGTTGTATGTGATGAACCTTATACGGGATAAGGTTACCTTACGAGATAAGGTTACTTGATGGTATTGTTCCATTGTTATTAGGGAGGTAAAGTTGAAATGTGATTGACAGTAGAGGTCAGGATGCAACATTTTGGGGGCAGTTGGAATGTTGGAGGGTCACCTTTGATGACGGAGGTACCTTTCAAGCATTTTCAACAAAATGCTGCATATCCCAATTGAGTCAATTTCAGCAAAAAGACCACTCAAATATTATACTCCCTACCCACGGCATCTAAAACTAAAGTACATATTTTGGCTGGAGTTTGTATAATGCTGATGTGAGGGAGGGCAGTTCTGCTGTGTTGTGCAAGAAATCACAAAGCAGAAAATCAGATCACATCATACATTAAACTCCAACGAGGGAAGGAGGGAATGAGACCTGCATCATATTAGATTAGTTATAGTGTACACTAGTTAGACACTTTCACGGGGTATCCCTAGATGCATGCAGACAACTTCGCATTGCGCATCTGCGTGCATAAACTGCTGTGAACATTGCGTGGAAGAAAACTTTCATTCACAATACACTTGTGCAAACCTTTGCATGAAATATGAGGACAGTGCCACATATGCAAGGGCCTTTAAATGGGAAGACAAGGCATAAAGATGGTGTCTGTGGAGCTCAGGATCCATCTTGCTATGTCTCAGTCTTTGTTCCCAAAAACCTTGTATTTTTGATCTGGATTCCTTGTTGCTGTCCTCTTCCTGGAACTCAATTTTGACTACTCGCTGTCTGTCTTTGACCCTTGCCTGTTTTTAGTCTGCTTTTTGCCCAATTCTCTCATTTCTAATTCTCTGCTACCAGCCCATGACCCATGTTTATGGATTTGACCACTCTTTCTTGCTGCCTGCCCCCACCTTGTATTTGTTTGACTATGCCCCATCCCCTCACTGCTGCAAGGCCACTTGAACCAAGGGATTACTGCTTGCTTACCCAGACCTTCAATTCCCCTGGTCATGACCTGTGGCTTCTCATGCAGTCCAGCCTTTTCTCTAGTGAAGACTGGAGTTGCCCTTAGATTACGGGCTTCTGAGTCGAGCCTTGGGTTCTAGGTGGTAGCCCACTGAGAAACCACATCTTCCAATGAACTTTAGTGCTCCAGAGATACCTACACTCTTCCCTGTAAGGAAGCAATCAGGTTAGTAATTTCCCATCCTGCTATTCCTGGACTATAACATTTCTTTCCACTCTATAGATGTCTAGAAGTTGAGTCCCCATGGCTACAGAAAACTTTCTATATCTCAGCTTTAAAAACTTTATGCAACACCACATTAGGATGAATCATTTGCATGGGTGGTAAAAAAAAGCAATGAACACTTAGCTAAGACAATCCCTTCAAGCCTTCCTACAGCCTCAAACTATAATTCCTACCCTGTTCTGAGAAATCTGACAAATCTTTTCTGTCCCTGACCTTGTTACTAACCAGGACAATTCCACATCTGCTCACTTTGCTTGCCCTATGCAGTATACAGCAGATGGAACAAATCCTAAATGTATGACTGCAATTTAGATTGTATAAAAGCTCTAAAATCACGCTGGATTGTAGATATGCCTGATTGGTTTTGGTAAACATTATTGGCGACCAAACCATAATGGCTCGATAACTAAAGGTACTTTATACTGGCTCTAACATCTTGAACTTAGCTGGCAGCTGTTGGTGGTGTTATCTAGGTGTCTTTTATATTAACATGTAATACATTTACCAAAGAAGGAAACAGTTGTAGCCTCTCTAGTGCCTTTTCTACTGTTTCTGTTTTAAAATCAAATACTATCAGCCATGAAAGAGGCCCGCTTAATCTCAAGTGTTCTAAATCAGAAGTGCAGCAAGTGGAACATGCCACACAAGCAGACCCCTATTTACTATCTGTGGATTTGTGACTTATCAGTCATATGCTCTAGTTCTCTAGGTTACTTTTAATTAGCTATCATCACTCAATGGTAACGGTGGAAGCAAAGATGAGGGGGGTTGTTAGTAAGCGTGAACAGTACATAAGGTGTTAATCAACAACAGGCAGGAGAAAGCTCAACCTAATGGAAGTATTGGCTACAAAACTAGGATGTCCGTCGTGCCCTCTGTCATGAACTAAGGAATATCTGGCATTTTTGAGGACTTTTAGCTTTGACATATCCAAGTGGTTGACTAAATTGCTTTTGTAACTTCTGTCAAAGTCTAACAAAGGGACATGCCTATGTCTTTAAATCCTGTTGAATCTTGGCACCAGATACAAAAGCTAGTCTTTAATGGACTTTCGTTTTATCTTCTTCCAACTCTCAGGGCTTATGTTACAATAAACTTGATGCCCTGGAACAGTCTCACTAATTGCACCAGTTCAGTGATACATATAATTTAATGGGTGGTGGGTAAGGACAAACTATGGCATGCATTTAATCTTTACGAGGGGGAGATTAGCATCTCATGTAAAGAGGAATTCAAGCCGATGACCTCTTTCAATCTTGTGGAAGCACAGATGAAATCAAAGCATATTCATTTCTAGGTTTTCATGTGAAAAGGCCAAGCAAAGGTGTGTTTAGCCAATGCTATTGGTGTGAAGTCTTGCCAAGGCTGTATCATCACCTTGTCTTTAAAGGGCAAGGTTCCATGAACACACCATCAAAAGCAAATAGTGGTGAAGGACATTTGTGGGCAGTGTACAAATGTACTCTGAGCATTCAAAGATTGTATAGATTCCAGCTGTATAATGTAGCACAATATATATAGTCTAAGGCAGATAGACTTACAACAGGTATATTTGGAGAACCAAATACTATAAAAATAAAAGGACAACTCCAAGCAACATGCAAAATTATTCATGATACTGTAGAATTATCCAAGAAAAGTTTCACCCATAAATCGTAGGGTTCACACCTATGAAGAAGTCATAACTTAGGAAGTTAATCTAAAATCTTTCAGGTCTATTCCTTGGAATCCAAAAATAAGCTGGGAGACAAAGCCACATACTGTGATTCAGGCATCCCTGTAGGTAGTCAGGCTGCTACTGGTGCGACAAGCCTCATTGACACCTAACAGAAGGTTTTTAGAGCAGCAAGGCCCATTGTAGAAGATGAAGAATAAGTATTAAGCACTGGCTGGTAGACATGGAGCAGGGCCAGTGTTCATGGCCGTAGGCTGCAGGATGATTAGAGATGGTGGTCGGCATTGATGGCTATAGGTCACAGACAGGTAGCAGGCTTGATGTAGTCAGAGTTGGTGACACAGGTCATATGCAGACAGCTGGGAAAACATGGTTGGTGCTACCAAATAAACCAAATAAAAAAAATATTTTGTGCCCCTAGAATGGCGGCATCTGTGCCACCCCTGAGCACCCCTAATGACCCAATAAAAAGGAATGTCCATGGATTTGTTTCACATGTTACATTGCAAAACCCAAATGGCCTTTTAGTGTAGCTTTTTTTATCTGCCCCCAGCATCTCTAGATCATTTTCTTCAGTTCTGACACTGGATCACCTTTCCTACTTCAGTTGCCACCCAACAGATTATGTCTTTCTAGCCAGTAGAGATGCCCAAGCTTCCAGATGCCTAATAAAAAATTTGACTCCAGATCCTCTGGTAAACATAACAGGCCAGATGAAAGATTCTCAAGGACATGGAAAGGAAGTGAGTATATTGGAGGACTGGCAGAGGGGCATATAATCTAGGCTGTCCCTTTAGGCTGTAAATTAGGTTTCAATGTACGGTATTTCAGTTCTGTTGAATCTTTTGTAGCAACCAGGCCCATTTCATGCTTGTGTTTAAGCAGTCTCCCTTTAAATCAAGAGCTGCAATTGGCTGCTGGGGTTATGTGGTCCGCAGGTAACTTCCAGGAAACTGACCACCAACAACATCTTGACCACGCCAGCCAATCACAGTGCTCAATTTCACAAGGGGACCAAGGAGTAATCTAAGATTTCTCGGACTTAACATGACTACTGCCAAAAGGGCAGCAACAATCTGGGTGCCCCCTCTGGTTTAAAGCTGGGGGATGCATAGTCCAGACAAAGGGTTAAATTAGCCTGATTTCTGCTTTCCTTATGCTGGACGTCAGGGGACATATCTTTGGTTGAGCCTTGTTTTACATTTCTGTATAAGCCTTTGTGAACTTTCTCCCACAGGGATGCATGCATTATCCCTGTGCTGCTCTCAGACCCTAACAAGTGGTATTTATTGAGAGGACCTTGTATGACAAGGTCAGCCAAAGAGAGAAAAGTGAATATTGGTTAATGCAAGACACTGCCCCTGATATCAAGAAGGAAGTTAGCAGAAACCAGGCTCATTTAACCCTTCCCCTGGATGGTCTCTTTACACCCATGCATGTTGTCTTGTTTTTAATGAGAGGAGGGCAGAGGTATGGTTTCTTATTTAGTTTGTTCACCAGTCCCCAGATTAGCCCTATAATTGTAATTTATTCTGCATGATTTATGGCTTGTGTTTCACTGCTTTTTACTTTAAATAATTCTGATGGGTTTAAACAAAAAAGAGGGGCAATGTCAATATTGAGTGTGGTTTAGGATACAGGCATTGTCATGATTACAGGTCGCCTAGGGTAGTATAATCCCTGTCTGTCTGTGGGTATAAATGATTTATGATAATGTACTGAGATGTATATAACAGTTGAATCAGCCGAGTTGGAACGCTGATACAGAATTTCAACTTGTCTCCTAGGTGGTCTTAAATCTAACAATTAGACTCTGACCATCTGAATAGTGCTGCGCATAACACAAAGTAATAATAATTTTTTTTCAAGCTCCACGATAGGGTCGTTTCTGTATGGGTTGTGTTTTTCTTGGTTCCGTGCATTTTTGCTTTCTTGCATGATTCAGGGGACATGTGTGAGATTAAGAGCATGTCAGAAAGCCATGAGAAAATTCTCCCTGCAATTTTTCAAATCTCACGGAAAATCAAATAGTTTTTCTTTTTCATTGAAAAAAACCTTACTGCAATTGCTAGCATGACCAAGACAGCCTAGAAGACCTGGATGAAGAAGAGAACAACCCAGTGAGGGACCATGAACACTGGCTGGACCGGAGAAGGATGCCATCTGGCAGGGGGCAGATGAGAGAAGAGGACTAGAGAGTTGTCAGATTTAGAACATTAAAATGCTTTTGTGTTGTGTCTTTTGTGTTTTGTTTTTTTTCACTATTGTTGGGGAACTGGTAAGGGGTCCAGGGGACCCCTATACCACTTTACAGGGTAGGGAGACCCGATTACCCACAACCAATTTTGGGCACTGGGGATGCGGTAGAGCCCATTGGCATGAGAAAGAGCAACAGCCCCATACTGAAGGACATAGGGGCTGCTCTACCTGTAGGGCCAGGTTCCACTGACCCTGGTGCCCAGGCTTGTCTGATCAGAGAGTGAGGGTACACATTTTTTTTCATTTTTCAAATTTAAAAAACACTCCCCAGTTAATGAAGCCGACTTTCCCTCCTGCCGCTAAGAAACATGAGTTTTCACTTTTTGAAAGACTCTTCATGTGATTTCTCGCATAAGAGAAAAAAAGAAAAGAGAAAAGTTCTCAAAAAAAGGGTCTGCTAAATGGGTATAGAGAGAATGAGTTTTACTCTCACAGTTCGTGTGTTCTCCCACAGTTTTGTTAGAGAAAAAACATTTTGGTGCTAAATTGAGCCTTATATTGCAAACCAGCTCCAGCTGCTGACCTGTGTGTCCAACTTCTGCCAACTAAGCAGTTTGATTAGGCAGTAGGCCTATTCTTGGGCCAGCAATCAGCCTGAGACATTAGGGAACCTGGCCAGCCCATGAGCTGCTGAATCACTTCCCCAGGGAGCTTCACAACTAGTCAACAAGTGCATTTGTCAGCAGATCATGGCAGGGGAAATGCCAACTCTTACAAAGATGGGTATTGTAATGGCAGATAATGTGGCATAGCCCCCACTGCCATGATGCTGGAACTATAGAATTGCATGGAGCAGAACATGGGTTGAGGAGTCTTGCTGGGGGGGGGGAGGTCAATAGAGCCAGGTATGTGGTAGGGGTTGGAGGGAGACTTTAAAGACAGAAAGCTGAGGGGGAAGAGTTTTGAGCAAATTTCTTTCCCTGTTTGGTAGCATGCATATGTTTAGAGTTGGCCACCTTTGAAAGTGTATTTACTAGAAATCCATGAAGAGGTTAACCATGAGCAGAACCAAACATGGGTTTCCTAGACCCAACCCTCAGTCCACATTCACGACTTTTCCTAAATTCTTGTTTAATCATTGCAAATAGAAGTTGAGTCATCATCATCAATAAAGAGACTTCAACATGAGTTTGATGAATGGTTCAGCAGTAAAATATCTTTGAAATCCCTTTATGATAGCGAGCTGTCAAGGTTTGCTTACAGTTATACAGCATTTCTTATTTTGGTTATTGAACTGTTATTTCCGAGAGCAGTGTTCAACCTGTGAATTATTCAGACTCATCCCCCTGCAATCAAGAATGTTTTTATTTTATCAACCTTGACAATGAGAAAATGACTTGATGGAAATGTATTCACTGGGGCCCATAATGCTTTGCATGTAAGGTGTTGTTTATTTAGTTAGAGGAAACTTGACTGCTTCAGCGATTGCCTCGACTGATTACCCGTCCTCCAGCTTTCCTAACTTCGACAAAAATCACACACCTAATAAAATATTTGTGAGGATTAAACAAATGTTTCCTGTAATAAGTACAACAAGAAGACAAGCCGTCTCTTTGTGCACAGGATGAAATACACATAGATGTGACCTGTGAAATGATAAGCTGGGAAATGAATGGTTGGATTTTCCCTCGGTGTTGAAGAACATCTTGCAGATTTATTTGGAGACCTGCCTGTTCTAGCTTGCCCACCTGCTATTTCTTTCCTTTATGCAACAAAATTATTATACCTCATACCCTCCTCTGATGTCATGCAAAAGGCTTTGTTAGTTCTCTATATTCTCTCATATCATATAGTATTATAGAAATGAATATAATAATAATAATAAGATTTAGACAAAGACAACATTGAGCATTAAGAAGAACCAAGATAGTCAGTACAAGGCTGAATGTATTAAACACACCGAAATTATAAATTAGATGTAATGGCAACCATATATATGCCCTCCAACCTTAAAAACAAAAAAGGCAAAGAGAAATCATTCCCTTCCCGTAGATCCTAATCAGAATCTATATTGCTAATGGGGAGTCCCAGTCTAATAGCAAAAATAACCCCAACGTGTGCAACCAAAATGTTACTTGGTATTATAATATATTGAAACAATGGTCAAATAAACCTTGAAAAGAAATACCTTCATATATGTGCAAGATTCATCACCCCATATGTGCATAGGCTACTTATTAAAAAATACTAAAGAAGCTTAGGGGCCTGATTTATCAAGCCTTATTTGTCAGACTATGACACATCAGTGCAAATTAGAATAGTGCAAAATATCATTTATGTTTTTCAGCATGTTGCTGCACAGCTAATGTTTTTGTAAATGTGTTTATTGCAGAGAAGCAACGTGTACCAGTAAAAAAATATATATAAAGTTGTGCCACTTTAATTTGCACCTATGAGGCGTATTCTGGCAAATAGTGCTTGATAAATCAGGCCTTATATCAAAGACAATGAATTCAGCCGAAGCAGAGATGCAATGATAAAATGAGCAATATAGGGGACAAGCAAGTATATCATGCTAGAATGTACAGGTACAAAATTATTTAAGACAGCATTAAGCAAGCAATGGCAAGTTCCCACATTAAAGAGATGCCCTCCGACTCAGAGAGAAGAACCCCATCAATGCCCATTTCTTTAGTTCTTATTAAGAGAAAAGGAGTCTATATATGCATATATGCATGGACATTCATCTTCCTTATAGGAAATAGCCAACAAGTGAAGCTGGATCTATTTCTCAGACAGAAGATCCACCCACACTGGAGCCCCTCCCAAGGATGTGTTCTCTTCCCTCTATTATTGTCCCTATTTACAAATGACTGCTATTCATTGCTTACAATCTTACAAGATTGGATTTGTTCCCCTTTAAGTTCTCTAAGACGGGTGAGATGGTAATTATTTTTCTAAAAGTGTCAACCGACACTTCACCTATACATATATATATATAGTGATTAAATTAGGAGGCTCAAGGAAACAAGGTTCCTTTGGGGTCATCATCTCAGACAGTTTGTATTGAGAAACTGCAAAAAATCTCCCAAGGAAAGCTCAGCAAAGCAAAGGCTCTTGAGGAAATCCAGAAGACTGGCCTGCCCAGGAAGTGGTTGGAAAAATCTTTAATGCAGTTTTTGTTTCTCTATCGTTTGGGACCATGAGGGACCATGAAGACTGGCTGGACCGGAGAAGGATGCTATCTGGCAGGGGACAGATGAGAGAAGAGGACTAGAAGTTGTCAGATTTAGAACATTAAAATGCTTTTGTGTTGTGTCTTTTGTGTTTTGATTTTTTTCACTACTGTTGGGGAACTGGTAAGGGGTCCAGGGGACCCCTATACCACTTTACAGGGTAGGGATGTCAGAACATCGCGTGTGAACCCTGAATGCGGAGACTGCAACTCTGCTCACCTCTCGACCGGTAAGCCTGGAGTCTAAGGACCAACCTGGTATTCACTAGAGCCTCTGATGGTGAGGATATGCTGGGCTGCAGGAAGGCCCCAGGTCAGGCAACCTAGGAGTGGGTTTTGCAGAATTCCGGGTAGGAGACAGACCAGAGCTGATCTGGGAGTGTGAGGCAGGCTGAAGTCGTGGGCTGGTAGATCTGGATCAAAGTCGAGAAACAAGCAGAGGTCGTGGGCAGGCAGAACAGGATCGTGGTCACAAAACAAAGCCGAAGTCGTCAGGAAAGCAGGATCGTAGTCAGAAGCAAGCCAGGTTGGTACACAGGAAGGAATCACAAGAACTCAGGAGCATGCAGGAAATAGACCAACTGGCAATTGAGGACAGGCCTTGTCTGTTTTTATAGGCCCCTGCACATGCTCAGTAGAGAGGACTCACAGGCGGCCTCTGCTGCTCAACAGGAGGAACAGTCCTGGTTCTCCGACATAAGCGAACAGGCGCCCTCTGCTGGACTAAGGGGGGAGCAGTCCTGGTTCTCCGACATAAGCGAACAGGCGCCCTTTGCTGGACTACAGAGGGGACAGTTCTGGTTCTCTGACAAGGGAGACCCGATTACCCACAACCCATTTTGGGCACTGGGGATGCGGTAGAGCCCATTACAAGAGCAACAGCCCCATACTGAAGGACATAGGGGCTGCTATACCTGTAGGGCCAGGTTCCACTGACCCTGGTGCCCAGGCTTGTCTGATCAGGGTGTTAGGGTACACATTTTTTTTCATTTTTCAAATTTAAAAAACACTCCCCAGTTAATGAAGCTGACTTAACCTCCTGCCGCTAAGAAACATGAGTTTTCACTTTTTGAAAGACTCTTCATGTGATTTCTCGCATAAGAGAAAAAAAGAAAAGAGAAAAGTTCTCAAAAAAAGGGTCTGCTAAATCGGTATAGAGAGAATGAGAATGCTGAGCTTTCCTCCCAAGGAAAGCTCAGCAAAGCAAAGGCTCTTGAGGAAATCCAGAAGACTGGCCTGCCCAGGAAGTGGTTGGAAAAATCTTTAATGCAGTTATTGTTTCTCTATCATTTATTTCCTTCACTGCCTTGCACAGGAGTGCAATCAAGAGGCATCAAGTATATAAGAGAACTGCAGAGGGAGACCTGTCCAATCTGTGGATAAATCAAGGGATTATGGACCTTTTTTGTTTCTAAAAGGGCTGAGCTGGCAAACAACTAGCTTCCAGGTGCCTCAATATGCCTGCTAAGCTGGCCAGCATTTACTTATTTGCACCCTCAGGCACTAAAATACCCGTTTAAATGTGTGGAATGACTATAATCTCTATGTTACAAGTAAATAAGTAAGAACAACCATGTTAAAAGTGTAGAGATTTAATTGTATTGTTTTTATTTAAAAATATATTATTCCTCTTTGTGGGCTTTAACAAAAAGATCTGCACATTGTAAAGTAACGTCTTATAATACTTTAAATCAAAGTCAATGTCCTGTTAACATACCCAGGGCTGTTTTCAAATAGCCCTGGTTATGCTGATGCTCATTTTAAAAAGGAAGCTTCTGACCGCTTGTCTGGAAATGCCTAATTGAATATGCGCAAGGGCGGTCCCTATGCAAAATATAGGTGCAATCACAGTGGTCAAGCTTGAAATCCCAGGCCGTGTCTGATGTAGTAGGAGAGGTGATTTCTCCCTCTACAATGTAGAGTGAGACTGTGGTGGGCACCAAAGCACCAGATAATGAAGAGCAGGACGCAGTCCAGGCACAAAGTCGGGCTTTGATTAGTGGTCAGGTTTAGAGAGGAGGTGCCAGAGGCATGGTAATTCAAGAACGAGCGAAGTTTGAATTGCATCAGAATGGATTCTATAGGGAAGGTTGGCCAGTCCCTTAAAGTAGAAGTCCAGTCTAGGAATAACCCCCACTGCCGTTTCCCCTTCCCTGGCACTGAGGCAGGATGGGGGGGTTAAAAAAACAACTTGCTCCTCTCGAACCCAATGCTGCAATTGGTGCTTGGCAATGGTTGCACAGGAATGTCATTGTGTGAAACCCCTGGGTTGCCAGTAAACTCTCTTTTCCTGGTGGCTTCTGCTGCACTGTGTTGTTTGCTGGCGGCTGCATTCCTGGCATCCCTGTAACTGTGTGTGCTTCCGCGCCATTCAGAATGCCAAGATCATGCCCGAGGGCGTGGCTTTGGCGGCCACCGAACCATTGCCTGAGGTACTCAGGCGGGGAGGATAGTGCAAATCTAATAATGTCCTTCATAACTTCCCCATTGTGTTCTATGGCCTACCATCATAAATCAGCAAAGAGTCACCTTTTACCATATGAGAGCAGCAAAGGCAAAAACAGTTTAGTGAATACTGCTTTGTCTGTCAGCCAAGACTATGCCGACCTATGCTGGACCGGCACAGCCCGATATAGCTTTAGTAAATCAGGACCTAAATATTTTGGTTTACATGGCATGATTACTCACATAAGAGATGCCCTCTGAGGAAACAGACGCAGTAGGAATGCCCTGGGTCTTACAAACAAAAGTCACATGTAAAACAAACCGCATATCTGGTGTAATGAAATTCAGTCTGCTCCTGCTTTAGGTTTGTATCAATGAGTTAATGTTGGTGAGCCCTGTATCTGCCTTGTTTTCATGGTGTACATCCCTAGCCCGAGGTAAGAATTTGTACGCGGAAGGTATAGCCAGACGTACATCGACTTTTTAATCAACCAGAGACAAGCTGAGCTGAGCAGGATTAATGAGTCAAACAAATGCAGATGTTCAAAAGGCAGCACAAGAACAAAAATGTTAATAATTTAGTCAATAAAAAAGGGCAATCTTTCTTCTTTTCTATCTCTGGCTTGTCAGATGCCAAGAGCTACGCTGGTATGAAGCCATACTCCTTTCACCCTTGACAGGAAATGCTGAGATTTTTTGGCAGAGGTGTAAAAAGAATTAAAGCATTTAAAAGCTCGGAAAACATCAGTTTACTGCGTTTTATGCCAAATTATATTCTCCACAGAGAATAAAGTTAAAGACAACCTTGACCTAAGGGTGATTTCAAGCTTTTGTGTGGATGCTTGTTTATAACAACACAGGAAGAGCTGAGCCATACCGAGCAAAATCTGACCAAGCTGCATCATTGATTTTGATAATATTGATAATATTCAAATTAAACCCTCTCTGGTAACTCCACAGTGATCACGATACAAATCCAGCACTCCCAAGTCCATAAAATATGTAACCTTTATGTGAT
The DNA here is from genome assembly GCA_027917425.1 of Gastrophryne carolinensis. Classification (NCBI taxonomy): domain Eukaryota; kingdom Metazoa; phylum Chordata; class Amphibia; order Anura; family Microhylidae; genus Gastrophryne; species Gastrophryne carolinensis. The sequence goes on from CM051240.1 coordinate 74,965,461, forward strand.
CCACATTAAAACTAAACAATACCAAAGGCAATATTAGGATCAAGGTTGGATCTCCTCTTTAAAGTCTTGGGTAAAGTGTTTCAGGTGCTTGCTCACCTAAACAATTCTCTTGAATCCCATTGCTGGATGGACGGCCCAGTGCTGGATGGAGGAAACCACATCACCAATGTAATGTAGCAACAACCTCAGGCAAGCAGGAAGATGTGGGTGATAATGAGTGGCAGATCAGACGTGGTGAGTCTAGGGGTTAATAGTAGGCTTTGGTAGAAAATGAGATCAGGTAGAGTTGCCAATGGACTTGCAGGATACAGGCAGACAAACCTTGAAAGGGCAGAAGGAGCAGCACACACAATCGCAAAATTGTCCCCAATCAGCTGACTGGGCTGCCAGGAGTGAGGCAGGTGGCAACAATCACGGAAGCCGTGGTACCAGTGAGTGATGCTGTCTGGTGGTTGCTATGCAATGTCACTCCCCTCGAGGAGGCTTTGTGGGGGAAGGCGGTCAGGTAAGCTGTGCGCTGTGACATTAAGTGAAACATACCTGAGATTGTATTTGTGCTCCTGCAACAGTGTGTTTGAAAGTTCCCACCATTCCACAAGTGCTAGAATGGAAACATCAGGTCCAAGATGAACCCAACTCCTCACACTCCCCGGGTTGTGTGTGCAACACTAGAACTATAGTTCTATTTTGGTGAAATGTGTTTGGTGTAATTATCAATAAAAATAATATTATTACTATTGAGCTACATTAGTCGTAGCTCATACCACTAATGTATGCTTGTGCATACGACGCACAACACCAGTGAACACACTAAGGGGCAGGGAGCGCAAACATTTGGCTGGAGCAGTGGGCTGCCCTAGCCAAGGTGCTTGGACAGTAGTTGAGGGTTAGGTGCCTTGCTCAAGTGCATGTCAGTCATGTCCCATGCCTGGGAATTAAACCTGCCACCCTCTGGTAACAAAGTATAAACCAAAGTATAGGCCACACTCTAGTGATAAGCTTCGTATTTGGGTCATTGTTAAACGTGTCTCAGTTTCTTGACTCAGTGGCCATCTCCTGTTACTGTACCAGTGGCAAGACATGCCCTTTATTCATAGGAAAACAGCCCTATCATTTCTGATAGCAGCAGCAGGGGGTTTTAGTGCCAATGAGCTGATGATTTGTGCACCCACTGAGCTGTATATAATATGGTCTCTCTATGATTAGTATGACCAACTGGCCACTGCGATCATGACCTATAACTTTGTAATGGCAAATAAAAACCCAATACCAGAACACGTTGCCCGTGATAACATTGTTGTGTTATCTGCTATGTGTGGATTGGTCTCCAGCTACATTTTTGTTTAACCTTGCTTTTGGTGTTCACGACCTGAGGTGACTACTACCTTGACCAGGGGGTTGCCTGACATGCTCTGTTTATGGACTTTTATATCTGCCGGAGGATTCCCTTGTTACCAACCTTGGCTTGATTGACTTCTCTCTGGGGTTTTCTAAAACAATAAGTTACTCACTGTCTTCAAAAACTCCATAACAGTAATTTTTTTACGCTTGTATATTCTTCCACCACACCATTACCACATTCATATGTAACTTTCCCCACATGCTAAAAATAAACATGCTGATTGCCTTACCTCTCTAAATAAATGAATCCCATCCCTCCCCCACCAATCCCAATTAGTAACAATATTCCTGATACTCAATCCATCTTAATGCTATCGATGCTAAACATACAATTAAATATATAAGAAAACATGTTGTTATAGTGCCAAAGATTTCACCCAGGGGTTTTGTTGCACTATCAATGCCCCCATGTTCCTCCAAGCAACCGCTGCTACCTCTATTTGCCAATGGGCCCCTCCTCTTTTTGCCTTTACTACAAGTTCTATTAACCCTCCCACTTTCCTCACAGCTGGTTCGGGGCCACATCAAATGGCTCCAAAGGCCACATGTGGCCCCCGGGCCACAGGTTGGACATTTGTGACCTAAACCTTCTCTGGCAACTCTTTAAATACAGTCCATATCCTAATTGAGCTCTGTATGATGAAGGTCAGATAAGGCAGGATAGTCGAAGCTATCAAGGCTGTAAACACTGTCACGGGTGTAAGAAGGTAGGTTGTTAATTCCTGTGGATTAAGACAAAGGCCAGTTTTTGAAAAAGTGTGGAATACACATCACACCCTGTGGCACCTGCAGCTTCCTCCAGGATGAGGCATTGGCCACTGCATGGTGTGCTGGATTTCTTCTCCCCCCATCACAGGAAACAAGTGAGTTTTCCCAGGGGCAATGAGTGTCAGAAAAAGATAAAAAGCAGTACAAATTCACTTTAAAGTGACAGCATCAACCTTCCTGGGGCCCCTGTGGTAATTGGGGGCCCTGGGCAATGCCTACTTTCTAATGGTGCCCTTGACTGGGATGCTAACTGGCGCTTGCAAGGAAGTTCTTTGGACCACCTAAATACTTAAATAGAAACTGTGTGCTGGGGGAGGGTTGGTATGTGAACAAGCACTGATGTTTAGCGAGGGCCTCGCAGCTACCTATGCAGTACACTCTGCATATACAGCATATGTCTTTATCTTCTTTAGTGTGGAATGGAATAACAATTTAATCTTTTTTATAATGGTCTAATTTTTCCCTCTCTGCACTAAGTCACACAGGAAAGTTTTACTGGATTAAGTAAATCATCTGTATTTCTTTTGTTACATCTCTTCTTTGCAGACTGAGTTTTTCACATTTTACTGGTTTGAGAACACCAAGCACATGTACAATAAATGACATTGTATTAATATAGAGGCAAATCCTGTGGCTGGCCACCTGGTGCACAGCTGATTAGGTTCCCAGATGTACATACAGCCTTTTCCTGATCTGCTAAATGCTTCATTCTCACTTTTCTCCTCAAAGGTACATTATCCCAGAGTTGGGTGTGCAATGATAGGCGCAATTCTGATGCGGAATTAAATACTGCCACCTTAATATTCATTATGTTCTGGAAAAGAGCATGTCTTTGTAGGGTTTAAAATGCAATAAGGTCCTTGGAATAGCTCAATTTTCCCAATAGCAGATCTACGGCTTATCGGCACAGAGCAGACTGCCGGTCAGGTCTTTTAGCAAGTTCGAGATAAGTCTTGTAGAATAATAATAGACTTCAAGAGAGCCTTACTATTACTATTTAAGATTAATTTTAATTCTAATTAATTCCTTCAGATTAAAAAGCTGGCTATATCAAAATTACTAGTACATTTATTAGGAGCATTTTATTGGAGTGTTTTCTGATTCAGGCTGAAACCATGTTCTTGGTGCAAGCTGCCCAAAGGTTTAGACTGGGAGAAGAACGACTGGACTAAATCTTAACCTTTCTTGTTTACAAAGTATATGTATTACAAACCAACGTTTTGTGGTAGCGCAGTACCTCTTCCTCAAGGCAGACAAACAAACCACGGCTGCTTAAATACAAAAAGATCCCACCCTCTGGTACTGTGCTACCCCAAAATTTACCCCAGACATTTACTTGAAAAAGAGTGCAGTGAATTGTGCGCTTTCTAGCCCCAGGTTCAGAGAATTATTCTCCATCTCACTACCTTAAATCTACATGGTATAACCCTGACTTGCTCATTCCCTTTGTCTGAAGCCTCCCTCTGTCTGGTAACCCAACATTTTTGTAATCTGCTTACTATATTTGGTCCTTTTTATGTAATACCTTTTTATCACTTTATAATGCCTGTCTGATTACCAGTCTTTGATCAGCTGACAACCCCCAATCTTTACTGCTTACTTACTAATCTTTGCTGCAGGATAAACCCCTGTTTCCCCAGGTGTTATACAGGGCAACCCGGACACGGTTGTCCTCAGGACAACAAATGAAAAGAATGTGACCTGAGGAGGCTGACAAACTACTAGGGCACACTGTACTTAAGGTAATACAGGACAGCCGGGTCAGCAACTAGGGCTTAATCCAAGCAGTGTTGGTACCAACTGTTGGTGCCTGCCAAAAGTGGCACAGCTGAGGGCAAAAAGCATTGAGGAGCCATGTGCATTCACCCCAATGCAGGCTGAAGGATGCTGGGGTCTCCATCTGTGCCATGACCCTTCCCTAACCCCCAGGTGCACCACTGGACGCATGGTACAGAATCAGGGATGACAGGACAGGAACATAGGAGCAAGGTAAGGGGGAAGATCAGTAAGGTACAAGGATCAGGACTGGTGAACACAGTAACTTCAGACCTCACATTAGCTGCATCCAAAGAGGCCAGCTCCTCCATTCTTCAGGTACTTCTGTGTGCCGCCAATGAACAAACAGCGGCGTTGGAGCAGGAGGCAGATAAGTGGGGATCTGTGTTCGGATGGGAAAGTGGACTTTCCATTTAAACTCAGAGCTTCAAAGAGACATTAAAATCCTTAAACAAATTGCCTCTCCTGGCGCTCAACCAATAAAAAATAAATTCACCTGGTACCTGCAGCAATGTCATTATCATGAGGGTCCCAGTTAGTTTCTCAGACCTTAGACAGAGCAGGTAGGTTAAAGATTTGTCCAGTCAAAAGAAATAAGAAACCATCTATACTCACCTTTTTTCCCCAGCAGATGATCATTCCTAGTCCAGGGCTCTGAATGCTTGCTCAGGCACATCCACATTCTCGACAAGGATCCACCATCAGTCACAGTGATGCTGGTATACACACTTCATACACTGCAATAGAATAGAGATGGCATGCCAGGTTTTTACATACCCCCTCCATTGCAGTGATTGCTGGGGCATGCCAGGGTCACTGTGACCGATGGCTGGGGGCCTTGCCCCATCAAAAATGCGTGTGTGCCTGAGGGCGGCATGCAAGTCCCTTCTTGTGATCAGGTAAGAGTCATCTTATTTTTTTGTCTAGACAATGACTGTCGCCACTCACCAGAACCCTCTCTGACACAGGTCTGCTTTAATAAGCAGAAACGCAGGACATTCCTCTTGACCCAAGAGAATGAAAGGACTCTTGGGAGTTCGGTGTGTGGCGGTCTAACCCTATAGTGTGCTGTCTATTAATCTATCAGTGTGTATTATGTTTGTGTGTTTAAGATGGGCATCAATGGCTAGTGGTGTCAGGAAGGGGCAGGTGGCTAGTGATGGCACAGACAGCGACAGGGTAAGCAGGGGCACAGTGTTTTTTTGGCTGGAAGGCTTCTGTCACCCCTGCCCCATAGTCTCTGCTGCTACGGCAAGCCATTATTTCTCTGCATTTTGTTATTAATTAAGCCCATTAGCAATCTGAAAGCAATTTCACACACTCATCAATACACACCATGTATTTGTTAGAAAACCATAGCTACAGGGGGTTCACAGGCTGCCACTGCATCGACACCCATACAATCAAGACTGCTTCATATATTTATTTTACAGCTGGGTTCCCACAACATGTAAAATGGGCAATGTTGAAGCCTACATTAATATAAAAAGAAAATAAAAATGTCAAAAAGACATCCAAATGTTCATGTATGGAGCCAGTGTCTCCCAGAGGTTTCCATAGTAGAGACTGATGACTGAAGCATTTAAGGGGTTTGTCATGTGCCTGCGAATGTAATTATTTAGAACAAAATATCAACTATATTATTACATGAATTAGCACACATTCCACCAACAAAAAAGGCAAAATGTCATTTTACAATGTAAATCCTTTCCAATACGGGGTAAAACTATGGGGGTTATCCAAATAATTTTGTGTTTTTAAGTAGAGGCCGAGTTTGGAGAACCAGTCCGAGCTTTTCTTCCTCAGTGTACAAAAAGATAAAATCAAAAATATTTTTATTTTATTTAAGAATCAAAATCCTGTGCATATGTGTTGCCGCAGTTCTACAGGCAAGGTTTAAATTATTTTATTATTAATGGGGTAGATATTTTATTAATTACAAAATAACAGCAGCCTATGGGAAAAAACAATGTTTAATGTGTTTGGATACTCCATAGGCTGCTGTAATTTCGTAACTTAAAAATAAAAGATACAATATAATATAATATAAAATATCTACTTATTCTAAATAAAGAAGGAAACTTTTTTTAGTTACCCAATTAGATGTAGGAGATTATTTTAATATTTTATTTATTGTATTTTTATTTATTTTATTTTTTAATAGTCTTTTGTATTTTTATTTTTAAGTAGATAGGTAGAAAAATTAGTATGAGAACGTGAGCTATCGAATTTTCTTCATCAGGCATGATGTTATACCTGAGAAAAAGAAATAGTTATTCTTAAAAGCACCATAAAATACACTGTTATTCTAGGAACGGTATCACCATATTTGTTCACTTTTCCTACTTTACTTTAACACCCTTAATAATGAATAGTATAATCCATCCTAAAAATGTTCTTCATATCATAATGCAAAAAGAGTTGTGACAATTATCATATTTGTTGCCCTATAAGGCGCGCCTAGGATTTAGAGAAGGAAAATAAAGAAAACAAATGCTGAACCAAAGTAATAATTAGAGCCCATTCAACATAAATTAAAACCAAGCTTAAAAATGACAGTCCTCCTAGCATAAATGATACCCCCCAACCTGTTTGTGTCTTTATGTAAAACAAGAATTCAAAGCATATATAAATAAGGGGATACTGTCTGAGCATTGTGAAGATGTAGAATATTTTTTGGTAGAAGTGCGGTGCGATAAAAACTGTTCAATGCTAAAATACAGTTTGGTGTAATCTATGAACCCCCAAATATAACTGAGTAAATAGAGTACCAGCTGCATAAACATATAGAGTGGGCAGCACAGACAGGTAAATTGGTGATAATGGGGGATTTCAACTACTCAGGTATTGACTATAGACATGGATCTGCTTCAACTAAAAGGGGAAGAGCATTCCTCAGCTTGCTACAAGATAACTTTATGAGCCAGTTGGTGGAGGCACCTACTCGATTGGATCTGGTAATTTCAAAATATGACCTGGTAGGGACCGTAACAGTCCATGAAAATCATGGTAACAGTGAACACAATATAGTCATTAGAGATGAGCGAACTTTTGAAAAATATGATTCGGCTGATTCGCCGAATTTTCCGGTAAAAATCGGTTCGGTCCGAATTTATTCGCGAGGAATCACTATTAAAAATGGCTATTTCTGGGCGTCCAAGAGCCTCCATAGGGTTGCAGAACGTTTTGCTTGGCTGTAACATGCATAGGATGCAAGCTGGGTTAGTGAAATACTATTGTAAAGAAGTATGACACGCAGATCAGAGGCGTTGCTATTAGATTCGCTGACGCAGAGAGGCACAATTACAGAGCCTTGAGGTGGCATCAGCATGATGAGCCCACATATTGCCTGAAAGACACACAGTGGAGTTGGCAGCAGCATAGGGAGCCCATATATTGCCTAAAAAACACACCCTGAATTTGGCAGCAGCATAGGGAGCCCAAATATTGCCTGAAAGACACACTCTGGACTTGGCAGCAGCATAGGTAGCACATATATTGTCTGAAAAACACACCCAGGAGTTGGCAGCAGCATTAGGAGCCCATATATTGCCTGAAAGACACACCCAGGAGTTGGCAGCAGCATAGGGAGCTCATATATTGCCTGAAAAACACATTGGAGTTGGCAGCAGCCTTAGGAGCCCATATATTGCCTGAAAGACACACCCTGGAGTTGGCAGCAGCAGCAGGAGCCCAAACATTGCTTGAAAGAGACACTGGAGTTGGCAGCAGGAGCCCAAAAATTGGCCTAAAGACACACTGGAGTTGGCAGCAGCAGCAGCAGGAGCCCAAACATTGGCTGAAAGACACACTGGAGTTGGCAGCAGGAGCCCAAAAATTGGCCCAAAGACACACACTGGAGTTGGCAGCAGCAGCAGCAGGAGCCCAAACATTGCTTGAAAGAGACACTGGAGTTGGCAGCAGCAGCCCAAAAATTGGCCTAAAGACACACTGAAGTTGGCAGGAGCCCAAACATTGGCTGAAAGAGACACTGGAGTTGGCAGCAGGAGCCCAAAAATTGGCCTAAAGACACACTGGAGTTGGCAGCAGCAGCAGGAGCCCAAACATTGCTTGAAAGAGACACTGGAGTTGGCAGCAGGAGCCCAAAAATTGGCCTAAAGACACACTGGAGTTGGCAGCAGCAGCAGCAGGAGCCCAAACATTGCTTGAAAGAGACACTGGAGTTGGCAGCAGGAGCCCAAAAATTGGCCTAAAGAGACACTGGAGTTGGCAGCAGCAGCAGCAGGAGCCCAAACATTGGCTGAAAGACACACTGGAGTTGCCAGCAGGAGACCAAAAATTGGCCTAAAGACACACTGGAGTTGGCAGCAGCAGCAGGAGCCCAAACATTGCTTGAAAGAGACACTGGAGTTGGCAGCAGCAGCCCAAAAATTGGCCTAAAGACACACTGGAGTTGGCAGCAGCAGCAGCAGGAGCCCAAACATTGCTTGAAAGAGACACACTGGAGTTGGCAGCAGCAGCAGGAGCCCAAACATTGACTGAATGACACCCTGGAGTTGGCAGCGGCAGCCCAAAAGCTGGCCTAACGACAGACCCTGGATTTGGCAGCAGCAGCAGCAGGAGCCAAAACATTGCTTGAAAGAGACACTGGAGTTGGCAGCAGCAGCAGCAGGAGCCCAAACATTGCTTGAAAGAGACACTGGAGTTGGCAGCAGGAGCCCAAAAATTGGCCTAAAGACACACTGGAGTTGGCAGCAGCAGCAGCAGGAGCCCAAACATTGCTTGAAAGAGACACACTGGAGTTGGCAGCAGCAGCAGGAGCCCAAACATTGACTGAATGACACCCTGGAGTTGGCAGCAGGAGCCCAAAAATTGGCCTAATGACACACACTGGAGTTGGCAGCAGCAGCAGGAGCCCAAACATTGCTTGAAAGAGACACTGGAGTTGGCAGCAGGAGCCCAAAAATTGGCCTAAAGACACACCCTGGAGTTGGCAGCAGCAGCAGCAGGAGCCCAAACTAGTTAGATGAAATCCCCTTTAAGAGCTGCTTGTGTGTAACAGATAGGGTTAAATGTGCTAATATGGGATGTCCACTGGGCAGGGGTTTTTACAGCAGACACAAAAACAATTAAATCTGTGCTCTAGTTAGATGAAATCCCCTTTAAGAGCTGATTGTGTGTAACAAATAGAGTTAAATGTGCTAATATGGGATGCCCAGTGGGCAGGGGTTTTTACAGCAGACACAAAAACAATTAAAACTGTGCTCTAGTTAGAAGAAATCCGCTTTAACACCTGCTTGTGTGTAACAGATAGGGTTAAATGTGCTAAAATGGGATGCCCAGTGGGTTTTTACAGCAGACACAAAAACAATTTAAACTGTGCTCTAGTTAGATGAAATCCCCTTTAAGAGCTGCTTGTGTGTAACAGATAGGGTTAAATGTGTTAATATGGGATGTCCAGTGGGCAGGGGTTTTTACAGCAGACAAAAAAACTATTTAAAACTGTGATCTGGCTATTAAATCAAATGAAAATAAAAAAAAAAAGCTCTCTGTCACTTTATCTGCTGTTCCTGCCTCGATCTTTCCCTGGCTCTCTATGGCTCTCCCTGGCTCTCTGTCTTTCCCTGCCTTTCCCTGTCTCTACCCAGCTCCGTTCTCGCCGCAATATAACGCTGAAATGCGCCCCAGCAAGATGGCCGCCGCTTATATAGTGCTGTGACGTCACCGGGGTTCCTGGCTGCTGATAGGCTGCATGTGACCTTCCCATGATACCTTGCCCCAGGGGATATGTCCAGAAATGTGCATCCACCATTTTACAATGCCTGTAATTGCAGTAAATGGAGTTTAAAGGAAAAATTCGATCGATCGAATCGCGGGGAAATTCGGATTCGTTCAGAATCGAATATTTCTTGAAATTTGGAACGAATTTGGGTTCGTCGATTCGCGCATCTCTAATAGTCATATTCAACAAAAAAATGTAAAAACATTCTCTTGCTGAGGGCCAAAAACACTACATTTTAGAAAGGCCAAATTCTCCAGGTTGAAGCCTGAACCTCAGGACATGCAGTAGACTGGGAGCATTTGTAAATTAATAAGGATACAGATGCCAAATGGGAGTGCTTTAAATCAATTGTGAGTACCAACTTTCCAAAATGTATTCCTATAAGTAACAAGTATAAGCGACTCAAATAAAAATCTCTCCTGGCTGACACCTGCAGTTAAAAGGGCAATAGACAAGAAAAGGTCATTTAAAAATTACAAATCAGAGCTATCAGCAGTAACATTTGAGTATAAAGCAGTAAATAAGGCATGTAAACAAAAAAAAAGCACAAAAAAAAGAGAAGTGGCCAATGAAAGTAAAACCAACCCTAAACATTTCTTTAAATATATGAAATCAAAGAAAACAAAATCAGAGCAGGCTGGTGCTCTAAAACAAAAGAGGAGAAAAGATACAATATAGGACATGCCACTGCAAACAATAAACCAAACATAACTCTTAACTGGCTAAACATGGATATCATCCAAGAAAGACTAAATAATTGAAATTTGAATAAGACTCCAGGACAGGATGGGCTTCACCCAGAGTTCCCAGAGTTCTTAAAGAACTCAGCTCAGTTATTTCATTGCCTCTGCTCTTGAGTTTAAAGACTCAATAATAAATGGTATAGTAGCAAGGGACTGGCGCAAGGGAAATGGTGCCCATTTTTAAAGTTATAAGCGGTGTACCACAGGGTCCAGTGCTGGGCCCACTATAATTCAACTTGTTTATAAATGATATAGAAGAGCATATGACACCAAGATATGTAACACAGTGTAATCTATTGAAGATGTTTACAAGCTTCAGTCTGACTTGGACACTTTAAGTGTCTGGGCATTCACTTGGCAAATTAAGTTCAATGTGGAGAAGTGTAAAATGATGCACTTGGGGTGTAATAATCTGCAGGCCACATATGTCCTCTGGAGGGGATTGCAGGGAGAATCACTAGTTGAGAAGGATCTGGGGAAACTGGTGGACCCCGGGCTAAATAACAGTATGCAATGCCAAGCCACTGCTTCTAAGATGACCAAGATATTAGGCTTGATTCAAAGAAACATTCGTCAGGACTTTCGTAGCTGTCTGTGAAAGTTTTGGTGGGTGTTTGTCATTTTTTTGCTTTTTTTCGTACATTTTTCACTCGCACGAACGTTCGGGAGAATGCGTATATGCGCTTTCGATTAGCGAAAGCAATTCGGAACATTTTCAAACAAAATTGGAAAATTTTCGTTCCTTCAGAAAACTTCCGTTGCTGGGATGGTTTACGTCACATTCAGAGAGCTGTTTGCCGACGGCTCACCACCCTATAAATTCGTATACCGTATATACTCGAGTATAAGCCGAGTTTTTCAGCCCACTTTTTGGGCTGAAAAAAGCCGCCTCGGCTTATACTCGAGTCCAGGGGCGGACTGCCAGGGAAGGCCGCAACCCTGAACCCAACAGATGCTGGAGGGTGAGGGGCGGCCGCTGCAGGTCCCTGCTGTACCCGCTGCTGCCGCCACCGCCGCTCTCATACACACAAACACGCACACACATTCACACACTGACCGGCACTTCCAGGCTGCTGCGCGCTGGTCGTCAATGGGCGGCGTCCAATGTTTTCATTGGACGCCGGCCATATGGGGCACGCCCACCGACGACCAGCGCGCAACAGCCAGGAAGTGCTGGTGTGTGTATTCATCATCCTCCCCCACCCTGACGTCAAGCCAGCCAGCTCACTTGCCACGCAGGCAGGATCTGCTTTTCCACCCACCCTGCAGCCCATTACCCGCAATGTCAACAGCCCCCCACAGCGGCTGCCAGGCGGAGCTGAATGGAGGATGTTGTGTCGTGTGTGCCGAGCGACCGGCAGGAGGAGGAGGGGAGGGGGACCCCTCTGCAGGGTAACCTCGGCCAAACCCTGACCCCCGACACCTGCGCGTCCGAGAGCGGCGGCGGCGGCGGCAGCAGCAGCCACAGTGTGTGTGTGTGTGTGTGTGTGTGTATCTGTGTCTGTGTCTTTTTCTGTGTGTGTGTCTCTTTCTGTGTGTGTGTCCCTTTATGTGTGTGTGTGTGTGTGTGTCTCTCTTTCTGTGTGTCAACTCCAATTCCAATTGAAAAAAGCCGCCTCGGCTTATACTCGAGTCAATAACTTGTTCCATTTTTTTGTGGTAAAATTAGGTGCCTCGGCTTATATTCGGGTCGGCCTATACTCGAGTATATACGGTAATTGTAAAACCACTTCCGACACCTCTGAGGACTCAGATTGCTATTTTTGAACATGTTTTGCGGCTATGTGGAGGAGTCTGCGCGCCTTTAGCACCAAGGCATTGCATGTATCAGCATGGCCGAGGCCATAAATTGTATAGCAATGCATACCTGAATCAATACATTTCATGTATGCCTTATAGATGCATTTTAATGCTGACCTAAATTAGTCTTTAGCATGTAAAAATGTATTTTTCCACACATCCACATAATTGCTATATTTTTTAAGACTTATGTCCTTTGTGAATTATATTTGAATTGTTGAACTTGAATCTTAATGTGTTGTAGGAGTTAGTGTTTTAGTCGGTTACCTTTGCTTTGTGTAATTATTTTATATTTGGTTGCAGGAACTGCAAGATGTGCTGCTCGCCCTTGCTCCTGATGCCCGTTCTTTGCCTGCAGAATGCGGGCCAGGGGTTCTCTAATCGGGCACTATGCAAAACCCGGGCCGTGGTGGCGAGGGCCCTCTGGCTTATGAAGTCCAGATTTAGGTGTTTGGACCATACGGGGGGGGGGGGGGGGGGCACTGCAGTATGACCCCAACAAGGTTATCCCAAAATTGTAATTTACAGGGACCACACGTGCCAGAGTGGCACAACTGAGTGTCAGGGTCCTTCAGTTGGTGGGCGAGATGCAGGAGCTGTGCAACTCGTTGGGGACCACAGATGAAGAATAATGTTCAGTGGCCTGCCATTGCTATGTATTTAATTATTTATAGTTGTAAAAAGTTGAAGTTTAACACATTTTCTAAAAATGCATATTTGATGCTGGTAATTATTTTTAAAAAGTTACATTGTCATTTCATTAACAAACTACATTAACACAAAACTAATAGGCACAGAAATATTTAAAGATGAATATTCACATGACCGATAAGTGGTTTGGGTGTGCTTTAAGGGTCCAAAAGGGAAGATGGAGGATAGTGATAAGTGGTTTGGGTGAGCTTTAAGGGTCCAAAAGGGAAGATGGAGGATGGAGTGCTAAGTGGTTTAGCTAAACATTGTAGTAGAAGTGAGGGTGGCAAATATGTAGGCGAGCACTTTCATGACTTAAGTTTGTAGTGCGCAGGCGCAAGATCGTAAGGATTCCGTCTGGACGTTTATTTTTGGTAAAATGGAAACAGAATCTATCGGGAAACGTAAAGGATTCGTTGGAGGATACGATGGGAAAAGGGCAAAAACGATAGCCTACGTTGTAACATGTGGAAATGAAACGGAAAAGTCTGGATGGAAAATGACATCCGCGTAATTCGTAATCTGCCGTACGAACGGACGGAAACTTTACACAAGGTTTTCAATGCATGCATAGAATCGCTCGAACGCTCATACGAGAGCGGGAAATTTTGAAAATGTTACGACGTCGGCACCAAACCGAAAGTTTTTTTGTGTCTCTCTGAATCGAGCCTATTATCTTGCATTGAAAGAGGCAGGGAATTATGGGACAGAGATGTAATTTTGCCTCTTTACAAGGCACTGGTGCACCCTCTCCTGGAATATGCCGTCCAGTTCTGGGCACCCGTTCATAGAAAGGATACCCTGATTTTGAAAAGAGGAGAGCCACCAGACTGATAAGGGGAAGGAACTTAGTTATGAAAAAAGTGGGGGGGGGGCATGATTAACTTGTATAAATATAATGTGATGCCCATGCCCAGCGGGACACCAGCCTTCTGTAAGCAGACAACCCCCAATCTCCACTGCCACTTCTGCCTATAGTCAAGCTCCCGTTTTCTGGGACGCTCGGAACGCCTCGCCGGACACGGTTGCCCCCAGGTCTTAGTAGGCGCAAAGGATGTCTGCTTAAGGTGAGGGTCGATGAACCGCGGGGGTATCCCAAAGCCGGGGTCATATATAGGAAGACAGTCCAGAAGGTGCGTCAGAGTACAGGGATGAGAGAGTTGCATAGTCAGGGGTAGCCAAAGGGTCAAGCCGGGAGGTCAGAGATTGCAGGGTATCCAAAGGGGCAGACAGGTTCAAGGCCAGACAAAGCAAAGGTCGGTACAGTCAGCGGACAGGAATGGTTGTTCAAGCCGGGTCGGAAACAGATATAACTAATAAAATCACACCCTAATCACAAGAGACTATCACGGGCACTGAGTACTGGGCTGACTCCATATTTATTGGGGGACCTGACCAATGGCCACCCTGGGTGGGAGTGTATGTGCTGATTGGTGCAATGTGATTGGTGTAACACTTCCAGGGGCTGGTCAGTCCCGGCAGCAGGGCTGAGCAGCACCTGATTCCAGACAGGTGAAGAGGACGCTGCGCAGCCAGCCTGCCACATGCGGCGCCCAGCAAACCCAGCAAACCTGCCGGACTGCGGGGCACACGCTTGAGCTACAGAGGAGCGAGGGAGGCGGCCAGGGCGGCACGCCGCACTCCCTGTCAAATCGGAGCGGCAGGCGCGTACTGCACCAGGAAGCCGCCGAGCGCAGCAGACGCTGCGGGCCCCCTGGCAAAGGTAAGTTTCTTACATATATAAATGATCAATACAAAAAATATGGGGAATAGCTATTTCAGGTAAAATCCTCTCTAAATACAAGAAGACACTTCCTCCATCTGGAAAAAAACAGATTAAATCTTCGGAGGCGACAGTGATTTTTTTTTACCAAACTATAAATCTGTGGAATAGCCTCCCACATAAGCTTGTTACAGCATCAACAGCTGACAGCTTCAAAAAAGGATTAGATGCTTTTCTAGCAGAAAATTACATTTACAGTTAATGTACGATTATCAGAAAAATAAATTAATAAATAAATAAAATTTTCCCAAATTCGTCCCTCGGTTGAACTCGATGGACATATGTTTTTTTTTCAACCATACTAACTAGGTAACTATGTAATTGGCTCACCCACATGCATTTCCGCCCCTTCCTAGCAGCTAGTTTCCCCCGGTGCTCTGTTGTATTGAGTCCTGAGGAAACAAACTTTCAGCATTTTGGTTCTGTCCTGTGGCACCTGAACTGTGATAGGACAGCATGAATGTCAGTGTAGCCGAACCCTAGGCTGGTAAGTAGCCCCAGTCTAGTCTGCCATGCCGCCATTCCCAGCTCTGCCTGCACAAGAAAGCAGCTGTGGGGGTGTTGGGGCGTGGGAGTCGTTGCCGGTAAAAACAGTCCTCACTCAAGTCTTGGCAAAAATAGGCTTAGGTTTATTTTGAGCAAAAACAGAAAACAAATGAACAAAAAACAAAATTCATGAAAATAAGGGGTTAAGTTATAGCTACCGTAGGAACAAGTAGCACCCCAGCTCTCAGCTCATCCTGACTGAACTGAACTGAAAATCCCTCCACCTATATACAGGTGCACTTATCTACCAATTACCAGTTTCCAACAGCCCTTTATTCTTAAAGGAATATACATCTGGTTTTTAAACAGAAATATTACATATAAATCATACATTAAACCACATGAAACAAAGCAACAAAGCATGTCTCCTTTAAAAATAAAAAGGAGCTTATAATCTATATACATATTAACAAATTATACACAGGAACATAAACACACTAGGTTTGGCTGCAGCTTTGCCTCACCTGGCAGTAATTAGCAGCATCCTATATAAACCCAGCACACCCTCTGCTCTGGTTTGGTCTCTGCAGGTAAGTAGCTGGTCATGCTGTGTGTGTGTTGGTGGGGAATAGTGAACTAGTTTATCTGTGAAAGGATAGTGGACAGAGATGAAGATTTGCTGGCCAGCAGATAGAAAAGAGAGAGGAAGATACATACACACAGACAGACAGACCTGCTCACTATTAACCCCTCAACATACCCCCCAACTCAAGTGGAAGCTTGTCCTTCCACAGAACACATCTCCTGGACCTGGGTACCGAATCGGGACAGGTGATCTGCATTCTTATGCTGACTTCCCGGTTTGTATTGGACCAAGAATCTGTATGGTTGTAGGCTTAAGTACCATCTTGTCAGGCGGGCATTGTTACCTTTCATTGTGTTCAACCAAAATAAAGGATGATGGTCAGAGATTAACACAAATTCTTTCCCCAATAGATAATAACGTAAAGACTCTACGGCCCACTTGATAGCTAAACATTCTTTTTCTATAGTAGAATATTTCTCCTCTCTTGGAAACAATTTTCTACTAATGTACAGAATTGGATGTTCCTCTCCATTCTGAAACTGACATAGAACAGCTCCGATACCTCTTTCTGACGCATCCACCTGGACTAGAAATGGCAGAGAAAAGTTTGAATTTCTTAATACCGGAGCAGAACAAAGCTTCTCTTTTAGTTTATTAAATGAATTTTCACATTCAGGAGTCCATTCCACAAGGTTTCTCTTGGTTTTCTTGGTAAGATCACTTAGTGGAGCTGCCAAATTTGAAAAATTTGGAATAAATCGGCGGTAATAGCCAGCCAGTCCTAAAAATGATCTTACCTCTTTTTTTGTTTTTGGGATTGGGGCATCCATCACTGCTGCGACCTTGGACATTTCTGGTTTAATTTTCCCACCACTTATAACATAGCCAAGATAAGATGTTTCTCTCTGAGCTATTGTACATTTTGTGGGATTGATTGTCAGCCCGGCTTTTGCTATGGCAGAGATTACATTGCCTAAATGCAACAGATGAGACTTCCAATCAGAACTAAAGACAATGACATCGTCCAGATACGCCGCACAGTATGAGCTATGTGGTTTTATGACTGTATCTATTAACCTCTGAAATGTAGCAGGGGCATTGTGTAAACCAAAAGGCATACGTGTGAACTGAAACAAACCTTGTAGGGTGGCAAAAGCTGTTTTTTCACGGGAATCTTCTGCAAGTGGTATTTGCCAATAGCCTTTAGTCAGATCAAATGTGGAAATGTATTGGGCATCACCCAGCCTAGTGATCAAGTCTTCTATATGGGGCATAGGGTAAGTATCAAATTTAGAGATCTGATTGAGTTTTCTAAAATCAATACAAAATCTAATTTCTCCATTTTTCTTGGGTACAATCACAATGGGAGAACACCAGGGGCTAGAAGATGGCTCAATGACTCCTAATTTTAGCATGTTTTGGATCTCTATGTCTATCACTGGTTTGAGTTTTTCTGGTACTCTGTAGGGTTTTTGGCGTATTGGTTTTACATCACCAGTGTCAATTACATGCTGGACTAAGTTAGTATGCCCTGGTGTAGTAACAAATGTGTGTTTATATTTCTGAATTAATAGATCTACATCTCTATTTTGTTTTTTAGAAAGTTCTCCACCTCTTTTAATCTTAGAGATTTGTGAAGAACTAGGAGACAATACAGAGTAGGCCTGCTCGAGTATATTTGGGTGACATTCTGACAGGATAGTACAGGCCACATTTGGTCCATCAACCCATTTTTTAAGCAGATTGGCATGGAAAATTTTCTTCTTTTGAATTCTGCCTGGCATAGAAATCTCATAATCTACAGGACCAGTTTGGCGTAAGACTTTAAATGGTCCCTGCCATTTTGCTAGCAATTTGTTATCAGAGGTTGGCAGTAACAGCAAAACCTTATCACCTGGCAAAAAAGATTTTTGCTTGGCAGATTTGTCATACCAGCGTTTCATGCGTGACTGTGCCTCTGAAACGTTGATTTTCACAAAATCAGCTAATTCCGCCAGTCTGTCCCGCATAGAAACTACATAATCCACCAGGTTTTTTTGGTTTGGGCTAGGTTCTTCCCAGTGTTCCTTTATTACATCCAGTGGTCCTCTTGGTCTTCTCCCATAGAGTAACTCAAATGGAGAGAAGCCAGTGGCTGCTTGTGGAACCTCCCTGTATGCAAATAACACATATGGAAGCAGTTCATCCCATTGCTTTGGATACTGTACCACAAATTTACACAGCATCTTTTTAAGAGTTTGGTTAAAACGTTCCACCAAGCCATCAGTTTGGGGGTGATAAGGGGTGGTCCTCACAGCCTCAATACCAAGGAGCTGATGGATTTGCTTCATTAAACTGGACTGAAAGTTTGAACCTTGGTCTGTGAGAATTGTATGAGGAATACCCATCTGACTAAAGAACTTAATCAGTTCTTCTGCAATTCTTTTTGTGGTGATAGTTCTTAAAGGGATAGCCTCTGGATACCGGGTCATATAATCACTTAGTACAAGAACATATTGGTTACCTTTTTTACTTTTTTCAAGAGGACCAATGATATCCAAAGCTATCCTTTCAAAAGGGGTATCAACCACGGGGATGGGAAGCAATTTACATTTTTTGTCACCTGGGGCAATATATTGGCATTCTGGACATGATTCACAAAAAATTGCCACATCTGCATGTATTTTAGGCCAAAAGAACCGGTTCAGTATTCTTGACAGAGTTTTATTTCTACCCAAATGTCCAGAGAGTGGAATACTGTGAGCAATATTCATAATTGACTCTCTGTACTCAGAGGGTACCACAATTTGCCACACTTGCTCTGCTGTTTGTGGGTGCTGGCAAACCCTATACAGGATCTTATTTTTTAATGTGTAATAGGGATACTGTTTGGGTTCTTCTGTGTCCTCTTTCACCTGAGAGAACGGTAAGGCAAGGGTGTTATCTTGTCTTTGTTTAACAGACATATCCTCCCAATTTAAAGGTTGATTAGGTCCTTTTTCCAAGAGACAATGTTCAGACCGCCATTTTTCACGGGCAAGTCGCTTTCCTCTCTTAGAAAGATGACTTTTACCATTACCATCGAATACATCACCATCAAATGGAAACACGTCACCTAGAGGTTGTACAGTAGACAGTGTTTTAACTTGTGACCTAGTTGTTATTGCCGAAATCAAACTGCTATTTTTGATCATAGTACCGAATCCAGGTATGTCCTGACCCAAGACTACAGAATATGGCAGCGTAGGTACTACCCCCATTTCTACTGACACTTGCATATCATCTATTTGCACAGGTATAATAGCCTTAGGGTACACCTTTTTATCACCATGCACACATGTCAATAGCAAATGACCTGTTATATTAGCAGAGTCCACCAAGTCTGATCTAATCAGAGACTGCTGACTCCCAGTATCAATTAAAGCAGTCACCATTTGGGAGTTCACAGTAACAGGCTGCAAATATTCTTTCACAAGTCCCGCACAATTTGCAGATCCTTTTACTTTTCTACTGGTTACCATGACACAGTCCTTAGCATAATGTCCAGTTTTACCACAGGAAAAACAAGTAATCTCCTTATGCTGGCCTTTATACTTAACAGTCCCAGCCCTTTGCTTATCAGTAACAGTAGTAAAAGGAATAGGTCTTACCACACTTGGTTTCTGCATCAGTCCTTTCCTTGCAAGCAAAAAGTTTTCAGCGAGTGTCACTGCTTGCTCACCATCATCAGGCTGATGTTCCTTGACCCAGATTTGCATAGGTGCAGGTAGAACATCCAAGAATTGCTCCATAATGATAGTCTCCATCACCTGTTGAACCGTCTTGCCCTCCGGAGCCATCCACTTGGTGCCCAATTCCGCCAGCTGGGTGTAGGCCTCTCTTGGCCCTTCCCTGTCCTGGTATCTGTAGGTCCGGAATTTTTGGCGAAATGTCTCTCCATGTATATTGTAGCGTCTCAGAATTGCAGCTTTAACTTTTTGGTAGTTTCCTGCATCCTCAGTGCGCATTTGGCTATAGGCCTGCAAAGCTTTGCTGGTGAGGAATGGTGTAAGATGAAGAACCCACTGATCCTCAGGCCACTTATTTGCTTGAGCCACTCTTTCAAACACTTTAAGAAATGACTCTATATCATCAGTCTCTGATAGCTTAGTAAGCTTTAAATTTGTAGTAGGAGGTATATTGCGCTGCATGGCTTGCAGCACCTGTAAGAACTGTTCATCTCTCCTTACCCTTTCCTTTTCTTGTTGCTGCAGCTGAATTTTATGCTGCTCCTCCTCTTTTTCTCTCCTCCATTGCTCACGCTCATAAGCATACTTTTCCTCCTCTTTTCTACGCTGGTCACTTAGCTCTTGGCGGTGAACCAACCACACAAGGAGTTCCTCTATATTTTTTGGAGTAGTTACACTCACCGGTGGATCCGTACCGCTCCCAGCTGCAGCGCCCTCCTCTGGAATCTTAGCTTTAGATTCTTCAATCTGGGTGCCTTCCATTTTGGATTTAGGGACCACTGGTTGGCGTCTTTCTGCAGGTCTGGGTGGTTGTATAGATCCCTTGGTTCGCTGAGATCGCCTTGGAGAAGAAGTTGTTATAAATCTCCTGGCATGACCTCTTCCGGCCATGGACTGAGTTTGACAGCTGCGCTTATGAGTCCAGTGCAGACAGCAAGCGCCCCACTTCTGACACCATATGTTGGGGCGTGGGAGTCGTTGCCGGTAAAAACAGTCCTCACTCAAGTCTTGGCAAAAATAGGCTTAGGTTTATTTTGAGCAAAAACAGAAAACAAATGAACAAAAAACAAAATTCATGAAAATAAGGGGTTAAGTTATAGCTACCGTAGGAACAAGTAGCACCCCAGCTCTCAGCTCATCCTGACTGAACTGAACTGAAAATCCCTCCACCTATATACAGGTGCACTTATCTACCAATTACCAGTTTCCAACAGCCCTTTATTCTTAAAGGAATATACATCTGGTTTTTAAACAGAAATATTACATATAAATCATACATTAAACCACATGAAACAAAGCAACAAAGCATGTCTCCTTTAAAAATAAAAAGGAGCTTATAATCTATATACATATTAACAAATTATACACAGGAACATAAACACACTAGGTTTGGCTGCAGCTTTGCCTCACCTGGCAGTAATTAGCAGCATCCTATATAAACCCAGCACACCCTCTGCTCTGGTTTGGTCTCTGCAGGTAAGTAGCTGGTCATGCTGTGTGTGTGTTGGTGGGGAATAGTGAACTAGTTTATCTGTGAAAGGATAGTGGACAGAGATGAAGATTTGCTGGCCAGCAGATAGAAAAGAGAGAGGAAGATACATACACACAGACAGACAGACCTGCTCACTATTAACCCCTCAACAGGGGGCGTGGTGGCAATGCGCAGATTGCAGTTCTCTGTACGACTGCACACCAGGCACATCACAGAGGCTTTCCCTGACCCAAGGGCTCCACAGCATGTGCCCCCCTGCAGGCATGTAACCCCCCTACCTGCTACATGAACAAAAGTAGAAGAGGGCCAACCACCCTGTAAGTTGGTCCTGCAGTCTAAAAGACCAATCGATTATCTTCCCCTGGCGCATCCCACCTTGTGAAACTCACTTCAGACACTTGGGGGTCTCAGGACAGGCAGCCAGATAGTCTACACGTGGAAGCATACCGCAGACAGCAGGGAGACCGGGGATGTGGCCGCTCTCCGCTCCATATGCCAGCGCTCTATTCAGAGATGCCATTCCTTTAATATGCACAACATGCATCGGTGACTGAATGAGAGCCTATGCATGCACCATGGGGAGAAGTGGAAAGATAAGTGTTTAGGGTGATCTGGGGGTTTTTACACATGGGGCATCCCAAATAAGGATGCCCCAGGGCCAAGAACCAAAACCTGGGATAGTGAACATCCTGGGTTTTGGTCCACTTTAGGAATGCTGCATGGCACCCCCTCGCCCATCCCAGGACTAAATTCCATTATTTAAATGCTGCCATAATGCCAGAGAGCCCAGTCCAAGATTCCACATAGGAAACAAAAAAAGATTGTCAGACTGTCTTTCTGGTTGCACCTCACCTTCTGCTCCTTGCAACTATTGTGGCGTCTGTGACCTGTCCTTTGCAACAGCTTCTGCTTGTCTGTAAATTCAGCTCTGCTCTATCACTTCTTTTTCCTGTCTGTGTTAGCCACCATGTTAAGGTGACATTAACTTACTGCAGACATGTTGCAGTAAAGCAAGTTCCTATTATACAACTAATGTCTATGAGGATTTGACTCCATTGCACCCAGCACTCACACTGTGCAACAACTCCTGCATGGCTGGCCACTCGCCTTACTGCTGCTCATGCACAGAGCAGCAGCTTCTTCTTTATCCTCAGGTACACCTTGCTGGCAGCGCCGGACACATTATGGGTGCCAGGCATCAGCATGTAGAGGGGTGTTTTCAGCACTGCACCCCAAAGGCTGAGCCTGGTGCTGGGTGGCCCCCCCAGCCATTCACAGCCGCATTGGGTGCCCCTGCCACCATTCATGGCCACATCAGGTGCCCCCGCCGCCATTCACAGCTGCTCTAGGTGCACCCCACAGTCTGGGTTTTGGTCCTTTCCCCCGGGGCACCCTGATGGGGGGTGCCTTGCTGTGTGAAATCCCCCAGATCGGCATGCGCAACTCACCTCTTCCCAGTTTTACAGCGCATGCGCGGCTGCTCATCCGATCAGCGTGCTCGGAGCCGCTGATGTCACGTTGTTTAAGCCTCCGTCTAAGGCCAGCGGCTCCGAGCACACTGGTGGCCGCATCCCCCGCTCCCCTCCAACAGAGTTCGTGCCCGTACTAGCCATTCACAAATGCCTGGTGCGGGCATGCGTCCTGCTAGAGGGATAGCGGGGATATGGCCACGGCTTACACATGCGCCGTTGGCTCGGGCAGCAATGTAAGTATACGGGGCGACCTGAGGGGTTTCTTTTACAATATTTTTATTGAGCAAATTTAGAGTTTACAACATGGTATATAATCACAGCATGTTCCAGTCAAACAGATAATAATACAGCATACTGGTGTTATTTAATCTAAGCGGTATAAATGTCAGATAATTGCTGTCTATCATTATTAAAGTGCAAGTTCTAATAAATCCTATGTGAGTCTCTGTTGACTCTAAACAGCCTGGCTGCACCACTGTGACCAGAACCCGCCCGGGGGGGGGGGGGGGGGCTTTTGCTCTACCGAACACCCTCTTGGGAGGAGCTGCAGTAGAGGATGTTATGCACATTAATTTATAAACTCATTATACATTAAACCACACATAGCAATTTAAGGCGTCCTCAATGGACTACCTGTTTAAACAGAACAAAATAAAGCAAGCAGAAAGAAAGGAAGAGGGAAGGAAGAGAAGTTAGGAAAGGGTAAAGAATGAAACGGGAAGATAGGAAAAGGGAAGAGAGGAAAAGTGAAGGGGGGGGGGGGAAAGGAAGGGTGGCGACGTTAGGGCCTCCATAAAGGTGGATGGAAGGAAGAGGGGCGTCCCAGAGCACGCAACATCTCCCCTCCTGCTGGGTCAGTGCTCATTAACCCTATTTCCTAGGGCCATCAAACCTAATAGCCCCTAACACTTTTTCCGTTGGAACTCTCTCCATGGTTCCCACACCTGGTCAGCCTTTTCCTTATTAGACATAATGGAGGCTGTCATTTGCTCATTCACCATTATGTTCGCCATCCTCGCCTCTACCTCCTGCCATAATAGTCTGGGGGCTTTCCAATTCGCTGCCACTGTTAGTCGCATGGCAACCAATAGATGCTTTACTAGACTCCACTCATCCCTCGTATAGGGCTGCTGCTTCAATGATAATAAAGCTTCAAGCGGAGTCGGGGAGTCAAGAGATCTACCCAAGATGTGAGATAACACTTTGTACGCCTCATTCCATAAGCCCTGTACCACTGGGCATCCCCACCAAACATGGAGGTACTCTCCAATTGCTCCACATCCCCTGTAGCATCTGGGGGAGTGTGAGGCGGAGCATTTATGGAGTCTCGCCGGGGTGTAGTACCAACGGAGTACTATTTTATAAGCATTTTCAGTCACTAACACATTTAGCGACGTTTTCTGCACATTGTTCCAAATTTTCCTCCAATCCTCCCCTTCAATTGGGGCCCCCAGCTCCGCCTCCCACCTCTCCATGTATCCATGTCGCGGGGGGTCGGCCCATTGCACCAAAGCCCCATAGATATATGTGATCATCCCCTTTGCAAACGGCTGGCAAAGAGATGCTTGCTCCAGTGGGGTAAGCCTGTATGGTGGAGATCCCCTCTTCAGAATGCTACCGACAAAATGCGTAAGTTACAAATATCTGAAGATTTCCTAGGAGGGGATCTGTTTGGCGCTTGTAAGATCCTCAAAAGATAGCACTCCTTTTGGGGTACTGAGATCGTGTATCGTCACAATGCCATTGGCCTTCCACCATCCGAAGCTGTGAGCATGCATGACCCCTGGGAGAAACAATGGGTTATCAAACAGCCTCACCAAGGGAAAATGTTTAGATTCCAGCTTTGCTCTGGTCTTGCAAAGATCCCATTTGTCCAACAGGCAACGCAGGATTGGGGAGATGGTCTTAGGCCGCACTCGCTTAGGGACCCAAGGTAGGGTCTCTACATCCATTGGCTTCTTGCCTCCACCAGGACCCACAGTGGGGCCTCCTGTTTAGCATGGAGGAGCGGAAGAGGAGCAACCTGTGCCACCAGGTAGTATTTATGAAGCAGAGGCACCCCCAGGGGATCGAAATTGGGAGCACCCTGAATAACCTAGCCACGATATTTTTAGATTATACCAAGGGTTTAACATTGAGTCGACCAGCTTCGGGATATGTGAATAGTTAGCCTTAAACAGCGTTTCATATGTGGGGGTAATTTTGACCCCCAGATACAGCAATTGCTGCGACCAGGTCCAAGGGAAATTAGTCAAAAGGGCCTGCTTCGTGGAAGGCTTCAAGGAAATATCCAGAGCTGTGGACTTAGTGTCATTTATCCGGAGGCCTGAAAAGCTCCCGAATACAGAAAGGGTTTTGAATATATTGGGAATAGAGATATGTGGACCTGTAACCATCAGGAGCATATCATCCGCGAAGAGCGATAGCTTATTTTCCCCTGAAGCTGCGGAAATCCCCCTGATGCCTCCATTGCTCTGGATCTTAATAGCCACGTGCTCCAGTGCCAAAATGAATAGGATGGGGGACAGAGGGCACCCCTGACTAGTTCCTCTATAGATTGAGAAGGGGGGAGATTCTACACTCGCGTATTTCAAGGTGGCCTTTGGTAAGTTATATAACGCATCCAGAGCAGCCAGCATTCCCTCCCCAAATCCCCACCTCCCCAGCACCCACCGCAGGTATTCCCAGGAGATGGAGTCAAACGCCTTCTCGACATCCAAAGACAGCAACATGGACTCCTGATCAGTACCCTTAACTGAATCTATCAGTTGTAGTATACGCCTGACTCCATCTCCCGCCTGATGGTATGGGACAAACCCCACTTGGTCCTTGTGGATTAGGCAACCCAAAAAGCAATTTACCCTAGTAGCTAAAACTTTAGCAAACAATTTAAGGTCAATATTTAAGAGGGAAATGGGTCTATAGTTGCTACATTTTTGATGATCCTTTCCTGGCTTTGGGATCATAACGATGTTTGCCTTTAACATTTCACCCTCAAAGAAATTACCCCGCATTATATGGTTAAAGAGGTTAACTAGTGGGGGGGTGACCTCTTGGCTGAGCTTTTTATAGAAGGTTGCGGTTAGTCCATCCGGGCCCGGTCTTTAAGCTGGCTTAAGTTCCTTAACCCTTTAAACGCCAGCCACGTAAAATTTACGTGGCTGCCTCTCCTGCAGTTAACTGCCAGCCACGTAAATTTTACGTGCCTGACTTTCCCCACTAATAGTAAAAAAAGTTTTTAAAAAAGGCACTTACCTGACCCCTCGTTTGATTCAGCCGGGTCTCCTCTTCAAAATGGTGGTCTCCGATCGTTCACCGGACCTCCTCTGGCTGCAGGGGAGGGCCCAGAATAGGGTGCCCCCCCCCCCCCATTTCAGCTGCCTCCGGCTTTTCCTGTAAGATAAAAAAAAAAAAAAAATGACATTTACTTACCTCTGTGTGCGCTGGCTCCCGCCGACCCTCCTCTTCACCTGGGGGGCCTCCGATCCCCCCCCAGGTCATTCCGATCTTCAGGAGAGAGCCTGGAAGGCTCTCTCCCCTCTCCTGTTCCGATGGCGGCCGCCATCTTGACGCTAAGCCCCGCCCCCAAAAGGGGGCGGGGCTAATGACGTCAGTCCGTGCCGTCGTCCCCGCTAAGCCCCGCCCCTTTGGGGGCGGGGCTATGACGTCATTCCCAGTCCCGATCACCGGCTACAGCTCTGTTAGCTGTCAGATGCCGGTGATCGGTGCCCTGGAAGGAGGTGACAGGAGATCCTCTGATCTCCTGTCTCCTCCTTCTCTGGATGCCGATCACCGGCATCTGACAGCAGATCAGCGAGGGACACAGGAGCTGACGATCGAAGGTGAGTAAAGAGTAAATTTTTTTTTTTTTTTTTTTAATAAATAAAAATTTTGTGTCCGTGTTTTTTTTTTTTTCTGTTAACCCTTTGTGAACTGGTAAGGGGTCCATGAGACCCCTGTACCAGTTCACAAGGCTGGGGTCTGGCAAGTCACCTGCCCTAGCAGGTGACTTGCCATTAACCCCTGCACCCCCAATTACCTGCCTCCCCAAAGCCCAGGGGGGGGCAGAAGAGCCCGGGCCCACATAGACTATGTGGGCTCGTAGGCTGCAGGGTGGGGGGGGCCACAAAAGCTGGCCCCCCCACTCTGTGCCTACAAGCCCCCATAGCTGGTCCCGGGCTGGTTATGACGGGTAGGGGGGACCCTACGTCATTTTTTTTTTTAATTTTAAGGGTTAGGGTTAGGGTTAGGGTTAGCCTAACCCTAACCCTAACCCTTAAAATTAAAAAAAAAAATGAGGTCCCCCACCCTGTGAGGGGGGACCCTATGTCATTTTTTTTTTAATTTTAAGGGTTAGGGTTAGGGTTAGGCTAACCCTAACCCTTAAAATTCCAAAAAAAAATGAGGGTCCCTACGTGATTTTTAAAAAAATGTTTAACGGTTAGGGTTAGCCTAACCCTAACCCTTAAAATTCCCCCCAAAAATGGGGTCCCCCCCCCTACTTTTTTTTTTTTTTTTTTTAAGTGGACCAATACCCAGGCTGATCGGCCCGGATCAGATCCCTCCCTGCGGGGCATCCGAAATCGGGATGCCCCACTGTGTGAAACCCCCAGGACGCCCCAATCGCCTTACCTTATCCCTGTTCCAACGGTGCATGCGCGGGCCGCATCTCGCGCTTCTCTCTATCAGGGCGCGCACACGTTCCGGTCGTTTGTGAATCGCCGATGCGGGCACGCTCCCTGTTAGAGGGAAGCGCGAGATGCGGCTGCCAGCGCGCTCAGAGCCGCTGTGGTTGTCCGTCCCTTGTCCTTGCATACCACAGCGTCTCTGAGCGCTCTGATTGGACGATGCGCTCGCGCATGCGCCGTAGGAGCGGGTTGAGGTGAGTTTTTTATACCTTTCTCGGGGGTTTTACGCAGCGGGGCACCCCCGCGGAAGTGGATCAAAACCCAGGATAGTGAAAATCCCCCCAAAAATGGTGTCCCCCCACCCCCTGGGATTAAAAAGAAAAAATTAAAAAAAATTAAAATTTTAAAGAATTAAAATTAAAAAGAAAATGACATAGGGACCCCCTCCCAGGGGGGCCCACTATTTTTTTAATTTTTGGGGTTAGGCTTAGCCAAAAATTCTCAAAAAAAATTGGGGTCCCCCCCCCCGGGAGGGGGTCCCTATGTAATTTTAAATTAACCCCTTATGTTTATAGTGTGGATAGTAGTATTTTATTTGTAAATGTTATAAAATGCTCTTTTCAGTTTGGGGGGTCTCCTGGGCAAGAATGAGGGGCTATTGATACATATGTGGTACCGTTGTAATCGGGAGAAATGGGGCTATCACATGCAATATGGTTTTTATTACTAAAAAATGTTTTATTTAAAATAAAGGAGACAATTGTATATATATATATATATATATATATATATATATATATATATATATATATATATAATTTTATTTATTTTTTTGTTTTTTTTTACGCAAAAATATTTAAAAAACAGTAGAAAAATTACAAACAAGACATTTAATGTTAAAGCCTAAATTCTGCTGCAAAAAAATATATATATATTTTCCAAGAAATTCCGACAAAAATCACGGTTAAACATGCCGCAAAATGGGGAAAAATGACCAACTGAGGGCGACAAAAGTTCAAGTAGGCTGGCAATTAAAAGGGTTAATAGTACCTATGCATGTTGGGTATTGTTCTGCTCGGGGGACCTTGCGCTTTCAGATTTAGCTTGTTTTTTCTTATTTGCATATTGATATTTTAGGAAAAGGTGTTTTTTATTCTGCTTTTTTATAATTTTTTTTGTGAAACCCTGTGCAACCTAAGAATTCTTCAAGGGATTACTTCCAGAAAGATGAGCCCACGACAACAAGCTGGGTACGCTTAGAAAGCTTAAAATGTGTACTTTCAGGGAATATATGGTTTATGGGGGATATTCTAAATGTAAAGGGTTGTTTTGGTAGAAAAAGCACAAGGTGCGCACTTTGTATGCAGAGCTGAAATTTTGAAGTAAAATTGCTGTTACGCACATGCTTTACTTTGGTGTGTTTGGCAACTCTTCCCTTGACAGTAGCTATGCATGCTGGGTATTGTTCTGTTCGGGGCATGTTGCTTTTTCAGATTTTCAGTTTTTTTCTTGTTTGCATATAGGTTTTTTTAGGAAAATGTGGTTTTGATTCTGCTTTTTTATACTTTTTTAGAGAAACCCTGTGCAACCAAAGAATATATTGAGGGATTACTTCCAGAAAACTGCACCCATGTCAACAAGCCTGGTACGCATAGAAAGCCTGAGGTGTGTACTTCCAGAGAATATATAGTTTGTTGGGGGTATTTCAAATGTAAAGGGTTGTTTTTCTTGAAAAACTGCAAGGTGCGCTTAGCACGTAGCATAGTTGTATTTTATCTGAAAATCTCCTAAAGAGTTGTTTCAGTTTGGGGGAGTCTCCTGGGCAGGAAAGGGTGTCTACCTATACATATGTGGTATCACTGTAACCGGGAGAAATTGGGGTTTCACGTGCAATAAGATTTTATTGACAAACTTACATTTTTTATTACAAAAAACACTACAAATTGTAAAAAATTGTTTTTTGGGTTTTTTTTTGCACATATTTCATCCAAAAATATTGAGAATACACCTAAAAAATGACAAACAAGACATTTCATGTTAAAGCTTAGACTCTGCTGAAAAAAACAATATATCACTTTTCTGGGAAATCCCTGGAAATCCCTTCAAAAATCACAGTTGAACAAGGGGAGCGCAAAATAGTGCAAAATGGTCTGGCAACAAAGGGTGACAAAATCTCAAGGTAGGCTGGCGGTTAAAGGGTTAATAGCCTGTGACACTTCCTCAGCTGTAAAATCCGCCTCCATAGCTAGTTTTTGTGGCTCAGTTAACCTAGGGAGCGAGATATCCTCAAAAAACTCAGAAACCACTTTCCCATCCATGACCTGAGGGGTTTCACACAGCAGGGCATCCGATCTTATAGATTCCCGGGTCGATTGCGCTGCGTTTTGATCCACTTTAAGAGTTTTTATTTTAAAATCACCAACTTAGTACTAGGCACCCAATTCCATGGTGGAAGTGGGGCCCATGGAGCCTAGCTTCTCTCTGGATTTGCAGCAACTGCCTCTTGGGGATCTAGGCCACACCACTCACCATATAACTGTAAAATGTAGTCTGTTTTTGGCCACTAGATAGGGTACTATCTGAGGTTAGCTGAGATTATCAGGAAAAACAAAGGAAATAAATGTAATAGCCTAAATTATCCAGGATGTTCTTACTAGCACAGAGGAGGCTAATTAGAACTACAGTAACTAATACTAATATTACAGCAAATATTACAGTTATACTTCCCAGTGTTTCATACAATAATACAATTTGCATTGAAACTATTTATAGCTAGAGATACATGTTTTTGCTTGACAACTGCTGTCTAATGATCACCTGCCAGGCAGCCAGCAACTTGATATCCTTCCCCAAAATTGTGTCTTCTCTGATTGGGAGTTCAATGGCCATGTTTTCATACTCCTTGAATCTTCCAGCGTCTCACCATTATGACTGTTTTCATTGTATAACACCTGCATGAACGTGACGTGGGCTTTTTTACCATCTGTGAAATAAGAAGGCTGCAACAATAATCACAATCTTCAACTCAGAATTTCATTGAACATCTGTCTTGTTTAATCTTGGTGACTCACCACAGTTTAGCTTCTACTTAATTCAACTTTAAAGGAACTTTCTGGACTAAACATAAAAATCCTTTATACTCCTTATCTATGCTACACCCCCTTTTTCAATCAGTGAGGGAGCCTGCAACCCAGTGATGGGATGGAATCACCAGCATGGACCGAAGCTGGTTGGGAAGCATCCTGTTAGGGTCATCATTAGGAACATCTGGGCTCTGTATAGCCAAACTGTCAATGTTCTCCCTTAACCTATCTCATTTGTGCACAGCCTCCCATGCTACCCTTTTGCCCTCATATCATACCATTAACCCTTTCAGTGCCAGCCTACCTAGAGATGTTGTCACCTCCTGTTGCCAAGCAATTTTTAAGCATTTTGCACTATACCTGTTTACCTGTGACTTTTTGAAGAATTTCCAGGAAAATTATAAATTGTTGTTTTTAGCAGTTTTATAGCACTTTAACAGGAAATGTCTTGTTTGTCATTTTTGCAGTGCTTTCTCACTATTGTTGGGTAAAATGTGTGGAACATAAATAAGAAAATTTTATTTTTTTAATTCTGTAACGCTTTTTAATAGAAAATGTCAACAGAAAAACATATTGCATGTAAAAGTCCAATTTCTCACGATTACAACAGTACCTCATATGTATTGGTAGACACCCGTTCCCGCCCAGAACAAGAGCGCTTTATGAAATTTTCTATGAGCAACTTACTGTTACCCTGCAATAAGTATCAAGGGTTTACCCTTAAAAATGTAAAAATAAAGGCGAGGGATCCCCCCCTTTTCAGCAAAACCAGCCTGGGCACCAGCTATGTGAGCTGGTAGACCAGGACTCGGAGGCCAAGCAGCCGTCCCCAGCTCTAAAGTCTACTAGCCCACTAGCGCACACGGGTGCTGGGCTCTTCTGCCCATCTCCATGGTTGTTGGGAATGCTGGTAATTCACCAGGGGGTTTTGGCAAGTCCTCCGCTTGCCAGTAGGTTAAGTGATACAAAAACACACACAAAAGTCAATAATTATTATTTTTTAACTAGTATTTTCCCCCTTCCATTGCCGGGTGCTGTCCCATGCTTCCCGATCTGGGGGGGAGCGGCAGAAACCGGGGCAGGGGCGGAGGATCTGTGTCCTCTGCCCTGCTCTCAGCTTCCGCCTCTCACTCCCTGCTTCTGCCGCCCACTTCCACTGCCGAGAGGGACCGGTCTACTGACGGATGAAGAAACCCCAGTGCTGACCTGAACGGAGGTGAACTTTTTTGGGGCTTAAAAGGGCAGAAAAGGTTGCTGATGAAGCCACATACATTTCACATAGCTGGCACTTAAAGGGGTTAATGTGTACCATCATGGGTTACCCATACTTTTCAAGGACCTCTATTTAACAAACTGTGTCACTTTTACTCTGTCTGCTGCCCCATTCTAAGAAACCCTGCCAAGCCCACTCTCTAACACCCTAGGCCAGTAGTGGTGAACCTATGTCATGCGTGTCAGTGGCAGTACTCAGTACCTTCTCTGTGGGCACGCGCTGTAGTCTCAACACAGTGTTTTGCTTTTTAATTTTTTTTAATAACCAACTGGCCACCCCCCCTTCTGGAGCATTTTTTAAAATAAACACAGTGGTGGGTCACTCATCTGTCGCCCTAAACCAGTCCCCTGGCTCACGTGACTTGCAGGAGAGATGTATCAGACACACAAATATGCAGAGGCAGAGAGTGAGAAGCAGCTGCTCTGATCAGCCTGCAGCTAGACTGGCATAAAATGACAGGTACCAGGGGAACTGTGGATGTGGGAGGTGGGGTTGCTGACCCTAAACGATTCACCAAACCACCTTATATGCTGACCTAAACCCTTCACCTAACGCCTTTCCTTTGCTACCAACTGATCCCCCCTCCACAACGGCTGACCCAAAACCCTCACTTAACCCCCCAGTCACTGACCCACAACCCTCACTCGTGCCTCCTAGCATAGCCATTTACTATAGTTAAAGGGCTCTTTACTGTCCTGAGCCCACCCATGCAAATCAAGCCCTCTCCCATTAAATTCTAGGACCACCCTTACTTTCTAATGTCCATGCATGCCATTCAAGAACCCCACTACCTTGCAGTGAGACCCACTCATACACCCCATGGGCCCCTGATACAACCTTGCAGTTGTATGATATATAAACATAAACAACATAATAAAAATAATGAGCAGTATCAGGGGATAAAGATGGGACTTTTGGGCCAATGCACTGCAGAAAATAGTTTGGATCCCACGATGGAACAATGCCTGATGGCAGCCCTGATTGCTGGAAGAAGCAAGAATGAGAGATATGCAGTTGGTGGGGAATGTGGAAGTCAGGTAAGAGTTGAGTTTTTTCCAACATTAAGCGAACCTTAAACTGACTGTTGTCTGACCTAAAAGTAGCTGAAATCCCAGTTAGAAGAAAGCTCCCTTTCATCCTCTGTCCTGACATAGATCTTGTATTCCTTTTAATGCCGTTGTGCCAGGAAACTTCTGTTTGTTTTTATAAATGGGATATTTATGGAGACTCGGGGTCAAAGTATTAGAAAATTACAAAGTTAATGGTGATGTACAAACAGACTCGTTAGAGTTTCTCAAGGAAATGACATCTTTGTGTTCCCCACTCCTGGGACCCGCTCTGTTTTTATTAGAAAAGCACAATTATTCTAAACTCTGAAATTTGCTCCAATACCCACCCGAATAGAACACATAAAACATGAGTGTCTGCAGCATCATGTCTGCACCGCGTCCTGCGTTATTCCTTTAAGGCATTAAAAAAATAGAACGTTTTCCTATCCACCCCCTCCCTAGATGCCTCACAAATTCTCCATTTATCTAAATGAAATATTTCAGGAAAAGCTACTGCCAGTATTTACATTTTGGAAACATTTACCCATAAAGTTGGAAAATGCATAAATGCAAAGACAAACAAACATGAGCAATGGTCACGCTTTGTTCCCATGTTAGTAAGGAAACACAAGGCTGAAGCATGGTTGGCGTTATTGTGAATGCTCATAAATAGCTGTACAAGACGACCTACCCACATGGTGGTCTGTTATTTGGAGACTTCTGGGATAGACATTTCTGGTTGGTCCCCAATATTCTTGTTTTGGAGTAACAGTTCCCGTTTTCTCCTTATAGTTTATCTTTTGTTGTCTAAAAATGAAAGCAGATTTAGAGTACTTATAAGAAATATTTATGCTCTTGGAGGTCTACCACCATGCAGCAGTCATAAAGGCTGGTAACCCAGTGCTCGGAGGCCGTGTAGTCACCCCCAAGCCCTTATTAGTTACCAGCCCCCATGCCCTTCAGCACAGGTTCAGTGCTCTCCTCGAGTGACGGCTCTTCTGAACCTCCCTGGCCAGGGGGGGCTAAGTTAATCAAGCCAGGGCTGTCGGTAAGTCCCCTGGTGGCATGGCAGGCAGGTGGCTTGCCAACCCCCCTACAATTTGAACTATCAATTTGAACTACCAAATTGAATTTACTAGTAGTAAAATATTTAAAAAAAACACACACCTTTTCAGTAAATCAAAATACACATTATAGAATATTTACCTCAACCACCTTCTCCAGCTCCGGGCAGAGTCTTCTCCTCTCCATGCTACTGCTGGGGGAGCAGGAGTCATTGATCATTGAGAAGTCTCTATTCAGGGCTGGTGAAGACTGCACTGGTAAGTAATGTGGCATTTAGATTTTTTTCTAGGTGTGTATTTGTGTATAGGGGTATAGGGCTCAGCTGGGGGGGGGGGGGGGGTGGGGTGGAAGTGTCCAGTGCCCATTGGCATAATAGGCCAAGGGATTTGTGGCAAAATGCATAGGGGCTGGTAACTTGCCAGGGTCTTGAGACCATGGAGCAGTCTGCAGCTGATTTCACAAAAAAAACATTGGTGGGTCAGTGGTCCACCCCCCCCCCCCCCCCCCCCCCCCATCAACCAGTCCTCCGTGGCTTACACGATGTGAAGGAGGGAGGTGTCAGCTTCACAAATTTAAGTAGGGGCACACATGCAGCTTCTGTGATCAGCCCACTGCTGGACCAGCAGCTATGGATTCAGGAGGTAGGTTGCTGTAAGTGTGTACACTGGTAACTTTCCAGGGCCATGGGACGATGGAAAATTCAGCAGCCGATTTCACTGCAAAGTGAAAAAAAAGTTCCTCTTTATGAAAGTGATGTAAGCTTAGGACATTCATTGGCGACATGGTGTAGACATTGGGCAACAGGAGCTCTTTGTACTCCACAGTAAAAAAAACTGGGTTGCCAAGATTATGGAAGAATGACAAATTTGAAGATAGCTGAGGCTCTGGACATTTCTGGTAAAAGACTTGGCTCCATAATTCATGATCATGAACATGAGGAAGCTGTCTATCTAGTGAGCCACAAAATTGTTAGCAGATCAAAAGTGCAAGCCACCTAGGAAAATCTGCATCATTTTTGGCAGGATGGTGATGCTTTCTTGCTTTGTCTACTGATGAGATAATGATTAGAGATGGATTTTTATTTATGATTCTAAGTCAAAAGAGCAATCATAACAATTGAGACAATTGAACAATTGAGGCACAATGTTCTCCAAGAAGTTCAAGGTGAGAAGTTATCCAATGGGATGATGGGATACTGCTTTTGCAGACCATCCAAATGTTCTTCTATCATAGCTATGTCAGAAAAAAATGTGGCATTGGCATTAGAGTCAACAAAGCATTGACATTTGACCCAAGGTGTTCTTGCACAACAATTTCTTTTCAGTGGCCATCTTTTGGAACAAAATAGTTCATTTGGTCTCGAAGTGCTGGATCTTTAAAGTGGACCAACACCCAGGATTTTGACTATCCTGGGTATTGGTCCACTTCCGCGGGGCACCCCGATCGTGACCCCGCTCCCACGTGACTCGCTCGTCCAATCGCCGCCGCCGGACAAGGAGAGGCAGCGTTGGACAAGCTGAGGGCAGGCCGCCGCCTCCTCCCGCGCGTCCCTCTTACAGGGAGCGCGCCCCGCGCGACAATTCACAAACGGCCGCTGCTAGAGGGACGCGTGGGAGGTGGCGGCGGCCCGCGCATGCGCAGCTGGAACGAGGATCAGGTAGGATTTGGGGAGTTTCACACAGTAGGGCACCCCCGATCGGGGTGCCCCGCAGTCAGGGAGCTGATCAGTCTGGGAATCTTATAGATTCCCGGGCCGATCAGGGGAGGGTGTTGGTCCACTTTAATAATTACCTGATCTGGCATTTTTGGACTATCCATTGTTTTGTAATCTGTAGAAACACCTCAAGGGGGCCAATATGTGATGCAATTGCAGCTGCCGATGCCTGGTTTGCTTCCCATCCAAAGGATTGCTCTCTGGATGGGATAACCCTTTTTGAACTGGTAAGGGGACCTTGAGACTCCTATACCAGTTCAGAAGGCGGGAGGGGCTGGCAAGTCACCTGTCGGCAAGCCGACAGAGAGCCCGTAACCAACCCACTTCTTCATCCAAGGTCCTATTGGAGAGATTGCACAAGAAAGGGGGCAGTCTTGTTGAGAAAACAGACAGTACACAGCACATTAGACATAATACAGCAGGTTCCCTAGGAACAAGACCTAGACTGGATGGTAGCAAGAGGCCTAAGTCCAGCACAGGCAACAGAGGGCCTGGGCCCCAGTACAAAGACAGAAGGCTAGACATGAAAGCAGGATGGAGCTACAAGAAGTACAAAGGGCAAGAGAGAACATGTACACTCATTGACTAATTTGACACAATGATCCAGCAGGCGGGGCTACACACATATCTTTATAGGAAAGACAGAGGTGGGAATTACAAATACCTGCAAGAGGAAACATAGAAACGCTATAGCAGGTGGCTTAACAGGGAGGGCAATGGACTTTGAAAGATAACATCCCACATATCACCGATGATAGTCCTTGCGGTGCTGTAAGGTTTCCCCTGCTGACCGGCAGCTGAGAAAGGTCACCAGAATTGAACATAATGATAATTTTTGTCAGTGGTGGCTGGCATGGAGCTCGCTCAAGCTGGCAGGGTAGTGCAAAGCTGCCTAAACAGCAGATTGCAGAAAAGGTTGAGCTCTTCTGCTTTTAACGTATTACTGACAGCTGACTGGGTTTGGTATTTTATCAATACATAAAATTGTAATGCAACTGTGCTTTTCATTTTCAAATGAGGTCTGGTAATCCTTTTGTAAAAACGTTCTGCCTCTTTTCGGAAGATGAACATTTTATTCTATTTTCAGTGGGAACCCAACTAATGACTGTGCTCTAGTACCCTCATGAGTACAGGTTTGTTTAAAAACAACAATATCCAACCTATAGTCAACACTCCACCAGTAGGATAAGTCACAAGCTCCTGCTGGAAACTTTTCTGCCTGATTCTAAGTAAGGATGGGTCAAATCTTTGACTCAGTAAGGCCATAAAGCCTCTTACAGATCAAAATTAACTGAGTGACTTTATTGGAGAATTGTTTACAAAACTCAATCGCAGACTGTAAACGTCCTAAAATCCCAAAAGCTCTTAAAAGATTCAAGCTCTAGTCAACCATCCAAGACATCATTTGACATCTTTGAAAGTTCAGCTCCTCCGGTAATATTGTTGCAGTGTGGCTACCGTGTAGTCTCCTTCCTCATTTGTTAACATTTTCTTTATTTTTTTTTCTACCGCACACAAAGTTCCTTGTTTAAACTCCTAATACCTTTCCTCTCCCTCTCTCTGCTGCCTTTTGTTGCTAAGATCTAACACATCTTTGAGGATTGTTCCAGTTGGTTTACCAGGAAAGGTCATTTTTCTTTGACTACTCAACACTTTCCTAATAAATCCATTCAGACTTTGCCAACAAACATAGAAACAGCTCTCAGCTGCTGCAGAAGCTTTGTCACCCCGGCTATTTAGATAGGTATAGGAGCTTGGAACATAACTCACTTTCTCTACTTTAAAAGTAGACACATGCTCTCATTTTCATTATAAATCACATTGTGAATGCTGTTATTTGTTTCTTCCTTTCCAGCCTTCCAGTGGAAAACATGCACACAATCTGTTGTGTCCCAACCCATGGGGTTTATTTACAAGATCAAAAAATCTGTCAGACCATAAAATACCATGATGGCCAACTGTAGGCATATCCCCCCAGTCTGGAAAGTAGGTTGTAAATCTAAACTAATGGCTTGTAAATGACAGATTTCAAGGTGGGGAATGAGCCAGCGATGGAAATTGGAAAAATGGCATGGAAGTAATTTAAAATCAAATGCCTGCTGACTGTGATTCTAAATAAGGGGTCTTGGAGTCCAATCAGCATTGTGTAACATTCCAGCTTTTAAATTAATAGGACAACTGTTAGGCAAATTATACACAATATGTCTAGGTTCCATCTTAGAGCCTAAACATAGTTTACTGTTTTAAAACACATGTATACTTACATATAGATATATTAAATCAGGTTAAAGTTGTGTCTAGTCCTGTTTTCTTGAATCCCAAGGTTTATGGAGTACATCTGATTTTGCAGACATATTAGGGCAACCAAGAAGGACACCATGCTTTCAACACTAACTAAGTGGTAAGGGATCCTTATAGTTAGAATGAACACACATCATCTATCTCATTCAGCACTTTAAACATACTATTGCAGGGAGGGTTGTCTATATGGAGGAAGTGGTGCCTCCCTGGCTTTTGGGTTCCTCGGCTTTTATTTCCCTCAGAAATGCATCTGCTACTCTGTGGTATGTTAATTCTCTGGTATTACCCAGGGACACCAGATCAGGATCTACTGTATGCTTCTCTAACTGATGAAATGGCAGATCAAAGCCCCTTGAAGAAGCTTCAAAATGCTGGGATCAAGCCAAGAAGATTCTAGGGTTACTGGTAAGTCCGATGTACAAGAATCAGGTAATGCACCGGTTTTAGGAATTTGGTCAAAGGTAATTGGAATAAAGGAAGGGCCTCATTACCTGGTTGTGTGGTGGTTAAATTTGATCAAATTACACAACATACATAAGGATAATAAAGCATGTGTACATGTTACATCACATATATACAGAGTCATATCTCATACGCATTACTCAAAAAAACGTTCTAAAGCAGGTCTACTTTTTAACCAAGACATGTGCTTAAATGCACTAGGAGGCGATGTAAGCCAGTTAAATTGGGTCTGAGCCCATATGTTGTTCCTTCAGAATGGTATAGAAAGCGGTCCATATTCAGCACTAGATTTCACATCAAGGGAAAAAACAGGGGAAAAAGAGGGGATAGGGAGAAGACGGAAAGTACATTTCATCAACCAATGTGTATGAGATATGACTCTGTATATATGTGATGTAACATGTACACATACTTTTATCGTTACGTATGCCTTGTAATTTGATACAATTAAACCACCAATGTAAACAACAGATAAGGGCAGCTAAGCTGGAGACAGAAAGATTGGTCGCGAAAGAGAGTAAAACTAACCCCAAATTCTTTAGCTACATAAACCGTAAAAGGTACAAACCTGAGGGTGTGGGCCCCCTGAAAAGCAAGGAGGGGACACCTATAGAGGGAAATGAGGAGAAAGCAAATTTGCTTAACAACTTTTTTGCTTCTATATTCACAAAAGAATTTGACATGCCGAGTGAAATGCAGGGGAATAACCGAAACCCTCCATTAAATGTCACTGGTCTAACCAAGGAAGAAGTCCAGCATCGTCTCAAGCAGATAAAAATCGATAAATCACCGGGACCAGATGACATACATCCTCGTGTTTTAAGGGAGTTATGTACAGTAATAGACAAGCCGTTATTTCTAATATTTGTGGATTCCATAACTACAGGGTCTGTTCCGAGGGATTGGCGCTTGGCAAATGTGGTGCCAATATTCATAAAGGGATCTAGGGGGGAACCGGGGAACTACAGACCGGTAAGCTTAACATCTGTGGTGGGCAAGCTGTTTGAAGGTTTCTTAAGGGATACTATCCTGGAGCACCTTGGGGAAAATGACCTTATTACTCCATATCAGCATGGATTTATGAGGAATCGCTCCTGCCAGACAAATCTAATCAGCTTTTATGAGGAGGTAAGTTCAAGATTGGATATGGGGGAGTCATTGGATATCATATATCTTGACTTTTCTAAAGCATTTGATACAGTGCCACATAAAAGGCTGGTACAAAAGATGAGAATGCTTGGACTGGGGGAAAACGTGTGCAGATGGGTGGGAAATTGGCTTAATGATGGGAAGCAGAGGGTGGTTATCAATGGTACACACTCAGATTGGGTCACTGTTACTAGTGGAGTACCACAAGGGTCAGTTCTGGGACCAATTCTCTTCAATATATATATATATAAATGACATTGGGTATGGATTAAACAGAAAAGTCTTTGCAGATGATACTAAGCTGAGTAAAGTCATTAAAACAAAAGGGGACAGCAGGCAGCTACAAACAGATTTAGATAAATTGGAAGCATGGGCAGTTAAATGGCAAATGAAGTTTAACACAGATAAATGTAAGGTTATGCACATGAGAAGGAGAAATCTGTGTCATGATTACACACTAAATAAAGAAACAACAATGGAAAAGGACCTAGGGGTTTTAGTTGACAATAAGCTCAACTGTAGTAATCAATGCCAGACAGCTGCTGCCAAAGCAAATAGGATCATGGGGTGCATCAGGAGGGGCATAGGTGCTCATGACCAGAGCATCATTTTACCCCTGTACAAGTCACTGGTCAGACCCCATATGGAATACTGTGTACAGTTCTGGGCACCTGTGCTTAAGAAGGACATATCAGAACTGGAGCACGTTCAAAGAAGGGCAACAAAGTTAATAAAAGGAGTGCGGGGGCTAGAGTACCCTGAAAGATTGTCCAAGTTAGGTTTATTTCATCTAGAAAAAAGACGATTGAGGGGTGATCTAATAACTATGTATAAATATATTCGGGGTCAATACAAAGATCTGTCCCACAATCGATTTATACCCCGGAGTGTAACCATAACCCGAGGGCATCCACTAACGTTAGAGGAAAGGTGCTTTCTCCACCGACATAGGAGGGGGTTCTTCTCTGTAAGAGCAGTGAGACTATAGAACTCGCTGCCAGAGGAGGTAGTAATGATGGATACAGTAAAAACATTCAAAAGTGGCCTTGATGCCTTCCTGGCATGTAATAACATTTCCAGCTATGGCTACTAGACCACTGGAAGAAGTTAAACAGGCTGAACTGGATGGATTAAAGTCTTTATTCAGCCTTACATACTATGTTACTATGTTACCACCCAACCAGGTAATAAGGCCCTTCCTGATTATATCTGACCAAATTTCTAAAACTGGCGCATTACTTAGTTCTT
Organism: Gastrophryne carolinensis; assembly: GCA_027917425.1. Lineage (NCBI taxonomy): Eukaryota > Metazoa > Chordata > Amphibia > Anura > Microhylidae > Gastrophryne > Gastrophryne carolinensis. Next base: position 75,005,880 of record CM051240.1, read on the forward strand.
GTGCAACAGACCCGCACTAATAGACCTATTCAGCCCTGTCTGAGAAGATTATAGAAAAGACTTCAGGCAAAATGGAGGTGGGAAGAACATGCCAGGATCATGACAGAAGGCCCCTTTACCAGTTCAGTGGGCAAGGGTAGTCCCACCTGGGTACATAGATTTCTAAGGCCTTTTCCCAATTATCTGCACCCCCCCCACCAAAGGATACCAGAGGAGATTAGCCTAGTGCTCTTTCAGTGACATCCCTGACAGCGCACCAAACCAAAGATCAGCCAGGCTGGTAATCTGTGGGGGGGGGGGGGGGGGGTGGGATGGAGTGGACCCACAAATTCTTGTAATGTTATTACAGTTCTGAATCTTTCACAGTAGAGGTTTGGCATTGTGTAAAATATACACAGCCCCTACATTGAACATTATTTTGGCTTCCTTGTGTTTTTTCCTTCTCTGACACTGAACCTGCAACTGTGGCCATAGTCTCCTCTTTGTGACTGCCAACATCCATTCAGACTTATTTGGTGGGGTGTGTACATGCATGCCAAGCAAACCCAATTGGTCACTGGCAGTCATGCCGTGGGGCCAAAGTGATGTGGGATCAAGGACTGGGCGAGTAACTTCCTGAAGCTTGTTAACGAACATCCCAAATCGTTATGCCACAGGTGTGTTAAAGGAGCAACAAATAGCCTATTAATAAAAAACTGCATTTGCTTAAAAAAATCCAGCCAAGCTTGTTTTCATTTTTCACAAGAAGGAAAAAGATTCGGGATGTCAGGTTTTTCTTTGTACCATTTTCACTTTTACGGGGGGGCTGTTTCCTGAGCCAGCCTGTGATGATTTAACAGCTTATTGCTGTAGTGATGTGTGAAGATACGTTTACCTATCATGCAATCCCTTTGGGCATTAGACTGGTTAATGCTCATTGTCAGGAAAGGATATTAGAGCTGAGTAGTTCTCCCCTATAAAAGTGAATTGGTACAAAAATCCGTCAACTCCTGATACTTTTTGTTCCAGCAAAATCAAATAAAGGGATTGTCTGTTTTTTATGTGATACAGGATAAAAAAAGTTACCCCTCCTCTCACTATCTAGCATGTATATGCAGATTTTTACATTTAGACTATTTTCATGATAGTACTCCTTTAGGCGTATATAAAGTTATTTTTGACCTTCAGTCAGCCAACATTCTAGAAAGAAGCCAGCAGCTCTGTTTCTATACACCTGTTAACTGCTCAGAGGTCATGTTATGAAACTGTCTGCCAGGCTGTAGGAAGTAAAGGCACAAGAGGAAGATTAAAGGACTTAATGGGCGGTCTACAGCAGTTTGAACTGATTAATTTTCTTGTCAACGTTCCTTGAAAGTTTATTTTTGCAAATGGAGATGGAGATGCACGTACTACTCGTTGCGATCGGCATTAACTGATTTGCTTCTGACCCTATGTAAACATCACCTACAGTATAATATTTAATAAGACATTTGATAGTGCGCGCAGTGTGTTCCGTGTATTAGCATTATCAGCTGTGTGTGGTCCAGGTTAAATTGCCATTTCCTTTCATTAGACCTTGTAAAACAGGTCTCCGTTTATATATAGTCTTGTGTTTGATTACATTTGAAAAGTCCCTGTGCTTTCCATGGGATTTATCTCCACCCGTTAAAATGAGAAGACCATTAGGGTTTAGGGACTTGGTTTATATCGCATACATAACAATGGGAGCCTTTCATTTTAGTCATTAATCAGGGAGAAGGTCCTGCTATCAACTAAAAGTCCAAGGGTTTGGCAACAGGAAATGCTGTGCTTGTTGTATCAAAGGTCCTCAAGAAGAATGCTTTAAAATATATTTAATAACAGCAAACATTTTACACTCACAGTAAATACTCTCTCTAATACTGCGGGCCTATTACTAACTGCTGAGCGAGTTAGAAAGATCTACAATGGTGGGCAAACGTTTTAGAAATTTTCATTCCCTTGCCCGTATTTCCCCCTTTTTTCTTTCTATTTCCCTTATTTTTCATCTCCTTTTTTGGGACCTTAATTCCTTAACTCCACATGGAGTTCTCTCTTGTTGTACTCACTATTAAAGATATACTCTAATATACAGTATGACATTCTTATAATCATTTATTGGATGCAGTATGTGCATAAAAAACACATTTGACACACATCTATTGGTTTTCACAAAGTTTGCTGCCTCAGTGTTTTCGGATCTTTTAGTCAGATGTTTCTGTAGTATAACAATTATAAGCATTTTAACAATGGACAATCACATTTATGAATATTCAATATGTACATGCCTGAGCCTGAACACACTGCCTTTTGGTTTGTTCATTCTATTTTTTAGGACTGACCACAGGTCCTCAATGGGATTGATGGTTAGTTTCCTGGCCATGGGCCCAAAATATTTTGGTAACCCAGCCACGGGCAGGCTTATTCATTACTAGCACCAGGTATCGGCAGATGAGTGCCTGTACAGAGGCGCTTAGAGCGACCACTAGTAGACTCTGTGATCGGCTATCGGTCGCTGTAATAGAGCACCTCAGTCGCTGTAGTAACCTGCCTGGCATTGATGAATGCCAGCGCCAGCTCAGTGCGACCGACTCTCAGTGACTCACACCATATTTAACAAAAAAAAACCACACACACAGCGTCGGCACTCTGGATCTGGTCGCTATACCATAGAGTGGCAGGCGCTGTGTGATTAAAGTCTGATTTGAAGACCTGTAATGACAGTTCTACATAAAAATATAAAAAATCCAAAAAGTTTTCAAAAATGACTTTTTCTAGGCCAGGAGAGGTGACACAGTTATTTGAGAAAAAAATAAATTAAAAACAAAAAACCCTGTTTAAACAGAAGAAAAGGAGCAACAGGTAGCGACAGGTAATACTGGAAGTCAGAGCGCCGGCGCTATAGGCTGAGCTGCCTGTAATGATGAATCGTACGCTACATGGCGCTGTTAGAGTCGCTCACCAGAATCGGCTTCATAAATGTGGTATTGCGTACAGCACCCAGCATCACCAGACGCTGCCTGCGGCTTACAAGGCACTACCTGCCGTTATCCCTTGATGAATAAACCCCTTAGATATCACTACTAGTCTCTGTTTTTTCTATCCTTGACCCAGGGCCAAAGCCAAACTGTCAACCTCGCACATGTGGGCCTGACAGCATGTATATACTCCTATAATGTTCCCTTTTTTTGAAACACACTTTAATTTCTATGTCTTATTATTAAATAAATAATTATTTTTAAGAGCTGTTTTAGGAATAGGTTACTTAATCACAGCCACAGGGAGTCTGGTACAGCCACTATAAGTGTTAAACTCTTGCTTCAGTTGCAGCTTTTTTTTACAACAACCTAATCTTGTTTTTTTCCTTCTGACCTTTTCCTCCTACTTGTTCTTCATTAAGATATTAGTAATAACCCATTCAACTCTTGGGCTCTCCGCTTCCCTCACAAAGCCATTTGCCCTCTTTCATTCTAACATTCTTTGAAATCAACAGCCTTTGAAAATTACAGTGTAACATCGTTCTGATGACTAATGCTGGCAAAAATGTGAATTTAATCATGAGGCAGTAATTTACAATGAGGATACATATTAAACATCCAGCTGAGCTGTACAATTAATCTGGTTGCCCCACATATTATCATAAATGCATTCCATAGACCAGTTGGAGATAATATGTGTCATTACATTACAATAGGGAGGTATTGCTGAATTGGAGCTAGTGAATATTTGCTTACCCTCCACATTTGTGCTATGAAATAAGTGCATGGCTGTCCTGATACTAACAAGACATCAAGCTGGCCGAATAACTGGTAACATAGTTACATGAATAGCTAAATAAAGACTTTAGTCCATCCAGTTCAGCCTGTATATAAAATTTTCCATTCTAGTGGTTTAGTAGCCATAGCTGGTAATGTTATCACATGGAAGGCACCCAGGCCACTTTTGAACTCTTTTTTACTTTATCCTTCATAACTACCTCCTCTGGCAGAGAATTCCATAGTCTCACTGCTCTTACAGAGAAGAATCCCTTCATATGTTGGTGGAGGAAGTGCCTTTCCTCTAAACTTAGTGCATGCTCTCGGGTTATGGTTATATTCCAAGGTAAAATTGGTTGTGTGACAGGTATTTGTATTGACCCCAGATATATTTATACATAGTTATTAGGCATCTTGTACCCTACAGATAACCTTAATGTTAACTAAAACCCCCTTTTCCATTACAGTTTTACCAAGTGTTTCATTATTTCAAGTGTAATAGCGGCACTAATTACTCCTGCCCATATGCATAACCTTACATTTACTGTTTCTGTGTTAAACATCATATTCCATTTTACTGCTGATACTTCCAATCTATCTAAATCTGTTTGTCACTGCCAGCTGTCCTCTTTTGTGTTAATTACTTAACACAGCTTTGTATCATCTGCAAGATACTGCAGGATAGTTCCCAGGTTCCCCTTTAGACCTTTTTTTAATGTTGCCACCACATTTGCTTTTACTGTTTATGTAGCTAAAGAACATTCTGGTGTTATTTATACCTTCTTTGGCAATAAGTCTTTCTCTCTCCAGCGTTATCACTTATCTGTTGTTTACATTATTAACATTAGTTTGTTTTCTTCTTTATAATTTTTTTAACATTTGCACAGTGCCTTTGTGTTTTAAATGTTTAAAAGCATTTTATGTTGTTGTTTATTACCCCCCTAAACCTTTTGTTTAGCCACATAGGTTTACTTTTTAACCTGTTTATTCCTGTTAGGCATATATCTATCACAAATGGGCTGATTCAGCACGGTGAGGATTTTTTTCCCTGCAATTCAGCACCTTTTTAGCTGTGTAATTTTTTAAAAATAATTTGCACAGCCAAAAATGGTGTTAAATTGCAGGAGAAAGGGAAAAAAAAATCATCATATACATTTTTTTCTCAAAAAGCCGTAATGAATATTAAGGGTTTTTTCGAAAGTATCCAATTTAGTGTCCATGCTTTTGATTTTTCAGGGTTATTTTCCCAGCCAATATATTGTCAGAACCTTTAATGGAAGAAAATACACTGTTCATCCACTGGTAGTACTACATAATTATATTTTCCAACTTCCTACCTATCAGGCTGATTCATCACTAACGCCAGGTAGCGACAGATGAGCGTCTGTAGTAGGCATTTTCAGAGCGCCGCTAGTAGTCGCTGTGCTCGGCTGTGGGTCGCTACTTCATAGCGACTCAGTCGCTGTTCAGTAATGTTGAATATATTGTGAGGAGTCGCTATTTGACCAGTGCTGTACGGGAGCGCATGTTAGCGACTGGTCATAGCGACTGACTCACACCATATTCAGCAAAAAAACAGCCTCACAAAACTCAGGCGCTGAAAAATGCTTGTCTGAAGCCCAGAGCGCAGGAGGCTGTGTGTTTAAAGTCTGTTTTTCAGCATCTATCCACTAGTAACAAAGAGAAAACATATGGAATTACATTGTAGCAACATTGTAACATGAACACTTTAATGGCAGACCTGTAATGTCATTTCTGAAGAAATATATAAAAAATGAAAAAAATGTGGAAAAACTGCTTATTCAATGCCAGAAGGGGGTCACAGAATTATTTGTGATTTTTTGAAAAAAAACAACCAAAACCCTGTCTAAAATAACAATAATAAGGCAGCAAGCAGCATTTGTATCTCCTCCATATCCTGCAGCGCTGGGGTGATTGTGCGAGCCCTTATAGTAGACTTAGCTGTAAAGCCTTGGGTGAGTGTGTACCCCCATATACCAAATCTATCTGTAAAGACTGGGGTGATAGTGTCGACCCCATATACCATACCTAGCTGTAATTCATTGGGTGATTGTGTACCCCCATATACCAAACCTATCAGTAAAGACTGGGATGAGTGTGTAACCCATATACCATACCTAGCTGTAATTCATTGGGTGATTGTGTACCCTTATAGCAGATCTATCTGTAAAGACTGGGGTAAGTGTGTGCCCCCATATACCAAACCTTTCTGTAAAGACTGGGGTATTATAACAATATTATAACAACACGATGGGGCATCCCAAACTGGGTGCGTGGGGGAGCAAACCAGGGACTGTGCATGTAGGAAAGCTGTATAGGAACTGGGCATAGGGTTGTTATAATATTTTAGAACTTGGGGGCCCCACTTTAGTTTTGCCTAGGGCCACACTTTGTTTAAAACTGTCCTGTTCTAAAGGGAGGCTGGCAGCTTCCCAGGTGAGTAGCTCTGAAATATTTGTTTTTTTCCTATATTCCTGTATTCCTATATTCCTGTGTGTCTTTGATACTAAGATGGGAGTGTTTTTCTGGTCGTGAGTAAAAGGTACTGACTAAATAACCCAGAAACCTTCCAGCGTAACAGCGTAAGTCAAGCAGCAGTAATGACCCTTTACAGCTGAGAAAGCTGCCAGTAACCCTTTAGGTACTAGAATACATGATTGTGATCCTCACTATCTGAATAAGATGAATTACAGGAGAATGGGTGTCGCTTGTGTCTTAGCCAATCAGGTGATTAGCAAGCTAGCGTGAGGAGGTCTGCATCTGTACATCTAATGCACCAGTTGATGTACATTGCTAAGGTAAACATTGTTACTGGGGAAATTGTTTTCTTTTATAACACAGGTTTGCAAACAAGTTGAAAATGAAAAATAGAAATAAATAAGCTTAGCACACTGAAGAAATCAGTTTGCCACACAATAATGGAAATTTAAAAAAATACCGACAAAGGTGGAATTACCCTTTAACCCTTTAACCGCCAGCCTACCTTGAGATTTTGTCACCCTTTGTTGCCAGACCATTTTGCACTATTTTGCGCTCCCCTTGTTCAACTGTGATTTTTGAGGGGATTTCCAGGGATTTCCCAAGAAAATGATATATTGTTTTTTTCAGCAGAGTCTGGGCTTTAACATGAAATGTCTTGTTTGTCATTTGTTAGGTGTATTCTTAATATTTTTGGGTGAAATATGTGCAAAAACAAAAAAAAAAACCCTTAAAAATCAAAAAAAAATTGACGTGGGGTCCCCCTTACCCGAAGTAACCAGCCCGGGACCAGCTATGGGGGCTTGTAGGCACAGAGTGGGGGGGCCAGCTTTTGTGGCCCCCCCACCCTGCAGCCTACGAGCCCACATAGCCTATGTGGGCCCGGGCTCTTCTGCCCCCCCCCCTGGCCTTTGGGGAGGCAGGTAATGGGGGTGCCGGGGGTTAATGGCAAGCCACCCGCTAGCGCAGGTGGCTTGCCATCCCCCCAGCCTTGTGAACTGGTATAGGGGTCATGGACCCCTTACCAGTTCACAAGAGGTTAAAAGTAAAAAATGACACAGACACACAAAAGAGAAAAAATATTTTATTATTTTTTTTTTTTTTTTTACACTGTACTCACCTCCCATCCATCCTGGAGCACTCTGTCCCTCGGCGATCACTGGCTTCTGCTCACTTGCTAGAAGCCTTTTATAGCTGCTGGATGACAGAACACAAAGGGTTAATCAAAAAAAAAAATGACATAGGGTCCCCCCTCCCAGGGGGGGCGGACCCCATTTTTTTTTTGATTTTTAAGGGTTAAAAACCCTTAAAAATAAAAAAAAAAATTGACGTGGGGTCCCCCTTACCCACAGTAACCAGCCCGGGACCAGCTATGGGGGCTTGTAGGCACAGAGTGGGGGGGCCAGCTTTTGTGGCCCCCCCACCCTGCAGCCTACGAGCCCACATAGCCTATGTGGGCCCGGGCTCTTCTGCCCCCCCCTGGCCTTTGGGGAGGCAGGTAATGGGGGTGCCAGGGGTTAATGGCAAGCCACCCGCTAGCGCAGGTGACTTGCCAGACCCCCGAGCCCTGTGAACTGATATAGGGGTCACATGGACCCCTTACCAGTTCACAAAGGGTTAAAAGGTAAAAAAAAGACACACACGTTTTTTAAAAAAAGTTTATTAAAAAAAAAAAAAAAAAACTTTTACTTTACTCACCTCCGATCTTCATCTTCTGTGTCCCGCGGCGATCTGCTGTCAGTGACGGCTGGGCAGAGAAGGGGGGAGGCAGGCGATCGGAGGATCGCATACCTCCCTCCTTCCCCGCCCAGCCGTCACCGGCATCTGAAAGTTCAACTGCCGGGTGCCCCGATGACACCCGGCGGTGACGTCATCTGGCCCCGCCCCGATGACGTCACCAAGATGGCGGCCGCCATCGGAAAGCAAAGGGAGGAGGGCTGTTATGCCCCCTCCAGAAAACAGAAGAGCGGGGGGGGGATCGGAGCCCCCCCCCGTGAAGAGGAGAGCCTGCGGGAGCCGGCGGGGACAAAGGTAGGTGACTGTTTTTTTTTTTTTTGTTTTTTTTTTATGGGAAACCGGGCGGCTGCTGAAACGGGGGGGGGGGGGGGCACCCTGTTCCGGGCCCTCCCCTGCAGCCGGAGGAGCCCCGATGGGCGATCGGAGCCCCTCTGGCTGAAGAGGAGACCCGACCGGATCGAACGAGGGGTCAGGTAAGTGTCTTTTATTTTTACTTTTTTTTTTATTTCTGGGGAAAGTCAGGCACGTAAATTTTACGTGGCTGGCGTTTAACTGTTGGAGAGGCAGCCACGTAAAATTTACGTGGCTGGCGTTTAAAGGGTTAAAGCACATCGGGTTTTACTCCTCTTCAATAGTACTTGTTTAAAGCACTGGGGTTCAACTCCTCTTTAATACAAATAGCTCAGGGCACTTCCGGGTCACTACTGATAAATACCAATTTTTCAGGGCACATGTATGTCACAGCTGCTAAAAAATATTTATTGAGTGTCCACTGTATCAGGTCACATCGAGCTCTTTTTGGTTTAATAACAAATAGTCCACTGGTTCAGGCAACCATCTAGGTAGAGCGGACAAGATCGTCAGTTGCTGGGGAACATATGGGCATTTACATTAGCTCACCTGTGGGCACCATCTGCATAATACTGGCATTAGATAAAACTACTGACTTGTTGCCACCCATAGCATTCTACTTTTTTGAGTGTTAGAAACAAACTACTCACTAGTTGACACACCTTGCAACAAACCTCATGGCCTTTGCTAAAATGTTATCGTGGGCACACCTAGCAGTAGACCCTTTCTTGGTCTTTGCTAAAACGATGTAATTGTGGGCACACTGGGCATTAGACCCTTTTTTCACTCGCCTGTACATTAAAGGGCAGCAAAGCTGCAACAGGTAGGTGGAGGAGATGCTGGAATGCCACTATTGCCTGTACATTAAAGGGCAGCAAGGCTGCAACAGGTAGGTGGAAGAGATGCTGGAACGCCACTATTGCCTGCTGCAACACATACAGGATGATACGTGGAATTCCACTGGGTTGGTAAATCACCTATGAGGTGGTGGGTGGGCAGCTCAAAGTTCTTCTGCGGTGCAGATAGGTGAGCAGCAGGGTGTGAATGCCCAAAGTGGGAGCACATTATGCAGCAGCTCCGGCATGTCTGCATAATGGTCCGAGAAGCTTTGCACCACCAAGTTGAGAACATGAGACAGCCAACGGATGTGCCTCCACCCAGCTCGGCCCAAGGCTGCTACTAGCTTCTGCTTGTTGTCACACACCACCTTGCCAGGCTTTAGGTGCAGCAGCAGGAACCACTCATCTGTCTGCTCCTGGATTCCAGTCCACAGCTCCTGGGTGGTGTGTGGTCTTTTGCCCAGACAGATGCTTTTCAGCTGTGGGTGAGGAATCTGGAGAGGAGGAAGTGGAGTAGGAGGCAAAAGGAGGCAACAAGTGATGTCCGGCAATCCTGGATGGTGGACGTATATACGGCAAAGCACTCCACAGCTTGGGCCCGGCCGCCACTACATTAACCCAGTGGGCAGTTAAAGAGATGAAACAATGCTTAGTTGCTTAAGTCCATGCTCAGTTGTCAACTTGTCAGTTGTGACCTTGCAAAATATATAGTATTGTGCAGTGCACACCTCATTTTCTCCACAGAGGCAGGGATGGCCTGCAGAGAAAAGTTGTGGCGGCAGGGAATGATGTATTGTGGGGCAGCCGCCAACATAAGATTTTTATTAGCACCACACTTTAATTATCTGAGATAACTGCCCCCCTCACCATTAGATGTTTAAAGCCCTCCACCACCAGCGGCAAGAATGGGAACATTTCAAAAGCAAGCGCAAATAAATGATCCTCATGGAGGCCCACTCATTGGTGGTGAGGTGCTGTTGGTCTGCATGTGTGAGGCCAGGCATTTTGGAGCTGTGCCTCAACCCAGCTCAGCCCAAGGCTGCTACTAAATTCAGTGCTGCAGGGCAGGAGGCAAAAAGTGAAGACATAACAATAATACTAACCATGTTTTTCTGTTTGCCTTGCAGGTTCCTGGTGATAGACTTTATAAACAATTTATGTTATTGTTATGCAAGTCCCTGGACTCCGTGCTCTTCCCACGCCACTCATTTCCCAGCATGTTGCCATGAAACATGTTGCCACTATTCATTTATTTTGTGTTTGCTTTGCAGGTGCCTGGCCATGGCTGTAGAGCAGAGAACACATGAACATGAACACATGGTTTTATATAACATATGAAAAAGGCCCTGTTCTATACATGTATCAGCTTTTAGATGACTATAAAGGAGATCTTCGTATCATGCCTGACTCTTATGATTCTGCTCCAGCTGAAAGAAAGCCAGGAGAGGTTGTGGACAGCCTAGTTGCAAAGCAAGGAGAATAGGACTGGCATGGTAAATCATAAAGTGGAAGCCAAACCTTCAGTTTACTTTATCAAGTTTGATGACGATTTCCATATTTATGTCTATGAGAAAAATTTATGACAAAAAAAGAGGCGGGGGCGAAGGGATGAAAAAAAAGAACAAAATATAATAGCAGAACTCAGCGAAAACTTTAACGGATCTGCTCATCACTAAATAATACTAACCATCTTTTCTGTTTGCTTTGCAAGTGACGAGTCTTCATCAGAAGTCTCCAAAACTCTTCCTGTTTTTTTAATTTTTAATAATACTACTTTTTTTTTTGCTTTGCAGGTGCCTTGCTATAGACGTGAAATTATTCAAGCTTTTCCCTCACCACAGGGACTGATGGCGCAGCATGCAAATGACCCCTGTATTCTCAGTGCAGGTGCCTTGCTATAGACGTGAGATTATTCAAGCTTTTCCCTCACCACAGGGACTGATGGCGCAGCATGCAAATGACCCCTGTTTTCTCAGTGTACCACTTGAGAAAATGGCATGCAGGGGAGATCCTTTGAGCCACATTTTAAGCTCTCAGTGCCTAGGTATATTGGGCAGCAGTAGCTACTGGCTGACTGTTGATGGTTGACTCCCTTCCCCCTCTTGTGCTGGCTGCCTGGCCACCAACTCTTCCACCAAAATCTGATTGCCTTCAGTTCACGTTGGTACTAGGACTTCGTCATTACCCTTGATTGCCTTCCACCGACTCCACCCCGCTACCCTCCTTCTCAGCCTCCAAATTGCTGAAAGCCACAGCAGTCAGCACTTTGGGTTTCATCCTCATCCTCAATTTGTTGTGCATCTAGGAACCCCTATATCTGAAACTGGTCCGGGGGTGGGTGGATGGGCAATAGTATCCCAGCCAGGGGTGTCAACATAGAGCATTAATGACTCCATGACCTGTGGCTAGTAATCTATCATTGCCTCAACTTGGTCTTGCCTACCATTCTGCCAGCGGTATTGGGGCCTACAAGAATACGCTTAAAACATTGGCACCTGCTTGCACCAGATAAATATTTATTGATGTAAATATTTATTGAGATATGTATATATTGCAGTACCCCTCTCAATTTGTCACTCTCCATTACTCACAGCCTTTAAAAGTGCCCTCATAACTCCTACAACCCTCGGACACAAACTCAAACTCTACCACTTGTGATCCCTCCCCCTTTTTTGTCCTTTAGACTGTAAGTTCAGAAGAGCAGGGCTCTCTTTTCTATTGCCTCCTGTGCTCACATTTGGTTTAACCCTGGTAGCATCTAGTTTGTACAGTCCCTGTATATGTTTTACCTGGTATGAAAGGATGCCATGGAGTAAGGATGGGGGGACTTCTGTGCCCTTTACTTCAAATGCCAGCAAAGTGGCCGGGAAGACCACAACTGCCAACAGAGTAGGAGCCATTCCACCAGACCAGAGGGAGACCTGCACCCAGCGGACTTGTAGAGAGGGCAGCGCCCAGCACAGGACAAAGGGAGAAAGATGCAGGAGAAAAATATAAATTTAGCTTAAAGTATTAACTGTGTGCATGTGTGTTTGTTAACTTTTTGCTTTTTTCCAAAGAACCTGATACCAGTTCTGAGGTTAGGGGGTCTGTTAATTGGCTTGCCACTACCCCCCCCCCACCAGATTACTGGGACCCCCTCCCAGGTACTGGACACGCTCTTTGGCATGGGCCTAGAATTCTTTCGAGGGTGCCCCAAAAAAACAATGACATTGGGAAAAAAAGCCTGACACAGCTAGCCACTAGGGGGCTGTTCCACTCATCTCTGATCCTTTCCTCATTGGAAAAACTCAATTGGAAAATTCAATGCACCTGTGATGGGGCGTTTTTTCAGGCTAAGGGCATAATTGCTGTAATGAGGAAGAAATATTTTCCCAAATGTAGCCCATAATAATAGCATCCTTTAGGAATTCAAACACATTAGGATCTCATTTTAAAGTGTTTGAATTCCCATAGACCCATCGGATATTACTTATAATTTTGTATGAATAGGAATTGCTCTTTAAAGGCACATGACTACAGAAACAAAGGGGATTTGTGCATTCAAGATTCTTCATCAAAAAAAGAAAATGAGAGATATATAACTTTAGCTTATAATAAAAAATGTGAACTGAGGGATCTGTTTCAGTGCCAAGATAGCTAAGATGAAACATAATGATTAAAATCATGAGATGCTGACTCAGGATGAAGAGCCTTATTGACAAAGTGCATGAGTAGAAAGTGACATGATACATTTTGGAGCAAGATAGAAGGAACACTGTGTTTGACCTTCTTGTCTTCAGGAAAAGGCCCTCAACCTGCAGAAAGGTATCTCTGGCACATCATCAGCACCATCAAGCCAGTGAACAGCACACAGATCAAAGGGATATATTACTCACGTAATGTACCCAAATAAAAGTCTAGAGTGTCCTAATGACTCCTTTATTGAGAGGTTGTCAATGAATGGTGCCAAGCCCTCCTCTACACAGAGAACGCTTTTGATTCCATTTTTTGAGAAAAAAAATATGGCTTGATTAGTAAGTGATGACAAATCTCTGCAGTTCTTTCTTCTTCCTCTTATAGTCTTGCCCTTAAATGTGCTGCATCAAGCTATTAAATATGTCAAGAAGGTGAATGCTGGTTGCACACCCATGTGCCTTCTTAGATCCGAGGCACCAGTCATTTTTTATAGTTTGTGTAAGGATGATTTTATTTCATGGAAGAAGATACAGGCTAGCAAGGTTGGTATCATTATTCTTTTTTCTGAACAATGTTTTACTGATGCCATTTTTTTTGCTAATTATTAAGATGGGATTATATGGTAAAAGTGAACATACTATAACATCTTCAATGTCAGTTTTAAGGTGTAATAATAAAATATCTTATAGCTGTAAGTCTATGACCAGAATCAAATTTAGATCCTTGAGCAGGTTTCAGAACCAATCAGACCTACTGATTATACCCTCTCTATATACCTCTCCCCAAGCCTAAGACCAGTCACATGGAATAATATGAAAGGTCAAGTCCCAGGCAGGAAGAGGAAGATAATTTAGAGCAGTGTTCCTCAATCCTCTCCTTGAGAGTCACCAACGGATTTTTGCAGATTTCCACACAGATGCAGGTGAATTAATTAGTGCTCAGACAGAGCCATGGAGCCAGCTATGTGTAGACCAACAAAACCTGGCCTGTTGGTGGCTCCCCATGAGAGGCCTGAGAAACACTGACTTCAGTTAGAGTTGAAAAAAATTCTTATGGTAGTAAAATAAATTCACTTTATGAGATAAAAGCATGAAAAACAAAGGCTCTGCCTGTTAGTACACATCTTTCTATAATTGTGAATTTTTATATTAAACATTTTGAAATTATAAAAACACATCCCATACAGTTGACCATCAAGTTTAATGGTCTAATCTTTTCTCAACATGATTTACGTAAAATGTTTAGCATGGCCTTAGACCTTATCTGGGAGGTTGGGAAAGTTGTTGGAGTTTAAAATAATTTAGATTATAATGCTATTAGCAACCAATTTTCAGTTCACAGTGAGTAACCTTCATTAAAATCACGGCGGGAATCAAACTGGTTGATAGTAGGCAAGATGTTGGTTAGAATTTTGGACTAGTTTGTTTAATATGCAAAGTTACAGGAAACAATGTTATTATTAATGCTTTCCCTAAATGTAATGACATGCAAGCCATGGTGTGACTACAAACACAGTTATGGACATTTGTGTATAACTACTGGTACTATTTTATTATAATATTTTTTATTATATTTATTTAGAGGAATTGTTAAAGCAATTTTGAACTCTAAGTCAAGTTGAAGGTTGAGCTATCTCTTAGCTTCTTCTACTTCCTGAGTAATATAAACCTTAAGATTTTAATGGTGGACATCCACTACCACATGCAGGTTAATTGCCCGGCATACACCAAAAATGGAGCTATTGCTTTCATTTGGTCTAGCTCTGATAATTTAAAGCAGTATTCTTAAATTCTCTTCTTGAGAATCACCAACAGATTTTTACACACAGATGTTGGGGTGAGTTTATGGTTTAGGAAGATAACAGCAATGTGTTTTTCTATGTACTCAGATCTCATGTGACAATGTGGGATTTTACATTTGGCTTAATGATCCCCAAGACTTGTACACAGCAGAGATGACTGACCAAGTAAAGCTCTCACTAACCCCCTTAGCCAGACATTCATGGTGATAGATTCTCTTTAAGTGTATATACATTTCCTTTACTTTAGGTTCTTTGAAGGCTTTCAGAGCTCACCAAATTGAACTAGCCCTTTGTTTGAGAGACTATGGAGAGAGGACCCCATTGCTTATCCCAAAGCCCTTCTATCAGTAAGGTGTGATAATCCGCCCTATACAATAGTTAAGGGGCTTAGCAGGAATGTATCTTGAGGAAATCAATAGTGTTGGAAAACAAGCCAAGTCACTTTAATGAGTAAGACCAGAAAATGTGGGACTATGGAAGAGAGTAGCAGAAAGCTAGGGACTGTGTAGATATGTTAAAATCTGACTAGGCAAAATGACCAGAGCACTTTTTGTTTATACATTATGATATATACCAGTACCTTGGGTAACCCGAACATGACTATAAAATCAATTTTATTAAAATGCATGCTTGTGCATACCATGTTTCACTCATTTAGGATGACCTGGTATTTATTTTATGTATTCAGAACCAAGAAAAGAACAAGACATATACAACTAAAAACTAAGAAAACTCGAGTAGAGGAGAAAAAAGGTAGATGATGGACAAGATACAATTCTGTAGTTTGCATGTAGACTTTTATTGAGAACATATACATTTTACATGCAGATTATTTAAAATGCACTATCTGGGGAGGGGGTGTAATCTCCTGCTGCACTTTCATGCATGTCATTGCTTTTGAGACAGTGCCTAACCTGTCCCATGCAAGGCCAAGTAGAATTTTTAGTAAACAAAAACTATTGTAGGCACCTTCTTTTTCAAACTTACCAGACTGGCACACCTAGCATAGGGGCCTTGAATCAGAAGCCCAATGGCTGATCTCTGGTCAGGCTGGACACCAGTCCCTATACATTTCAACACAGATTCCGTGCTCTTCCAAGGTGTGTCCCCAAAAATGGGCAACCCTGAAAGAGCACAAGGTCAATAGCAAGATGTACTGAGCTCTTCTATACCAACTGTTTAAAAAAGGGTACAGCAAGCCATTTACCCAGGTTGGCAGGCTGCCATCCCCTCGTTCTGAATAGAACCTTGCCAGTTCAAAAGTTGTTAAAGTAACGGGGGGGGGGGGGGGGAGAGCTGTACCCTGAGAAAAAGTACTGTAGATCAGAAGGTGGGGGGGCAGTACCCTTTCCCAATGACCTTCATAACCCCCTGAGAACTGGGAAATTGGAAAGAAACCAGTGCCCATTGACACAGCCCTTGTGCTCCTCTAGGAGTGCCCATTTGCAACAGCAACTGTGCACCTGAATCCAGGCTGCTATAATACTAGCAAGATATTGAAAAAATATAGTATAGTATAGTATAGTATATTTTGCACTGCTCAAATTTGCACCGATGTGGCATAGCCTGGAAGAAGTGATAAATCAGGCCCAGAGTGCCTAAAAAGGTGTAAAAAAAGTAACTGCCTCACATTCATTACACAGGTGAACATTTCAGACACACGAGTCCATGCATTTTTTTTAATATATTGGATTGCTGAAGTGAAAAAATATGCACAAAATAACCACTATTACTGAATTGCATGAAGTTTAACAATGAAGAAATTTGTACTTTTCATTCTAAAGATGGGCATACATGGAATAACATGTTTTGGCGAATAAAGTCCATGATATAGGTCTAAGACAGATATCAGGTGTTTAATATAACAATCTACCCTTTAAAGAGACTGGCAAAACCTAAAGCAGCCCCTACTGCCTGTGACCCAGATGCTTGACGTGAAAAATTAAGCAAAGCAACTTCAGTAAGTAAGATGATTGGGTACTGATGAGTCTGGAAAGACAGAGATTGGCTTCTAGATCCCTGTTAAAAAATGAAGAGGATGCTTTTGTGTAAAGGGAATAAAATCTGTAAGCAGGGCCAAACTTTGTGAGAGGCCAGGTTGAACAAAATGAGCTGGTTATGAGGTGTATCCTGGTTGCACATGAAAAGTCTGTGCAAAGACAGTCTAAGATGCAAAGCTGAAGAACCTATCAGCATTTGTGCCACAGAACAGGTTCCTGGTCAAGAAAATAATTGAAACTGTGAATGATGGAACTAATGACAAAACATAAAATCATACAAGATGTCTCAGACTGAAAGGGCAAAACAAGTCCGGTCAATCTAAGGACCAAATTAAATTGTCAGCAATGTGGACACACAATCACTGCAATTTCTGTTGACAAGTTTGCACAAAATGGATTAATGTATTAGTGGTCATTAAATTCAATAAACTAGATTGTAAGACACGACATAAGCTCTAGCGCAGTGGTCTTCAACCTTTTTTATGCCAACTACCCCCAAGCAACAAGCAGTCACAGCCAAGTACCTCCAAGGAGGAGATTGATTATTAATGTTACCAAAATAAGTAGGTCACAGGCCTTGTAGCACTTTAAGTAAAAATAATGTTTTAAAAAAATAAACTAATATACCAGACCCCAAATAACCCCGGTGGGGGAATCTCTAAACATTTCTGTGCACCCTATGGGATATGTGAACCACAGGTTGAGAAACATTGCTCTAGAGCACACATGCTCAACCTGTGTCCCGCGGGCAATTTGTGACCCTTAGAGCCATCTGACCTGCTATGCGGATAGTGGGATGGGTAATTAGAACTGACATATAAATGTAGTTAGGTGTACAGCAAGAATGGGAGATTGCATGGAGAGTGATATAATTGGCAAACAGAGGTAACAGCAATGGCTTGGAGAGATGCAGTGACATTGATTGTACAGCCCCACCCCTGGGTAAAATCTTTGGCACAATAATTTTGTAAAATAGTTTTTCTATAATAATTGTAAGCTTAGCATTAGTGGGAGCTTAGATGGGTCAAGTATTGGGAATGTGGTAAAGATGTGGGCGGGCAATAAATAAAATGGGTGGCTTTAACCAATCGCCTGCCCTTTTACATCTTAACCACCTCTTGCCTGCAGCTTTGATTGCTGATCAAATGAGAGGAAGTTGTTGCATCCGGAATTTGACCCCGGAAGTATTTCCCCTCCATCTTCCTATTTAAAATTGGTATGGACTTTTTACTTTATTACCCTGGTTAAAGCCGTTACTACAGCGGTGAAACACGTTGGGATTTGGACCTTTTATCTACCTTTTTGCAGCGGGAGCTGCGGATTCCTTTATGGCTGATGTTTGCTGCGCCGAGCGGTGAGATCCACTGTTATTGGCCTTGCTGGATATTCTATGCTGGTTTTTATTACACTTTTGTGAGTGCATTTGCCACTGCTTTTTAGTATTAAATGTTTTTTTAGCAATATTACACTAGTCTTCGCATTTTGTGTCTTCCCTACATGCTGCATGCCTTGTTTGTAGGAGCTTATCTATGAGAATCTTTGATTTGAGCTCTAAAGAAGACCTGAAGTGGTGCTACTAGTTATTGGGCAGGAGCCTGTATCTGATTTGGATGCTACTGGAGACGGAACTATATTTGATTCATTCATGCCATTAAAGCTGGGACATCTGGTAAGAACATAAACCTGGTGGTGGTGGGCCCACGTGTTCAAAAGATTGATACATACACCGAGGGATGCTGTGGCTAGAGGCCTCATGCTCTGATTGAATGAACTTTTCATTAGCTCTGTGTTTTTTGTGATATATATACTTTTACAGATTGGGAATTCTGCACACGTTGAGCTTCTTAATTACCATTTATAATCCTTTAACCTGTTCTTAGCGCGGTGTCTTACGGACCTAGATTTATAGGCACTGTAAAAAAATTAATAAATAAGAAACGCATATATTTAGAGTGGTAAGCCAATCGTCATGTGTATTGGTAGCATGTTGGGATTGTTACATATGAATGTAGGGGTGTGGTGGAAGGAAATACGAGCAGAGTTTGTGGAGACAGTGGATATTCTGACTGTTGTAGAAAATCTCCATTATACTATTCCAAATGAATACATTCTATACCTATTCAATGTGGCCTGCGACCAGGTTCTAAATCATTTAAGTGACCTACACTTGTCAGAAGGTTGAGCAACCCTGCTCTAGAATATATAAGAAACTAAAGGCTTGAAAACTCAAGTGACCTGACCCCACCTTCATGCTCACTGGTTAGGCCCTATAGTACAAGAAGCTTTTATACTATCCAATCTCCAAGATCTCACCATAAATTACTAGGTGTATCTCAACCTCAGACATGAGCAGATTTTAATGCTGACTGTGGTGACACACTTGCTTTTAAAATCAACAGTCCACAAGCAAAATATAGCAAAAGAGCAGAAAAGTTGGAAAAATCTGGTCATGGACCATTTTTTCGAAAACTTTAGAAAAATAAAACTAAGCTTGTAGACCACTGTCTCTGTTGCTTTATTAAATATTAGTTTTCCAAGGTGTCTCTAGAAAACAAGCTACTGACAGCAGCCAGAAATATCTTTTGAAATAATGGGTTTTGTAAAAAAAAAAATGGCCCAATCTGATGCCCTTTAATCCTTCTCTCCATGACTGCAGCCAGATTAAACATAAACCCAACATTTTTCATTTTCAATATAAAGAAAGTCATGGCTAATAAACACCGAATGGCTCACATAGAGTTTTACACCTTGAAAAATTGAGGAATAACTAAACTATTTTTTTAAATTAGTTAAGTCAATATCCTAAAGTTTGGCCAGCAGTCGTGGTGATTGACGTTAAAAGCCTAGCATATTTATAAAGGGGTTGTTGCATCGGAGTCCAGAGCCATGCAAGTTAAAATTGAACAGCGGAGATAAAAGGTCAGTTGAAACCAGACAGGCAAATTGGCAGCAGAGATTTCTTTTTAAAATGCTTTTTAATGCATTTGGCATGTGAAAGTAGGTGGCTCATATTAAAGAACCACAAAGCTTGCCCTTTGAAAAACAACATATATATAAATACATTTAAAGTGACCCTATACCTAGAAAGAAAGTTTATGTTGTCATCTTCTATCTCCAGCCCTATTGGCCATTGTCCCTCTTTAATATGCAGTAGTGGAGCAGCGCATTCCAGGCTGCCCCCCTGTGCATCTGCACCAGTAAACAACCTTTTATTAACCTCTTACGGGTCTTCTTCTAGGGCTGCCATGACCATGGAGGCTGATAGGCTGCTCCACAGCAGCTGTAAAAGATGACCCGGAAGAGGTGAGTTCCTGGCCAGTTCTTTGTTTTATCTGCACTTTATCGGCACACCAGGCATAGCGGTAACCCAAAGGCAAAAAGGCTGAAGCTAGTCCTTGAGATATACCTGTCCATTTGCCCCTTGGCAGAGGTTCAGTGCTGCACAAACAGATAAACACCACAGATAAATGCTGGTGGCCACTGGACACTTCTGTACCCCCCTGACCAGTGGGGATGCAGATAATCAGGCACTGGTTTCAGCAAGCCACAAGCCCCCTACCAGCAAGTGACTCGAAAGCCTCTGCCCTCTGAACTGGTATATGGAATTTTGGGCACTTAACCAGCTCACAAGAAGTTAAAGCAGTTAATACAAACACACATATGGTTCAATTCATGGTTTGCGCACACCATTTGGAGCCTCAAGTTGCATTCACGCTTCTGCCTGATTTATGGTCATCAAAAT
This sequence comes from Gastrophryne carolinensis, assembly GCA_027917425.1. Lineage (NCBI taxonomy): Eukaryota > Metazoa > Chordata > Amphibia > Anura > Microhylidae > Gastrophryne > Gastrophryne carolinensis. Next base: position 75,026,279 of record CM051240.1, read on the forward strand.
GAGATGCGCTTTCATTTTAGAGTCAATTTGCGCACTAGCGTGCACCAGTTTGCCCATGTAATTTTCCATTAGCGTCCTTTTTGGGCACCAAACTGTCTCCGGCACCTGATATATGTTTAGAGGGCAGAAAAGCGTGCTCAAATGTGACAATTCAAAGAGTGAATTTCCTCCAGCAAACAGGTAGCGGAAACTGCCAATTCCAATGAGTAAGCGGCTTATTTCATTCCAAAAACACATGCCAACATCGCTGGCATGTTTTTGGACAATAACAGTGTCAGCTGCAAGTTCTTTTTACAAAAAAAAATAAGGTAAAAAAAATGCAATGTGGATATTGGGTCCCAAAATTTAGCAAAAACTCAAACAATAAAAAAAAATGATAGTTAAATTTTTAAAGCGAACCTTCACCCTGAATAAGAGCATATCTTATATGTTTCCCACACCCTGTACATACAGATTGCTCACATTAAAATTAAAAATCATCCTGCATCTACTGCATGTTATGACCTTTTAAACATCCAAGATAGCGGCTCATAACCCCACCCCCTGTACTTTATCCCGCTCTATTCTCCTCAGCATGTGTGATGCTGAGTCAAGATGGCGGTGCCTATATCGTAGAGTCCTGAACAGAGTTACAGCCCAGTGGGGGTAAGAATAATAATTAAGTTACTAAACACTTAAAATATATTGATTTTTGATGCTGGGGAATTGTTTTTTTAAGGGTTTGGGCTTTTCAATAAATCATGATGCAGGTCCGGTTTAAGCATTAATATGCAAACCAAACAGGGGAGGGTGAAATAGAACATCTGGGACGAAAAATTGGGCCAAAAAAAACTGGAATCAAAAAATCCCCATAAAATACAACTCTCAAAAAAATGGAGAACACATGTTCTCCAGAGAATACACTCCAAAATGGTGAATAGAGCTTCGCACACAGAAGAGAAGATCAAATCGCTACTGAGAAACAGTAAAGGAAAGGGGAGAAACTTCAGAGACCATCGGAAGCAGTTTTTTTCTTGTGGAAGGTGCAAACTGGCGTAATTTGCGCTTGTCCCGTACACTTGCCATTTGGTGCAATTCGCACAAGCGCATGCAGCTATGAATCATGTACCTAGGTGCATGCAGAATCGCTTGTGCTTCACCTGAGTGTTTTTGCGCAAGGGCCATAAATCAATCCTATACTGAATTATAAAGCTAAATTTAGCTTACTCGCCTTTGGCACCTTGCTCACTGTCTGGTGGGTCACTGCCCTCCTTGCAGGTACGCTAGTGGGTCCAGGGCTCCCCTCCATTTTAGTGGCAGTGCCCCTTCTACCAGCACCTGAAGTTCAGGTGGGAAGAGCTCCCCCATTCTTATACCCTGGCCTCCCCCAAGGTAAATGCCCTACTGCCTGTAAGCGAGAGGTATACCAGAGGTTTATTTCTAAAATGTTCGATAATTTCTTAATGAATGCATTTAAAATATTTTAGGTAATAAATATAACGTTAATGTTTATAATAGTTACCAAGGACACTTGTTGAGCTTGTACCAAGCAATACTAAAAGCTAAAGATGATATTTTGAGTTATTATTTCTGGCAGATGGTCTATAAATGACGCTGTATGTCATTCACACTGTGATGGCTGACTGTCATTGATAATGCATGTGCCGTGTTGGCCTTCGCTTTCATCTAACACAATGCACAGTGCAGAGCATTTGAAGCACCCAGCCTTCACTCTTCACAAACATTTTTCAAGTATGTTCAGTGTTGTGTACACAGCTGCAAATTTTGAAAGGAACGATTCTTCATTTTTTTTCTTCACATAACCAAACTAATTTTTTCAAAAGATAAGGTATAATCAGGGCCGAATTTGCCCCTATGCCAAAAGATTTTACCCACCCTCCCAATAGCTCCCAACTGTCTTGTGTCCATTAGTACCCCAACACTCATTTTGCTAATGAACTTTTACTGTGTACAAAAATAAAAAAATGAAAGGGGTTTATCAACAACACAAAGACATGAAACTATGAAAATACAAGTTAATTTAACATCCCTAGATGTCTGTATTTATCAGATTGGTAATATATACCTGGGAGGATCAAGATCACTGAGAGCAAGGATAAAGCCAGTGCCCACTGAATCTCAAGGGGAGAAGTGTTAAGAAACGTAATAGACAGAACATGAGGGCACAACCTGAAGCTAGTCGAAGGGAAGTTCAGGAGCAACATTCGAAAATATTTTATGGAATTTAGTTACACCACTGCATCTATCCTAAGATAAATAGAACATACGAACATAAGGAACGCTAGATGGACCTTAAGGTCTCATTCTACTGTCAACCTTCTATTTTCCTATGTTCACACTGGACACATTGGAGAACTTTGCGGCATGGGGTTTCAGATCATTGGCAATCTTTTCCAGGAATCACAGAACAGAACAACAGAACAGGTCCGGCACCACCAGCACAAACTGTGGAACATAAAGTCTTATTGAATGAAACCTTTATCTTGTCCCTTAGAGTCCCTGAATACAGCATCTATTTGAGCTGCAGAGAAGCCCCAGGCTGTGAAACCACAAGTCAGGCTTAGAAGAAAGGCAGTTTTCAGTGAAAAAAACCATGCCAACACATGTCGAATGTAAATTTGTTTTAAAATCTGAATAAAACAAATAAATAGAAATTCATGCCCCCCCCCCCCAAGGCCAATCTTGACATTCAGGCATAGGGGCTGGTATCCCAGGGCTCAGGGGGCACCTGGTCCTGACAATTCACCAGGCCCTATGCTTGTTGGGTCCTATGGGACCCCTGGTACCCCAAAAGGCTGTGTGGGTTGTGTCACTGGCATGTCACCTGCCTGTCCGGATAGGTAACATGCTGGCCCTGGGTCTCCTGGACCACTTACAATTTTACAAACATTTCTCCGGGCAGGCAGCCTCCTCTGCCGGGAGGTGTCCTCTGGGTCCTCCTCACAAGGTCTTCATCAGCCATCATCATCTGTGTGGTCTTCAATAGCGGCTGTGTCTAAAGCATACGCTGCCACTAACATATCTTCAACAGGGGGACACCAGTTCCACCCTTCCATCCTGACTCCCAGCCAGAAATAATGCCAGCGTGCCACCTGCTGTCATTAAAAAACATTTGACAAATGGCTTTTTCTATCACAAAAGCCACAACTTGCATGCTATCATTCATTTGTCTCCCACTGATGCAAGTCTGTCATGCAAGTCAGAAAAAATACTCACATGCAAACTTACCATCTCACATATGCGGGTAGTTCCCTGAATCACTCAGCACCCATATATTCTACCCATGTGAGTTGACACAACTTTGCAAAACTTGCATGGCGCTGAATCAAGCCTTTTGTGTTGCTCTATAAAATCTCTAGATTTTCACACTCCTGGGCATTGTTCCTCTCTGGTGGGGCATCCTGATTTAAGTTTTCCTGCTGTGTGTATCCAAGCTGGATAGCTGTCAGGCAGCCAATCAGCATGTTCACCCCAATCGATTCTGATGCCAGAGCTGTAAGAGAGCTGAATGGAGCATTCCCACTCACCTCTAGCTGAAGGGCTTTTCCATGCCATCCATTCATAAATGCCTCGTGTGGGTGTGTGCCCAGCTAAAGGTACAGTGGTGCTGCAGCCCGCACATGTGCTGTTGGATTGATTAGTTTATTCAGCGATCAGCGGAGTTTAACAAAGTGGGGCAATTCAATTTGGGATATCCCACCGAGAGGGGATCAACCAGCCTTTTTAAACTTCAGGGCTGGCCTACCACATTGATGTTCCTTTTTGTTCCAAATGTCCTCAAGGTTCTGAACTGATATTCTGAGCTAGTATTTTTTAATTCTTTCCTATGTTTGTAAAAGTGTTTTTTATGGAAGCAAAAAGAGAGAAGTGAGCCCTGTAAGGTAAGCACACTTTGGAAAAAGAATATTTAAAATGACATAGACATTATGTCAATCTGAATGACTATTATTAATATTATATATTATAATAACTTATAATATATATTTAGTATATTATAGTATATATTATGTGTGGCTTCCACATGTATCTGCAGATATGTGCAACCAAATCTCTGTCTTTCCACATAGCTAGACATGTTTGGTGTTTAATACTTAGATGATGAGAGGGTTAAACTGGGCGGTAAATTGGTTCCCAGGCCCTGAATAATAATGATGATAATTTTGTATAAATAATAGTGATGGAGCTGCTCCCACCCCCTTTGCTCATATTAGAGAACAAGAACAGAAATTGTCAGAAGATCCAACTAAATGCTCACATTAAGAGGGGATGTTCTAGGAGCCTTTCTATGATATCTATGAATACCCTCCAGAGGGCAGAAATAAATTAAATAAAGATAATTAAGAGATAATTAAAAAAACACTTAAAAATTTAAATTAATAGAGAATAATGTTTTTTTACATACTTGTACATAATATACAAATACAAGGGAAAAAAAAAGAAAGGTATAGAATCCGCACTGGCCCAATAAAAATAAGCCCTATCAACTTTTCTGATCACAACAACCCAGTGTACACAAAATGGGGGCGGCCACACAACGTGTGAAACTGTCAAGAATACTAGAAAAAGGAGCCCCACATCTCCTAATGCCACCCTACCGAAAATAGGCACCACTGTTTCAGAATTTCATAAAAATCCAATTTTTATTATAGACATTAGCTCTATACTAAATAGACATATTAAAAAACATAAAACACACACAGAAATCAATGACAGAAATGAGGGAGGGGGAGGGGGTGAGAATAACTGGTCCCCACTTTTTGTATGGTCATGTCAGCATATTACAAAAATTACCACCACATACTCAACCCAATCTAATGATTATAAAGTGCAACGTGCTTCCTCAATTAATAACATAAAATATTGACAATAAACACCTATAAAATATATATATAACTACTAACAAAATGGCCAATAATCACAAGTGTATATCAAACCCAGTGGCACTGCTGCAGCGCATTTTCTATAAACAATGAATCCCAATACAGAGGACCCGCCAGGTACAAACGATACAAGTGTAAATACAATCATAAAAATCTCTCACATGACCAGGGACAGGACACCCACCCTCCCAGGAAGTGTCCTGAGGAAGTGACGCGGAGTGCCGTCACGTAACGCGTAGATGGGTGTCCTGTCCCTGGTCATGTGAGAGATTTTATGATTCTGAAACAGTGGTGCCTATTTTTGGTAGGGTGGCATTAGGAGATGTGGGGCTCCTTTTCTAGTATTCTTTACTTGTACATAATGTTTTTCATGTATTTAAAGTGCCAGGGGCGCTGAGGAAGCCAAATAAGGAGAAACGAGTCTGTCATTTTGAAGATTACATTGAACGAAAAGGAATCATGTACTAATGCAAAGATATTGTACAATAATCATGTAACTATATTTTTTAATGTAAAGAATTTTTTTTTTAAGTTGTAAGCTTAATAAAAAACATTTTAAACATAGTAATGATGTTGATAGTTGCGAGGTTGGTTACATGGACGAAGTGAAATATTGGGGCCTTACCTCCCCAAAACAAATGTATTATGCTTCCATAAAGCACACATTTTCTAACATAAAAAATACTAAATCGGTTCAGCACCAGGGGAAATCATTTTGCCACACAAAAATATACACTTTCAAAAATTCTATCGCAAAGTGCACTTACCCTTTTAGTTTGTCTTTAATGTTTAAAATGTGGAATAGCTCAAGGCTTATGAACACTTTTTCAATGCACTGTATTTGCCCTTAAAAATCCATTTAAACCATTCACTGTGCAGCTGACAATGCAGATGACTTTGCTGGTTCCATTCAGGAATTGTATCTGTTAGTGAGAAGTACATTAGTCTGTATTTTTTTTTTTTGTATAGCACTACTAAGAGATTAACTATTATTGAACACAGTTTTAGAAAACTCTATAATGGCTTTATTAATTCACTTGCATGTTGAGAGTTTTGTTTCACAGGCACGCAAGTGGCTTAGAGAGCGCGTTTTCTGTTTGCACCCATTCCGGTTGCTAGGTCTGGTATCCTTTAGCTCTAATACCGCCACCATTGACAGCTTGAGCTGTCAGTTTGCAGTTAACAAATTTACCTCCCGTGAGGTGGTCTGTGTTCTGAAGTAACTAAGGATTCATCAAAGACTGTTATTCTGATATTGCATCACATGCGAAGAATGTTACATATAATTTACGACAACATACATCATTATACTTGATACAGTTTACCTTCTAGTCAACAATAAGGGCTTTTTGTTGACAAAAAAATCAAGTTCATAGGTAGGAAAACATAATTTGTCATAATGAAGAACATGCGCTTGGAGAATGACATCATTACTGGGAAGGGAAAGAGGACAATGCACCATTATGAAAAATCCCACCCGCATATGCTGCCATTATACAAGATTAGAGGGGCAATGTGGGTGCACCAGAGGAACATGATTGCATTGCTTAAGAAATTATGGAATTATACCATTGTCGTTGCTCCGAAACAAATGAGGGCAAGTTGAGGAAATAAATGTTGTGATTACTCCTCCTCAAACTATGCCTATGACCTCAAAGGCAGACATATCTAAGCTAGAATTTTACTTGGTGCCTACAGCGTCCAGTTAGTTCTTCCTCTGAATATTGCCAGTGCAATAAGTTTATAAAGTTATTTTTAAAAAACATAAAGAGAGCTTCTTGTAGTGAGCTCTTGGTCTGGGATGGCCTAAATTCATCTCAGCACACAATGGCCTCGATTCAATAAAGGTAGAAAGAAATTCTCATGGTAGTAAAAGATTAAATTCATGAGAGAAAAGCCTGAGAATTGCACTGTTGCTGAATCACTAGATAAGAAAACAATGAAAGTCAATGGCACTTTTCTACTCCTAAGAAAAGTAGAGAACAGTTTACTCTTTTCTACACTGTAGTAAAAGCTGCCATTGACTTTCATTGTCTTTTTATCAAGTGATTCAGTAACAGTAACATTCTCAGGCTTTTTTCTCATTAATTGAATTTTTTACTACCATGAGAATTTTTTTCTACCTTTATTGAATCGAGACCAATAACGCAGAACTGATTGGGTATTGATGTGGAGAAGTTATCAATGTGAGTCAAAGATGGGGTGAACAGTGTTTAAAAAAATAAATAAAAAACAGCACCTAACAGAAAGGAAGCTACGGAGAGTGAGGGGTGGCGTTTAACACAATGCAGAATGTGCAGCAGATAGGAAGCCACTGTACATCTATGTTAGCCAGCAGCTGCAGAATCAGTGCTCTCAGCTTCATTCTGTTATGCAAGATGCTGTGATATCACACCAGCTAGCAAGCTGATTGGTGCAGAGCAGGCCACTGGTTGCATCCCCATTCACTTCTAGCTGGGGTCGTGCTCAGACCAGCCACTCACAGATGGCTCCCCTGGGTATACGTCTAGCTAAAGTTATAGCGAGGCTGCGACCGGCACATGTGTCATTGGAACGAGGATAAGTGAACGGTTCAGGGATTTAACTGGGCAATTCCCAGACAATTCCCTATGCCATGGATGGACAATGCCAGGATTCCCCCGTGTGAGACCCCCTGGATTAATTCTCGCTCCCACAGCGCATGAGCAGGCCACAGCTACATCCCCACCAAGGTTTGGTAAAATTGTATGGGCACAGGGCCCCAAAAAGGATAAGCCCACCCATGGGTGTGAATATCTTCCACATTTGTGGGCAATAGCAGGAGAAAAAAGACGTGTGGAGTTCACAGATAGCCCTGGCTACATGAATTGCTGGTAGGTCACTCAAATTGTCTAGTCAACATTTGGAAGAGTAAACTGAATGTGTTCCGATGGTCCCCTCACCTTGTCCTCGCTTCAGTGGTGTCCTCAGGTGGTGCGCTGAGCTGAACATCGCCCAGCCGCTGGGTCAGTCTCAGGCACTGGCTCGAGCAGTGCTGCGCTGCCTCCTCCTCTTGTTTCCCTGGTAGCCGTGCACGTATGTAGAACTTTTATGTCCTCCAGAGGCGCTACAGACAGCACAGCTGGCTTGTTTAAATAAGCCTTAACGTTGCTTATGGGCTCTCACCCCATAATCAGAGTGGGCTAATCAGTCCTAGTGTTGTTTGCTGGCCAATAGCCCTAAGTTTACCCAGCCAATCCCTGCACACCTTCCACTATAAAGGAGCCCCAGCTCCTGTCATTAGTGCCCGTGATATCTTGAGCTTTGGGTCTTAGTACTGTGCTCTGTTACTGGTGTACTCGTGTTTGACATGGATTTGACCTTTGACCTTGCCTCCTCTGAACCCCTACTGTCGACCTCAGTTTTCCTGACCTTGTCTCTGCCTGCTTCTTTTGGTACCTCGTTCATTTTATGGTTTTGACCTTCTGCATGCTCTCTGACCTTGCGTCTGGTTATCCCTCTGCTTTGACGCCTGTTGGACTGATTTCCTATGTCTGACCCTGGCTTCTTCTGACCTCCCGTGAACTCTAGCTTACGCTCACCCACCTGCAGGTTCAGCCCTCAGTCAATAAGTTTACGCTCGCAGGACCTGGGGGCAACTGTGTCCAGTGAGGCCTGTTTGCTTCCCGACAAACGGGGGCTTGACTAAAGGTGAAGACAGTGATCCGGCCTGCTGTGTGCATCGTCAAGATTCTCTTACCTTTGGTCCTTCTATTTGCTCCTCACCTGCTCCGGAGGAGCCTATGCATTTGGGGTTGATTCTTCTCTCACAGTTAGGGAAGATGAGACATCCCATTCAGGGCCTGTGCCTCTACTGTTTCAATCCAGGTTATTTTGCCAAGACCCAAACATCTGAGGTCGGCGGGAGGACTGCAGCGCCTAGATGAGCCAGAGGAGACTCATCTAGGCTATCAGGTATCCTTCCCTCATTTAAACAAATTGTTGTTGCTTGCTATGATCATATGGGAACAGTTCCCAACAACCTCCTCATTCAGGTAAACCCTCTCATTGTCAATATGTTCCACCTCATATGTGTTTATCAGTTTTGCAAGAGTTTCATGATGCTAAAGCATTCGGTCATTTTGGCTGCTGGAAAACCCTAGGGCTTGCTCAACGTCATATCTGGTTTCCTACTCACAGGCTCTGTTCACACCTCTGTGCCTTCTCTGCATTGTTGCGCTGTGTTGCAATGCAGTTACAATACAGAGGAAACATTGTACAATATTCCAGATGGAATATTTCACATATCTGTGCTGGGTTGCCAATAGAAGTCTATGGCAGCACAAGCGCAACACACAAATAATACAGTGTACCTGTGTTGCGTCTGTGCTGCTTTGCCATAGACTTTACCATTTACTTATTATGCAAACAATGTTATTTTCTTTTAAAAAACACAATTCAAATGCAACACAAATGCATTTTAATGCATCAAAAGTGTTTGCTTTAATGCAGTGGTGAGGTATGAACAGAGCCTCAGGCACAATATAACTGCCTTTGTCAAAGCGTGTTGAGTGTGTGCTCATAATAAGGGAACCCATAAGCCTCCAGCTGGGTTTCTTTGTCCTTTTAATGTCCATAGAGTGCCATGAACCCATGTCTCTATGGATTTCATTTCTGATTTACCCAAGTCGCAAGGTAATACTTGGGTCATATTGGATCGTTTCAGTAAAATGATGCATTTTATCCCATTGCCCCATCTGCCCCGCATATTTTCAGCATTCTCAGTATACCCTCCAATTCGTCTCCCGGTTTTGGAGGGAAATCAGTGCTTGTTGGGTAATAAAATCTTGTTGTCCTCGGCCTATCACCCCCAGTCCAATGGCCTCGCCACCTCTGAACCCCTGCTGTTGACCTCAGATTTCCTGACCTTGTCTCTGGCTGCTCCTTTTGGTGCCTTGTTCCTTTTACAGTTTTGACCTTCAGCCTGCCCTCTGACCTTGCCTCCGGTTATTCCTCTGCTTTGACGCCTGTTGGACTGACTTCCTGTGTATGACCCTGGCTCCGTCTAACCTCCTGTGAATTCTAGCTTACGCTCATCCACCTGCAGATCAAGCCCTCAGTCGATTATGTTTGCACTTGTAAGACATGGGGGAAACCATGTCCGGTGAGGCCTGCTTGCATCCTGCCAAACGGGGGCTTGACTAAAGGTGAAGGCAGCGGACTTCTGATCTACCTATAACATGGCTGTGCTGTGGCATCTGAAGGTGCCCTCTTTTGTGCTTATTTATTTTAGCCCTGCAGGTCCTATTCAGCTGTCCTAAAGTGTTTACAGATTTTAGGATTGCTTTTAGTAAAATAAATCTAAAATTACAGAGCAGTATCTAAAATCAGATGAAAATCAGACACTAACACAGTTTAAAGTCTGCAGAATGCCTGAAGACTTCTCAGAACTGGACAGCAACCTTAGAAGTCCTTAAATGAAAACTCCTTTTCTGTCAGGTTTTTGGTGTTCTGCCTTATTGTTTTCCTCTTCTGGGATGTAAAATAAACGTGTGTCTTAGGATTGAGGATGCAGCCATATCTGTGATTTGCTCTTCAGCATGCTGTTTCCAAGTTTCTTATATTCCTTTGTATCTGTCTTGGTAAAGTAGGTGCGTCTTTCCTGCCCTTTAGTAAAGCTCTTAGTATACTTCCCTACAAATCCCAGAATCCTTCCACTGTACCAGGTGAACTCATTAGAAGTTTTGGCTAAACAAAGCAGCAGTAATGACATCCCCAGCTCAGAACGCTGCCAGTAACCTTTTAGCTACTGTCCCCCTCCTTATCTGAAGGGGTTTAATTATTGCAGATGGGGTTAAACTTATCATCTTTGCCTCAGCCAATCAGATGATTAGCAAGCCAGCCTGAGGACATTTTTGATCTGTACATCAGTACACCACTTTGTACATTGCTAATGTAGCTAGTTGCTAGGGCAAACTGTTTTCTTTTATTACATCGAGGTGCAACAAAATAGATAAGAGAAAGTGGAATTACCCTTTAAAGTGGGTCTTTGATAAACCTGGATGTCCCAATTTCAGTGGGACAATTCCATTTTGTGGTATTGTTGTTTCCACAAAAAAGTTGGGGACGCTTAAATGTATCAATTTTCTGATATAATGGGGAAGACTGACCCTCCAAATCCAGGACACCTGGTCAGTGCTCTGGCTCAATAGCTGAATGGCATTAGTGAAATGTTACAGACAGGATATCCCTTAGTTGTACCTTCAGCATGCAACTTTTCTGGCACTGCTCTTACCTAAGAGTGGTGGTCCGTATGGATGAGCAAACCGAATTACTTGGGATTTGTGTTGGATTTTCCCAAGAACTCACTGTTACTTACTTGCACAGTAACTTCCCCGTTGCTCTGGTTTGGCAGCTGGAAGCGGGCCCAAAGCCGACTCAAGCAGATAACAGAGCGTCCTGCTACCTCAATAACCCCTGCTGTTTGAGTGAGCGCGTTTCTGCAAAACTTGACCTTCACTGTGCTAAGTATGGCACAGCAGGAGGGGGGTGGAAGAAGCCGGCCGTGCTGGCAGCTGCCCGAGACTGCTTCAGGCGTGTTAAGTCAGTGCCTGCCACCATCCGTACCAGGGCAACAGGGAAGCCTTGTATGGCGGCATCCATAAGGTTTCTCTTCTGCTTCCACACAACTACTCCATTCATTTCAACGGCAGGGGCATGCCAAGATGTGTTTAGGGGCTTCAAACCAGCCTGATGGGTGCCAGCTTGTCTGCCCCACGCTCTGATGACCCCCTGATGATTAAATCCATTATCATTAAATGGAAAGAACATGGTACTACAACAAACCTGCCAAGAGAGGACCGCCCACCAAAACTCTCATACCAGCCAAGGAGAGCATTAATCAGAAAGGCAGCACAGAGGCACAAGGAAACCCTGAAGATGCTGCAGAGTTCCCAAGTAGAGACTAGAGTATCTGACCATAAGACCACAATAAGTCGCACACTCCTTAGAGCTGGGTTTTATGGAATGGTGGCAAGAAAAAAGCCTTTACTTACAGGTAAAAATAGAAAGGCTTTTTTTGGAGTTTGCCAAAAGGCATATGGACCTCCCCAGATGTATGGAGGAAGGTATTCTGCTCAGATGAGACCAAAATTTAACTTGACTGCCAGAGACTGCTTCGGGCCAGCTAAGTCAGTGCCTACCACCAGCCGGACCAGAGCAACAGGGAATGCCGACATGCAGGTATGTGACAGACACTCATCTGCTCCCTTGCCATTCTCTGCACGGGTGTCCCACACCACCCTACAGTAGGGTGAAGGTGGAGGCACAGGACACTCGCCGCTGAAAGAAAGCTGGGAGAAGGTGAGTTTTTGTTATTGAGCCTTTCTAAATTTTTGATTCAGATGAACCAAAACTTCTTGGGGAAATTCAGCGAATTGGCCGAATCGAATTGTTAAGAAGTTCTCTCATCTCTAGTGGTCAGCTATTGTTTTACTAAATCAGGGGCAAATATCTTTTTTTAAATATTGAATAAAAGAATATTTTTTTAAATATTATATAAAAACATATGTCCTTGCATATATTTAGTAGTAAACATAATAAAAAAAATAAAAAATGCCTTTAGGAATGTGCTGATTTTCTCTCTGCTCTATCATCTACAGAAAATCAAAGGCAACCATTACATCCAATAAGTCCCAGTTCCTCACTTACATTGTAAACTAAACCTGTGAGAATTCTGAAGCCTAGAAGAGGGTTAACACAGGGATTACTGGTGAAATCCAAGTCAAAGAAAATGCAGCGCTCTAATACATTGAACATCCTCCTCTCTAAACACAGCCCCCAGAGGTGTACAGACTTGTTCAAAAGCTTGTTTAGGAAGGATTAGCAGAGGAAAGGAACCTGTCTGCAATCAGATTTGTGATAATAGCTTTTCAAGATGCAGAGGTTAGCAGTGCATGTTTTTTTTTTTTCATTCGTAAAGCTGGAAAAAGAGAAAAAAAAATCTATAAAACAGAGTTCAAATTATTGTTGGCTTGCTGGGCGCCACTTATAAAATCCCATCATCCCGTCATAATGTACCATACACAACCCTAAGCTCTTCAATAGACTGTAACCAGCGCTCCAGGTAGACAGATAGACTTTCCTCTTTGTTGAAGAAGAAAAAATAATGTAACGTAATGTAGAGATAAGACAGACTGACGCTCTCTTAGATAATGTGTTTGCATGATTTATGTCCTTGATGACAAGATCGAAATGTAGTATAGGAGTGACAGAACCTATTGATGGGATCTTTTCGATGACGTAAAGTTGGCCAAGGTTTAAAATCTCACTATGTAAACTATGGAAAGCTGTTTTTATTTCATATGTCAGTGTATATTAATATTACGATCATAATTCAAAATAAAAAAGCCTCCTAAAGCTTAGATTTAGGAGAAAAAACATAGCCTGTGGTGCTTGGGCTGCCCAAATTTGTTACAGTTAACAAACAAAAATGATTAAGGCGTCTTTCACACATTAGCGTTAGAGCAGGAGTACTTGGTGCCCAGTCAAATAAATAGGCTCTTTCACATTTAACATTTAGTATAATGGGCCTGGCCCATGTATCTTATTGCATGTCATATTATCTCCCCATAGCCAGTGTATGGGTAACACAGGTAAAGCGCATGTATATAAAGAGCCAATGAACAATTCCCTCTTCCCAAGCCAACCCGCCAATGCTCTGCTGCTGTCACTGATCCCTTCTGGGTCCTTCGCTTCACTTCCCTCCTGTTCACTTAAATGTCTGTTGAGTAGAGATGAGCGAACTTTTGAAAAATTTGTTTTGGGCGATTCACCGAATTTTCCGGAAAAAATAGCTTCGGTCCGAATTTATTTGCGACAAATTGCTATTAAAAACGGCTATTTCTGGCCTTCCGAGAGCCTCCATAGTGTTGCAGAACATGTTGCCTGGCTGTAACATGCATAGGATGCATGCTTGGTTAGTGAAATAGTGAAATAATATTGTAAAGAAGTATGACATGCAGATCAGAGGCGTCGCTATTAGATTTGCTGTCGCAGAGCGGCACAATTAGAGAGCCTTGAGGTGGCATCAGCATGATGAGCCCATATATTGCCTGAAAGACACACTCTGGACTTGGCAGCAGCATAGGGAGTCCATATATTGCCTGAAAAACACACCCTGAATTTGGCAGCAGCATTAGGAGCCCATATATTGCTTGAAAGAGACACTGGAGTTGGCAGCAGCATAAGGAACACATATATTGCCTGAAAAACACACCCAGGAGTTGGCAGCAGCATTAGGAGCCCATATATTGCCTGAAAGAGACACTGGAGTTGGCAGCAGCATAAGGATAAACAGTGAAAAAGTGACTCTTTACAAAATGCAACCAGTTAGCAGACAGGTACTCTTCAAATATTTATGCTAGCACGCTTTTTAAAGAATGACACCAGGAAAAGGAAAAGCTGAATAGGCAGGTGTGTTATTAACACTAAATAGACTTGAAAGCTAATGCAAACACTTTAAACTTTCCCTGTCTTTCTCTGTCACTGTCACAGCCTCTTTCCTTCTCTATCTGTCCCTTGCTTCTTCTGTTCTTTGTTCAATCTATCTATCTCTCCCTTGCTGTATCTATCTGTCTGTCTATCTGTCCCTCGCTCTCTCCCTGCCTGATCTGCTCTGGCTGCAATACAGTGCTGAAATGAGCTTCCACAAAATGGCCACCGCTTATATAGGGCTGTGACATCATCGGTAAGCCTGTCTGCTGATAGGTTGCATGTGACCCCTACCCAGGATTCCTTGCCCCATGGGACATGTCCTGACATGTGTATCCACCATTTTAGATGGGCTGGATAGTAGTAAATGGAGTTTTAAGGAAGCAATTCGAGCTATCGAATCGTAGCGATATTCGGAATTGTTGCGAATCAAAATTTTCCTGAAATTCGTAACGAATTCGGGTTCGTCAGATTTGATTAGCTCATCTCTACTGTTGAGGTCATGTTCTTCTGCCACCGGGATCCTTCCGCTGGATTCCTTCTGTCAGGGTCCTGACACCTTCTTCACACCTCATCCTTCTCAGGCTCCCACATTTGGACATGGTCACCGCAGTGTGGCTTATGGGGCTGCACATTGTAAAAGGATTCTTATTCTGACACTTTCCTTGTGTGTGTCTGTGATGGATGTTTTCTTTACTCCATAAGGCTTGGCAGATAGCTTACTCGATTGCTTGTGGATACGTTTTGAAATCTCTATTTCAGTACAGAATCTTGTTACAGGAGACATGTACGTTCAAGACAGCTGGAAACTTGTGGTGTAATCCATACAGCAACAACAGGTAAAAGAACTGTAGCTGCATAGGTCGGAGCATGTGTGCACTGGTTGGATGCCAAAAATGGGAGGAAGAAGGGAGGAGTTACTTGCATCAGGGCAAGACTAAGGAAGCCTGGAAGGGACAAGGGGAATTATAGGCACACTGCTGAGCCTATGCAATAAACATATATTAAACTGTTACCCAGGTAAAATAAAACACACGTCGTGTGACATGACAATTTTAAAAAAGCAAGGTGAATTCCCAAATTGTAAAACCTTTTAATTCCACAAGGAATTTTACTGGATGACCCCTAGTTGCCAGGAAATGCCCTCTAAAACATGTCACCCCTGGATTTTATTGTTTTAAGCAGATGAAAACCACAAGCTTGTTGGAAATATTTTCTGTTGAGATGTATACATAACTCCTCCTCTCACTATCATATGTGTTTATTATTATTAGACAATTTTACCTTTGTATTTGATTCCTCACCCTCAGCTTCACTGATTCTTAGGACAAATCTGTAAATCTTGGTACAATCCTGGGAAATGTAAAGAGAGTTATCAGCTTTGGTTACATCACCTCAGATATAGCTGCAAGGGTAATCCTAAACCTCTAGAATAAAAAGCCAAAAAGAGTTACCTGGAGAGTCTTTGAAGTCCATGTCAGGCTTGCTAATATCTATATGATAAACACAGCTACTAAGTGTGCCTGAGGAAATGGCTTCACTTTCAACTGAAGAGGGGGAACCTGATATCAATAATGTTCAGAAAAGGTAATTTTGTATCATATAACGATGTGTGAAATTATTAGCTCATGTCAGATGAGATGTCATCTAAACACTGGGCCTGCTCGGTGTTTTTCCATACTTCTAAACTATACGAATACAGCAATCCCTAAAGTGGAACAAAAGCCAGGATTTTCACTGTCCTGGTTTTCTTCTTGCCCAGGGGGTATCCAGCCACTCTGTCACCCAGTGCCCACAGCTTTGTATGGCGGCATCCATAAGGTTTCTCTCCTGCTTCCACACAACTACTCCATTCATTGCAGTGGCGGGGGCATGCCAAGATGTGTTTAGTGGCTTCAAACCAGCCCGATGGATGCCAGCTTGTCTGCCCCATGCTGTGCTGATCCCCTGATGATTAAATCCATTATCATTAAATGGAAAGAACATGGTTCTACAACAAACCTGCCAAGAGAGGATCGCCCACCAAAACTCTCATACCAGCCAAGGAGAGCATTAATCAAAGAGGCAGCACATAGGCACAAGGTAACCCTGAAGATGCTGCAGAGTTCTCAAGCAGAGACTGGAGTATCTGACCATACAACTACAATAAGTCGTACACTCCATAGAGCTGGGTTTCATGGAAGGGTGGCAAGAAAAAAGCCTTTAGTTACAGATGAAGGAAAGCGCCATATCTTGCGAAAAACCAACTCATGTCATTACCCCAAGAACACCATCTCCACAGTGAAACATGGTGATGCCAGTGTCATGCTGTGAGGATGTTTTTTTAGCTGCAGG
Organism: Gastrophryne carolinensis; assembly: GCA_027917425.1. NCBI lineage: Eukaryota > Metazoa > Chordata > Amphibia > Anura > Microhylidae > Gastrophryne > Gastrophryne carolinensis. Next base: position 75,042,943 of record CM051240.1, read on the forward strand.
GACTGGGAAACTGGTCCAATTCGAGGGGAATATGGGTGGTGTTAAATACAGTTTCTGTCTGTCATATTGATTTAAGATCGAGGGGAGGTTCACCTTCCAACAGGACAAAGACCCAAGGCATACTGCTAAAACGGCACTCGAATGGTTTAAAGTGGACCACACCAGTTTAAAAGACTCCAGGGATGGCTGACTAGGTGCCCCTGGGGGCATGTTGATTCTTCATGTCCCACTGTACAAACCCTCAGATCACCTGCAAGAGCCTTACTTTTTTCAGAAAAAAGTGTCCTGGGAATGGTAAGGCATTTGCGGGTGATCTGGGTGAGCACGCACTCAACAGGGGAGCCAGGGATGTGCGTGCTGCCACTCCCTATGCTGACATGCGGTTCAAAACAACGGCTTTATGCAGTGCATTAGTATGCACAGTATAAAGCAGTGATTGGATGAGTGGTCACGAATGCAACAACGGAAAGGTGAGTTTACTGGGGGACCTGGGGGGTTTCACAAAGCTAATTCTAGTCAAAGCCCAGACATTAATCCAACTGAGAATCTGTGATCAGACTTGAAGATTGCTGTTCACCAGCGGAAACCATCTAACTTGATGAAGCTGGGGCAGTTTTGCCTTATAGTGTTTGGCAAGTCAAAAGTAAAAAGAAAATCAGTAGCTTATCTCTCAGAGTCCTTCCTCTGATATTTCCCTTCTTAGTGATGAAAATGACTTCCTCATTCTGGTTTCCATCCCCACCCCACCAATGTGGCCCACCATTCAAATTTCGGGGGACTAAGAATGGCAAACACCTCCCACTCCCCGCCAAGACATCCTGAGTGGCTGCCTCACTCTGCACCTATGAAACCCCGCTCTCCATCCTACTCTCAGTGTGCTTACATCACATCACATTGTTTCTCCTCATTTTTTCTCTGCATCTCCAATGCTCTAATAATTTGAATAATAGCTTAGGAACTACAGGGTCTTTTTGAAAACGTATTGAAGTTTAGAACAGTGCAACGTGTAGCCAGAGACAATGAGGTTTGCCTCATTAGTATGAGGCAAAGTATAACTTTAAAGAGGTCACGTGCTCCGACGTCACTGCGTGCAGCCAGCGGGCGAGCCTGTCAGCGCTGGCCATGATGCTGATAGGCTTCAGAAGCGGCCCAGAAGCAGTTGGTATCCGGGAACCCGTTTTTTTTGTTTTAACAGTGACAACAGTGCAGCTGTCCAGCCCAGGTCATGCTAGTATTAGAACTATGGTCAAATTTGATTATGGTTCTGATTTAAGAATGGGCAAATATTACAGGGGAAAGCTCAGAGACTAAAATGAATTGCAGTGTAATTTCTGCAAAAGGTGGCTCTACAAAGTTCTGACTTTAGGGGGGTGAATAGTTATGCACACTGACATTATCATATTGTTTGCTTCACAAAAGGAAAACAAATGTTCTCAGTTGTAGGCATGTCCTTTAAATGAAATGATGCAAACCCTCAATGTATTTTAATTCCAGGTAGCAAAACATAAAGAATGCCAAGGGGGTAAATACTTGCCACTGTGTGTGTGTGTGTGTGTGTGTGTGTGTGTGTGTGTGTGTGTGTGTATACAGGGCTGAATTTACCATTAGGCAACCCTAGGCACGTGCCTAGGGTGGCAACCTGGAAAGGGGAAAGGACACTGCCCTTATTACTGTAGTAAAGGAAATAAATTAAAAACCATATAGCCAGAACATTAATGCCTCCTAACAAACACCCCCCAGCCACAGAAGGATGCAGTGTATTTGTGGGAAGGGGGGCAATGGTTTGAACACAGACCAGGGCATCTCCCCTCCACTGGTGTGGTCATGTGACTCCTGTATGTCAGAATGCAGTAAAAGATGGAACATGCTTGTCTGCTTCTCTGCATTTCCCCCTTTGTGCCCTCCTCCACACACATTCTCTGCATCTAGCCCATTGCACCCTTTCCCCCACACACTTTTTTTTATATGGACTGTGAACTAACTTTAAAAAAGCGGGCGCAAGCACTTAAAGTGCCTAGGGCACCATGAACACCAAATACGGCCCTGTGTGTATATATATATATATATATATATATATATATCCCCAGTAAACTGGGGGGTGGAGCCAGAAGATTGTAATAAGATTATATATTGAATAATCTGTATTTCAGATTATTTACCATTTATAACATTTTACAGCCTAGATTTAGCTTTGACCTATGTTCTGTTTGTTAATTATTATAACTAAAATGATTAGTTAAGGGCAGGTGAGTATTACCAAAAGAAAAATTAGAAGCCAGCACTTAAAAATTGTTTGCCAAGCAGCAGATGAGTTTCCACCATTATAGGCCATTGTTATATGGACAAACTTTTTTGTCTATTGCGCTTTGAAGTATTTCAGGCTTTGGTGGCGAGCTTTGACCTCATTCGTATCATCAAAGCTTGTGCACAAAATCACAATGCTTTTGAAAAGCCAAGCTTTATTGTACCATGAAACCCAACCCAGGGCCGCCTAATTAATTTAGCTAAATAGAGCAACCACTCAGAGCAGAAGCCTTTAAGTGAAGATGGGGTCCAGGCGAAACGCGCTGTGTTTTCATTGCTGGACATTCTTTTGAAAGGCAGCGGCTACTTTCAGGTTGGATTAGGATAAAGTGCATACATATTCTTTGTGGTGTATTATACAACTGAGAGTCCACCGAAAAGAAAACAAGATGCCTAATTTCAACAAAATGCTGCTAAAAGCTACTTAGTTCAAACATCCGTAAACCTGTCAGGAGTGAGGACTCGATGACAACAGTCCTGAAAAAAAAAATCTTCTTCACATGACAGCAAAGCAAACACAGAAGGCTTCACACTTTTAGCTCATCTGGTACCTTACTAGTAGAGGGGAAACATTTGCCAACACTTTGCTCTGTTATGTTTCTGGGGCACAAAATGGCTGGTATCAGCCTGATGCGCCACTGAGGTGATTATAGGGGGGCCAGGGGCATACATACCATAGGGGCAGTGCAGGTATGTGCCCATGGAGCAAGGGGGCCTGGCGTACGTTTTCTCCAGCATCTCTACTGTATGTACCCACTCCGAATACTGACCTAGCCATGCCGCCTCCTTCCTGCTGGGACCTCGACTCGGGGTGCGCATGGGCCCCTGCTTCGCTTCCTGCGCACGGACCCCACTGCTCTGGTGGCACTGTCTCTCCGTTGGTGTGCACACGCGTGCCGCATCTCCATCTACGCCACATGCCGAAGTAGTTTGCCGAGCCAGCCAGTGAGTGCCCGCTTTGGGTGAATGGGGCAGTGGCCTTGGTGATGATGGGGGCCCGTGGTGGGGCTATGTATGCCCCTGATGGCGGCCCTGACAGAGGTGTAACTACATATGACTGGGCCATGGTGCAGACAAGGGGCCCCACCATGGGTCCTGCGGTAATATTTTTCCTTATATTCCAGGACCCCGACTCGGCATTGTGCACGGACCCAGCTTCTCTGTCAGCACCTTCTCTCATCGGCACTGTACGTGTGCACCCGCATCTCCATTTGCGCTGTGCGCCGAAGTCATTTGCCAAGCTGGCCAGTGAGTGCCCGCGGGGGGGGGGGACAGGGTAGAGGCTGTGGTGATGATGGGGCTATGTATGCCCCTGACAGAGGTGTAACTACATATGACTAGGCCCTGGTGCAGACATTTAAAGGGGCCCCACCATGGGTCCTGCGGTAATATCCTCTTTGTACATGTGATGCCAATCTGATAAAGGTAAAGAAGCAACAATGTAGAGCCCCCAGCCCTCATGGGCCCTAATGTGGATGCTACCTCTGTACCCCTCCCAGTAGCCCTTGTGCCTGGGGGATGCCCTGCTACGTGAAACCCCTCGGGACATGCATGGGCTCTTGTCCAATCAGCGCTGTAGAATAGAATAGAACTTTATTCCCTAGGTGCACAGAGTACACAAGGAATGATTTTTGTTCCATTACAATACAGTACAGGGGGAGAGAAAACAAGTGACTAAACCTTACTTCTGAGTGTGTGCTGATATTATAAGCAATTATGACAGCAACAGTTCTAAGCGGTATGGAAACAGCATTGAGACAGAGCCCAGTAAGGGAACTGGATTGCTGAAGGCTATAGGCCGGATCTGGTGGATCAGCATGGCGGCAGTCTGCAGCGGTGGGTTGATAGAAGGGGTTCAACAGTGCCTGTCCAGGGTGGGAAGTGTCTGAGATTATCCCCCTAGCATGTGACAAGATGCCCTTCTCGTACATGTCACATGGGGGGGGGGGGGGGGGGTTGATGATCTGCTGGAGCCTGAGCTGGTCCCTCTTGCTCACTCTCTCAAGAGTAGATGGAGAATCCCAGGACAGAGCTGATTGTAAAAGGTAATAGGGATCTTCCTGGGAAGGCCGGCTCTTTTCAGTAGACATAGAAATAAGAGTCTCTGCTGTGACTTTTTCAGGACATTGGAGATGTTTTTGCCCCACTTGAGGTTGTCTGACAGAGTAACTCTCAGGAACTTAACCCCTTGTATTTCGACCCTGTCAATGGATGGTGTCAGAGTTTGGCAGTGAACGCTGGACATTGACGATTAGCTCCACTGTTTTTGCCAAGTTGATCACCAGGCCATTTTTAATACACTACCCCCCAGGCTCGGGGTGAAGGTAAACATATAAGGCGTTCTGGAGGGGTTATGTGCGGGGGCATCCAGCTTGTTTTTATGCGCTGTCTGCGGGACCAAAAACAGGTGTTGGTCTGGTTTAAATTATTTGTAACCTGGTTGTGGGTCACAGTGAATAGGCTCAGAATTTTTTGGAATAGCATAATGGAGATTTTCTACCACTGTCTCCACAAACTCCACTTGTATGCTACTCCACCACACCCCTACATTCATATGTAAAAATACCCACATGCTAGCAATACACATGCCGATTGGCTTACCTCTCTGAATATATGCCCCCCTCTTTATAGCCCTCCCCATAAGTCCCATGTATTCCTAATACTCAACCCATCTAAGCTCCCACCGATGCTAAGCTTACAATTATAGAAACACTATCTTACTAAATGACTCTTCCAAAGATATCACCCCGGGGTGGTGTTGTACAAACAATGTCACCATGTTCCTCCAAGGCAAGACCGTCACCTCTGATTACCATTGTGCCCCTCTTATATTACTCATACAATCGCCCATACTTTTCCATATTTACCTACCTTTACAGGTCAGTTCTATATAACCCTCCCACTTTTACCACCAGTAGGTTAGGGGCCACATCAGATGGCTCTAAGGGCTGCGTGTGGCCCCCAGACTGCAGGTTTAGCATGTGTGATATATATACTATATACACCGGTATTTTATATCCATACATTGCTGTATACTGTATGTGTGCAAGCATGGAATGAATATAAAATCACTCCTCTAGGTATACCCCCCAAAGATGTCCTGTCCGCACATTGCTTGCTCTCCTTTGTTTTATTTATCCCTTAGTTTAAAAAGTATCAGATCAACTTGAAAAGCCACATTAATGAAACCAAACACTACATTTAAAAAAGGGAGTTTTGTGGTAAAAGTGATGATCAAACAAATAAACTTGATGCGTTTCACAAAAAGGGAAGGGATGCAGGATGTGGCTCTGTCCAGATGTAAGCCTGGCACACAAAGACAAGAGGCAGCCAAGTTCCTTCAAGTCCAAAGCAGACATTTTCCAAAGAGCCTGTAGATGTCATCAGCCGGCGTCACCGGCATTCATGGACTTCTATTTATCAGCAACACAAGGGGCAGCTGATCAATGACTGTTAAAAGCTCTATGATGTATATTTATAGGGCCTAAAAGCCATTTAAAGGGACATAAAAGCCAATGCTCACTCACTCTAAAGCTGACGAGCTACCCATCACCGAGAACGGTTCCTTCTACACACTGAAGCAAACAGGTGAATGGCAATCCAGACTCACACAGTGAATAGAGCGTGCTGCTTCACTGTAACAGGAGTGAGGGCATGCACACCAGAACCTTACTTATTACACAACTAAGTGTTTTACTTGGTTTTAGACTGAAGAAAATCCAAGCGGTCTTAGGGATTATTAGAAATCATGGCCTGCCCCAGTTCTCCTCATCCGCCCCCCTTTTCCATAGCGAAATTTATCCCTTTGATGGTCATGCAGTCTGTGTTTCGTTCAGAGGCCCGAATCGCAAAAGAGAACTGCAGACCACGTGACCTCTGGCTGTTCATTTCAGGGCCGGATTTAGTTGGGGGAACATGGTGCAGGTAAGGAGAACTAGGGCTGGCAGTGGTGCATGCACAGGGGTAGGTATCAGCAATCGGGATGCCTTTCCCACACTCGGACCTTAGTACATAGAAGGTTGATGGTAAAACAAGACCACACGGTCCATCTAGTCTTCCCTTATGTGTGTATTTTCTCTTTCTCTTAGGACAGATGAATGCTTATTTCAGGCATGTTTAAATTAATTACCTGGAAGTTTGTTCCAAGCATCTACTACTCTTTTTGTAAAATAATATTTTTTAACGTTGCTCCTTATCTTCACTCTGACTAGCTTCAGGTTGTTTTATTATAACATTTCTTCTTAAAACCATTTCCCTCCCAAACTTTATTCAATCCACATATTTAAAGATCTCAATCACGTCCCCTCTCTATCCTCTTTTCTCAAATTAAGTTCAAGTCCTTCTTCCGCCATATTTTGTTGCCCAACTTTGGTCCTGTTATATTTCAATGTCTTTTTTTTCTGTGCCCATCCCCCCCCCCCCCCCCCGGGGGCACTCTATACAGCAGCATCACAACCGCCTTCTTTCTACTGGTGATGCCTCAAGCTGTGCAGCCACGCATCCTGCTTGCTTTCCCTACTGCCTGGTTATACTGTAGCTCATCTTGCAGCTTTCAGTAATAATATCCCTAAATATCTCTTCTCCAAAGTCCTGGATAACACAGTGCTGCCCATACAGTACTCAAAGTAGGGATTCCCTCTACCCAGGCGCATTACTTTACATTTAATGACATTAAATGCCAGTTTCCACTGTTTTGAGTATTTATTGAGCAAAGCCAAATCATTTTCCAAGTTGCAAATACCTCCAGGAATATCCACCCTATTACTCACCTTTGTATCATTGGAAAACATTCTCTGCCAAGCCTTCTCTTATGTCACTTACAAACATATTAAAATGAATGGGGCCCAGGACAGAGCCTTGGGGTACACCAATTCCTTCCTTCAGATTGTACATCATGAACAGCTGTATATCTACTGAACTATCCTGGGATTAAGTCCAATTTTCAATTACTAATGAAGGAATTCTTAATGTGATACAGTGCCAAAGGTTTTGATAAATATCCAAATGCTTTGCTAAAATCCAACACCTGGGCGTTGGTGTAATTTCAAATCTTAATTAATAATTTAATTTAAGATCTATGTTTTATGTATTTTCCTATCTTTTACCCAGATATCATGTCGTTTTATTATATGTGCTGTAAAAAAAAAACAGAATGACCCCATATTTTTTACGCTATGAGTAGGGATGAGCGAACCGGTTCGGACGAACCGGAATTCGCTCCGAATTTCAGGGAAAATTCGATTCGGCACAAACCAGAATTTTTTTTGGTTCGTGCCGATCGAATTTTCTCTGCAATAAAAAAAAAAATGCCGGCATGGTGGGAGCGGGCAGGCCGGGTACGCTGTCAGCGGGCGGCGGAAGCTGACAGCGCAGCCGGCCTGCCCGCTCCCACCATGCCGGCATTTTTTTTTCAGATGAGCGATTCGTGAAAGTTCGATTCGGGCGAACCCAAATTTCTTGGGGAAATTCGGCGAATCGCCCGAATCGAACTTTCAAGAAGTTTGCTCATCTCTAGCGATGAGCATTGGTCATCCGGCTCTGTCTGTGTTATCATCACTAACCACCAGGATACAAAACTCGTTCTGCTGCCTGCCTTGCCTAACCTGCATTAAAGAATGACTCCAGATTATCCCTTGTCCTATAGGTAAACAGAGAGGCTTAACAGGAAATATGTTACTTAGGGGGTTATTCATCACAGGATAGCGCCAGTTAGTGCCTCGTAGCGGCAGGTAGCATTTGGTGAACGCTGGGTGCTGTTACTGTAGGCAAAACTATTTATGAAAGCGAATCTGGTGAGCACCTCTAACAGCGCCATGTAGCATCCGATTCATCATTACAGGTGGCTCAGCGTATAGCACCAGCGCTTTAGCTTCCAGAGCGCCAGATATTACCTTTTGCTCAGTGTCGCTCTCCCATACATTTCTATGGGCGTTCATTTGCTTGTGTTTAAACAGCGTGTTTGACATTTTTTATTTTTTGCTCAAATCATTGTGTGACCTCTCCTGGCTGCAAACAAACACTTTTAGAAACTTTTTTGACTTTTTATATTTTTATGCAGAATTGTCATTACAGGTCTGACAGTGAAGTGTTAATGTCACAGTGTTAAAACAATGTAATTCCATGTGTTTTCACTTTGTTACTGGTGGATATGTGTTCAAAAACAGACTTTAGTCACACAGGGTCTGGCACTCTATGCTATAGCGACCAGATTTAGAGCGCCGATGCTGTGTGTGTGTGTGTGTGTGTGTAGTTTTTTGATAAGTATGGTGTGGAGCGCCGAGAGTCGGTCGCACTGAGCTGGAGCTATCTCTCATTCCCTGCAGCACTCTAGTGGTGTTAGAGCGCCCAATATACATCCCATTCATCAATGCCGGCCAGGTTACTACAGCGACTGAGGTGCTCTGTTACAGCGCCTGATACCAGCTTACAGCGTCTACTAGCGGTCGCTCTAAGCACTGCTATACAGACACTCATCTGCCGATACCTGGCGTTAGTGGTGAATAAGCCTCTTACTCTACCTCTCCTACAGCTGATCTGTCCAGGTGAGCTGCTAAGACACCCTTTCAGATCTTGGGCCCTTATTTATGAAGGAATAGCGACAGGTAGCGACTGGTGAGCGACCGGTAATGACGGGCACCGCCACGAGAACGCCGGCTCCCCACCACAATCACACATTTATCAAGCCGATCCTGCTTAGCGACTGAGATAGCGCCATATAGCGACTCATTCATCATTATTCCAGCCTCAGCCCACAGCGCCAGCGTCCGACCTTGAACAGCGACAGGTATGACCTCTCGCTACCTGGCGCTCTCCAATGCATTTCAATGGAACAATCTTTAAATATTAATAATTAATTGTTATTAATGTTTTTTTTTTTTTCAATGTGAAAAATTCTGTGACCACTTCTGCCATGTTAGATAATTTTTTTAAGGGAAAAAAAAAATTGTACAGAATTGATATTACAGGTCTGATATTATTGTATTCATATTACTAAATTCTTTCAATTTTTTTTTTTTTTTCCAAAAATTTGGTGGTTTGAGGGTTAAAAAACTACTTTTAACACATCGCCGCCAGCGCTCTGGGGGTTTAAACATGCATTTCACAGCGCAAGAATTTTTGGAGCGTGATTTTTTGATGAATATGGTGGGAGCCGGTCGCTCTGACCAGTCGCTATCATGCTCACCCATACATCGCAGAACCTGTCAAATAGCGACTCCTAACCCCGTATTCAACATTACTGCACACTGACTGAGTTGCTATCAACAACCGAACAGCGGCCAAGCACAGCGACTACTAGCGGGCGCTGTGAAAATACCGCTACAGTCGCTCAACTGTCGCTACCTGCCGCTATTAATGAATCGGCCTCTTAGTCCGGTTATCTTGTGTGTGCCCCCCCCCCCCTGCTTTCCCCCCAACATATGGGTTGATTCAAAGAAACATGTAACAGCTTGGATTTGGCTCACGATCATCCTATTTTTTACGTCCGCTCGTGCGTTCGTATGAACTTGCGAGTGATTCAATAAGCAAATACGTTTCTATCCTAAAATATACGTCCGTTCGTATGGCAGTTCGGGAATCAGACCTATGTCAGTTTCCATCCTGAATTTTCCGTTTCATTTCTCAGGTTGCAACATTGGTTTTGCCCTTTTTCCTTTTTTGTCTGGACGTAAATCCTTCTGATCTTGCGGCTCCGCACTACAAACTTACCTCATTAAAGTGCATTCTAAATATTTGGTCTTTTTCTTTATTTCATTCATTTTGTAGTAACCAACATGAATGCATTTGCATAAGTAAATCTTACTTTGTTTAATTTTTAGTTAACTTGCATTTTTTACTTGTGGATTTAATTTTAATATTTATGCTTCAAATGGTACAACTTTAAAATTTTTGTGTGGTTACCCACACCCTCTACATACAGATTGCTCACAATTATTAAAAAACACCCAGCAACTTCTGCATGCCTAGAAACAGCCAAGATGGCGGCTCAGGTATTATCGGGCAGCCTGCAAACAGAAAGGGCCTTGTGACTGTGTTGCTCTGGATTCTTTGATTTCTGACCTTTCCATGCCCCCAGCTCTGCTGTGTCTGTGCAAAATACAGCAGTAACCCACATCCTGCACTTTATCCCGCTCTCCTCTCCTCAGTAAGTGTGATGCATCTGCCCAAAGATGTGCTTAAATAATTAAACAAAGCAAAGGTAAACAACTACACAAATAAATGCAATCTAAAAATATTATTCTAGTACCTCAATTTTAAAATAAATAACAAAGGACATAAGTTTCTTTAATTAACGCAAATATATTGCAAAATAAAGGTTTACATGCAAAGGACTAATTAAGGTCCACATTAAAATGCTTTTATAAGGCATACATGAATCAGGTATGCATTGCCATACAATTTATGGCCTCGGCCATGCTGATACATGCAGTTCATTGGAGCACAAGACGCGCAGACTCCTCCACATAGCCAAAAAACCTGTTCACGAACAGCAATCCGGCTGCTAAAAGGTGTCGGCTGTGGCTTTCTTTTAAAACGCGTTTAGAGGTTTCTCTGAATCACACCTAAACACATCCAATTAACCTAAGTTTTACGTTTTGATCCTAAGTTTTAGGATTTGATCCTAAGTTTTACGTTTTGATCCTAAGTTTTACGTTTTGATCCTAAAATTTAGGAACGGACTTCCGCTGATCGTAAGAGCGTATACGCATTCGTACGTAGGCTCGTGCGAGTCGGAAATGGCCAAAAAAACAGGAAAAAATGACTAACACCCACCCAAACTTACGATTCTCGATACGAAATCAATTAACTTTTGCTCTTTGAATCGAGGGGATAGTCTCCTACTTGTTGGCATTTTCCAGCTTGCACTTGGTATAGGAATCTCTTCACCCTTTACCACAGTTCAGCCTGGCTTCCTCAATCATAACCTTACAATCCTCTCAGACAGCAACCTTCTCTGTGTATATTCTAAATAGCCCTTCTCTTCCTCCTCCATGTCTATTTCCATTGAAATGGTTGTCTAGGCAAGCGGCTCCTGCCCTGTATATCTATATTTCATGCTACAATACATTCCTGATGTATATGGAATTGATATACTTGGGGTCAATACATTTGATTCTGATGTGTAATTGATTAATAAAAAAATCCAATAAAACATTGTTGACTAACATATGCTGCCATCAGTGCAATTCGCTATTAAAAACCTTTACTATTAAGAATAATCATTGTAGCCTGTGACATTTTTTTGTATAGCAAAATGCAGAATAAACTAGGGCTCTATATAAAATAACGTAACACAATTACAGGTTGTACTATTTTCTTTGGTGCCGCCACATGTCACTTAGATCAGTGCAGACAGTTGGAGTGTGACATTGTGTTCATTCATTAGAATCATACAGAACTTTGATTGCGCTGGAGGGGAGAAATGCTCAACTTCAATAGCTGGAAACAACTCTTCTTGACATCCACCTGTTGTCAGGTAATGACATTCCTCAACAGACTAAAAAACCTTCTATTCCCCAGCTAAACAATGGAAAAAAGAAATGGGAATGGCAAAGAGAAAATGTGGCGTAGCTGCTTTAGTTACATTAATTACAGACCAGCAGAGATTCCCAGATTTGCTCTCATGCCAGTTCTGTGGGGTTGGCCATGCATGGTACCTTTAAATAGACAACTTTTTGATATCTTTAAAGAGGAACAACAGACATAAAAATCTATATGGACGATCCCCCCCCCCCCCCCCATGGGGCCCTGCTTACATTTTGGATGCCACCTCCAGCTGAGGACAGCAGGGGCTTTAGACGTCCTCGTCATCTTCTGATGCGATGCCAGCCATTCTTCGCTTCTCACGGCTTTTCCTAGCAGAGGAGGAGACCCATGCATACAGGTATATATTTGTAACTGTCTAATCTCTGCCCCGCTCCATGCTGCACCCCATCTTTGCCCTGCTCCATGCAGCACCACCATCTCTGCCCTGCTCCATGCGGCACCACCATCTTTGCCCCACTCCATGCTGCACCCTCATCTCTGCCCTGCTCCATGCTGCACCCCCATCTCTGCCCTGCTCCATGCTGCACCCCATCTCTGCCCTGCTCCATGCTGCACCCCATCTCTGCCCCACTCCATGCTGCACCCCCATCTCTGCCCCACTCCATGTTGCACCTCATCACTGCCCCACTCCATGTTGCACCTCATCACTGCCCCACTCCATGCTGCACCACCATCTCTGCCCTGCTCCATGCTGCACCTCCATCTTTGCCCTGCTCCATGCTGCACCCCCATCTCTGCCCTACTCCATGCTGCACCCCCATCTCTGCCCTGCTCCATGCTGCACCCCCATCTCTGCCCTGCTCCATGCTGCACCCCATCTCTGCCCCACTCCATGCTGCATCCCCATCTCTGCCCTGCTCCATGCTGCTCCCCATCTCTGCCCCACTCCATGTTGCACCTAATCTCTGCCCTGCTCCATGCTGCACCCCCATCTCTGCCCCACTCCATGCTGCACCCCCATCTCTGCCCTACTCCATGCTGCACCCCCATCTCTGCCCTACTCCATGCTGCATCCCCATCTTTGCCCTGCTCCATGCTGCACCCCATCTCTGCCCTGCTCCATGTTGCACCTCATCTCTGCCCCACTCCATGTTGCACCTCATCACTGCCCTGCTCTATGCTGCACCCCATCTCTGCCCCACTCCATGCTGCACCCCCATCTCTGCCCTGCTCCATGCTGCTCCCCATCTCTGCCCAGCTCCATGCTGCTCCCCATCTATGCCCAGCTCCATGCTGCCCCCCATCTCTGCCCTGCTCCATGCTGCACCCCATCTCTGCCCTGCTCCATGCTGCACCCCATCTCTGCCCTGCTCCATGCTGCACCCCATCTCTGCCCTGCTCCATGCTGCACCCCATCTCTGCCCCACTCCATGCTGCACCCCCATCTCTGCCCTGCCCCATGCTGCTCCCCATCTCTGCCCAGCTCCATGCTGCTCCCCATCTATGCCCAGCTCCATGCTGCCCCCCATCTCTGCCCAGCTCCATGCTGCACCCCCATCTCTGCCCAGCTCCATGTTGCACCTCATCACTGCCCTGCTCTATGCTGCACCCCCATCTCTGCCCAGCTCCATGCTGCACCCCATCTCTGCCCTGCTCCATGTTGCACCTCATCACTGCCCTGCTCTATGCTGCACCCCATCTCTGCCCTGCTCCATGCTGCACCCCCATCTCTGCCCAGCTCCATGCTGCACCCCATCTCTGCCCTGCTCCATGTTGCACCTCATCACTGCCCTGCTCTATGCTGCACCCCATCTCTGCCCTGCTCCATGCTGCACCCCCATCTCTGCCCTGCTCTATGCTGCACCCCATCTCTGCCCTGCTCCATGCTGCACCCCATCTCTGCCCCACTCCATGCTGCACCCCCATCTCTGCCCCACTCCATGCTGCACCCCCATCTCTGCCCTGCTCCATGCTGCACCCCCATCTCTGCCCTGCTTCATGCTGCACCCCCATCTCTGCCCTGCTCCATGCTGCACCCCCATCTCTGCCCTGCTTCATGCTGCACCCCCATCTCTGCCCCGTTCCATGCTGCATCCCATCACTGCCCTGCTCCATGCTGCACCCCCATCTCTGCCCTGCTTCATGCTGCACCTCCATCTCTGCCCCGTTCCATGCTGCATCCCATCACTGCCCTGCTCCATGCTGCATCCCATCACTGCCCTGCTCCATGCTGCACCCCATCTCTGCCCTGCTCCATGCTGCACCCCCATCTCTGCCCTGCTCCATGCTGCACCCCATCTCTGCCCTGCTCCATGCTGCACCCCATCTCTGCCCTGCTCCATGCTGCACCCCATCTCTGCCCTGCTCCATGCTGCACCCCCATCTCTGCCCTGCTTCATGCTGCACCTCCATCTCTGCCCCGTTCCATGCTGCACCACCATCTCTGCCCTGCTGCATGCTGCACCGCCATTTCTGCTCTGCTCCATGCTGCACTCCCATCTCTGCCCTGCCCCATGCTGCACCCCATCTCTGCCCTGCTGCATGCTGCACCGCCATTTCTGCTCTGCTCCATGCTGCACCCCATCTCTGCCCTGCTCCATGCTGCACCCCCATCTCTGCCCTGCTCCATGCTGCACCCCATCTCTGCCCTGCTGCATGCTGCACCGCCATTTCTGCTCTGCTCCATGCTGCACCCCATCTCTGCCCTGCTCCATGCTGCACTCCCATCTCTGCCCTGCTCCATGCTGCACCCCATCTCTGCCCTGCTCCATGCTGCACCCCCAAATCTTCCCCACTCTTTGCTGTACCCTGAAATCTTCCCCACTCCATGCTGCCCCCATATCTACCCCGCTCTTTGCTACACCCCATAATTGCCCGCAATGCTGCACCATCTCTGCCCCTCTGTTAGATACACACCCCATATCTGTCCCTCTCTTTTCTCCACACCATCTCTGTCCCTCTCTTTGCTACGCCCCATCTCTGCCCCTCTCTTTGCTCCATCCCCAAACCTGCCCAACTCTTTGCTGCACCCCATCTCTGCTAATTGCTACCCTCATATCTGCCCCTCATCACTTTTCGCTTACTTTTGCTTTCGCTTACTGCTGCCCCCATATCTGCCCCACTCTTTGCTGCACCCCAAATCTGCACCACTCCATGCTGCCCCCATCTCTGCCCCACTCTTTGCTGCACCCCAAATCTGCCCCACTCCATGCTGCCCCCATCTCTGCCCCACTCTTTGCTGCACCCCAAATCTGCCCCACTCTTTACTGCGGTCCATAGTTGCCCCCCAAATCGGCCCAGTTCTTTGCTGCCCCCATCTCTACCCCGCTGTTTGCTGCACCCCCATCTCTACCCCGCTCTATGCTGCACCCCAAATCTGCCCCACTTTTTTCTTGCCCCTATCGATGCCCTGCTCTTTACTGCACCCCATCTCTGCCCTGCTCCATGCTGCACCCCCATCCCTGCCCTACTCTTTGCTGCCCCCCATCTCTGCCCCATTCCATGCTGCCCCCTAAATCTGACCCACTCTTTGCTGCAACCCAAATCTGCTGTATGCAATCTCTGCCCCGCTTTATGCAGCACCCCAAATCTGCCCCACTTTTTTCCTTGCTGCCATCTCTGCCTTGCTCTTTACTGCACCCCATGCTGCACCCTAAATCTAACCCACTCTTTGCTGCACCCCAAATCTGCCCTGCTCTTGGCTGCCCTTCAAAGCTGACGTGCTCTTTGCTGCACCCCATCTCTGCCCCACTCCTTGGGGCACCCCCAATTCTGCTGCGCTCTTTACTGTACCCCATCTCTGCCCCGCTGTTTGCTGCCCCCCGCCTATTAACAATGGCAAATGGGAGAAATCATACCTTTCTCTTTGATCCTTGGATAAATCCAGTGATGTCATTGGCTGCTCCTTCCACTACCCCCCCCTTTATTGACGTTAATGCGCAGGGAGGCATCCCCAGTGCCAAAGAGTCTGGGAACAACACCTATTTTGGGAAAAATGGGTGCTGTTCTGGTTTAAAGTGGAGCAAAACTCACCAGTGGTCGGTCTGTAATCTACAAGATTCCAGAGCTGCCGATGGTTGTGTGAAACCCCCTAGGATGCCCATAAATACTCACCTTACCCTGTTCCAATGAGGCATGCATGAGCTCTCTTTCAATATAATTGATTACACCTCCTACCTGCCTGGCGGCATGAACGCGCTTCGCAATCTAGAGCAACATAATCCAGGCATTTACTAACATAACGAAATGTACCAGATATGTTCAGCCATTTCAGGTAATCCTGGTTGGTGCTGCTTTCAAACTCCGCAGTGCTGTTTCCCACCACCTTTAAAGTGGACTAAAACCCAGGATTTTGACCGTGCCTGGTTTTGGTCCATGTCCCCAGCGCATGTAGGGGCTCTGATTTAATCAGCGTGCATATTAATGCCCAGCATAGATCTGTGAGTAGAATGTGAGGGTTTTACTCAGGGGATAGGGAATCGACTATCCCTGTCTTTTATTGCTAGATGTTCTTTAAAGGGTCATAGCAAATAACTGATTTCTGCCAAAAATCATGAACTTAAACCCTGTTGCATATATGTCATCTGTGAAACATATTGATCCATGCATGTTTCTGTTGAGTACTAACCTATGCCACTTAAAGCAGAACAAAACCCAGGAATTTGACTTTCTGGGTTTTGTTTCATGCCCCTGGGGGATCCCGAATTGGGATGCCCCACTGTGTTAACCCCTCCCAGTTCTCCCACTAAAACTCACCTTTCCCCATTCCCAAAGCTGCATGCATGGGCTGTAGTCCAATCAGAGCCCTTTGCCTCACTATGTAATTCTTTACAGAAAGGGTTCTGATGAAATTCAATGGGGAGCTGTCAATCCGCTGTATTCCAAGGGCATGTGCGCTCCCTCCCCAGCCTATGTGAATGTCTCGAGTGGGAGCATGCACACCACAGGGAATTCAGGAGATGCGGCAGCATGCACTCCCCACTGAATTCCATCAGAGCCTTTTGCCGAATTACGTAGTCAAGGCAAAGGGCTCTGATTTCAGTGCGGCGTTGGAGCAGGCAAAGGATAGTTTTTACAGGCAGCCTGGGGAGTTAGCAGGGAAACCTGATTCGGGACGCCCCGGGGGAAAGCCAGTGGCCGACTGCTGGTGGGTTTTGTTCTGCTTTAACAGTTGTGTTTAATGTGGACAAATACTCATCTGGAATGGCTGATTCCCTCCAGTATCCTAAATAGAGCTGCAGGTAATTGGCTGGCAGGTGACGTCATGCCCCCCCCCCCCCCACCGACCCTGTGAACTGGCATAGGGATTCCCTTCCGTAGTAGTAAAATGTAAGTCACATGGGGGGCTCCACCTCTCTGTATAAAAACTCTCTGGCAATTGTCACTACTCTTGCCTGAAAGCTGAGGCTCAAGGAGGGGGACCTGTCCATTAGATGCCCAGTCTACATTATTTTTAGTGAGGCAGCGCTGGACAGAGGATAGGCGAAGGTAAGTATCAAATAATCAGGGATAATAAATGAGTTTTACAGTTTGTGTGTGTTTTATTTTTTCTTCACAATCTTTTTATTGAAAGACTCAATACAAGACAATATTACAACTGTGCAATAACACATTACGGTGTATCGTATAACCAGTTGCACAATAAATGCCAATCCAAGTCAGCGTTTTTTCTTTTTTTTTTTTTCGTTTACAACAACTACAATACAAATAATAGAAACATTACATAAAACATAAATCACGAACCAACAAGACAAGACAAACACCAAATCACATAGGGAAAGGTAAAAGGGGGGGATAACAAGGGAGGTGAAAATAAGGAAAGGAAGGGTCAAGGGAAATGAAAAGGAGAGGGGAAAAAGGGAGGGGAGCTACTGTTCAACCCACCCAAAACCATAATTATCCAAAATGCTCTATCACCATTCCAGATAACCTCCCAACCTTTACTACTAACACTGTTGTGCACAGTACTTCTGCCATGGATCCCAGACCAAATCATACCGCTCCTTTTGGGAGTTGACTATAGCCGTCAACTGTTCATTTACCATTATGTTAGACATTCTGGCCACCACCTCCTTCCATAATAGCCGCGGAGCCTTCCAGTTAGCTGCTATCGTGAGCCTGACCGCTACCAAAAGGTGCTTAGTCAAGAGCCACTCATCTCTGGAAAGAGCATTCTGCTTCAAGGATAACAACACTTCCATCGGGCTAGGGGTACACACTCTCCCCACAACCCGGGATAACACTGAATATGCTGTCTGCCAGAGCGGTCTGACCCTCGGGCAAGCCCACCATACATGGAGATAATCCCCCACCTCCCCACAACCCCTAAAGCACATAGGGGAGTGGGAGGCAGAGCATCTATGGAGCCTAGCCAGAGTATAGTACCATCTCAGTACCAATTTAAAGGCATTCTCTGTTGCCAACACATTAAGCGAGGTGGAGCGCACTGCATTCCAAATCCTCTTCCAAGCCTCATCATCAATTGTCACCCCAAGCTCTGCCTCCCATTTCGCCATATACCCATGTCTGGGAGGATCCACCTGATTAACTAAAGCCCCATAAATGTACGAGATTACTCCAGTAGCAAATGGGTGCTGATAACACATCTGTTCCAATTTTGTGTGTCGAAATGGTTGAGAGCGTTTTATTTTTTACTTTAACTTTAATTTTGGGTCCCAACACAAGCACTAAATCCCCCCGTCTGCTCATGTTTAACAGGAATTATAGACAGTTCTAAAGGCAGCCAAAGTGTTGTGAGATTAACCTCATGATAATACTGCGTAAAGTTCTCATTAAAAAGATCCCATTTAATTATCCATATATGCAAATGAATCCACAGTCATAAAGAACTGGAGAACATCTCAGGATCCCATATTCAAATGTGCCATGAATAGTCCTGGAAAATCATTGAGAGCAACGCAGAAATAAAAGCCTCCTACCCAGCATGATAACGATTAATAGAGATTAAAGTTTACGCTGCGAGGCTTTCGAGCTACATGATTTAACATGAAAAAATCAATAATTATTCAGAGTGTTTTCTAGAGGAGCTCATCAAGCACAGGGTTATATCCATATTCAAAGAGAGAGTCTCATCTATAATTTACATACTAAGTGCCCACAATGCGGGTACTGTGCGCCATCAATTTGTTTGTGTTATATGAAGGTCTAGAGGAGGCATTTACTGGCAAGAGGAGCTGTTTTATGGAGCCAATAAACACAAATATTGGAGGGTTTTTTTTATTAATGAAACCAGCGTTTTTTTCAACGTACATCTAGCGTTTTATTTTTAACATTTGATACATTTCAGGTCTATAGTTGCAGCTATAGGGCGAACATCACATAGATGGCAGTCACGGGGTGCTTACAGATACTACTTTTTTTTGTTCTCTGTGTTTCTTAAAGCAGAACAAAATCCAATGCGGCTGGCCCTGGAAACTAAAAGATGGCCTTACCTGGGGCATCCTTTATAAGGATACTCCACTATTCTCACTCACCAGATGGCAGTAATGTGAATCCCGTAGACAGTTTCACTTTGAGGCTGATTTATTACTAACGCCAGGTCCCGGCAGATGAGCGTCTGTAGCGAGGCGCTCAGAGCGACCGCTAGTAGTCGCTGTGATCGACCATGGTTCGCTGTTACCGAGCGCCTCAGTCTCTGGCCGGCATTGATGAATTTGATGTGTGAGTCGCTATAACACTAATACAGTGCTATGTGGGATCGAACGGTAGCGACTGCTCAGTGTGACCGAAAATGTGATCAAAAAATCACCCTCACACAGGGTCGGCGCTCAAAATTGGTTTGCTATAGCATAGAGAGCCAGACGCTGTGTGATTAAAGTGATTTTTTGAACACATATCCACCAGTAACAAAGGAAAACACATGGAATGACATTATTTTAACATTGTGACATTAACACTTTAGTGCCAGATCTGTAATGACAATTCTGCATACAAATTTTTTATTTAAAAAAAACTTTTCAAAAATGACTTTTTTGAGGCCAGCGGATGTAACACAATTAATTGAGAATAAAAAAAAAAATTGGAATCAGGAAAGGGATTTGAAGGAACGTCTATTGAAATGTATGGGAGAGCGAACGGTAGCGACAGGTCTTGCCTGGTGCTCTGGAAGCTAGAGCTCTGGTGCTATACGCTGAGCTGCCTGTAATGATGATGAATCGTACGCTACATGGCGCTGTTAGAGTCGCTCACCAGATTCGCTTTGATAAATGTGGTATAGCGTACAGCGCCCAGCGTACACCAGATGCTGCCTGCCGCTACGAGTCACTAGCTGGCGCTAGACCTTGATGAATAAACCCCTGAGTCTGTGTGTGTTGTGGCCATTCTTACTCTATAAGACTTGGCAGATAGTTTACTCAGCTTGGTCAATAGTGATGTAGAATACGTTTCAGAAGCTTTATTTCAGTACAGAATCTTGCAATAAACACTTCTTACAGCAGGAATCATGAAATGCACATTCAATACAACAGGAAACTTGTGATGTAAACCCATAACAGCAGCAGGTAAAAAGACTGTAGTCTGCAGAAGGGGGCAGCAGGTGTGCTCTGCTTGGATGCAAAACTAGCAATGGCTGAGGGAGAGAGGAAGAAGGGAGGAGCTACTCGCATCACAGCAAGACTAAGGGAGCCAGAAAGGAACAAGGGGAATTAAAGGCACACTGCTCAGCCTATGTAAATAATCATTATATTAAGTAGTTACCCAGGGTAAAATAAAACACATGTCGTGGGACATGACATCCACTCTGTGAACCCCCCGGGCTCTGCAAAACTCACCTTCTTCCTGGCTCGCTCACCAATATAAATATCGGACGGCCATATCCCCAGCATCTTTGTACTGTGTGCGGGCTCCTGCCCCCAGCCATTCAAATAGTCCACTTCTAGGGGTGTGGACGCTCTTGTTCCCGATTGCCATAAACAGAGCTGTTTGCTGAACGTAACATACGCGTGGCAAAAGGCTCTGATTAGACTAGAGCCCACACATGAGGACTGGGGAAAGATGAGTTTTCTATGCTTTCTGGGGGATGCCCCCTGGAAAGGGAACAAAACCCGGCATAGTAAAAAACCTGGATTTTGTTCTGAAACACACCATTAGCGGGCTTGGATTTTTTCTGGGGCATCCCAAATTGGAATGCCCCGCTGTGTGAAACCCCCTTGGAAGCCCAAAAACCTCACCTTGCCATGTTCCAATGAAGACTACCCAGGGTCTTGTACAATCAGAGCCGTCTGCTATGACAACGTCATTTGGCAGACAGCTCTCATTGTTTACAATAGGAGCATGCGCACAACACAGGGAATGCGGCAGCGCATGCTCCCCATTGATTAGAAGAGCTGTCTGCTGAACACTTGTGTCATAGCAGGCAGCTCTCATTGGACAAGAGCTCGTGCATGCATCCTTGGAAAGTGGTGAGGTGAGTTTTTTGGGCTACCTGGGGGGTTTCACACAGCGGGGCATGCCCTGGTGGGCAAGGCACAAACCCAAGAAAGTCAAATTCTTGGGTCTTGTTCCGCTTCAAGTCTGAAAAGACCACTATCCCGAGATTTGTTCCCTATTTGGGACTCCCCACAGTGTGAACCCCCCCTCCCCCCAGATCGCCACCGCTATGGTGCATGAAAAAGTCTATACTTACCATTTGTCCCCCACAGCTCCAGCACTAGAGGGGCAGCCATCAAGCCTTTTGAGGGGGTGTACCAGGGCTGGCTCAGCATGCCCCAATTCAAGCATTTCAACTGAACCAAGCATGCTTGTCCCGCTACCACAGCCCGCTGCCCTCTAAGAGGGTGCGGACACACGCCAGCCCGGCTAAAGGTATATCTTATGCTGGCTGCAGTTCACGCATGCGCTGCTGGATTGGGGAGAAGGCAGGTTTTACAGGGGACTCGGGGGGGGGGGCATGCAGCATGCATCCTGAATCCCCAAGGGGAGGGAATCACTCAGGCAACCCTGGAGTCCTAAAGACTCCAGGGCTGCTCTTGTTCCACTTCAAGGCCCTGCATAGATGGCCATTGTATGCTTGCGCACACATAGAAATTCGTCCTCCACATTGAACCCATCCATGCTGTGAGTGTACACATGCCCGGAGCGGTGGGCTGCCCTAATTACAGCGCCCAGGGAGCAGTTGGGGGGTTAGGTGCCTTGCTCAAGAGCACTTCAGTCATGTCCCAGGACTGGGACTCGAATCTGTCACCCTCCGGTCACAAGTCTGCTACCTCTAGGCCATGACTGCCCCACATCTGCCATTAAACCCTCCTGGCGACCCTATGCCAGCGAATTGTATGGTACATAACCGGCCTGGCTCTGCTGCAAAATTTAGGGAATACTTAACCTTTTTCTGATGGAGCACCATATCTCATGGATATCATCAGACAGAGCTCTGCTAGAAAGGGCGAGTATCTCTCTAATGTTAATTGGGAGGCTGATTCACTACTAACGCCAGGTTTTGCCAGATGAGCGTCTGTATAGCCGCACTGAGAACGACCGCTAGTAGACGCTGTAAGCGGGTATCGGGCATTGTAACAGAGCGTCTCGATCACTGTAGTAACCTGGTCCGCATTGATGAATATGATGTGTGTTGGCGCTCTAACAAAAGTACAGTGCTGCAACGAGAGAGAGGTAGCGCCAGCTCAGTGCGAACGGCACTCGGCGCCCCACAACATATTTAAGAAAAAACTACACACACGGGGAGGCCGATTCATCAATAGCGCCAGGTAGCGACAGATGAGCGACTGTAGCGTGATTTTTTCAGCGCCAGGCAGTATTCGCTGTGCTTGGCCGGCGTTAGCTTGATGACAGCGACTCAGTCGGTGTGCGGTAATGTTGAATACTGGCTGGGGGGTCGCTGTTTCACAGGTCCAGCGTTGTATGTGAGCGCCTGACAACGAATGGCCAGAGCGAACGGCTAGCTTCATATTCATCAAAAAATCACGCTCCGAATGTGCTGTCGCTGTCCATTCCTTGTTTAAACCCCAGAGCGCTGGCGGCGATCTGTATTAACTAGTTTTTAACCCCTAAACAACCATATTTTTGGAATGTAACATTATAAATGTTTTTAGAATCATTTTGTTATATGAATACATTAATCTCAGACCTGTTAGATCAATTCTGCACATTTTTTTTTTTTTTTTTTTTTTTGACTTAAAAATAAATCCTAACATTGCAGAAGTGTTCTCCGATTTTTTGACATTAAAAAATTTAAAAAAAAAAATATTACCAATTAATCATGAATTATTATAGATTGCTCCATTGAAATGCATTGGACATCGCCAGGGAGCGACAGCTCATACCTGGCGCTGTGAGGGAATTTGCAGCGGCGCTGTTCGGTCCAGCCGGCTTCATGATGAATGCCGCGCTAGCCGTCGCTCTCGCCGGCGCTAGCCTCATTTTGCTTGATAAATGCGTCATTGTGACCGCCGCGGGCGTACTTGAGTCGGTAGTCGCCGTTAGCTGCCGCTACCTGGCGCTCGTCAGACACTACCTGGCGCTATCGCTTGATGAATAAGGGCAATAGTGTCGGCGCTCTAAATCTGGTCGCTATAACATAAAGCGTCAGATGCTATGTGATCAAAGTCTGTTTTTGAACACATATCCACCAGTAACAAAGCGAAAACACATGGAATGACATTGTTTTAACACTGTGACAATAACACTTTAGTGCCAGACCTGTACATTTAATTCTGCATAAAAATATTAAAAAAAATATATAAATATTATATTTATATAAAAATATAAAATTGTTTGTTTGCAGCCAGGAGAGGTCACACAATGATTTGAGCAAAAAAAAAAAATGCATAACTCGTTATTTATACACAACTAATCAAACCCCATTGAAATGTATGGGAGATCGCTACAGAACGACAGGTACTAAATGGCGCTCCTGAGCTATTGCTACATGGTTCTGTTAGAGGCGCTCACCAGATTAGCTTTCTTAAATGTGGTTTTGCGTACAGCACCCGGCGTTCACCAGGCGCTGCCTGCCATTAGGAAGCACTACCTGGCGCTATCCGTTCTTAAGTAACCCCCTTAGTGTCCCTGTGGACCAGGACTCTACCTGGCTAGAAAGGGTTTAGGTCCATTTTAAGCTTTTCATATCCTCTAAGGAAAAAGCTTGAAGCTGCTGGGCTGTGCAGAAACCTTTGGGTTATAATTTGCCGTTAGTCCTTATCGTAGTCTTAGGGGCATGAATAATTAACCTGTCTAGATATCTTATTGTGATTGTGTTTCCAGCAGCAGCTGATCGATGCTAAAGAAATCCAGTCCACTAAGCACAGCTGCGGCAAAGAACCCGTACGTCCCTCTTGGAGAAATCCACTAGTGCTTATTTTTAACTCCATAAACATTATTTCTTCTATTTCAAGACACCTCAGAGGAGCTGCAGGAGCCCACAACATGCCTCAGAAAAGTCTCCAAATGATATTTGTTCACTTAGGGAGACATTCTCTACTTAGGCTGGACCTCCGGGGCTGGAAACCTCAACGCGTCAAACAGAAACAGTCATTAATGCAAAGGGACTGGCTGGGGGGAAACCTTTTTGTGGGTAGCTTGAGATGTAATGAATTATAAATACTCATGTTAATACTTGGGGTTTGGTCTTTAAACATTTGCAGTTACATATAAAGTTCAAGCAGATCTAACCTCAGAAGTCCAAATAGAATTCACCTGCTATTTGGTTTCTGCTTGTCTCTTGTACTGCTCACTGGAAAGCTCTTTATCATTTGTGTGACCCCGCCGCCATCTTTTTTACACCCTTTTAGGAGGAGGATTGGGCCACCCGGCCTCTGCAGACATCCATCCCCCACAAAGCATCGCTTAGAGTAACCGTCAGAAAGTAAGTATGCATTGGATAGACCTACAACATCCTATGTGTAGTGATTTCCATTGAAAGTGATCAATTTTAAGAGTTGTAGATATAAATACAAGCTTCCCTCAAACTCCTGTCTTATCCTGTAGTTCAACAATAGAATGGATTTTTGTTTCAATGACCTACTTACCTAATTGTATTGTTGTTTCAGCTAGTGCTCCATCTAGTGGCCTGTTGTTATTAAAATGGATGTCCAGTCTAAGGTTGGATCACAGGCTAAATAACAGTATGTAATGCCAAGCAGCTGCTTCCAAGGCCACCAAGTTACTATCATGCATTAAAAGATGCATGGAATCACGGGATAGGGATGTAATTTTGTAATTTTGCCTCTTTACAAGGAACTGGTGCTCCCTCACCAATATGCCGTCCAGTTCTGGTCACTAGTTCATAGAAAGGACGCTCTGACTATGGAAAGGGTGCAGAGGAGAACCACCAAACTAATAAAGGGAATGACGGATCTTAGTTATGAGGAAAGATTACGAGAATTAAATCTGTTTAGTCTTGAGAGGAGATGACTGAGGGGGGGACATGATTAACTTGATGGACATAGGTCTTTTTTCAACCGTATTAACTATGTAACTACGGTATGTAGCTATGTAGGGTAACACCCTCCCTTGGCAATAAGGGTGGGCGGAGGTTACAACAAATAAAGTCTCCTTACCTTATTCACTTAAAGATGACAAAAACCCACACCCTATCGGCCCTGAAATCTATAGGATTCCAGGGCCGCTGGATTTCCTCCCCCCCGGGGGATCTGGAATCAGGATGTGAAACCCCCCCCAGTACACCCGAAAACTCACCTTCTTTACCGGTCCAACGGTGCATGTGCGAGCAGCAGCTGCATCCCTGCTTTCCCTTTAGCAGGGCGCGTGCCAGTGCCAGGCATTTGTGAATGGCCAGCATGAGCATGCTCCCTGTTAAAGGATAGCGGACGATGCATCCGCCAGCGCGCTCTGTTCCGCTCACTTAAGATGAAATATTAGGCGGAGGGATGGGAGAGGATCCAAGCATGCTGAATGGTCGAGAGGGCTGCACATGCGTCATAGGCCCGGGGAAGGGTGAGTGAGTTCTGGAGACCTGGGGGGATTCACACAGCAGGACATCCCCCATCGGGTTGCCCTGGGAGAAAGGACCAAAACCCCAAATTGGGGTACCCTAGGAAACTGGACAAAAACCCAGATGAGTAAAACACCTAGGTTTTGGTTCACTTTAATAGTTAACTGGATAGAAACCTGTCAATATGGTTTAGGCCAGTTGGTTAATTTGGCTCGAGCGGATCCAAGCTAGTTCAAGTGACCTGGGGGACTTCACACAGCGGGGCACCCCCCATTCGGGGTGCCCTGGAGGCAAGGATCAAAACCCAGGATAGTCGAAATCCTGGGTTTTGGTCCACTTTAATAGTATTTAAAGCAAGGGACTGCAAGAATTTGACGCTTAAACAAGAACAAACCAGGATTTTCAACCTCCCGAAAGCATGGATCAGCCAGAAGGATGTCGTTGTAGTCCACGCATGTGCTGTGGAATCACTGAAAAGTTAAACCAGACCAACACCCGTTTTTTCTTTGGGGTGTTGGTCCCGCAAACAGCTAATCAAAATAAGCTGGGAGGGCCATCCAGAATGCTGGAGTGCCCCCGCAAATAACCGCCCAGAACGTCCACAATCCTCACCTCCACTACAAGCGAGCACCAGTAAAGGAGTCCTGCGATTTGTGGCAGAGCAACCCACCTCTATGACCTCGCACTGGCCAAGCGCAGGGCTCTGTTCCCGGTGCTGGCTCGTAGTGAAGGTAAGGATGAAGGGCGTTATGGGGGCTTATGTGCGGGGGGGACTCCAGCATTCTGGATGCCCCCCTGAGCTTGTAGCTTGATTAGCTGTCTGCAGAACCAACACCCCGTTGGTCCAGTTTAAGTTCACAGCAATCGTGGGGATTTTATACATCGGGGAATCCGAAATTGGGATGCCTCAAAAAGAGACCACTGGCCCCAGAGTATTATAGACTCTAAGCTGGTGGTTGCTCATCTTGAACCCCTTCCAGCCACAGCCACAGTGTTTCTGACCAGGCCAAATTTTACAAATCGCATATGTGTCTCTTTAGCCACCACCTTTTCCTCTGATTCTAAGAGACATTGTACTTCATGTTAGTGGTAAAGTTAGGTTGATATGATTTGTGTTTATTTATAAAAATATCTGACATTTTACAAAAAAAAAATTACCAATGTTCAAAGTTTAAATTGTTATGCCCTTATAAAATGAATAGTCATACCTTAATAAAAAAGTTAATAAACACCATTTCGCATATGTCGTCCTTATATTTGCATTATTTTTAAAATGTTGCTTTACTGTGTAAGGAGAAGTCAACAAAATTTAGTAGCAATTTTCCATTTTTTTAGGGACCACTTCATGTGAAGTGACTTTAAAGAGAAACAACAAGTGAGGTTAAAACCTCCCCCAAGCGTCACCGATCTGCTGCCCCCCCCCCCTCCAGTTTTACCTTCAGGCATTATTTACTGACCTTGCCAAGGGATTCTTATTCTAGGTCCCTCGGGTTCTGGGCAACCTTCCGATGGGTGGCGCCATCTTGCATCCCATCAGGCACTGCGCATGGACCGAAATCCCCCTGCGGGACATCGAAAGCCGAGCTTGTCATTAACAGACAGCTAAGCGGATGGCGGAGTGAGGATCGGGCCCTGAAGCAGCCAAATGGTCCATCCAAAAGGTAAGTAGGGGCCTTGGGGGGGGGGGGGATCGCATCCTTTTTATTTTTGGTCCAATGATCCTCTTTAAGGGGACTACAGGGTAGAAACCCACCAAACGCAACCCTATTTTAAAAACTGCACACCTCAGAGAACTCAAAACCACGTCCAGGAAGTTTGTTAACCCTTTGGGTGCTTTACAGGAATAAAGAAAATGTGAAATTAAACAATAAAATCATTAACAAGAGGTAAAGAAAATAGAACCTAAAATGTCTTTGCTATTTCTCCTGAATACGGCAGTTCCTGATATAAAAATAGGAACTCCTATTTGGGCACATAGAAGGGTTTGAAAGGGAAGGAGCAGTGTGGGTCTTTTGGAGCACAATTTTGGCTGAAATACATTGCAGAGGCCATGTCACATTTGCAATGCCCTAGAGTTACCAAAACGCCAGAAACCCCCCACAAATTACCCATTTTGGAAACTAAACCCTTAAGAAATGCTTCTAGAGGTCAAGTGAGCAAATTGAGCCCACAGGTGTTCACATAACTTTAAGGCATTGGGACACAAAATTAGAAAATATATTTTTCATTTTAAAGGCTCAATGTTATAAAGTTCTATGAAATACATGTGGGTTCAAGATGTTCACTGGACCTCTAGATACATGCCGTAAGGTGTGTAGTTTTCAAAATGGGGTCATTTGTGGGTGGTTTCTGGCGTTTTGGTACCTCTGGGGCTTTGCAAATATGACATTTTTTAGGAAGATGGGGGTGGGTTTGGAACATTGGGATAGAGGGGGGTTGCAGAGAGCATCCTAATGAGGGAGGGGACATTTGGATGGAGGGGGGCTGGGGGAGTGGGAGATGGGACACTAGGAATTAGACAGGCATCAGAGCACCCTAGCAGGTGGATTTGGGACATTGGGATGGAGGGGGGCTGCAGAGAGCACACCAGAAGGTGGTTGGGGGATGGGACATTGAGATGGAGGGGAATGGGACATTGGGATTTAGATGAGCATCAGAGCACCCTAGTGGGGGGGGGGCTGGTTTCATTGGGATTGAGGTGGGCTGCAAAGAGCATCCTAGCAGGTGGGCAGGCATACAGCAGAACAAAACCCACCAGCAGCTGGCAATCTAAAAGATTCCAGGGCTGGCTGCTGGCTTTCCCCCAATTGGAATGCCCCACAGGGTGAAACTCCCCAGGGCACCCATAAAACTCACCTTTTCCCACTGCAATGGTGCATGCCTGGGCTCTTGTCCTATCAGAGCCCTTTGCCGTGTTTACTTACTTTCAACAAAGGTCTCTGATTGTTTTGAATGGGATGCCGCATGTGACAGCGGCTCTGTCTTTTGGGTGTCATCACTATTCCATTGCCCACCGGGTCATTCACTGGCCTTTTCTTAACTAGGTCATTGTATTTTGATACTGTTACAGGCAATGTCATTGTATTTTGACTGCCATTGTGTATTGTTGATTACGTCACAGTCAATGGCATTGTCCTGATTGATTGTATTACAGCCTGCTATTGTTCTACTGATTGCGTCACCGGCAGAGTTGAGGGATTGTGTGCCCTGCTGCTATTGGTCAGTGTGGTTGTCATTGCATGGAGACTTGTGTATATAAGGCCTAGAGTGGCACTAATAAAAACACTTCACCTTCACCCTCAATACTGAGTTCTGTCTCTTATTGGGGGAAACGCTATATTACAATTCACTAGCCCTTGTAAGGGCTGTTCCTGTTTCCTCACGGACGACTCTGGGATTCCTGCAGCACCTCTTACGATTGGGAAAAGGACGTCTCGGGCGGTGAAGCCCTCCGGCGATAAGGGTTATCGCTACACCGCATTATTATTTAATATTATTAGTTTATTTATAAAGCAGCAAGTGTGCCACAGCCAATCAGATGATTATCAAGCTAGAATCAGGAAGGAGTCTGATCTGTACATCAGAACACCACTTTGATGTACACTGCTAACTCCACATTGTTGCTAGGAAGAACAGTTTTCTATTATAACATGGAGTTGCAAAAAAATAGAAATCACAAAAACAAAATAAATGCACCCCTTGAGCACATTATATTGCCACATAATAAAAATGTCAATTTATATGCTATTATATGATGGCCTATAGAAAAATATTTAAATAAAAATTATTTTAAAAAAACGTTAGCAGAAACCGATGGGTGTCAGTAAAAAGTTACAGGGTTGAGCAGGGAAAGGGAACAGCATGTTAGTTCAGTGCTGTGTAACACACAAATTACAAGCCCTGATCCATTATATGTTTCCATGTGGTGCCTGTCATTTCCTAATCATCTGTCACAGCCAAGATTGTGTGTCAGGAAATGAAGCTGAAAGTGATGGTACAGGGTTCTGATTTGTGCATCTTAACAAGGAGCAAAACCCATCTTTTGATAAATATTCCCAGATTTCCTCACCCCACAGGCAGTACCTTTTATTGTTTTCACCATCCGGTATTTTCTCCTTTCTCAGTGGCAGGACCAGCGATTTCCATATTGAATTATGACCCAGCTTCCAGGATTTAAGGTGGACCAAAACCCACCTACTCTCTCCCACGGGGGAATTCAGAACTGAGATGCCCCACTCTGTGAAACCCCCTGAGTCTCCCGATATTTATACTTTTCCTCAAGACCACGGTGCATGTATGACCCGTGCTGACATTACTCACGTCCCTTCTCGGCTGTGCACACTCCACCGCCCACTACAACCAAGGGAGGCGAGTGATGCCGCTCGCAAGTGCGGCTAGGATTTCAACACATGGCTCTAGCAGTAGCGTGGGGTCGAGGAGCGGTAAGTGAGCTTGGCGACTTGGGGGGGGGGGGGTTGACCAAGGGGGACACAAGATTTTAACAATGGCATATTTAAAGTGGACCAAAACCTGGGATTTTCACTATCCCAGGTTTTGGTCCACTTTAAATATGCCATTGTTCAAATTCTTCAAGAAAGACGATCAGCCAGCACTCCAAAAGATGTTTGTGTTTGCGGCGCTACCGCCGGCCACAGCACCCACTACAACGCTAGGTAAGAGTGCTTCTGTGGAATCTGCCATTGTTCAAATCTTGTGAAGCTGGTTTCTCTATCATTATGTATGAAATTCATCTCTCCGGGGGCCGTAATCTGATGTTGTAGGAGCTCGGGGATAGAACGCCAAAACAAGCTTTATATTATGTTAGGATAAGCAAAATTAGCTATGTATTTTTTTTACCAGGAAGAGTACTATCGGCAAGGAGATTGGCTAATATGGTTTTGCAAAACTGGTGGTTTTAGTTTCCTTTAAGTGGATCAAAACCCAGGATTTTTACTATCTTGGATTTTAGTCCTTTCCCCTGGGAAACCCCGATCGGGAATGCCCCGCTGTATGAAACCCCCCAGATCGCCGAAAGCAACGCATCTCTTCCCGCTCCTATGGCGCATGTGCGGCCGTCCGTCCAATCAGCTCGGCTCAGAGCGCGCTGGGGGCTGCATCCCCTGCTACCCCCGTCTAACAGGGAGCGTGCCCGCGCCCGCCATTCACAAATGCCTGGCGCAGGCACGTGCACTGCTAGTGGGATAGCAGGGATGTGGCCGCGGCTCACGCATGCAACGTTGGACCGGGAAACTGGTAATTGTATGTGGTGACCTAGGGGGTTTCACACAGTGGGGCATCCAGATTTTGGGGGAGGGAATCGATAGGCCCGGGAATCTTATAGGCTGATTCCCTTCCCTTAATTTCTTTGGCTGAGGTCCTTATTGCCATCTTGTCTTGAGTCAGCAGAAAGTGATCAATGTCAAGCAAATTACTGTGATTTAAAGTGAACCAAAACACAGGATTTTCAGTAGCACATGTTTTGGTCTGTGGTTTGGGAAGCCCTGCTGTATGAATCCCTGGCATTCTCCCAGGAAACTAACATGTCCCCGGTCAACATGTGTAGCCGTTCGTCCAATCAGCTTCTTTGGCCGAACCGACGGGGTTTCAACAGCTCAACAGCACAACGGCCCTACTGTACTGTCCCTGCCCAGTATAGTATCTTAATGTCACATTATAAATAAGATGTTTAGAGGACAAAAATAAGAAAAAAATATTCTGAACCAAATGGTGTGCTAAAATCCCTCTTCTGCATCCCATGCGTACAGCCAGTGAGGGGCATCCCATCCCTACAGCTAGTGAGGGGCATCCCACCCCTACAGCCAGTGAGGGGTATCCCACATTACAGCCAGTAAGGGGCAACACACACAAACCTACACACTCACCGCAATGTAGGCCATCTCCCCTTACGGGCCTCTCCCCTTTGGCGCGATCTCCCCCTCCGACGAGGCCAGACTCCTTCCTGGAGTCCCAGCCACCAACAGCATAGCGGCGTGGACAGGCTCTTTCCTGGAGTCCCACTGAACCACCAATTTAAAAAAAAACAGCCAGTCTTAGCGGCTGCAGCAACCTTCCGGGAGCAGTAACAAATGACAGAAAGTGGCGGCGTTGGACATGTGCAGACAAAAAGAGGATTGTCCCACGGAAATCGGGACGGTTGAGGGGGTACATCATAGTACCTAGAACAAGCCAAGGTCCGTCGAAGTGTCACAAGCGCAAGTTCAAATAGATTAACAGGCCAAGTTGGTCAGGCAAAAGAGGGACCACAAGTGAGGGAAAAGTCGGGTCACAACAGACAGACAGCCCAAATGGCAGATACAAGAAATAGCAGAGGAAGCTGGGTCAGACCACAGGTTATCGCAGGATAACAAGAATATTCATAAAATAGCAGGATACCAGGATGGCTGACGATCAAGTAGCTCTGTGATGATGTTAGGTCACTCTTCTTACAAAATCAACACGTGTAAGGTATCCTGAAAGCCTGTCCTGCCTGTTGGAATGGGATCCATGTTTCCACAAGGCTGCACAGAAGAAGTCCTGGATATAGGGTGCCAGCTGGAATGGGCTCCAGGCTTCCAGATGAATACATGCAGGTGCATGCAAGAACTTAGATACTTGGGATGTGTACTGAAAACTAGGACTAGGATCCACAGTGTGTATTGTTCCCCCAACCCCTTGCCCATGCTGTATACTCTATGTTCCAACTCTAGTTTTGGGATCCCGCAGCAATGGTGGTCTTTAGGACAGGGTTGGCACTGCTGAATGCCACAGTGGGATTCCAGAACTACATGAGTATACAGCACAGGTCAAAGTGGAGTCTATTTAAACTTTTGGTCTAACCACTAGATCTTACTCACATAATAGGAATTTGGGAATTTTTTCATAATTGTCGCAGCCCTTTATGGGGTTTTCCCTCAACGTAAAATCCAAGAAAACGATGAGCTAATTTAATCAAATCTTCACACATAGTTTAGAAAGAAGATTGTTGGATTATTTCAAGGTGCAATCTTATAAAACAGCTACAGTGTGTAATTTGACACTTTTTTCTTTTCTCTTTGTTTTATTTCTTTTTTTAAAGCTGTCATTGTACCTGCATCAACAAAACAGGTGGTCTTTACTATTGATTTATAACATTTGCTTGATAAGGATTAAATCAGCCAGCAAGGACAGTGAAGTCTTTGAACTTGTGCTACCAAGAGGATCCGAACGTGAAGGAAGAGCTGAACAAGGATTGCTGTGTTACAGTCATTGTTAGATTTGGAACCAGGTCCTGATTTAACAAGTCATGTATGAATCCTGTTTGGAATTAAACAAATCTTTTATTACAGCCAAGTTCCGTCACAGACCATAGAGTCATCCAGTGTGTATGTGTAAAGAAAACAGCTCACTGCTTTTTAACACATGACTGCAAACCTGGGA
Source organism: Gastrophryne carolinensis (assembly GCA_027917425.1). Taxonomy (NCBI): domain Eukaryota; kingdom Metazoa; phylum Chordata; class Amphibia; order Anura; family Microhylidae; genus Gastrophryne; species Gastrophryne carolinensis. Next base: position 75,076,076 of record CM051240.1, read on the forward strand.
TATCCCTGTGTGGACTAGACTCATGCTGTTGATTTTCTTAGTATTTAATCAAGGCAACAAAAGGATTAGCTGAGAACACACAAAGATGATTTCATTATTTAAAGGGGAGGTCCAGGAAACACATCATTTGGAAAGTAACTTTTTTAATGAAAGGATACATGTGAGAGGTACTATACTGTACTGACGACTCTTTTCAGTAACAGATCAGTGGCCTTGTACCTACAGTACAGTAGTAAAATTATGCCCATGAGGCAGTTTACACATTCTAATAAGTCATCACAATACAACATATGTTACAGGCAACGTAAGAACAGCTCTTTGTGGCAACCTGGTTGTCTTACAGGAGTCACTTCAGGCAACCAAAGCTTCAAGGATGAGGATCCAAGTACCATAGGCCATAGCCAAGCCAGACTTCCCTCAACAAGTGTAATTTAAAGTGGGTCGACAGTCAAAAATGACTTAAACTAGAACTACACAACAAACAGTGCTCATATACATCCTACCCCAGGGCAATTTAGATTACTGTACATAAAAATGTATTTCAATGCAAATGCAAATGTATAGATCTCCACGGGACCAGTTCAAACGCAGTAATACTTTATTCACCAAGTGAAGCAGCAAATCATTTCATGTGCGTATCCACCACCTGCCACACAGTGAACGTACCAGACGAAAGCCGTTAGAAAGCCTTTAGTTTATACACCTTCTATTTCCTCATTCTTTTGATCTTTATATCCAAATGAATATCCGCTCCATTAAAGTTTATAAAAAGAGGCGTTCCTCATTTATTTGGTTTCACATGCAAGATAAAATTGTGTTTCCACTTATAGTGTAAAACTGTAAACACTGTATATACTGTATATACTCTATACGACGAAACACGTTGGGCGGAGCCAAATTGACCACGTGACCCCCGAAAGCAGCTGATACTTGCTGAGTCTGAGAGCCCAGGATTTGGAGCTACACTTTTGTCTGGTACTTTCACTGTGTGGCAGGTGGTGGATACGCACCTGGTGAATAGAGTATTACTGCGTTTGAACTGGTCCCGCAGAGATCTATACATTTGCATTTGCATTGGTATATGTGTATGAATATTGTTGGGAGCTTTTTTGGTGACAAGCTCTATTTTTCTCCTTGCGCTATGGACATTTAATAAGAGATACATATTTTGTAAAAACAGTTTCTAAAGTTTAAAAGCGCGGACCCACAAGCTTGTATGGTTTATAAAAATGTATTTACCTTTTTTCTATCTCCTGCTGTAGCAAATTTTAGAAGCAAAATGGCGGCTCATGCATTTGCAGGCCACCTGCAAACAGGAAGCCACACTCATACCTTTAAAGGAAAATTCCCTTTTTGTCAGGTTTTTTGTGTTTTGCCTTACTGTTTTCCTCTTCTGGGATGTAAAATAAACCTGTGGGTTAGGAGTGTGCCCCAAGACCTGTGATTTACTTATCAGCATGCTTTGTCCAAGTTTCTAATATTCCTGTGTGTGTGGCTTTCTTGCCCTTCATTAAAGATCCTAGTATCCTTATCTCACTACAAGGCTCTTCCTCCAGCTCCACCTGCTCCTCAATGCCGATATGCCACCCTCGGCCCTGCTGCTGCCCATGCCACCGAGCCGTAAGACAATCACGCGCTCTCAGTGTGAGGTGCTGACATCATTCCTGGCTAGTTCTCCTCCTGGGCTTGATCGGTGGCGGGTGGGGGTCGGGGATGTTGCAGAAGCTCAGTCGCGGCAATATTGCTGCAAGGTGGTGGCTGAAGGGGATACGGCCCTGCACCTGGCATGCCGACAGGCCACAGCCATAGAAGCCCATAAGCGGCCAGACAATGCTACTTGCGATGCCGCCCCTCCGGATGACAAACCATGTGCCGCCCACAAGCCCTGCCTCACCTCGCCTCATTGTGAGTGCAGCCCTGCTAAGGTAAACACATTAGGGTCGACTGATGGTCGGAGCCCCAAAGACCGAAAACCAGGTGCAAACAATTCCGCATACACCTAAGCGCATTATTCATGTACGGAGCACACCAGATTTCATGTGCCAGGAAGAGCGCAAACTTCCTCTTCTGATGCCTTCTGCCTAAAATCCTGATGTTTTGACACGCAAATGGCCCGGGCCATGCACATTTGGCCTGAAGACAGGAAGTGTCTTCTGAATATGCCGCTCTGCATTCTGGGATTGCTGTCCTTTTCCTGACCCCAGCTCTGTCTGTGCAAAGCACAGCTATAACCCGCCCCCTACACCCCCCCTCCGCTTCTCAGTATGTGATGATTCTGAGGCAAGATGGCGGCACCCATATCCTGACCAGAGTTAAAATAATAATAAGTGACTAAAACTTAAAATATATTCATCTTAGTAGCTGGAGAATAGTTATTTTAAGGGTTTGGGCTGATGGTGATGCTGAAGGTTTACTTGCTCCCGATGATCCCCCATGTTTCTCCCCTTTCCTTTACTGTTTCTCCATAGCGATTTGATCTCTCCAGCTTCTGTGTTTTCTGTGAAGCTCTGTTCGCCATTTTGGGGCCCAAAATCCAAATTGTTGTTGTTTTACCTTCATTTTTGGGATTTCTGACAATTATTTTTCTACCGAAAACCAAAAAAAGGGCTCAATCCCTAAAAAACGTCAACTTTTATTGTTAAATGGATGCTGCTGGCATGTGTTTTCAGAATGAATTAAGCCTGTTACTCATTGGTAGTTTCCTCCATCTATTTGCAGCCATTCACAAATGCCTGGCATAGGCACGCGCATGTGCTGTTGGACCAGGAAAGAAGGTTATTTTCCGGGCTACATAGGGGGTTTCACACAGCGGGGCATCCCAATTATGGGAGGGAATCTAGTGGCCCTGGAACATTAGAGATTCCAGGGCAGTCGGGGCATGTGTTTTGGTCCACTTTAATTGGCATTGCACATGCTTCTCCTTGTTGCAATATAGTAGACAAACGTGGAACTGGTGAATGTCAGAAGAGTGCTATCTGGTAGATGCTGTGAGTCCTTCCTGTTAGGCTGGAAATCCCAGACTCCAGACCTTGCCTATAATAGCATTAAGTTATTCATCAACTGTGGTTGCAATTGCTTGACCCAGTGCTGACCCTGCTTTCATCTGATGAACCCATTGCGTACCACATGGACAACCCTATTGGCTGTTTCATACTCATATGACCATTGGCTTTGTTTCTGGACATGGTTACAGTCTGTGAATCGGCTTTGGCATCTCTTGGATGATCTCATAACTACTGACCTTTGGCTCTGTTTATGTCTTGCATAGGTTATTTAATTTTGCTTTAAATTGTCAATGGAAATTCTGGTTACTAACCTTGGCACTAATTACTTGTCCCTGTATGTCTAGCTAGAAGTGAGCGACCAACCTACCCAGGGGAACCACAATCTACTGGCAGACCTGGTATATACTGGAGCATCCTGCAAGGGAGGACAGACTGTGCTGCATTCACAACCAGGGTTGTTCTATGGAAATGGTGTATGCCAGTAGGATAATATCTGGGTGGTGCTCCAGGACTTGGTGCGGGATCTTGTCTTCCCCGCCTTGGTGGGAGTGACCGTAGTGGCAGCATGGTGAACTCCTATTACATATAAGGTAAGACTACGATAGCCACAAGTTGTATGACGGGGAGGCCGATTCATTAATAGCGACAGGTAGCGACAGATGAGCGACAGTAGCGTATTTTCACAGCGCACGCTAGTATTCGCTGTGCTTGGCCGTTGTTCGGCTGTTGACAGCGACTCAGTCGGTGTGCGGTAATGTTGAATACGGGGTTAGGAGTCGCTGTTTGACAGGTTCCGCGCTGTATGGGAGCACATGACAGCGAATGGCCATAGCGAACGGCTCCCAGCATATTCATTAACAAATCACGCTCAAAAAATTCTCGCACTGTGAAATGCTTGTTTAAACCCCAGAGCGCTGGCGGCGATGGGTTAAAAGCAGTTTTTTAACCCCCAAACGACCATATTTTTTGAAAAAAAAAAATGTTTTTGAAAACATTTTGTAATATGAATACATTAATATCAGACCTGTAATATCAATTCTGCACAATTTTTTTTTTTTTTTTTTAACCTTAAAAAAAATATCTAACATTGCAGAAGCGGTCACAGAATTTTTGACATTAAAAAAAAAAAAAAACATTAATAGCAATTAATTATGAATATTTAAAGATTGTTCCATTGAAATGCATTGGAGAGCGCCAGGTAGCGAGAGGTCATACCTGTCGCTGTTCAAGGTCGCTCGCTGGCGCTGTGGGGTGAGGCTGGAATAATGATGAATGATTCGCTATCTGGCGCTCTGTCAGTCGCTAAGCAGGATCGGCTTGATAAATGTGTGATTGCGGAGGGGAGCCTGCGTACTCGTGGCGGTGACCGCCATTACCGTTCGCTCACCATTCGCTACCTGGCGCTATCCCTTGTTAAATAAGGGCCTAAGTGTGCATTAGTAGGGCCTGAAATGCATCACAAACTGGCCTAATTCTGAAGATTAAAAGACATCTTGTTGAAAACTGCCTAGTGTTACTTATGGATGAATTCATAGATTTGTGAGTTTTTTTTATCAAGACCAAATAAATCTAGATATTTTATTTATTGACACCACAGGCTGAGATCTGGTTACATTGTTCAAATTTGTCTACTGGATTCAGTAACCAAAATCGCAAAGGATTCATCAATGAGTGAGAGACTTATTTATCTTTGTCTTTTTTATTCTCCAGAAAGCAGAGTCACCACAGATGAAGAGGTAATATGCCGAAGGATGAGATGAAGGTTCAAGATGATAAACTGGCCAAAGTTGGTGCAGGCAGAACTTATGTGAACTGAAATGGATAGCCATTGGATTTAGTTCAAGTTTAAGGTTTGCATGGAAACAAGCCAACAAGGTTCAGGTTTAGTTGATCCAACAGCAGGGTGCTAAGGCCAGGTCCCCCTTTTATAGAAAGGAGGTCACATGCACCAGAAAGAACTCATGTGCGCACAGGTCCACTTGGAGTAGAGCATGTGTGGACCTAATAGTGCAAAGGCCGTACATAGCTACGTCACAGCTGCGCTATTTTCAGGGCACCCGGAGATTGGGTGATAGTGATTCATGGAAATCTGCACGAAGCCTATGTGAACATTTTACCTTCTTGGAGCAGAAACTGCCCACACATGCTCGCACCCATGGGCGCTCTGAGACAAAAGCTTCAGTCGGTACCTGGTCATGCATCAGCTCTTGCAGTCTCAGACACCATGCATTGACACTTTGAAGGGCAGCCATGCGACTGCAGAAATAGACCCCTGGATAGATATCAATTGGTGGGTGATCTCTGAATAAGCCTTAGTGTTTGGAGGGATCTCACATTTAGTGCTCTTAGTCTAAGTGGAAGCAGATCTTAGATAAAACACACCAATTGATCCCAATCACATATTGTAGGCCATGATTCTGAAACTACATTTTTAACAATCACGTATCAGTGTATTTTGTCTACTCACTACCTGATGTTTTTGCTTCATTCCTAAAGCACTGGGGACTATAATGCATGGGTCATACTCCAAAGTTATTCCATCATTAAAAGGATTTGTGGGTTATGCTACGCAATTCCATGAAAGAAAGAAAAAGCATCTGTAAAAACCATTAGCTACATGGTCCCATTTCTAAACCTCATCTGCTCTCGGAGATAGATAATTAAATAGTCATAAATCTTGTGATCTGTAGACTAAAAGATGAAAGCAAATTAATTTTGTGTGTATAAGTAAGTAGTAATGATTTTGTATTAATCCTATTTTAAATTCCTTCAAGTCAGATATTATTATTCCAAAGACTGGAATACACTCAATCCTTGTAAGGATGATCACATTCAATGTACTAATAACAAAGAGATTATTTCTACTCCATTTGACCCAATGAGACATTGGTTTCTGCAGTGAGGCTATAACCTTGCAGTGATAGAACGCCCAATCTCCAGATCTCGTCCACCAGTTGTTCTGCATGACTAAGTGTCATTGATTTTCTAATTAATCATAAACTCTTGCCTTAAGTTAATTAATGCCCTCATTATGTCATGCTTACTTCGGCTTAACGTAGCCTTGTGCCAATGAATCATTTCTACACCAATTAAAACCCAAGATCAGGATGCAATAACAATCTCGGAGAGTGATTTTAGATGGCGTAATGACACCATATTATGAAAGTAAATTGGATACCAACCACTGGTACGCATAATATATCGCAGCCCTCTAAAGCTTTTCATTAGTAAACATAGCAGAAAAGAGCTTCACGCACCCTCATTTAACAGATGTGTTAACTATCTCACAGCAGTAATACTTCTGGAGCTTCAATAGCCTACTTCATGTGCTAACCGTGAGTGTGCTGAGCATGCCAAAACAATGCACCGGCTACAAGGTTAACATAAGGAACAGATTGTACCGAGTCATAAGTCTTCAGTACAAATGAGAAAAGCCAGGTTGTTACAGACATTTTCATGAACTACATTGCTTAACAGAATCATTATGTATCCTAATGTTAATTGCACAGTGTTGTTACGTCTGTTTTGAATTTGATGCTAAGACCTCTGCAGCATAGTTATTTTGAGTTTGGTCATGCTATTTCAACATTTAGGAGTGTCATGGAAGCTTGGCCTGGCATGCTTCTATGCTGCAGTGTGACTGGAGCCATGTAAGTCAAGTGAGGGGCGGACTAGTCATAGGGAGCACAGAGAGACAGGTAATGCTTTGGGACTTGCTATGCTTGGTGTAGCCTCCAACGGCCAATACATGAACCCACTCTCTGCTTTCCCCAACCTCTATTCCTGAACCTGACCCCAGTGTACCCATGTTCTCCTCATACTAAGCATTATGGCTTTGAGGAGCCATACACACCCTGCCACAGTATATTACCTTACAATATTAAATCATCATACTGTCAGTTTAATAGTGGCCATATTCACCTCTGTCCATGATCTATCCCTCTAGAACTACAGCCTCAGCTGACAAATGTACGCATTGACTGGCTGGGAAGTCTTTGTAAGTGGGGCTCATCAGCTTGTGGGCTAGTAGTGGGCTGGGCTGGTCAGTAAGCATGGATGTGTCAGGATTCACATGCAATTGCACATTAAAGTGATCCTATACCCAGATGGGAAGTTTATGTTATCATATTCTATTCTCAGCCCAGTGCCCCAAAAATTCTGTGTTTCTTTTTTTACTAAAGCCTTTGCCCAGTATTCATAAAACACTAACAAGAAGCAAGATGACTTCGAATGGCATGCCATTTGTTAATTCATTCAGTTTCAAGGTAACCTGCCACATAATGGCAGTTGAGCTTGTCGTGCTTTCAGATTTATTGCAGTTTTTATAACCTATAAGGCTGACCGCCAACGATGAGCCGTGTTTACTTGAATGTATCACTGGAAAGCGCTGTGAAGCAATATGGCTGACCATTCAAATAGCAAACGGCATATGGTTTGTGTTTTTATGAATATTGGGCAAAGGCTTATGTAAAAGAGAAACACACAACATAAACTTTCTGGGTATAGGATCACTTTAAAGTGGACCAATCACCCTCTGCGGCCGGCCTGGAATCTCTAAGATTCCAGGATCTCTAAGATTCCAGGACTGGGTGCTAGCCTGCCCCCAGAGCATCCTACACCAGATGCGCTGCTGTGTGAAACCCTCCAAGGTGCCAGTGATATTACCTGATCCTGGCAGATCCCACAACACCATCTTCGCCGGCGGCTGCATACCCGGCTTCTCTGCAGCTGTGCAGGCTCCCTGCGTCCAGCTGTTCAGATATGCCATGCGCGCAGCAGCTTGCATTCCACATGGTAGCTGGGGATGCGGCTGCTAGCGTGCCTATGCCGACATGAAGTTTAAATCAGCACTGATTGGACGAGCGCCCGTGCATGTGCCTAGGGAACAGGGAAAGGTGAGCGAAAGTGGGTGATCTTGAGGGTTTCACACAAGAAGGGTATCCTACATCAAGATTCCCCTAGGGCAAGGACCAATCACCAGGATAGTTATAGTCCTGGCGATTGGTCCACTTTAAAGGGTGCTCAGTCCCCCAGCATGTCACCAGCAGTTTTCTTGAGTGATGTCAGCCTTTGTACCTAACCTTTGTTTTGACCTGGCTTCGTCTGAGTTCCTACTTTTTCTTTGGACACAACTTTGTCAAATTGTCTGATTCAGGTTTTGACCTGGCTTTGTCCTACTCCTCGTTTTGGCTTCTGACTTAGCTTTGTCTGGTCTAAACCTGCTCTGGTTTATGACCAGGCTTCCGTCTCAACTTGATCTGCATCTTTGTGAGTTTTACCAATCGAATGCTTATTTGTTGACAGGCTCCTGTATTTGTCTTAGCTAATTCTTTTCTGGCCTTTTACTTGTGGCATGAGCTGTGATTCCCCTGCAGTTCATAACCATAAATATGAGCTCAAACATTGAAAACCAGGAATTCCTCATAGACTTTTTCTGGTGTCTGTGTATCAGACAGTCAATCTGCCTCAAGTTTTTAATCCAATCCAGTTGATATTCCATAGGATGAATATTCCTTCCTTTCTTTTCAAAAAGACCCCAAAGTTCCTAAGTTATCTTTAAAATTATTAGAGCATTGGAGATTCATAGAAAAAATTAAGAGAAACAGTGGCAATAGCAATGTAATGTAAGCACACTGTGATAAGTGTGAGAACAGAGAGTAGGGCGGGGTTTCAGAGCTGCAAAGAGAGGCAGCCAATGGTGACATTTGTCTTTTAACTTTGTACTGTGATATTTTGTGGCACTTTTGTACTTGTGGGCATTTTTGTAGCAGTAAATTGAGTCCTCGTCACATTAACCCAGGGTCTCTTTTGTGTCTTATAGTGTTTGGCAAGTAAAAATTTAAAAATTAAATACCAGTAGCTTACTTTATATTGAGTCCCTCCAGTGCTCTGTTTTTAGCCTGCCGCATCTCTCAACCCCCTTTTTCTGGTCACTGGTTTATCCTCATTTTTTATCTGCATCTCCAATGCTCTAATACTTTTACAAGTAACTTAGGAACTACAGGATCTTTTTGAAAACGGATTGAAGTTTGGGACAGTACAACATGTAGCCTGAGACAATAGCACATCAATTGGGCTTGCCTTTAGTATAACTTTAAGGGGTTGGCTCCTGCCTTTTAGTTTTCTGAAGTATAACGTTCAAGGCTGTGCAGAGTAAGGCTTAGAAGGCAAGTCGGTGTAACAAAGTGGGGCAAAAGAGGATTTGAAGTGATCCTACAGTATAGCCAGAAAGGAAGTTTTATGTCGTCACCTTCTATTCCCAGCACAGTGCTTTTTACTAAATCCTTTGACCAATATTCATAACAACACTAACAGGACACAGTATGATGTTGATTGCCAGTATAAGAAGATGGCGTGGAGGGTGAGCATGACCTCAGTACACCACGCTCCCATTGATACCATTGGGTGCCTCCGTACACAAGGAACTTCTTATTACAGAGGCATCCATTGATCTCAATAGAATGTGGGGTGTCTCACCTGAGGTCTGACTTTAACAACAGTAATTTCTTTGTTTAAATATGATAACCTACATTTAATAATATAGATAATGGTTATATATAGGGATGAGTGAATCGGTTCTAACGAACCTGAATTCGCTCCGAATTTCAGGGAAAATTCAATTCAGCATGAACCAGAATTTTTAGTGGTTCGTGCTGACCGAATTTTCCCTGAAATAAAAAAAAAAAAAAATGCCGGCATGGTGGGAGCGGTGAGACCGGCTGCGCTGTCAGTGGGCGGTGGAAGCCGGCTCCCGCCGCCCGCTGACAGCACAGCCGGCCTCCCCGCTCCCACCAAACCGTGAAATGGAAAAAAAAATGCCGGCATGGTGGGAGCGGGGAAGCCGGCTTCCTCTGATGACAGCTGACAGCGCAGCCGGCCTCCTTGCTCCCACCATGCCGATAAGTGTTTGCTGAAAAAAAAAAAAATGCCGGCATGGTGGGAGCGGGGAGGCCGGCTGCGCTGTCAGCGGGCGGCGGAAGCCGGCTTCCGCCGCCCGTTGACAGCGCAGCCGGCCTCCCCGCTCCCACCATGCCGGCATTTTTTTTTTAATTTCAGGGCTTGGTGGGAGCGGGGAGGCCGGCTGCGCTGTCAGCGGGCGGCGGAAGCCGGCTTCCGCCGCCCGCTGACAGTGCAGCCGGCCTCCCCGCTCCCACCAGAGATGAGCGATTCGCTAAAGTTCAATTCGGACGAACCCGAATTTCTTTGAGAAATTCGGCGAATCGCCCAAATCGAATTTTTGAGAAGTTCGCTCATCTATAGTTATATGTAGCCCCACAAGATATAATTTTATAGAGGAACAACACACGGAATTTGTTGTTCCTCTCAGGCGGGGCATCCCAGTTATAGATGGCTCGCTGTATGTCTCCCCACAGCTTGTGCAGAAAACTCACCTTCCTGGCATTCCCACAGTGTAGGCACGACCAAAACCAAGCATGGTAATTGGCTGACCACTGCCTTGGCTCCAGTGGGCTCTGCTAGCTGAATAGCCGAATGAAGCTGAGCACAATGTCGGCTGCATCCCCACTTCCGTCTAGCTGTTGGCGTTCCTGCGCTGGCCATTCAGAAAGGCAGTGAAAGTTCCAGGAACAGGTGAGTGGAACTGGCGATGGAGGGGGGGGGTTACACAGTGGGACATTCCATTTCTCCATAATTCCTCTTACTCTGTCATATATATTGAACATATTGATGGGGAATCTGGGCTTAAGAAAGTATAGCAAAAAGGAGAAGCTAAGGGTCCAAATGAAATAAAAAGGAGCAATGGGTTCTCACTGGCCGGAAGCTCCCAGTACATTTGACACTTGGCCTGTGAATCATTCAAAATAGAAAAGAACTGCTCAAGAAACAAAAAGTTGTTGACACAGGCCACAAGCACATAGGCCTCGATTTAGTAAGAATTGAAAAAAATACTCATTGTAGTAAAAAAATTCACCTTCTGAGAAAAAATCCTGAGAATTTTATGGTTGCTGAATCATTAGCTAGGAAGACAATGAAAGTCAATGGCACGAGGCAATGTATGGAATAACATGCTTTCTCCAGTCTGCACTAGTAACATGTCATATTAAGGTAACTTGTTCTGTAGTACAACCTGCTGGTTTCCATAAAAAGGAATACCAATAAACTCATAGTTCCCATTACCATGCTTGTAATTTGCAGTAACTTTGATGCACTGTAGAAAAACAGAACTCAACATTTCAGTACCCTTGAGCCAGTTCCATTACTAGGCCAGTAGCAATTATACTTCCAAAATAGATCACTGGGGTCTAGTACAATGGCTGCTATTGGTTTCTTATATACAATATGAGGACATTTGCTGCTCCTCGCCAATTGGAAGACTTTTAATATGGTTTGTGGAAGGGACTGGTGGCTACCAACAGAACAAGGTGATATTCTTCTGCAACATCAAATTGAGTACTCTTTGCCATGACATCTTTGCATAATATATATGTCTTTATTAATGAAAAGGGTCATTTAAATTAGGGACAGGCCCTTCAATTGAGGGATAGTTGGGAGCCATGCAGTAAGTCACACAATCTTTTAAATAGTGTGCATGCCAAGTCAAATTAGAACTATCTTTCTTGGTCTGGATGTCTACAATGAAAGACAACAAAACAAAGGTCTTAATAGCGGGCATCCTAAGAACCTGAACATGCTATATAATAAGCTAGTAACACATAACAGAGCTGTGATCAGTTCAAATGGTTTACAGCATGTAATGTTGCAAATGTCAAGAAGTTAGATTAACAGCTCAGCGTGGTTGGTCAATACGGTTGTAAATTGTAATAAAACTGTAAACTGTAGTTAAAAAAATGTCTGTAGGAAGCCCTAAAGGGTTCACTTACAAGCCTATTATTATTTTAGCGAAATTCCATGTTATTCCCATGAAACAACCTAGCATTTACTTTAGTGCTGGATATTTCTCAACCTGCCACTAAACGCCTATGATACAATATTTAACATTTTCTCTGTCAGCATACAGCTGCACTTTTATTAGAGGTGTTATTCATCCACATGGACTAATAACTCTGATTTATGTACAGAAATATCCTAAAACATCGCAAAAGTTAACAGTACAAAGCTGCTAAAGCCCACTGTAGTCAAGAGGTTTTATTCCTCAAATACTGTGTAGAAAAACAAATAAAATATATTGATTTGTCTGGGCTCAAGAGAAGAGCTCTAATAGCCAATGCAAAAAAGCAACACAATCAGATAGGGTCTTGAATCGGCTTAATTATCACTAGATATCCCATTGTGACAGGTAGATCTGGTAGTGGGCAAGTGACAACAGTTAGTCAATTAGTAAGTTAGACAGTTAGTGGGAACCCCTAGTTTAGTGTTGCCTGCAGTGGGCCAGACTTCTCTTTATAGCTGAGTGGCTATGGACATCTGCATTTGTTTCTCAGAATATCACCTACATAACCTATGTTACTTGGTGTTGGGCTGGGAGGGGCCAGATCCAATATAAGGCAAGAAGCTAGTCCACACTGCCTGTTGATAAGCTAGAATGGAATCAGAGTCTAGGAGAGTAAAAAGAATGCTAGAACTAGAAGCCCCAAAAGTGATGGAGCATGGGTCAGAAAGCTGTTCTAGGAACATGTGTAGTGATTTAAAGGCCCAGGTAGCCAGGAAAAGGGAAACAGACTGAACTGTGACCATACTCTAGCCAAAAAAACAGACATGTGTCTGCACTCATCCAAAGACTGGGTTCAACAAAATGCTCTATCTCCCTGATTGGGAAATACACCATTACCTCCTAACAGAGACAGGATGTTTATTTAGCAGAAAATGCATTGGTGTCACAGGGAACAAAAGATGGCAACCAGAAGAAATTCACTATAGCACTGTTACCTTTCTGGGTCCTTTAGCATGTATTACTTTACTTCTGGTCACTGTAGATATACAGTGAGGTTCCAACTGACCAGCTCCAACTGTACCTCCACTGTGACCCTCCCATTCTGTCCCCCAGCCCTACTGTGCAGAGATATCTACATTTTTCTTATAGGGATAGTGGAGACTAAGGACCAAAAACAGCAGCCCACACTCTTCCAATAGAATGTGCCATCCATTTCCTGTGCCCCATGTGACACACAGAGCTGGCCTTTGGATGAGAGAGTCTCATTGGCCCCCTTTGCTATCTGTCATGACACATGCTGTGTCATGTGACTCCACACTCTTCTGCCACTGATTGTCCTCTGATCCTCGTTGCATTGTTACCTTCTCCACTGCCACAATCATCCTACAGTCCTTGCTGCCTTCTCTGCAGCCACTGAAGGGTCCACTGCTGCTTCCAATCATTCTATTGTCCTTGTCACCTTCTCCACTACTGCAGTTCCCCCACAGTCCTTGCTGCTTTCTCTGTTGCTGCTGACCACCCTCTAGTTCTTGTTGCTTTAACTGCTTCTGAAGGGTCCACCACTGCTACCATTCATGCGTGGTTCTAGGCAGAATTATAACAACCCTATACCCAGTGCCTGTAATCTTGTTCCACGTGCCCAGTTCCTATACAGTTTCCCTACATCAAGGTCCCTTTTTTTGTACCCATTCCCAGTCCTTTTAAAGAGGAACAAAAGCTGGGCCTGGCATCTAAAAGACATTCCTATTCTGTGTGAAATCCCCATGTATCACTACAATTCTTACTGGACCAGTCTGGTTTGCCTGCCCCAAACGCCAGCCCTGCCTTGGGGCAGAATTACAGAAGATACTTCACAGTGGAGGACAGTGTACCAGCCTACTCAACAGTGCCACACAAGACAAACTGCCAATGCCAGGTGTTGCTAGAGTGACCGGGCCGACTAGAAGGGGCATAGACCAGCTTCACCAACTGCCACCTGTCAGAGGGCCACAAAAAAAGGGCTTTGAGGGCCACGTCTGCCCCCCGGGCCTTGAGTTTGACATATGTGAGCCAGGGCTTGAAGCAGAAGGGGATACCAAAGCATTCATTCCGTCTTTTAATACCATTACCAATATTACTTACAGATAACTAAAAGAAATGTTCTCACCCCAATACATATGCTAATTTACTTGCTCATTTACTTGACCTAACATTACCTAGCACAATTATAGTTGGCTGCTTAAAGGAACAGCTCAGGCAAAAGCAAAAGATCACTCACCTTTTCCTCTCTTCAACTACTCCTTCAGGCACCATTGGGTGCCTATCCACCATTTACCAGTGACAAGGTGGACATGACCCTGTCCCTCCACACCTCTGTAGTACCTGCGCATACTTACCCAGCCATGCTGCCTCCTTCCCTGTGACTGTTCCTAAAGCTGCACAGCAGGACGCGGGTCCACGTTGCTGCTCATGCCGATGAAGACCTGAGCAGGCCGAGGCTCTGTCGCCGCTATGTGGACGCCTCCACCAGCCCCGAGCCTCTCCCTCGCTGCCACACATCTGAGGTGCAGATCTGGCTGGTGAGTGTCCACCCTGGCCTTGATGCAAGAAACCTTCCTTAAACCATCTAATGTTATTCTTTTTTTCATACTTTTAAATATATAAGGCTTCTAGAGATGAGCGAACTTTTGAACTTTTGCTTGGCTGTAACATGCATAGGATGCATGCTGGGTTAGTGAAATAATATTGTAAAGAAGTATGACATGCAGATCAGAGGCATTGCTATTAAATTCGCTGTCGTAGAGCGGCACAATTAGAGAGCCTTGAGGTGGCATCAGCATGATGATAAATACAATGGTGTAAATGGTGAAAACCAAAAACGCAGAACCGCGCTAAATAAAATTTAACCAAATTAATGTGAAAAAATCTTTTGCTCGACGTGATAAGATCCCTATCTCCAAAAGAATCCAAAGAATACAATAAACAATAAACACAGAGCATAAATGTGAACTACAACCTTCAGGTCAGTTAAATATTGAAATAAACAAAGAAAAAGTCCAAAACATTCAAAAAATTATTTTTTCTTTGATCAGATGAAAAAAATGTTGAATATCCCACGGTGCATGCACTTCACATGTATATGTGCAAATATATCCACCACCAAATGTGCAAACTCTTACCAACTTCAATGAGAATAGAGCGCCTTCAATTAATGCTGTGCAGTATTAATGCCACCAATGGACTTCAATGTAGACAATATCCTCAAACAATAATCAGACTGTATGTAAACTCCCCGTGGATAAAACGCTTCCAGAAGATATATATACAAAGGTACCAATTCCCAGAGACCTCAGTCTCAGCAATTAGATGTAACTCGGATGATGTCAATTCATTAATGCAGAGAACAGAAAACGAATATAGTGTAATTCTGTAAAACTTTGACACTTTAATAAAATTTTTTTTTAAGGGTCAAAGTTTTACAGAATTACATGAATTTATGCTCTGTGTTTATTGTTTATTGTTATCAGCATGATGAGCCCATATATTGCCTGAAAGACACACAGTGGAGTTGGCAGCAGCATAGGGAGCCCATATATTGCCTGAAAAACACATTGGAGTTGGCAGCAGCATTAGGAGCCCATATACAGTATTGCCTGAAAAACACACCCTGGAGTTGGCAGCAGCACTAGGAGCCCATATATTGCCTGAAAGAGACACTGGAGTTGGCAGCAGCATAAGGAACCCATATATTGCCTGAAAAACACCCATGAGTTGGCAGCAGCATTAGGAGCCCATATATTGCTCGAAAAACCCACCCAGGATTTGGCAACAGCATTAGGAGCCCATATATTGCCTGAAAGACACACTCTGGACTTGGCAGCAGCATAGTGAGCCCATATATTGCCTGAAAGAGACACTGAAGTTGGCAGCAGCATAGGGAGCCCATATATTGCCTGAAAAACACACCCTGTACTTGGCAGCAGCATAGGGAGCCCATATATTGCCTGAAAGAGACTCTGGAGTTGGCAGCAGCATAAGGAACCCATATATTGCCTGAAAGACACACCCTGGATTTGGCAGCAGCATTAGGAGCCCATATATTGCCTGAAAAACACACCTAGGAGTTGGCAGTGGCATTAGGAGCCCATATATTGCCTGAAAGATATACCCTGGAGCTGGCAGCAGCATTAGGAGCCCATATATTCCTGAAAGAGACACTGGAGTTGGCAGCAGCATAAGAAACTTTTAAGTGTAGTGTAGCGTTTTGTCTTCCCCTCATATACGCACCAAGTATGTCAGGCGTGCCAGGATGGGCACAGAGAAGTTGCAGAGGCCTAAATTCATCAAGCAGTGGTCGCAGCAGACTAGGGGTGAGTGGCAGCAGGAGTCTCAGTGATAGGCCTGATCTCCTGGTATCAGCTAGCGGTCATGTCTCGACCAGCAACCCATCTGCCGCCATCGATTGGTTAACACGATCATCAACTTCATCACACGTGACATCTGACACCCCCAGTCAACTGTCGGTTATATCTTATGCTTTGGGTTCAGCTCCACTATTCAGTGAGGCCGATCTGATAATCTGAAAAATCAGCAGCTACTTCCCAGCCAAGAAGTGGAGGAGACACTCGCCGCTTCTTCCACTAGGCGGGCAAGTAGTGATGAGGAGAGTGGCGTGGGAGGTGGTGTTGCAAGTGTTTTGGCTTCTTAAGCAGACACTGTTGAGGAACCTGAGGAGGAGGAGGAGTTTTGAGGGTACTTTTAAAGGCTTGGAGTGATGGAGAGTGACAGATTTAGCAGTCAGCATGGTGGCAGAAGGGGAAAGTATGGAGGCAAATGTGCTCGGGGTAGACCACTTGCTGCACGGCAGTTGAACAGAAGGTGGGCCAGTCCTTTAGCCTGTCAGTGTGTACCAAAGTGCACGGCAGCGCCTACGTCTGGAGCGGTAACTACGGTCAGGGACAATACATATCCTTTAAGGCCCACTGAGTGATTGTGGTTCCTGCACAACCACAACAGCAACTTGGACAGGTCCCCCCGCTGTGGCCTCCACACTCCTAGGCCATTGTGCCTGTGACAGTGCACTTGCACTTAGCAATGGTGTCACAGGAAAAAGTGCCTAATTGTCAATTACATATTAATTGTTAACATTTATCTTATTTGAACACATTTATAATAATAACATATAATAACATATAACATAATAACAATAACATATAACATAATAACAATAACATATAAAATGTATCACATTTTTATTTTTTTTGCTGTCTTTTTTTTTTAATATTTTGTTAATTTTTTTACAATTTTTTTTCCATATTTTTTTGTATTTTGTTTTTTCAATATATATATATATATATATATATATATATATATATATATATTTTTTTTTTTTGTATTTTTCTTTATTTATTCCAGCCTACCATGTGTGCAGGGGACGGTGGTTTCACACTGTTTTTCACATGGTTTGCCTTGAGCCACGGAGTCACACATGGGAGGAACTGCTAAAAATCATGAATCAATAATCGAAATCATGGCTTACTCCACGAAAACTGCAAATGGGAACCATGGTGACTGACAATGGGAAACTTTGCATGCACTTCAGCCGCTCCTACACCACCAAGCACACCCTTCTTAAGCTACAGCGTCAGAACGGTATCCCCCAACATAGTCTAACTTGCAATGTTTCCACCCATTGGAATTACACCCTCCATATGTTGGATCGACTATACGAACAGAGAAAAGCCATCACTGATTTCTTGATGATCCAAGCGGATAGCGAGACTACCCTGTGTAACTTCAATGTAAACCAGTGGCAGCTCATACGTGACATCTGTTGTTTGCTCAGGCCCTTTGAGGAAGCCAATTATTAGTCAGTCGCCAGGACTACAGGATGAACGATGTGATTCCACTGCTTCATGTACTACAACACATGTTGGAAACCATGCCTGGTCAGGGCACTGGAGACATGGCGCCTACATTTCACGGCCACATGAAGCCTGTGGGGGCTGAAGTGGAGGAGGAGGAGGAGGGGGTGGGGCACAGCGAAGCACAGCTTAGGTTTGACAAAATGGCCATTTTATCTAGTCATCTGACAGGAGAGGAGGAGCAGCAGCAGCCAGAGGAGCTAGAGGGTTGTGAGGAAGGTGAGACAGAGGACCCAGACACACCGTGGCAGTATGCAGTGGAGATGGAGACAGGTAGTCCCTCCGAGTCACTTGCACAAATGGCACGATGCATGCTCACATGCTTGCGTAGTGACCGCAGAATTGTCTCCATTTGTCAGAGGGATGACTTCTGGCTGTCCACCTTATTACACCCACTGAGAGGGAGGACAAACTGACCTACTACAGAGACATTCTACGTAGTCAGTTGGCCGATGCCTATCTGCACCATGGTCCATACTCTCACAGGTCTGACTCGGGGGGACCTCTGCACTCACCTTCCACTGCCATGGCTGCTTGGGGGGGGTGGCAGGAGCAGAAGCAGCAGCTCCATCAGCAGCAGCCTGAGTCTTCAGTCGCTAATGAGTAGCTTTCTTCACTCGCATAGTGAGGCTAATCATGAGCAGCAGAAAGACCTGGAGCAGGCCCTGAACCAGCAGGTAGTGTCATACCTTGACATGACCATGCCAACGCACCTTGAGGACCCATTGGACTTCTGGGCAGCCAAACCAGACTTGTGGCCGCAACTGGCAGAGTTTGCCCTGGGAAAGCTGTCCTGCCCGGCGAGTAGTGTGCCATCTGAGCGGGTGTTTAGTGCGGCGGGGGCCATAGTCATGCCAAGAAGAACTCGTCTGTCCATGAAAAATGTGGAGAAACTCACCTTTGTGAAGATGAATTAGGCATGGATCAGCCAGGATTTACACCCACCAATGGCTGACCCATGGTAGTAGCTGATGCATGGTAGCTCCTTATGCTGCTGCAAAATCCAGGGTGTGTCTTTCAGGCAATATATGTGCTCCTAATGCTGCTGCTGCCAATTCCAATGTGTGTACTCTTAAAAGACACATGCTAGCATATTTGGTATGCCCCCCCCCCCCCCCCCCCCCCCGGTTGAAGGCAATGGCTGCTGGCAATTTGACAACGTGACTTTCATTAAAAAATTCAACCAGTTAGTAGACAGGTACTCTTGCAATATTTATGCTAGTGTTTGGGATGCCCCCTCTTCAAATACACAGGTTGGCTGCTTTTATAGTGAAATAGTGACTTTCTTTACAGCATGCAACCAGTTACTAGACAGGTACTCTTGAAATATTTATGGTAGTGTTTGGGATGCCGCCTCTTCAAATACTCAGGATGGCTGTTTTATAGTGAAAAAGTGACTTTCTTTACAACATGCAACCAGTTAGTAGACAGGTAGTCTTGAAATGTTTATGCTAGTGTTTGGGATGCCCCCTCTTCAAATACACAGGTTGGCTGCTTTTATAGTGGAAAGGTGACTTTGTTTACAACATGCAACCAGTTAGTAGACAGGTACTCTTGAAATATTTATGCTAGTGTTTGGGATGCCCCCTCTTCAAATACATAGGTTGGCTGCTTATATAGTGGAAAAGTGACTGTGGGAATATTCAATCATAAACATGGAACAGATAACAGAAATTAAAACATTATAATAAATAAAAGCTCCATTGAATGTCCAGGGGCCATAGTCATTTCCCACGGGTTTTCATCTAAATGGACATTAAATATCTGTGGTGCCTCATATATATGTATGCCTATACCTAGGGCCTACCAAGTACACTTGACTTTCTTCGTACAATAGAGCACAAAAAGTCTAAACCATCTGTTTGCAAAATGTATTAGCATATAAATCATATATCAATCTAATTATTATGTTAATACAATATAGAATGGGACAATGCTCTTGTGCTAATTAGTAATTTATAAAATAAGAAACAGTCTCCAGGGTATGGACTGAATGTTAAAGAATAGTGAAATGGTTTGCATCAGGGTCATTACTCAGCCTAGGGCTGCATTTGGTCATTATCTTGTTCAAATTCAAATTATATAACACAATAAAATGAAACAAGACAATCCCAGGAAACGTTTCTCACACTTCACATTAACGTTACTGCAGGCGAAGATGCCACCACACCAACCCAACAGAATTTTTTATTGGTTGACAGGAAACACCTCCATTTCAGGAGCAATATTTTTATTTATTTCTTTCTTCATGGAAATTCCACTTATATATGTTGATATAATGTTCCACGGCAAGAGATGCTGCAATCTGTCGTTTCTCATGAACTTGGAACCTCTCAGTTGACATTACGCAAGCTAATCCTTGTCCCTTTTTATTATTCCGTGTTTAATGACCTGTTTTCAAAATGCTCCCAAGAAATAGAGTAGATATGGCAAGGGTCAATGGAAAAGTAGCTTAAAAAGCACATGTGGCATAATTTATGTCTGTCCCCTTTACCAAGTCCAGGGATGTTCTAATTGCTTTGGAAAATAATGACCGGGATGGTGTTATTTGAGCTGCAAATGTTTTCACGTGAAAGAATGCAGCTGCTGTGCTCTGTTAGGGACTATTCACACCAACATTCCCCGTGAGGTCAGGAGACAACCATTGGGAGGATAATTGTTGGGATTCCTTTTTTCTCCCCTGTGTTATTGTTTGGGTATTACATCCGAGATCTGTTTGTCTAGACCCCCACCCCCATTGGATCTTCCCCACCTAAATGACAAGATCACACAAAAGCTGAATGCTTTTAAACTTACACTTTGATATCCAAAGGGATATTGTGCTTCTGCTGTCAAAGTCTATATCTCTGAACCATGAATTTGAATATTTTCTGTCCTCTCCCATGCAACCTATAATTTTAACAGGGAAATACAATGGACAGTAAAACTGTCTCCAATGGTTAAATCTAGGCAATACATTATAGAAGTACTGAGATCCCACAAATCTAAACAGAAATAAGAGGTCGGAAATTTGGTTTGACGTACCTGGTGGGTCTTGATTTCAGAATGTGTACATTTCTGCTTGCTACCTGCCTTTCATGCCTGGGTTTCTATATATTTTTTTCTGGAATCCCTTCAAGTGTCCTTACGACAGAACCCATGTCGCCATTGTGCTTAGGTATCGCCCTGTTATAAGTTCTGCTATCTGGGGTCTAGGGTTCAGTAGGACAATTATCATTAAACACCTGTGAAAATGAAATGCTATTATATGATAGGCTACAGAGAAAGCAATCAACGGACAGGACTGAGCAGCCTGACATGAAGATGGGGCAGCACATGTCTGCTCACAAAGTTAAAAAAAAAAAAAAAAACTGTCACAGCTATATTTGTGTGTCAGGAAATGACAGGCACACAGCTTATGATGGGTCAGGACTTGTGATTTGTGTGTGTTAACTTACCGCATTGTGTAGCATATAATTTTTACAGGTGTTTAATAATAGTTCACCTTGTATTGCTACTTGTAGTACATTTCTTTACAGACCACGTAAGTTCCCAGTGTCTAGAGTCAGCAGTACACAGGCCACGCCTACAAGCGAGACCCGGAAACAGGTAGCGCAACTATTAAAATTCACCAACCCGGGCTGCCGGAGAGCAATCAGTGGCACAGGAGTGGAGGTAAGGTAAGCTGTCCCTCTCGTGCTATCTGTCCTGATTTGAGGTCTGTGAAAAAGTCCATGAAAGTGGACTTTTCATTTAAGATCATTTCTTAGTATTACCTTAGTTTTGTTACTCCTGTGTGTTGTAGTTCAAGTGTGCTTTCCTTAAATGTATATATTGAAACCCGGATCCCTAGCATAGCAATTGTTGGCATCTCTCCTCCTCATGGACAGACAGAGGTTGACTGACCGCCTGGAAAACCAGGAAAATCATGGTGGGCAATACCTCAGATGCAAAAAGGAAATATAGGGCAGGCTAAACAATTGACCAGGAAGCTGGAGTGGGGCAGAAATCCTCTGCTTGAATCATACTTATTCTACCTTATTAAACATTTGCATTGCAATGCAGTGTCAAAGTTTAAAGTCAAAGCAGTTTTCACTTCACTTTCAACAGGTCAGAAATTCACATTTCATGCATCTCGGTGGTTCACATTTCAGGGGTGGAGAATTTGCAGGTCGACCGTTTGAACAGGGAGAATGGTCCCTTTACCAGAACGTGTTTCAAGCCCTCTGCGACCAATGGGGAGTGCTGGAGGTGGACCTCTTCGCATCAAGGCACAATCAGAAAATCCAGAGGTTTGTGTCCAGGGTGTGAGACCCCCTTGCGTGTCAGTCGATGTGCTGGTCATTCCCTGGTCAGGATACAACCTGCTCTATGCATTCCTGCCACTGACACTTCTGGGTCGCGTGTTTAATTAAGGTCAACTTCAAGCAGATTCCTATCATCCTGATCAGCCCACACTGGCCCAATAGAGTGTGGTTCGCGGATCTGGTCAGCCTGGTGCTGGAGCCCCCGTGGAGCAACCACCCAGATCTTCTGCAACAGGGTCCTCTGCGGCAGCCTAATTATCTTGCTCTGGCTTTAGTGGTTTGGCTGTTGAGACCAGCATATTGGAGGAGAGGGGTTTGTCCGCCACGGTAATTCAGACCTTGATGCAAGCACGGAATTAGAGTCATCCTCTAGAATTTACTATAGGACTTGGAGGGCTTTTGTGTCTGGGTGCCAATCTAAGGGCCACTCCTGTAGGAGGTTCTTGGTACCCAAAATTTTGGAAGTTCCCCCAGCAAGGCCTGCATGCTGGCATACAGCCCAGCACCAGTAATGGCCAGGTCTTGGCCTTGTCCGTTTTCAATCGCGGAGCATAGGTTAATCCGCACATTCATGCAGGGTGTTGCACATGTTCAGCTTCTGCGGTAGTCGATAGTCCCACCCTGGGATCTCAGTATGGTCTTATCAGCAGCTCAGGGGCCTCCTCTTTGAACCCATGGTGGTGAATTCTCTGATGAAGCTCACATTGAAGGTTGCTTTTCGTGTGCCGATCACCTCCACCTGGCGGGTTTTGGAGCTGGCAGCGCTTTCAATCAGATCACCCCTTTTAGTGCTGCATGAAGACAAAGCGGTGTTTCATGTGAAGCAGGATTTTTTGTCCAAAGTGGGCTCTTCCTTCAATATTGATCAGGAAGAAGTGTTACCCTCCTTGTGCCCATGCCCCACTCACCATAAGGAGCGACTCCTGCATTCCCTCAATGTAGTCAGAGCATTAAAGTATTACTTGGCTTCTACCAGAGGTACGTAAGATGGATGTCTTGTTCGTGATCCCAGAAGGACCAAGAAGGGGCCTGTCTGCCAGGTACAATCTTGGCAGATGGGTCAGGCAGGCGGTCATACAAGCCTACGCCTGCAAGTGAAAGGAAGCATCCTTCCAGGTCACTGCTCACTCTACCAGGGCAACTGCTACGTCTTGGGCTTTGAAACACCAGGCGTTGGGAGAACAGGTCTGCAAGGCGGAGACCTGGTCGTCTCTCCACACCTTCACCAAGTTTTACAAACTTTATATCAGGTCATCTGCTGATGCCGCTCTGGGATGTAAGGTGTTGCAGACGGCGGTGAAACCCTCTCCGGGGGTCTAAGCTTGGGGTGTCAGTGCTGTTGTTCTTGATTAGGTTGATGCAGTCAGCTGCTGGCCATTCTTGCACGGTCCGACCCTTATTGAGGATACTGATGTGGGAAGTCCCACGCGTGGTGGTGCCCTGGAATGGAAGAGATGAGAAAAGGGAAATTTGTGTACTCACAGGTAAATTTCCTTTCTCGTCCTCTCGTTCCATTCCGGGGCACCACACCCGCCGTTCTATTGTGTTACGACTGCATTGGTGGCGGTTGATGCCCTCAATAAAGTTTTAGTTTTGTTGCACTGTTTTCTAGTTGTGCGCATTATGCGCAGGTTAGCGTTCTCCCCTCCCGGGGTTGCGGCTGAACTGATTTTTAATCAACCGAGGAGATCCTGCCACAACCGGCCCTATATTGGCCAAGGAAAAGCTAGTTTTTTTCTATCTTGCAACCCCGCCTATGGCTGAGATTATCCCACACGTTGATACTGGTGGTGTCTCAGGATGGAAGAGGATGAGAAAGGAAATTTACAGATGAGTACACAAATTTGCCTTTTTGGAAGGATTCACACAGCAAGGCATCTCAAAATTGAATCAAAACTCAGGGAGGTCAAAATCACAGGGTTTAGGTCCACTTGAAATACAGCTTTTTTTACCCCAATCAGCCCCTTTCAGAACCTTCTTTATGAGGATCCACCTTTACCACCATCTTCATTTCTGTTCAAATACTCCACCTATAAGAGTTGCAGACATAAAAAAGCAAATAAAATACCAGGACAACTTGGGAGAATATACAGAAGCAATTTGGGAATTCATAGCAGTCTGCTGAAGTGGTTAAAGAACTCAGCAGAACTGTGTTGTTCTGTAATGTGTCGTTGCCATGCGGTCCGTGCTTAACATTGGTTTGTTAGAGATAAAATGAGCTCTATTCAGCCTAAATTATTTTGAGCCTCTTGCGGCTCCCATGCTGTGTTTCTGTGTGGTTCTTGGCTGATCGAAGCGAGCTTTTAATGAGGAAAGAGCCGTCGGAGCCACTGCAGCTCCTTGCATCTTTATCTGCAGGCTGCCACAATGATGCCCTTCCTCTTTTCAACCACTCAAACAGTATTTTCTATTTTGAAGCTGATTGCTGCGTAATGTATTTGCTGACTCACTCTTACTTGGCTGCTATCTGCCACTTAGATCTGAAAATATAAATATGGATGGGAAAATAAAGGCTACGGCAGTAATTGGAAGACCAGAATCCTAAACATATGAGAATTTAGAGAAGAATATAGACTTGTTTTTGTAGACCATAACTGACCTCCATACCGACCCCAAGACAAACCCATGGATGTGCCTGGAATTACACCCACACTTTGTACCCGAGACCACACCCTTCTTGACCAACCATGGTTCCATGGTATAGGATGACACAACATTTTGTAAAGTTTGGCAGAAAGGTTATGGTAAGGTGTTAGAGGGATAAGGGGAAGAAATAATACAATTCTGTGATTACTCACCTGTAGAATTGGTATTATATGTATACAGCATGTCCTGTTCCAGAATATTCCTTACTCTTGGGTAATACATCCACAAGATGGCGCTGGACTGCAGAAAACAGCTTGTGGCTCCTCCCGGCCCTATATAAGTCAGGGACCTCCCACAAATTTCCCAGTATTCACAAGCAGTTAACAAGAAGCCGGGAGAACAATAATAACAGGAATTCAAAAATGAACATATGAACAATCACCATACAGAGGTAACTAAGAATAATGATAACAAAGGTGGGATGGAACAGGACGTGCTGTATACATATAATACCAATTCTACAGGTGAGTAATCACAGAATTGTATTATTCTAAGTATACAGCACGTCCTGTTCCAGAATATTCCTTACTCTTGGGACATCCAATAGCAGTGTCCGTAAGGTAGGGTGGGATCCCCAAAAAGTAACAGCGGGCAGTTTAAACCACTGCCGCCTGCAGAACGTTGCGACCAAAAGCAGCATCAGCTGAGGCCCTAACATCAACCTTGTAAAACTTGTTCAACAGAAGCTTGGTGCTGAAAAGCCCAAGAGGCACCAATAGCACGAGTAGAATGAGCAGTAAGGCGGAAGGTAGGCTCCTTCTTCTTAGCAGAATAGGCCTGTACCACAGTCTGACGGATCCACTTGCTGATAGTGGACTTAGCTGGAGCCAGACCCTTCTTAGGTCCAGCCTTCCTGAAGGATTCAGTAGCCACCAAATAGAACTTCAGAGTCCTGACCACATCCAGAGAGTGTAAAACCCGCTACTTAGGGTTACTAGGATTAGGGAATAGAGAAGGCAAAACAATGTCCTGATTGAGATGAAAAGCAGACACAACCTTAGGCAGAAAATCTGTCTTAAAACGAAACACCACCTTGTCCTGGTGTCTCTCAAAGTAAGGGGGTTTGATGGAAAGCGCCGCCAACTCAGAAACACGCCTAACAGAAGTGATAGCCACCAAAAAGACTACCTTAAGCGTCAAAATGGACAAGGGGCCTCACGCAAAGGCTCAAAGGGAGACTCCTGCAAGGCAGATAAGACCAAATTCAAATCCCAGACTGGTATTACGTGGAGGACGCACGTGAGTAACCCCCTGGAAGAAAGTCTTAACCAGACGATGGTGAGCAAAGGATCTTTGGAAGAAAATGGCCAAAGCAGAAACATGACCTTTGAGGATACTAAGTTGAAGACCCAAATCCAACCCATGTTGCAGGAATTCCAGAATCCTAGGGATAGAAAACACCCGACAGTGAAGTGACTTAGACTCATACCAGTCAACGTAAGCATGCCATACCCTATAGTAGATGGATGACAAGGACTTCTTCCTAGCCCGAATCATGGTATTAACAACAGAGGCAGGCAGCCCCTTTTCCATCTAGATGGAGGATTCAGCAGCCAGGCCGTTAAAGCCAGCGTTTGTAAATTGGGATGGCGTAGCTGCCCCTGAGTGAGCAGGTCTGGATCCTTGGGCAGGACATACTGATCTACTGCCAACTGCACGACGTCTGCGAACCACACCCTTCTTGGCCAACAGGGGGCCACCAGAATGGTTGGCACCCCTTCCTGGGCAATCTTGCGCAGCACCCTGCCCAGCAGAGGAAAAGGAGGAACACATAGAGGAGCTCTTCCAAGACATTGTTAGTGCATCCATGGCCAAGGCCAGAGGGTCCTGGGACAGAGAGACAAATACTGGAAGCTTGTGATTGTGACGGGACGCAAACAGATCCACGTCTGGCTGACCCCAGCGGTGGCACAGGGAGCGAAACACCCTGCTGCTGAGGGACCATTCTCCCAGATGAGAAGTTCCCCTGCTGAGGGAGTCTGCCTCCAGATTCTCCACCTGGGATGTACACAGCTGAGATGCAGGGAACATTCTCCTCCGCCCAAGACAGTATCAGGGACACTTCCTTGAGGGCCCTCTTGCTCCGGGTCCTTCCCTGATGATTGATGTAGGCAATCGCCGTCTGGTTGTCCGAGTGGACCTGAACCGCCCGACCCCGAAGGTGTGGAGTCAATTGGGCGAGAACCAACCTTATCGCCCTCAGTTCCAGAATGTTGATTGTGTGGGCCTCCTGAGGGCCCCACTGACCCTGGAATTTCAGGGATTTCCAGAAGCCCCCCCAACCTGTCAGACTGGCATCTGTGGTGACTGTCTCCCAGCACGGGGCCAGAAAGGATCTGCCCACCAACAGGTTTCTTGAGTCCAGCCACCACGAGAGAGACTGTTTGGCCAGAGGGGACAGAACCAACACCTGATCCAGGGACCGAGGGTCCCGATCCCATACTGACAAGAGGTGAAGTTGAAGAGGTCTCATGTGAAACTGAGCGTATGGAACCGCCTCGAAGCAAGACACCATTAGGCCCACCAACTGCATCCCCTGCCGGATGGAGGGATGAGGGCAAGAAATAAGGAGCCTGGCTTGGGCCTGAAGACTCTCCACCTTCTGCTGAGGGAGAAAAATCTTGACCTGAGATGTATCCAGAGTCATGCCCAGAAAGGACCTCACCATTGACGGTGACAGGAAAGACTTGGGGTGGTTGATCACCCAGCCGAAGGTCTCCAGTGTGGACACTACCAGCTGGGTATCCAGCTCGGCCTGCTGGAAGGACTGAGACGTGATGAGAATGTCGTCCAAGTAAGGAAGGATGCGAATGCCCTGAGATCTCAGCAGAGCCATTACGCCCGCCAGCACCTTGGTGAATACCCTGGGAGCCGAGGTGATACCGAAAGGCAAGGCCACAAATTGGTAGTGCTGATCCTCCAGAGCGAACCTGAGGAATCTCTGATGACCTGGAAAGATTGGTACATGATGTCTACAGAGGTCATGAAGTCGCCCGGGCGCAGTGAATTGACAGCTGAGCGCAGAGTCTTCATGCGAAAGTGTTTGAATCTGACAAATTTGTTGAGGCACTTTAAATCCAGGATAGGACCCGTTCTTTTTGGGAACAGTGAAATGATTGGAATAGTAGCCTCTGCCCCTTTCCCTCAAAGGCACCTGGCAGATGACCCCCAACTCCAGAAGGTTTTGGACAGCAAGGAACAGACCCTGAGCTGACAGGGGGTTTTGAGCCATCCGGGATTTGATGAATCTTGGGGGCGGCCAGGCTGCAAACTCTATCTTGTAACCGGAGGACACTACCTCCTGAATCCACCGGTCTGAGACGTAAAGCCTCCAGACGTGAGCAAAGAGCCGATGCCGTCCCCCCACCCGGATGGGTGAGGGCGCCTCTTAATGGCTAAGGGGGCTTGGGTGAGGATTTTGGCTTGGGACCCCAGGAGAGGCCAGGACGGCCACGTCCTCTGCCCCTTCCCCAGTGATCGCTGCGGGCCCCAGTAAAGGAGACTTCTCGGCCAGTTCTGGAACCACGGAAGGATGGGAGAAAGGCACCCATCACCTGAAAGGACTGGGACGGCCTCCTACGTTGAGGTAACCTACCGCCCCTGGCAAACAAATCCAAGCGTTCACCAAAGAGGCGCAGGCCCTTGAAAGGGAAACCAGTGAGAGCCTTCTTAGCAGCATTATCAGCTACCCACTGACGTAGCCAGACAGAGCGGCGTATAGCCACCAACAGGGCAGAAGTCCTACCACACATTCTAATGGCATCATCCGTGGCAGAAAGAATATATGCAATAAATTCCTCACAAAGCAGGAGAGATCTATACTGTTCTCTACCCGCATCCTCAGATGGCTCGTCCAAGAAACACTTAAGCACCCCTTTAATGGCAATAGCCATAATAGCAGAGGCACAAACCAGGCACAGCGCTGTCCCCACACAGGCAAAGGCATGACAGGCCAGTTGGTCCAAGCACCGGTCCTCCCCATCCCGCAGGGTAGTAGTATCAGGAGAGTGCATGACAGATGTATTGGACAACCCGAGAACGGGCACATCCACCTCAGGAGGACATGACCAATGCTTAACAACATCAGCAGGAAAGGGAAACCTCTTGTCCCAACTCTTAGGCACCCCTGGCAGCTTGCTAGGCCGTTCCCATTCCTTGAGCACTAGATTATTAAAGTGAGACTGCTCAGGGAACTCCCAGCGTGGCTTAACCGTATGAAAAAGCTCATCCTGCTGCTGCGGAGCCACTGCCGGGGGAGAAATACAAAGCACTTCAAAAATGTGACTCAGCAATCTGTCAGTGTCATCAGGGGACCACGGGTCTTCCCCAAAGGGGGTCCCAGTACCACCGTGAATCTTAGTTTGTTCCTCAGAGGATTCAGAATCAGAAAATAATTTCCCCTCCTCAAGGGGGTAGGGACCTGAGAGTGAGTAAGGGTCCTCATCTTCTACAGGGAAGAGGGAAACCGCGGGTGATAAATGCCGCTTCTTAGCAGAAGCCTTACGCGGGGCAGAACCAGCAAGTTCTTCAATGCTGGCCCCCCGTGCAGCTAAATCAGGTTGAGACTTCCCACTAGTATGCCCCTCGGTGGGGGTCAGATGTAAGCGTGGGGGGGTTGGTGAGGCCAGAGGGGGCGCACCGCCAGGCCCAGTATTAGACAGCCCAGACTGCAGCGCAAGTACCTGCTGGGCACAGGATACACATACCCTGACATGATCATTAATGGGGGATACCTCACACACAACACATAGCCGAGCTTGTCCCGAAGGAACCCCAGGCCCATTAGTCCCAGAAGCCTCCATATGGTGATTTGAATGGCACAACAGGCCAGTAAGAGTTAACGCTACCCGGGATGCCCCAAAAACCCGCTAGGGAAGTGGAAGATAGTGATGGGAGATGGCCGGGAGAAACCACAGTGCAGAAGTTTTAACCGCCTGAAAGACATAACAAAACATTCCTATAAGAATACAGCAGAAGGAATATCCTGAGAAAAAACCACCCCACCTGGGTTACTCACGGACCGCAGAGAGCCAGCAGCACATGCAGCTAAGGACAGGCCAAATGGCGTCCGCAGACCTCGAGGGGCGGGCCGTGGAGATGTGATTTGAAAATCGTCATTCACAGAGCCCGCCCCCCCCCGAAGAGCGCGAAACGCGCCCACGTGATCCGGCTGGGCAATAGCGGCCTGGCAGCTCTGAGGTAAATGACGCAGCCGCCCGCATATTGCTGTACAAGCGCGCGGCGGTGGGGTGCAAGGCGTTTTACAGTACAAGTTAAACATAAAACACAGTTTTTTACCACTAGTCACCCCCCCCGGAGATCTCGAGCTAGGCAGGAATAGAAAGGATTTCCAGAAGACAATGGGAGGAGTGAGGGTGGAGGGGAACACCTATGGGGATAAGGGTTAACTGTCTAGGTTGAGCATGGCAAAGGCCCATGGAGCGGGGGGGGCATCCCAAAAGGCTCACCATCAGCCTAAGCCTCCTACCCTGTCAGAGCAGGGACTGCGGTAGGAGCATAGTTTCTCAGCACCTAACTGGTGCTTACTGACCTACCTTCACCTGTACCTTGTCAGCCGAGGCTGGGAGGCAGCAATATCGAACGGAATGGGTGGGAATAGTCCTGCAGGGCCGCAGGCATATGCCGTATATATACTCGAGTATAAGCCAAGTTTTTCAGCCCACTTTTTGGGCTGAAAAAAGCCGCCTCGGCTTATACTCGAGTCAGAAGGACAGTCACAACGCTACGCTGCTAGGCATGGGTAGCTCAGGGGTTAATAAGCCCTCCTCCTCACCCTCCTTCCTCCCGGCACTCCTTGCTGACAATCTTCACTTCTCTCCAAGTAAACGAGCAGCTTCCGGTTCTGCCATCTACAGTCTCCACGAGCAGCGCTGCTGGGAGTGACGTCACCCTCTCCCAGCCGCCTCTGCGCTGCTTGTCAGGCAGTGGATGGCGGGAGCGGAGGCTGCTCGTTTACTTGGAGAGAGGTAACACTGTCAGCAAGGAGTGCGGGGAGGAAGGAGGGTGAGGGAGAGGGGGCTTATTAACCCCTGAGCAACCCACACCTACCAGCATATTGTTTAACCATGACTCAGGGCAGCAACTAAATGGGCAAGCCGAGGTCCAGTACAAAAGCAGTACATTCAATGTGTTCTGCGGTGAAACACCCAGATTTGGTATTTACCCTGTGTGTGAAGCCCTCAGTGCTGCTAGATTTCTCCTTTACTCCATGTGCAGTCTCTCGCATTTCCCACCCTAGGCTTATACTCGAGTCAATAACTTTTCCAGTTTTTTTGTGGTAAAATTAGGTGCCTCGGCTTATATTCGGGTCGACCTATACTCGAGTATATACGGTAAGCCCCGCTCACCTGTGCCACATAGAGAGCTATCTTCTATCTTCTCAGCCCAGACTGCAGAAAGAACTGGGGAATTTGTGGGAGGTCCCTGACTTATATAGGGCCGGGAGGAGCCACAAGCTGTTTTCTGCAGTCCAGCGCCATCTTGTGGATGTATTACCCAAGAGTAAGGAATATTCTGGAACAGGACGTGCTGTATACTTAGAATATTTATGCTTAGCCAGTCATTTATTGATGTGATAACAACTGGGAAAAAGTTTGCCATATCCTGTTACTTTATTGCTGTGTTATACTTCCATGCCTTTAGACCATGTGTTCTATAAGGTAACATTATACATATCCAAACCCTTTCCTTCAGCAACCTAGCTAGTTATGATTATCCTATACAGTTTGGATCTCCATGACATGGGGGCCAGAATTCAGCACACACTTCAGCAGCTGGTGCTTTCTGGTGGATGAGGAGCCAGAAGCCAGAAGCATAAGGAGTGCTTCTCCTTATTGTGAAGACCCCCCTGAAAGGTAAGTATAACTGACTGAACTTGTTGTTGGTCAAAGCATAATCTGAACTTTGCTACATCCAGACTAGTCGCTCTACCAGATCTTTTCAGGTTGAAACACATTTTGCTTGGCTATTAAGAGTCGAGGGGTATAAATCAGAAATGAAATGAATGGAAAATTACAATTGCGGCATAGCACTACTAATCTCCTCTGGCACCAGTAGTTTACCAATGCCAAGATGTCCTCTATTAGTCCATATTTAGCTGCATATTCAACCGGACCTTCACCCATCCATGTACAGGAGACCAAGTAGTTAGCCTGTTCCTCCCATGTTTGTTCCGATCTCCTATGATCTGCCAGCTTAACATCACACAAGAACTGCTTCAAAGCCTGCCTCCTCAAGTCAAGCCCTTCGTCTTCCCAGACAACTTGCCTCTGTCTCACTGCACTGCTTAACCCCCCAGCAGAGGGGCGACAAAAGGGGAGCCTCAGGGAACTACCACACAAACGTCATGTTTGCCACTAAAATTCAAAATTACTTTCACCCCCTGTCTGATACAGGTGGTCACATATCATCTTTGTTTTACCCCTCTGCTGGGATTAGTGGGTGTGCAAAAAATTTAATATTTGGGTGACAGTGATGAGCGAATGTCATTAAAATTCAATATCCAGAATTTCCCTACAAAATTTGTTTTGAATTTTAACAAATTGTTAAGAATAAACTCACCTGCTGCCCCGCTATCCAGCACTCAGGGTGTCCGACGCTGCTCCTCACAGCAGGGTGTCCCCATGCTGCTCTTCGCTCTGCAGAGGGTGGAGGACACCTAGTGGGGGGGTTCAGCTCACATTTTTCACTGCTGTTGAGAGCCATGGGTCCATTTGTTTTTAGATAAATCCCATGTAAATTTCTAGTCATCGTTATGCA
Organism: Gastrophryne carolinensis; assembly: GCA_027917425.1. Lineage (NCBI taxonomy): Eukaryota > Metazoa > Chordata > Amphibia > Anura > Microhylidae > Gastrophryne > Gastrophryne carolinensis. The sequence goes on from CM051240.1 coordinate 75,108,546, forward strand.
TGAATTTTTAAATATTTGTATATCATTTTAACCTCCATACACAAACCATGTCTGCCATACATTCGCCATGATGCAATCTTTGCCTGTCACAGGCCTTCTATCACAGGTGTGTCTGCACTGGTGCTGCTCCGAGAGACTTTCCAGAAGCTACTCATGCTGTTCCACTCATTAACCTAAGTTGCGATTATAAGAGGTATGACGCCATCAGCTCTTTAGGCATGGAAAGAGATAAATTGCTGGGCTGATTCTATTCTGGTCAGGCAAGACTAAGATAAAAGTTGAATGATCAAAGAAGGCATAAATAGAATACAGGTAAAAGAAAACTAAAAGACATGGAAGAAGGATGATTAGAAAGGGATTAAAAAAGAATGAATGATCCAGAAGTTTCAACCATAACTTTTGTTAGGATAAACTAGCGATTGCCCCATTTCCGCTTGGAGAAAGAGAGGCTTCAGCTTCTATTTCAACCTGTATGTGGTTCCCAAGAAGACTAGAGCAGAATGCCCCTCCTGGGCCTGAAACACCTCAACCATTTGTCAGAGAGACTACCTAGAAATGATTGACATCAAGGATGCGTTTCTACAGATCCCGATGATCCAAAGTCATCAACAATTCTTACGATTTGCAATGGACCAACATCACTACCAATTTGTGGCACTCCTCTCTGGCATCTCCACAGCGCCCAGGGTCTTAAACAAGGTACTGGGGACTGTCGTAGCAATCCTTCGCTGTCAGGTGATCCATATTGCCCCATGCTTGGGCGATCTTATGATCACGTCAGCCAAAAGAAGACAGCGGATGAGGCACTAAAGAGAACTGAAGATCAGAGGGCGACCCAGCATGGGACTTCGAACCCCACTGTACCGGAGGAAGATTGTGCCTGGTGTGGGACAAAAGAGAGAATATAGGGAACGGTAGGTAATACAATTTAGAATTATAAATGTTTTTGTGTGTCATATTTTTTTACACTTGGGATGAACTGGTAAGCTGTCCAGGGGACCTCTATACCAGTTGACATGGTAGGGGCTGTTCTGTCACCTGCTGGCTTTTTTAAATTTTACTAATACAATCAAAAAAATAAATAAATAAATAAATAAAACCCGGTTATCATTTTCTTTGATAAAAACCGTGACAGAACATCTCGATTGGTGCTGAATCAAACCTACTGTGTTTGATCTGAGGTAGATCTTCATGTGCCTCTCCCATTGCACCAGCAGCCTGCAGGGCTTCCAGTTTGCATCCAGTCAGACAATGTGAACCATTAGGGGGCACAAGGAGCAAGAGAGCCTTTTGGGTAATAGCCAGAATATTTGCATGGACAGAGAATGACAGAGCATGTGCCTTGCATTTTTGCCATCCACCTCCCGAGGGTGGACAACATCTGGGCAGACTTTCTCAGTCAAGAGATGGGGGACATGGGAGAGTGAAGTTTTGCACATGATTTTCAACCAGTGGAGTGTCCCTGAAGTAAACCTCTTAGCAACCAGGGACAACAGGAGGCAGAGACTTGGTTCATGTCACGCTACCGGCATCCTCTGACATTTGCAGTAGATACACGTGGTAACCATTTAGCTAGTCTGTGCATTTCTACCACTGTCACTTCTGCCTTGACTGGTGAAAAAACCTAGAAGGGCATCATGACCAATGACCATTCTAGTCACCTTTCACTGGCCAAAGTTATCCTGGTTTACACAAAGTCAGATGAGCCGGATCTGCTGTCACAGGGACCACTGTTACATCCCTGATTTGCACCAGGAAGACTTCTTCTGCTAAGATCTACTACCCTAAATGGTGGGCTTGATCTGAGTTGCTTGGACAGTCTCTTATCTCAAGCATCTTGGCTTGCTAAAGGCCTGGATGACGGGTTGCAGCTGAGCACACTTAAAGGCCAAGTTTTGCATTTATCCATTCAATGTCCAGTGACTAAAAACTCCATGGTCCGCAGGTTCATACAGGGGATGGCTCATGTTCATGTTCACCCCCCCCAGGAAAGTGCCGGGACCGCCATTTGAACATATGCCAGAGACTTTTTTTTCTGACCCAAACGTTTTCCTAGTGGCCATTATCTCAGTAAGGAGGGTGTCTCAGCTGACTGCCCCTCTTGAAGGGTGGGTGATTCTGGGCTTATGGGAGGATTTTCTGCCTTTCACCCGAATGAAGACTATTTTCCACCTTCCTACTGTCCAAAGCCAATTCATCAGCCGGGGAGGCTTCTTCACTCACTTGATGTGGTTCGTACTTTGAAGTACTATCTGGTGGTCACAGAGTCTCCACTAGACTGATACTTTGCGGTTCCAGCTGGACACAAAAAGGGGTTGGTAACTGCCAAACATACTGTTAGCCATTGTTTTAGCCTGGCTGTTTATCAAGCCCATTTTTCCAGAGGTAAGGAAACATCATTCTACAAGAGCTAGGGGTGCATCCTGGGCCTAGTGGAACCAGGCTTCAGTGGACCATGTGTGTAAGCTGCCTCCTAGTCATCTGTCCCCATTCACTTCCTTTTACAAGATGGATTGTGAGCATCCGCAGATGAGGTGTTCAGGAGAAAGGTGCTTCAGGAGGTGGTTCAGTCCCCAACCAGGGTCTGAAATGTCTGCTTCCATTATTAAACTGAAAGCGGACCTCCAGTCAATAAAATCAAAGCTTAGTAAATAGCTCCCCTAAAGTCCCTCTCTGGCAATCAGTGATGTAAGCTTATTGAAAGGGATTAACACTATGCAGATGTTTGGAATAGCATGCAGATTCTGCATTATTAAACACGCATGACAGCTGCCATCTTGCCACACACAAGAAGCTGATTGAAGAACAGAGTCCCCCAGTCAAAATAGCCTCATTGTTCCTGGCAATTATTTCTTATTTCTAGCCAGAAGTAGAAATCCTTTAAAGTGGACCGTCACCCATGGGTGATCGGCCCGGGAATCTATAAGATTCCCGGGCCGATCACCCCCCTCACCGCGGGACATCCGAGATCGGGATGTCCCGCGGTGAGGGACCCCCCCCAAAACCCCAAAAGAACTCACCTGATCGGCGGCGACAGCGGCCGCCGCCGCCTCCCGCGCGCTCCTCTAGCCGTGCGCGCGCCCGCGCCGGCCGTTTGTGAATGGCCGGCGCGGGCGCGCGCACTGTCAGAGCGGCGCGCGGGAGGCGGCGGCGGCGGACGCGCTGCCTTGTCCGCCGCTTGTCCATGGGAGTGTGGTGAGGTGAGTTTGGGGGTTTCTGGGGGGTTTTACACAGCGGGGCACCCCTAATCGGGGTGCCCCCCTGAAGTGGACCAAAACCCAGGATAGTCAAAATCCTGGGTGTTGGTCCACTTTAACTGTAATAACTCATCTTTGCTTTGGGAGCTGCTGACATCTAAATACATTGCATCCCCTGACTGGATCATTTTTCGGACACCATAAAGATACTTTGTAACAGTTTCTCTCACAGAGTTCTCTTGCTACATTATGTGTTTATTAAGGGTTTGCATGTGTGGAAAATGACAGGCAAACTTATCCTTGATTATATATCTCAATTTGGTGTGATTTGCTGCTGGCACACTTATGTGTAAGCAGGACTATCAGGTGTGTGGCAAGATGGCTGCCCCCATGTAATTCTAGAGTGAATAATCTTCATGCCATTCCACAACATCTGCATGGAGTTAAGCCCCCTCAAACTGCTTATGCCTCTGATTATATGATATATTATGATTGAAAGAAAAGCAATTTATTAAACTTTTTTTTGATGGGAGGTCCACTTGAAGTTGGCACTCGTTGCAGATGCTTCTGTGGTTCATGGGATTCACATGCCGTGTTGTTTTCCACCCCTGTGACCTGCTTTGAACATCCCAATCACTACAGACCAGTGTCCCTGGATTGACAATTTGAAAGGGAAATTGAATTTTTGTACTTACCATGTAACATGGTTTTCCATCCAGGGACATTGTTCCCTAACAATTGGGTAATTTAGTAGCCAATAGGCGGGACTAGAGATGAAAAGCTGTAACTCCTCCCTCAGCAGAAAAAGAACCCGGCTTCCTGAGTAACTCTCCAACTCAAAGCAGTCAAGGCTAAGTCTTTTGGAGGAACGATCAAACCAATAGAAAAAAGGCAGAGAACCTCAACGGCCAACACAATTACCTTGTCAAAAGCATCGGGAACTAGTGCAGTTGCAACAATAATGGGCGAGTGAAGTGTCCCTGTATGCACAACTGAGGAAAACACTATTTACATAGATAGTAAAACATTGCATTTTCTCTCACCTGTTCATCTGTTGCTATTATTTCTTGGTAATGTGCAGTACACAGAGATCTTTTTGTACCTGTGACATATTTAGCTCAAAAATGTCTGGTGCCAGTTACAGTGCAGCATACTCCCACTTAACCAGACACACGATTAAAATAAATAGAATGACAACCAAAGTGCAGCCAAATTGTCTCATCCTAGTTCTCACAATGATGACTTCAATTTCCTAACATTGTATATAAGTACATGGATGCAGTTTTAGTAACTTAAGTAACTAGTAACTTAAGTAAATTAAAATGAAATGTTAGGCAATTAATCATGTAACCATAAATATGTCTACTTCTCTGTACCATAGAGTGTAGTCTACTGTAGAATAATCAAGTATCTTTACATCACAATGCTACAGTGCCACCATGTGGCCAAGTTGTTTGTTATTACCTTTTAAATAAATATCCACGGAATAAACCTATGACTGAAACCTGTATATTATTTTTGTACCCTAAACAAACTCGGTTTTAATGTACAACTCTGTCAGATTTTTTGTGTTATGCATAGAGTGATCATGTATTTGATTCTCTAAGCTTCAGGTCAGGTTTTTATTATTTCCCGTGTCTTTGCTGCCCAGATATTGCATCACTTCCTCTTCATTGATAAACATTAAGCAAAATGGGAATTTGAGCTGATTTTGTCTGATCAAATAACATTTAATAAAATATAATACTTGAAATTATTTTCTGTCATTTGGTCAAATGATCTACTTTTGTTTCGGTCCTGATAAGGATGGGTGTTGTTTCGAGCACAGGGGGGATCCCAATTGCAGATGCCCCCGTGCATTAATCATATCTTTCTCCTCGGTCCCCCAGAAAAATCCAGCACTCCAGTTGGCCAACGTGGTCAGGTGGCTGCCAGAACTCGGCTAGCTGGCACCCACATGACCGCCCCAGCCAGTCAAAGCCCTGGATTTCTTCAGGGGACCGAGGAGAAAGGTAACATTTCTCCCGATCTGCCCCATTACAGCGCAGGGGGGGGATCTGCAATTGGGATGCCCCCTGTGCTCTGGTGGTGATGTTCCAGTTTAGGAAGGTTTTGTTTGATCTTGCTTTAACTTATGCAATTGGGTAAAGAGAAATTGTGAGCTTGGGTGCTGGTGAAGTAAAAAGGAGCCAGTCTCTGTAATGTACATTTTGTACATTGACATTAGCGGTCCACTAAGCACCATCTTGGATGCTGCTTTTTTGCATCCCTGGGGCAGTACAATCTCTCTAAGACAATTCAGTCAGCTTCTTCTTACTTCCTGGTTGCGCGGGTGTTTCCATGGCACAGATTCAGCTCTGCTCTAATCAGCTTCTTTGGCTGCGCATATTAATATGCAGCTAAAGAAGCTAAATGGGATCTTAGTCAATTAGCCTGCTGCACCACCTGCATCCCTCGCACACCCACGTCAGTCATTCAGTTACGGTGGCCGGTGATGGTAGTATGAGTTGGGGGTTTTATTGCGAGGTAACAGGCGGGGTTTCACATAGACAGCCACCCCAAATCGGGATGCCCCAGGGGTGTGTATCTAACTGGACCTAGTGACTGGTGCCTTTTATTTCATTTTTAATTGTTATTATTGTGTTACAATAAATATTTATTTTCATAAGTGGAGAAATCCTTTTCATACATTTCTATTTGATGAATATTGGTATCTCGGATTGCAGCCCAGTGGGATTATACAATGCCTTCAAGCAGGAAGGATGGGCATCAGTGAGGATGGATTCCAGCGAGCTGATTTTACCCCACTAATCTTGCTAATATTTAAGAGTGAATTAGGAGACATACCATTATTTGTGGACTTTAGTTTAATTAATTGGAATGTTATCAATTTAACTATTGATTAACTAAAAAAATGATGCATGCTTTTCCGAAGTAAACAACGTGTGCCATGCATACGTATTGAGCCCCCCCTGAGTCACTGCTTTTAGCTGCAACTCTGTTGGGGTATATCCCTACTGGCTTTGCACATATAGGCCTCGATTCAATAAAGGTAGAAAAAAATTCTCATGGTAGTAAAAGATTCAATTCATGAGAAAAAAGCCTGAGAATGTCACTGTTGCTGAATCACCAGCTAAGAAAACAATGAAAGTCAATGGCACTTTTTTACTCCTAAGAAAAGTAGAGAACTGTTTACTCCTTTCTACACTGTAGTAAAAGCTGCCATTGACTTTCATTGTCCTTTTATTTAGTGATTCAGACACAGTGAAATTCTCAGGCTTTTTTCTCATGAATTGAATTTTTTACTACATGAGAATTTTTTTCTACCTTTATTGAATCAAGGCCATAGAGGCTGACATTTTCATTGCCAAATAGCTCTAGATCCTTTAGATTGAATAGAGAGTGTTTGTGAACTGCAATTTTTAAATCATGCCTCAGATTCTCAATGGGATTTAGGTCTGGACTTTGGACCATTCCAATACATGTACAATACATTGTACAACAGCATTGGCTGCATGTTTAGAGTTGCAATCCTGCCTGTGAACATATGTCCTATTCTCAAGTATTTTGCAGCCTCTAACAGGTTTTTCGTCAGGATTGTGATGTATTTACTGTAGCTCCATCCTATTAACTTTGAGCAGCTTCCCTGCTGAGGAAAAAGCATCCCCAAAGCATGATGCTGCCACCACCATTTTGGTGGAGATGGTGTGTTCAGGGTGATGTGCAGAGTTAGTTTCTCCCACACATAGGCCTCAATTCAATAAGGGTGGAAAAAAATCCTCATGGTAGTAAGAAATTCACTTCATGAGGAATAAGCCTGAGAATATCACTGCACAATATCACTACTACAGTTTTACCTTTCTTTTTTTTTACTGGAGTAAAAAGTACCATTGACTTTCATTGTTTCCTAGCTGGTTATTCAGCTACAGTGACATTCTTAGGGTTTTTCTCATAAAGTGAATGTTTTACTACCAACTACCATGAGGATTCTTTTCAACTCTTATTGAATCAAGGCCTTAGTGTTTGTGTTTTAGGCAGAAAAGTTCAACTTTGAACTCATCTGATCAGACCATTTTTTTGCTGTGTCCTCTACTTGAGGCAAACTAAAAAGGAGTCTTCTTATGACTTGCTTTCAAAAAATAGCTTTCTTCTTGCCACTCTTCCAAAAAGAGCAGATTTGTGGTGTAGTCCTGTGAACAGATTCTCCCACCTGAGCTGTGGATCCCTGCTGCTACTCCAGAGTGATCCTGAGTGATTCTTGGCTTCTTCACTCCTTGTCTGGGCTGTCAGTGGACAGCCATGTCTTGGTAGGTTTGCAGCTGTGCTATTCTCATTCCATTTATGGACTGATTAAACAGTTCTTTGTAAGATGTTCAGAACTTGGACTGTTTTTTGTTTATAACCTAACCCTGCAATACACTTGCCACAACTTTAACCCTGAGCTATCTGATGTGTACCTTGTTTTCCATGATGCAGTTCTCTAAACAAACCTCTAAAGAATGGCTGCTGTTATATTGACAATAAATTACATACAGATGGACTCTATTGACTAATTAGGTGACTAAAGGTAATTGGTCACACTGGAATTAATTTAAGGGTATCAGAGCAGAGAGGGCTGCCACGCTTTTCAGTTTTTAATTTTTTTAAAATTTGGAAAAGCATGTATCATTTGCTTTACACTTTTCTCACTACTCTGTGCTTCTATCACATAACATATATGTAAGTTTGTGGCTGTAATGTTTAAAGGTGTGGAAAATGAAAAGAGCATGAATAATGTTTCAAGGCTCTGTACATGTCCATACTATCCAAATACCAGTTGACTACCCTTACCATTCAAAGACCCCTCTATTATTCAAAGATCAATCCGCACCACCCATACTATTGTAAAGGGTCCTTTATATAGCCATGTCACTCACTCATGTTAGTCCTCACAAGGTGTATGTTTCATCATTTGCATAAAAGCGATACTCTCTGCAATGTTTAGTGTATGTTTCTCTCTTCTTGTGCTCTTACTGCAGTAGAGATGCCTTATAAACGACTTCATAGCTTTAAAGACACATTCCAGACTCCCTTGTCCCATGCGCCTCTCCTCCATTTCATGCAGAGAGTTGTAAATGCTGTAGCACATCTCAAAAACGTACCATTTATTTCAACTGGATTCCTCCATGACTTTGCAAAAAATTGGTCGCATGGCCGTCCCTGTACCTCAAGGCTCCAGAAATAAGTCAACCCAGCACACCACAGGCTTGTTCTTGCTAGGGGTGCTGAGAAAGAGAGGTACCCATGTGACACATTTGAACTGTTCCTTTAAGGGCACATATACCAAAAGTTTAATAGACATTAGATAGGATTGCAGGGACCAAAAGAGTTGGGAAGGGCATGTTATGGTGCAGCTTTATGAGTCATGGGTATTCTCTGCTGTGGTCAGAGACAGCTGTGGAACAACTGGCTTGCCATGGTCACTCACATTGAGAGCTGCAAGGGACAGAATTAGCTGTTAAGACTGCTTTTTTGCATGGTCCTGGAGGAATACAATTTAAACGAAGGGGAACATTTTGAAACCCTGCTGCAGTTTTTACCCAGAACTGCAGGAAATGGCAGAGAGGCACATGAGACAAGCATCAGGCGAGCTGCTTCCTGCCTTATTGTTGCCACTGGGTTTACAGTCCCTGTAAAAGAACTGCCCCGTCCTGATACCCTGCAAAGGCACATGAAAGAAAATACCTGTAAGCGGGTTGTTAGAGACATTGGATGACAAACAGGTTGCCTATGATCCCTATGGCACTGAAGATGCCACACATACAGGACCTATTTAAATAATAAAATTGTGGCTGTTCAACAATCAAAATTCCTTTATTCCATAGTCAGTACAATGTTTCAGGCCACCTGGATCTCTTCTTTAATGTTCCTGTAGAAGGGGCCCTGCTGAATATGGGTTAAAACAAACATTCCTGTTATATGCCAGAGGACTTCCCATTGCAATATAATAATGCAGAAACAGGAGCTGATAGGGCTGTTAGGGGTGATGCGCTCATGTGACCACGAACAGACTATCTGTGTGGCCAGCGGCCAAACCTATCAGCACTGGCCCTGGAGACTAATGGGCTGCTCCATGGCTTCTGTAGAAGAACACCTGGAAAAGGTAAGTTTCCGGGCGGATGTTTTTTGTTTTACAGATGGCAATGCGCAACTGGCAGGTCACGCTGCTCAGCTGATGTATAGTAAAGAGGTACTATAATTTGACCATAGTTTCTCTTTAATTATTTGTTTTATTGTATATGACAGTGTAGCCAGGCAGTGGGAAAAGCAAGCAGGATGCTCAGCTGCATAGCTCGAGGCATCACCAGTAGGAAGACGGAGGTTGTGATGCCGCTGTATAGAACCCTGGTAAGGTCACAGCTAGAATACTGTGTGCAGTTCTGGAGACCTTACCTGCAAAAAGACATTATTCAAATAGAACGTGTCCAAAGGCGGGCAACGAAAATGGTGGAAGGACTTAAACTTAAAACTTATCAGGAGAGACTTAAAGAAATTAATTTGTACAGTCTGGAGGAAAGAAGGGAGGGGGGGGGACATGATTGAGACCTTTAAATATGTGAAAGGATTGAATAAGGTTCAGTAGGGAAGTGTTTTTAAGAAGAAGCTTAATGATAGAACAAGGGGGCACAACCTGAAGCTAGTCGGGGGGAAGATCAGGATCAATGTTAGAAAATATTATTTTACTGAAAGAGTAGTAGATGCTTGGAACAAACTTCCAGCAGAGGTAGTTGAAAAATCAACAGTGACTGAATTTAAACATGCCTGGGATAAGCACACATCTATCCTAAGATAAAGAGTACATACAGTATACACATAAGGGCCGACTAGATGGACCGTATGGTCTCCTTCTGCCGTCAATCTTCTATGTTTCTATGTTTCTATGACTATTTGTTATAGTGCGGGTAGGTTGGAAGCGGGGGTCATTAAAGAGTATAAGTCTGACCTATAGTCACAATAATCTACAGCATCGCTTTGGGCATCTGCATACAGATATTCCAGTTTGGGACGCCTATCCGCAGGTATTATTAGTATTGTACCATCTTCAGTGGCACTGTACAATGCATGTAGCTCCTTCAAAAAGTGATCAGGTACACAATCCTTTATTTTGTTGCATGTTGCTCTTCAAACTCAATAAGATATCCCAAATTCCCAAAGAGCCTGAGCTTCTCCATATATTTGGCATACTCCTTTGGCCAGTGACGGATCAAGGCCAAAAATCCACTTGGGGTTTCACTGGCCCCAGCCAGCCCACAGCATCTATACTAAACCCCCAGTGAGTTTCTTGGACCGGGAACAAGTGCAGTCTACTGCTGAGGCCATAGCATTGCCGGGATAGACCACAGGCAGGGGTTGATATGCCCACATTAAATTAATGATAGTATTGTCCCTACAATACTATAGCTTCAGTAGCATCAATTTAATGTGGGCAGTTGTTATTGATGTTGAAGTTATTATTGATTGGGGGCCAGAACGTGGGCTGGAGTTTCTGGTGGCTCTGATGGCTGGTGGTGGTGGGGGGGGGTGGGATTTGGTACTGTCGGTCTGGGTACAGGATGGGCTGGAGGAGAGACAAAGGGAGCAGGGATTGGATGGAGCTGTTATAAGCAGCACACAAAGCAGTGCAGCCCACCGTGAATTCTCCCAAGTCTCTCGATGGTCAGTCCGACCCTGCCTTAGCCCACTTGTAAAACACAGCTTTCAGTTTAGCTCTGCCTCTTTGGTATCACCACTGGCTATCTGGAAAGAATAATCTAGGAATTGCTCCTCTCAGGGGCCCCTTAACAATTTGCTATAGTAGTAGACTAGTAGTATAATACTGTAGCAAACGTACAAATATTTCTGTATGGCTTTTCATATGGAGCCCCATAACATTTATTTTGCTGAAATTATTAATTAAAATCATATCTAAATATACACTATCACGCAGCAGTTACTGCAAGAAAAACAAAACATAAAGAGAAAAACACAGGAAAATTAGTGATCACTGCACAGCTTCCTGCTGCCTAGTAAGCAGATGATCCGATTTCAAAACCACCGCAGGAGTTCACAGCTCACCACATCTTGGCAGCGCTTCTCCCGATGATCTACCAGAGCAAAGCACTCGCAGGAACTCAAAACCCCATTGCAGAATGATGGTAAAGCGCAGTAAACATTAAAACCTGAAAGACGATAATATAATTACTGTACAACACACTATAATTATATTGTTATTTTTTATTAGGAACAAAAATAGAGATGATCCATGGTAACATCTACCCTCCAAATACATAGTACAGACTTTTAAATGTCATCTTTCATCAGAAAGCAATAAAGCCCCAGAACAAATAAATAATACTACTACTAATTCTAGGTTTCAAATGCATCTTTGTGTCTCGTGGATAATGTTTGGGAGTTACTTATTACGGGGATTAGAGATTTAAGACAGGAAACTCCAAATCAGATCTTTTAATCTAGACCTGAATAGAGTGAGATTATTTTGGCAACCCAGTTAAAAACCCTACCATTGTTTGTGTCCATAGGGGATTTGGACTTTGGTCCTGACCAAAATAAATGCGGGGGCTCAAAACCCCTTTCTAGCAAAGTTAGGCCCTTATTTATGAAGGAATAGCGACAGGTAGCGACTAGTGAGCGGGCGGTAATGACGGGCCCCGCCACGAGAACGCCGGCTCCCCACCACAATCACACATTTATCAAGCCAATCCTGCTTAGCGACTGAGATAGCGCCATATAGCGACTCATTCATCATTATTCCAGCCTCGCCCACAGCGCCAGCGTCCGACCTTGAACAGCTGACCTCTCGCTACCTGGCGCTCTCCAATGCATTTCAATGGAACAATCTTTAAATATTCATAATTAATTGTTATTATTTTTTTTTTTTAAATGTAAAAAAATCCTGTGACCATTTCTGCCATTTTAGATAATTTTTTTAAGGTAAAAAAAATAAAAAAAAAATTGTACAGAATTAATATTACAGGTCTGATATTAATGTACTCATATTACAAAATTATTTAAAAAACTTGTTTTTCTTGGTTTCCAAAAATATGGTTGTTTGGGGGTTAAAAAACTACTTTTAACCCATCGCCGCCAGCGCTCTGGGGTATAAACATGCATTTTACAGTGCGAGAATTTTTTGAGTGTGATTTTTTGATGAATATGGTGGGAGCCGGTCGCTAGGGCCAGACGCTATCATGCGCTCCCATACAGCGCGGAACCTGTCAAATAGCGACTCCTCACCCAATATTCAACATTACGGCAAACCGACTATCAACTACTGAACAACGGCCAAGCACAGCGACAACTAGCGGGCGCTCTGAAAATGCCGCTACATTCTCTCAATTGTCGCTACCTGCCGCTATTAATGAATCGGCCTCCCCATTGAATTAGCCTCCTGATTTATCAAGCACTTCTGCCAGACAGTGCCACACTGGTGCAAATTAAAGTAAAAAACATATTTTTCTTCACACTTGTGCACACTGCTGCACTACAAGAACGACATTTACTAGAACATTAGCAGAATAATCATATCACTCCGCAAAATGTCAGCGGTGTCTTGAAGGCGCAGAACTAGCATTACCACTCTATGTGAGTGGAAAGTTCCAGCGCCCTCCACACATCGGACACCACTGATTGTGGGGCGTTTGCCTGAAAGCACGAGCGCCCCTCAATTGTGAAACCAGCCTAAAACTTTCAGACTCAATTTGTATTGAAATATTTAAGACATTTGAAACAATTCTTATTCTTTATAAATTGATTAACATGTCCCTACCCATCATCTAGTTTGGTGGAATTCTTTTCACATGCAGTGTATAGATGCCTTGTCTTGCCATGCAGAATTCTATTACTGGACTACTTTTGCAATGGATTTCCAGCAGCAGAGCCAAAGCCAGCAGCACCATTGTCCTCACTGGGTCCTTCATTGGAAACATGTCTTTTAATATTTAGCACACATAAATTAGTGCTAAAATGCTCAGGAACTATGTCTGCATTTGTACCTTGCCACTTGCTCCAAGATAGTTTTCTATATGACCCAGCTACCACCGAAGCTCAAGGTAGCTGGCGGGTCTAGTATTTGAAAACCTGGAGCACTCTACAGGAACTTGTCTTCTTTGCTCTAAGAACGCTCCTAAATTATGTTGCAAAACGTTGGGTTCGTAGTGTCAAATAAAATTTTGACCCTATGAAATGATGAAAACTTACTATATAACCTAAATGTACTATACTATTGTTCCTTCACTATACCTTATTGTACCTTACTATTGTAGTTTACAATACAACCTAATGTACTATGAACCTTCCAATCTTGAGAAATCCATGTTGATTCCATATCTTGCTTTAAATAAATATATAAAGCCTGTCTAATTGGAATAATCAACGCTAGCCCTGGAAGTTCACACACACACACACACACACACACACACACACACACAGTCCTTTTACATAAACAGGATTTTAGAGAATGACGAAGGCCTTTCTCTTTAATGAGATTCCATTGACCTAATCAGGTGGTCTTCTGTAGCCTACACAGTTCTAGGTTTTCATCCCACTGGGACAGCCAACATGGTGGCACCTCGAATATTTGCAAAAGGTCAAGGTTAGAAGTAACTGTCTGTAATGAGTAGTAACTGATTGCAAAACATAGACCACCATTCTTCTCCAAGAGCCACAACAATGATGGTGGGATTGTAGCAGAGCTGCGGAGGAATATCCCCCTAAAAAAATGCATTTGTAAAATTAATTTTAAATAGTGTTGGTCTGTTTTACAATGTTTTTATCTTTACTGTGAAGTTCAGGAGCTGGAATGATTGTAACTAGGGATGAGCGAACCGGTTCGAACGAACCGGAATTTGCTCCGAATTTCAGGGAAAATTCGATTCGGCACGAACCCGAATTTTTTTTGGTTCGTGCCGATCAAATTTTCCCTGAAATAAAAAAAAATAAATGCCGGCATGGTGGGAGCGGGCAGGCCGGCTACGCTGTCAGCGCCCTCTGATGACGCGCCCTCTGTCACCTGCATGGTCGGAGCGTGGAGGCCGGCACCGCTCTCATGCGCCCTCTGATGACGCGTCCTCTGATGACAGCTGAGAGCGGCGCCGGCCTCCACGCTCCGACCATGCAGGTAAGTGTTTGCTTTTTAAAAAAATGCCGGCATGGTGGGAGCGGGCAGGCCGGCTACGCTGTCAGCACAGCCGGCCTGCCCGCTCCCACCATGCCGGCATTTTATTTTCAGATGAGCGATTCGTGAAAGTTCGATTCGGGCGAACCCGAATTTCTTGGGGAAATTCGGCGAATCGCCCGAATCGAACTTTCAAGAAGTTCACTCATCTCTAATTGTAACTAATATTGCTGTCTGGATTCAGGTCGAGTTAATTTAGACATATAAAAATGTCTGGGGGAAGTTATAACCCCCATTTTTAGCATTGTCCATGTAGCCTACCACGCTGTTATAAATACTATTACAATGTGATTGATTAAAAATTTTTGTTTTTTATTGAATTCACTGGCTAAAAAATGTTTTTCTTTTTTATCTTTAAAAAAGTAATCACATGAATACTTCAAAATGTATACAATACATGGTTCAATTCCATACAGTCTCCTGGGATTCATTCATAATCTTCAAAATTACAAGTGTTGGGCATACTAGTTTCGCCTTTCGTGGCTTCCTCGGTGCCCTTGTCACTTTAAATACATAGAGACAACATATATATATGGGTATATTTTTTAAATGAATACAATTATATTTACAATTTTACATTATGAATATTCATTGTACCTGTGTTTCATGTCTTCCAAACATTATCTCTCAGAATAGGATGTTCCAAGGAAAATATTCTTAAAAGCCATTATACAGTTCTTAGTATATTCCCTCTTAATGTGAGAGTTTTGATGGACCCTATAGAATAATTATTGTATTAAGCATTAGTTATTTAGGAAGCAGTATCTTGCTTAAGGATATTTTATCTGTAGCCTACCTTTTGCCTTAGTGGGAAGCTTTTGTGAGAAAAACAGATAGCTTTCTTGCATGTCACAATGGCTGCGGCTAAATTTGACCCAAATTTTGCTGACATAGTTTAGGTCCATTCTATCAGAAAAATTAAGCCAGCTCTTTTTTTTAATAAAATGTTTAATGCCAGTCAATAATCTTTGCAGGATGGTAAAGGTCCCGCTTTGCCCAACTAATGTATTCAGCATATATAGGATGTCACTTGTAACTATAGAAAAATACCTGTATATCTATACGTCTGAGCTCAGGCATGTATTATGAGACAGCAAAATAGGCAGGGTTGTGGGTGTATTAAAGTGGACCCACAGTACACCTGAGAAGACAAATCTGTCACTACTGGCCAGACATCCGCTCACCTACCTGAACACCCACATTAGTAGGTGCAAGCTAATTCAGTGCTGCTGCAGCTAAGGGAACATAGTATTACGTTCCCACAATAAGCATGGCACCATTGACATCCATAAACATTTCCTGTTGGTAGATCTGGTCATGTGATAAAATAAGCAGTTTTTCAATGTGAATTGGCTGGGCCTTTTTGTGAATGTTTGTGGTCACATGATATCCAATGGGGGATCATCACCCGTCTCATTCATCACTAGTAATATTTCATAGTAATTATTTGTATAGGGTGGAAACACTGTGAAATGGGAATATATTGGGTGGGATTTTTTTCATGGTCAGCGGGAAAATGAATACAACATGCATAAATTAGTGGAAGTGGAAGTGGAAGTCCAGTCTCTATGTAATTCTCCCCTGCTTTGCCACCCCTTGACGCAGGCAGGATGGGGGGGGGGGGTTTACTAAAAAATAAATGTCTTTCCTCACCCGGGATACAGTGCTGTTACCCCAGCATCTTGGGTGCAGCCATCTTGGAGACAATGCACCAATTGGCAAGTCTGTCACTCAATCTCGTGCAGCAGTGTGACTGTACTTGTCATTCACTTAAATCCAATGTAAGTCAGTACTACGGCTGCCATGTAGAGTCCTGCTGCTTGCCAGAATCAGGGGAGGAATGTGATAATCAGGTAAATGGTTTAATTATTTTAATGCCTAAATTAAGCTTAGCACATGGAGAGTGCAGGGTTTGTGGTGTTACAAAAAGCTTGGAGTTCCTCTTTAACTAGCAGTTGCCCCATTATTTGTAATACGTAAATGCAGCATCTCTAATCATTGCCATTTATATAAGGGAAAAGCCTTAGAAGATTCTATAACTTAAAAGGACAGTCCAGGCAATAACAATAATAAGTCAGCAAGCAGCTCAACTGAAGCCTGTCCCATGTGCCTCTCCATTTCCTGTAGTGCAGGGTAGAAGCCATAGCAGGGCTCCAAAGTTTGCTGTCCTTTCAATTCCATTCCTCTGGAATCACAAAAAAGTGATCTAACAGCCACTCCGCCCCATGGAGCGCTCAGCAAGTCAGAGCGGTCCCGCAACTGTTTCTGACCAGAGCAGACTAATAAAGCTGTGTCATGACATGCCCTTCCCAGCTCAGCTACGACCCAGAGATTGAAGCGAAAAAAACAGCGTCCCTCAGAATACATAGGATATGTACATATAATCCTAGTTTTTGAGATGCTTTGAAATGGCTCATTTTACTCTGCTCCAAAAGGGGAATAAGGTGGGAGCATGTATCTGAACATAAACTTTACACATTATAGCCTATCTAGACTTTTAGACTCCAGGACTTGTTGGAAGAAGACCACAACCCTGACAATAGTCAAAAAGACTTA
Source organism: Gastrophryne carolinensis (assembly GCA_027917425.1). NCBI lineage: Eukaryota > Metazoa > Chordata > Amphibia > Anura > Microhylidae > Gastrophryne > Gastrophryne carolinensis. Next base: position 75,125,511 of record CM051240.1, read on the forward strand.
CCATATACTCACCTTGTTGCTGGATCCCACTACAGTGCACAGTGGCAAAGCGTGCTCCATTTCCTGGGGGGGGTATTCCAATTTAGGATGCCTCACAGTTGTAATCACAGGCGAACCTCTTACATACCACAAGCCACGAACCAGTGCTGTATTCAGACTCAGCACAAGTATCTACTGCTCCCCCTTGTTCACTATCAACCACTTCCTGCTGGCTTCCTGCCTATGACTGTCCATGACCAGGTCTTGTCTGTGGCCTTCTCCAAAACAATGCTACGGTTATTGACCACGTCCTGCGCATGATCTTTGCTGCATATTTTGACCACGAATTGCATACGGCTTGCCCACTTTCTTCGCCACAAACTTTGAGCACATCTTACCTGCCCATGACATTTGCTTCGATTTTGGACGATGACTTTCCTGTCAAATTGCCCACAACCTATGCTGCAACGTTGGGTCTTTGGCTAAAGCAGTGCCATAACTAATGTCTTCAGCCGCAGGGCTTGCTTAGGTATTACGCATGTCCAGTTGCCAATTATCTTGAAAAGGCAGTAGAGGACAGTTATGCTGTTACTAGGGACCAGGGGATGCAGTGACTCCACTGGCTGAAAGCCCACTTTGAAATGCCAATGAAGGAGCATCAGGAGCCAGGAAGACATAACTATCCACCACAGAGCATGACATAGGAGAAAGATGCATAGGTCATAGTTTCACGTTTTGCAGCATCTCAACATTGCTCGTAATAATAAACAAAGTTAGGGGTCTATCATATGTAAAATGTAGCAGCTGACAGCCATTGATCATCCATGTCTAAAGTACTGGCATTATTCCAGGTGCAGTTGAAGGTATCCACAGTGAATTCCAATCTGCCTAAACTTGACCTTTTCTAATATGCATGTTAGCTGACTACAGGGAAAGAGGGTCCTGGGTAAAATACATGTGGCTTATCTCATTCCTGCTGTGACACGTACCCCTGGGAATGTATGTAAGAGCATACCTCATACACATCAGCTTGGCTATTTTTTTAGAGAACGAGACAATACAGGCCAAACTGCCAGAGTTGATCCTGTGCAACTGGCACATCTGATTGACAGGCCAGTAGTGGTGTCCCAGGACAATAACCCATAGCTGGAAATACAGAAAGATTATGTCTTGCTTTTTTAGAACCCCCATTTTTTTCAGAAATTGAACAAGCACTTTGTTCTTAAAACAGCTTATCTCTTTGGCTGAAGATTAGAGGGAAAACGTTGGTATGTATCATAGCACTGGCATTTTTATGACATGTTTCTATCAAGCCAAAACACAGATAAGAGATGTGTCTTGAAAACAGCAAAATTGGACTGTTCTGTCATTTTTTCCTGTTCAACACATAACCCAGCAAATTGAAAAAATACGTGTTGAAATAATAGAGGTGGCACCTAAAAAGGATGTCTTCCTGATGTTCCTTCCCCCTATGCTAGAGACATAACATCTGTTCCTGAAAGCATCTTACATTCAGATTTTAAGATGATCTCTTTAAAAAAAAGCAATTACAATTTGCAGCAAATAATTGTCTTTATAGTAATATATGGCTCAAAAAAGATATACTTCAATCAATGGGGGGGAGGGGGGAGTCCATAGGGAGAGACCAAAAAATCATGGCTGGCCACTCTGCTTTGGAACTGAATGTAGTCCCCAACATGTAGCTCACCTCCCCCCAATCCTGTGTCAGAATTCATTTCTTCTGTCAGTACACTGATACTCTAAATCCCCTTCAATTCCTGCCTCCCGAGTCACCCCCAGCTCCTCCCAGTCCCACTTTACTCCCCAGTCAAGACATCCCAGTCCATGTCCTGCCCCTTTAACACTGTACCCTCTGCATTAAAACTGGAGGGGACCATTCCAACACCTGCCCTAACAATACTAAAAAAGTAGCTTTAAACCTTTACCTGCCAATCTAGTCTGTTGGTAGCCTATTTTAACCATGTTGCCGTATATATGCTTAACTGTGATTTTTGCAGTAATTTCCAGAAAATGTGTATATATACATATATATATATATTCAGGCGGGGACATGAAATGTCGTTTGTCATTTTTTCACTGCTTTCTAAATTATTTTGGGTGAAGTATGTAGTTATGAATATTGTAGGTTTTTTTTTTTTAAATAAAATGTAAGATTTTTAAGAAAACCATATTGCGTATTAAAGCCCCATTCCTCCCGATTATAATGGTACCAATGGTGTGGGGGACCCCACACCTTTTTAAATTAAGGGCTTAAACCCTTAAAAATAATTAGTGGGTTCCCTGTTCTCCAGCAAAACCAGGCTGAGTGCAAGCTATGCGGGCTGGTAGACCAGCCCTGATGGCTATCAGCCTGCATAGTCCACATCTGGCCATTTGTGCACCTCCCCGGCCTTTGGGGAAGCAGGTAATGGAGTGGGGGGGTTAGACAAGTCACCCGCTTGCTGCCCTGTGAACTGGTATAGGAGTCTCAATGATCCATTAATAGTTCTCAAGAAGATTAGTGTAAAAAAACCCAAACACTTGTAAAATTCATATATTATTAAGTTTTTTGGACTACTTACTTCCTTCCATCAATGATTGCTGCTGTCCTGGACTGTCTATCACTGCTCTGACACCTGGAAGTGATCGGCGAAGCTGGGATCAGTGTCCTCTCTCCCGCACCTGGCTTCTGCAGATCAATCCAGCTTTGGCTCTCCCACTGCAGAGGAGCCTTTTGTACTGGTGTAGTGTGCTGACATCAGCAGCCGGCATGTGGGGTAGAGAATTGCTGTTCTCCTCCCTGCTGAAGACCTTGGACTAGGGATCGGAGGCCTGCTGGGAAAGAGGAGACTCCCAACATTGAATTACCCTTTTAAAGGGTAAAGAATGCTCATATTCACCTTGCTCATAATCTGTCCCTGCAGATTTGGTTGAGATTACCGGTGGCCCGGGGGGTTTCACACAGTGAGGCATCCGTCATGTGGGCATGGAACAGCATGTCAGGGATGCGACCAGCTGGTTGCACCTTGTCACAGCCGGGGGCATGGCTTCGGCCCTGGAAAAGCCCAGTTTTCTTTGAAAACCAGGCCACTGTTGGAGCAACAGCAGTGCCCGACTTCTCGAAAACGGGGGGGCCCTACACATTTACTTTGCTGCTTCCAGTGCCTCCCTCTGTCCACAAACTGAAGCCTTAGGCTCTTATCAGGTTGATGCCCCCTTCCTAGCGGTAGACTAGAACAAAGCCCCAGCTCACTCCAATGCCACGTGAAGCCCTACACAACGAGAAGACCTTTGAATGTGCCTGGAGAATTACTTTAAAACTCAAAAGAAGAAGTGGACTGGGAGAAAATCGTTATACTTGCACATAAATATTTGATTTTCACCAAAATCCAGGATCTGAATTTCAAGTATCTCTCACCTTAGTAGTACTATACACCTTCTAAATTGCACTCCATGTTCCAGATGCAAGAGCAACACATACCATATTATTCCATATTTTTGGATGTGTGAAAAAAAGCTCCTTCTTTGAATACTGTAGCAGAAATTATTCAGGAAATGACAGGATCTTGAACCACTGTAGACTCATCTCTTTTACTTCTCCATCTAACCAAAAGTTCTGTAACAAGTTATAAAGAATCCATACTCCCTCATTTAGTGAATGCTGCAAAGGCAGTAATACCTACGTTATGGAAACAGAAAACACCTCTGACTATTAAAGATTGGTTTAAGGATAATCAGGTGGTGATGGAAATAGAGAAACTTACATGTCACTTCGACTGAAACCTGCCCAACCTCACTCTGCTTTTCATTCGGAGACTTGCAAAGAAGTATATTTGGGAGATACCCCTCCTCACCCCTTCCTTCCCTCCTCCTGACCCCAGCCTTTTTCCCCTAACTTCAGTCCCATCACCCATTCCCCCCCTTTTTACTGTTCTCACTCCTTCCTATAGTCTCCTTCTTATACTGTAGGTCATATAATTACATATGAAAGGTAGAGCAGTGTGCAATCTAAAATTGAATGAGATTTTACTTAACAACTAATGATGTCCGTAGAGCTGATCATCAATACAATTCCAGTTATTATCAGAGATGACTCAGTGACTAATCTGCTTCGTTTATATCATAAAGATAACCATTATCTGCATATATAATGCATGTAATAACCACTGCATTACACTCTGTATCTAACGGTGATTATATGCACCTGCAATAAGTTGACGGACTTGCAGGTCCAACCTAATTGTATCTGAAAAACCTTCATAAATAAAGGATCTATATGCAGAAAGACACGGTGGGATCTGAAATGAGCATGATGACAACTGAATGACATTAAATGCTTTGACACTAATTAACCCAATACGTTAGTAAAAAGTTAACCTTGTTCATGAATGATTTCCAAAGTATCTTAACTAAAATCTACAAATATTAAAGCCAACTTTACAACACCACTGGAATAAATTGAGATTAATGTATTTATAAATTCACTCACAAGATCACAAACATATGTTAACACCGCCCTCTAACAGTGACGGGCCATTATCAAAGTCCTGTATTTAGACAGAGCCAGTGCTGCTAGCCTAGGGGACTGCTGGTACAGGTTTGTACCACATTATTTGACTTTGCTGAAGAATTTGCACTGTAAATAATTTAGTCTGGAATTCACGGGGAACTAGCTGTATCTGGAATTCATTTGTGAGAGCCCAAGTACAGATTAATACAAGGGAAATGGAAAAAAAAACTACAAAGAAATGTATTAGGTCAGGTCTCACAGGTAAAAACCAAATCCAGAATATATATTTCTATACATTTATATGAGTGCGCATTCTGTTAAGCAAAGAATTTGATAAACTTCATTAGAGGTTTTTTTTAAAGCTACAGTCCAGTCAAAATGACCCTACTACCTTCTCTTCTTCAATTCAAGTACTCCCAACTTTCAGACCAATCCATTAGGGATAGATGGCAATAGCAGAGATAGGGGGCCTTAACAGCATAGATGGCTTATCCAAGTCTAGCTCATTGAGCAGCTTACAGGGGACACATTCTCCACCCACATGTACAAGGCGAGAAGGGCAGTCCGAAGAAAATCTGCTGCCATATCTGTAATTTATTACCTGTGATGCTGTTATACTTCTATGTGTTTGAGGTCAGGTGACCACCTGAATATAAAGCTTTCTTGGAAAGATGAGGGAGGGTAGCATTTGAGATCCAGACCCAAGTTGTAATTAAACGCTGGTGTGCCTATTGACCAACCGGAATTTAGAAGTGAGTATTTTTCTTGATGGGCATCCTAAACCAGAGTAAGGGCTTAAACAGCCCTGATGGGACTTTCTGTCTGCTTTACATGAAAACCCTCTTTTTGGCAGGTTTTTGGATTAGGATTGTGCCAACAGGCCTGTGATTTACTTTTCAGCATGCTGTTTCCATGATTCATATATTCCTGGGACTCTGTTTTGCTACAGTGGAACTAGTTTTCATGGCCTTGAGTAAAAACAATGGACTACAGGTGAAGTTACAGGTAAAGGTGAACACTTTAGCAGCTTTGGCTAAGTCTAAGCAGCCTAAAGGCCCATCCAGCTGAGAACCCGCCATTAACCCTTTTTCTACTAGAACACAGAACAAAGACTGTGATCCTTCCAACCTGAAGAAGTTGAATTTCAGCAGAATGGGTTCAACTTCTTACCCATTAGCAATGGTTGATTAGCAATCTAGAGTGTGGAAGTCTATGATATACTTGAAATCAGCACTTTGGTGCACATACGGTAAACAAATTGTTGCTATGGAAAACTGTTTTCTTTTATAACACAGAGTTGCAAACAAATAGAAAATTAAATAAATAACAGATCAGCATAGCACATTAAAGACACAATTTTGCCACACAATAATGGAAACTTTTAAAAATGCAATTGAAATTACCTATACCTAAACCTATATCACAGCCAAGAGACAGGATTTCCCTGCACCCTCAAGCTCAGCCTTATGTCATCTATTCCCTTTAGGGTCTACACTTGACAGCTGACCAAAAGCCACAGCACCTCTTATGGGAGATAAAAAACGAAAGTTGATGGATACCTCATCTAGGGTAGTAGTGTCTAATAGAAACATAGAAGGTTGAAGGCAGAGGGAGACCATATGGTCCATCTAGTCTCTCCTTATGGATATGCTGTATGTACTCTTTATCTTAGGATAGATGTGTGCTTATCCAAGGCAGGTTTAAATGCACTTACTGTCGATTTTTCTTCTACTGAAAGTTTGTTCCAGACATAATGAGAGTAATGGGTAATCTACATATAAGGGGTAATTTACGAATGGATTCACCAGCATCTGCCACGTATCCGCCGGGTTTACGCATTTAACAACTAAAATTTTGCATGTTCCGCCAGTGATGTCCATGTTTTTTTGCATTTACTTCTACTTCATTTTGCCTCGTTGAGTGCTGGCAAATACTTTTGCATTTGCCACCTTTTAGTGGCGAACCCCTAGGAATCAATATTATTTAGGGAGAGATTGTCACTTTAGGTTTTTTTAGCAACTTTAACTTATTTTTCAAGAGTAAACATTAGAAAGTTACCCAGTATATGAAAAACAACTATATAATAACAACTAAATAATATAACCATAATAATAATGTTTTTACATGACTTTTATATTTTCAAACAAACTTTTTTTAAGCTTTTCAAACAACCCAGACACTCCCAATATACCCCACATATTTTCTGAGACCCCTTCAATGCTGACATATGCTATAAAAGTGTGTTTTCAGCAAGATTTCATGTTTTTTTGCTAAATAATTCAGCATATCGCCAACATTTTCCAAACCACCTTTTGATGTAAAAACCAGTGAGTTTTACCAGCTAATTGCAGCAAAAACACAGCAAAATGCATTGCAAAAGTCTATAATCACTGGTGTTCGCTGCAGTAAGGTTTGCTTACTCTCTGGTCTGTCACATGTACGTCAATACTTTCATGTCAAGTAGGGAACATATTAAATCACCCCCATAGTAATCTAGGGTAGGACTGATTTCCGGTGGGTTCCCACCAAATTGTACAATGTAACAAGAAATTTGGAAAAACAAGGGTCCAGAGCTTATGCAGATTCAGTTCGTACTAGGTAAAAGGAGATAATTTGTAATACCACCCTAAATCACAATAATATACTGTATGTATTCAAGTGCTTAGTATATCAGAACAGTGCAATAGTGGCTGTGCATATACAGTGCATAGATAGATAGCAAGAGTAATAAAGATAATTGGACATTGTTGTAAAACAAATAAAAATATAATTGATATTCCCTCCTCCGGCTCCCAGCATCACCCCCGCTGTCAGTCTGACCCTTGAGTTGGGTTAACAGTTCCTACAGCAGATGCCCCCCAAATGTGTAGTGAAGAGGGACACAGGTCCCCATACTACTTTTGAACTGGTAAAGGGTTCAAAGGACTCCTATACCAATTCAAAGGGCAGGGACCTGCATGACATTCTGACAAGTGGTTTACCCATACTCCCGGCCCCATTACCTGCACTCCTAATGGCCAAAGGGTTGCAGAGGAGCTCGGTGCCCCTCAACAAGGGCTGGCAACTACTAGTGCCAGAGGCCGGCAGTTGGCCCTGGAGTTGGGTTACCATCTCCTCTGTCTGGCGCATCGGGGTAGCAAGCCTAAAGGGATGGGGTTATCCTTTTTTGTTGGGGGGTGGGGGTCATTCCAGAAAAGCATGGCACAGGTCTTGCTCTTCCAGGGGTACTGTCTATCTACCCCAATTTCTCACTCCCTTATCTAGTCACAGGAGTGCTGAAAAGCACCACACCTATGCTGAAAGGCATAGGGGCTGGTAGGTTGCCAGGGCTGGAATCTGTTCAGTCTCTGGGCTACCACCCTTTTGTCTGGTGTGCCAGGCTTGTAGCTGATAGGGAAGAAGGAACATGCTTTAAAAAAACTCAATAAAGGGCGACTTTGGGATTAGGTTTATAAAAACTTGAATAGCCTAACACATTCGGCTTAACAGCCTCTCAATCGAATATGGGGCTGTTCATCTCGTCACTAGTACTTCGCTTCCTGCAACATCTTCTACCTTTTTCAATGTAACACGTATACTGTCTCACACAGAACATCAGGCATACCTCATTTTGGCCCAACATATAAAGATAGCCTACGACACTGTTTCGATACACGTGACCCAGGGGATACTCAGCAGTGTTCAGAACAACAGACGGGGTCTGTCTGATTGATATGGTATATTATTTTAACAGTGAAACTTTATCCCCTCTTGCGTTCAAAGTGCTATGATGCCTGTTGCCTACTTGTTTTGGTGCTATTTATCATCCCACCCCCCGGGGGTACTTGGAACTTCCTGTCATTAGGGGGTTCTTGGCGTAAAAAGGTTGCGAACCACTGGCCTATGAGACTGAAAATTACCAGCTAACCCCTATACATGTGAAGAATGACAAGAGCATTCCATGAGATATAATTAGATCAACACTATACCAAATCTTCTCCAGAAAGGTTAAAGTTTTGAAAGCCTTTTTTCTACTTTTACCCAGACATAGACTGTACTGCGTGTTACTAAATAAGTTCACAGAACTTTTCCTGTTCCAGTAACACTCGGCGTCTTTTAAGTATGGCAGAAGAGATTGTTCTGCAACTGTCTCGTCGTGTCTTTCAGCAGTTGTACACGGAATTTGTCTTACATGCATAAGCCGATTAGAATACCAAGCTCATTATCCACAGTACTTATAGTATTGGATATAGTTAGCGCCTTAATGTTAAAGTTATTAAGCCAAGCATACACTACATATCCAAAAATACAGGAATACTCCTAAGGGTTTGGCTAATTGTTAGCCAATAATTACTAACAGGTGCATAAAATCAAGCCTACAGTTGTGCAATACGGCAAATATTATTAGTAGAATGGATCAACATGAAGAACGCAGTCATTGGAAACCACCTTTCTAACATATCACATTCCCAGCTTGCCAGGTCTGAACAATAGTTAGCTTTGTTATTGGAAATGTCTAGGAGCTTTGACGGTTCAATCACAAGGCCACACAAGCTAACAGAATGGGCCTCCCAAGTGCCAAAGCTCAATATGCTTAAAGCAGACCTAAAATCTCCTTGCCAATGCTACCAGGGAGGAAACCTAAAGACAGCTCTCCCTCCTGATGAAGCTGCTTTTACCGAAACGTTGAGGGTTCCAGTTGTCATTCCAATTTAGGGACACTGCCACTGTCTTGACTTGTATTTGCTTTGTTAACTTTTGGTATCCCTGATAACTCACTGCTCATGTTTATGCATGAATACATGATTTTGATGTTATTTAATGCTGTGCCATCACCCTACTCTTGTACTTCTACAATGCTGTCAAGGTTTGTTCTGCTAACCTTTGTCACTCCTATCTGTTGTGGCTACAGAACTACATTACATGCCCGTGCTGGTGCCATCTACTGCTCCTTTTGACAATTACTGAATATTGTGATTTATACTGTTGTTAAGCCAGTACTACTGTATAATATGGCTTACCCTAATAAAAATGTGTCACTTCCTGCATAACATAAAGACCCACGCCGTCTTGCTGCTCAGAAGCCCAATAAACTCAACTTCTGATGGGTGACCAGCCACTGTTTCTTACCAGTGCTGCAGCTGAACCTGACCATTAGGGGGTGCATGGAGCTGCAATATACAGCAATAAAAGGCATTTCCGGAGGGGGGTGGGTAAGTGAGCCATCAACCCCACATAGGATACATTTTTGTGCAGAGAAATGCTATTATAAGCTGTTTAGCTTTAGAGCTCTCATTTTCAGAGAGCGCACCCACATTGGTATTGCGCAGGAATCAGAACTAAGTTAAGCAATTACCTTTCCTTATTGTTTGCTTGCCTAAGATTGTTATCTGAACACTGTATACTGACTGATTCTATAAAGTAACTTTTGTTTTCAGTAAATATTCTGGTATATTATTAGTTTAATATCAACACATCACTTTGAACCCTTGTAGTTTTTAAGTGGACGAAAACCCAACAGGGCCGCTGACCTTCCCCTGCTGTGTAACCCCCCCCCCGCCGGGTGCCGCAAAACTCACCTTCCTAGCCCCCTTGCCGATGCAAATATCGGCAGCTGCACCCCCAGCATCTTTGGGCTGTGCACGTGCTCCCGCGCAAAGCCGTTCAGACGCTGTGGGTGGAAGTGTGCCCACTACTGGGGATGCGACCACTCAGGCTCCCATTAGAGTAAAGGGGTAATTTAAGAAATGACGTTGTTCTAGGTTCAGGAGCGCCATGTAGTACCTGTCGCTCAGTAGCCCTCTCCCATACATTTCAATGGTGTTTCATTTGGTTGTGTGTAAATAGTGTGTTGGCTAAGTAAACTTAACATTTTTTGTCTTAAATCATTAATATTTGCACTGCAAAAAAACACTTATTTTTTTATTTTTTTTTTTATGCAGAATTGTATGTGCAGGTCGGCCATTGCAGTGTCATTGTCACAGTGTTAAAACAATGTCATTCCATATGTTTTCGCTTTGTTACTGCTTTGATCACACAGCGTCTGACGCCCAGCTTTAAAGCGCTGTGTGTGTAGTTTTTGTTGAATACGGGCTTCAGCACCGAGTGCCGAATGCACTTAACTGGCAATACCTATTGCTCGCTGCTGTGGTGTCCTGTTGTTAGATGTAGCGTAGTCTTGAGCACTTTGACCTTGGGGCACCACCTAGCGTTCTCCATTGGCTCTGCAGTGAATCAGGGAGCGCGCTTCTACAGCGCTCTCCAGACAACACATTCATCAATGCTGGACAGGAAAGTACAGCGGCACTTGTCGCTCTAAGCGCCGCTACATAGACACCTGGCAATACGTGGCGCTAGTCTTAAATCCCAGTACACTTCCGATTTAATTTTTCAAAGTGAATAGTTTTGTGTGGCAAAATGATGCCTTAAAGGTTGAGCTGACCTAGCATATTTTTAATTTTAGCTTTTAGCTTTTTTTTATGTTAGCAAATGTGTATTATTTGGACACAGTTTTCACTTTCAGCAATGTGCAAACTTGGTGTATGTTGGCAATTGCAACAGATTGATAGTTGCACAGAACACTCAACAGCTGCCATAACAGCAGTGTTCCGTGTGTACAGGACTCACTTCTTTATTCTTGGTGTACGGACTTGGTGTACGTTGCCAAAAGCAACCGCAGGTTGTGTGATAAAAGTCTGTTTCTCAACACATATACACCAGAGCGAAAACATATGGCATGACATTGTTTTAACACTGTGACAATGACATTGCAATAGAAGACCTGCTCATACAATTCTGCATAAATATATAAAAAAAAAAAAAAAAATATATATATATATATATATATATATATATATATATATATATATATATATATATAAAAGTGTTTGTTTGCAGGGAAGGAGAGGCCACACGATTTGAGACAAAAATTTTTAATTTTACTTTGGCAACATGCTCTTTAAACACCATTGAAATGTATAGGATAGAGCTACTGAGTGACAGGTACTACATGGCGCTGAACCTAGAGCGCCAGCGCTATATGCTGAGTCACCTCTAATAATACATGTGACGCCACATGACGCTGTTAGAGGCGCTCGCCAGATTCGCTTTCTTAAATGTGGTTTTCATATACAGTGTCAAGTGTTCACCCAACGCTACAAGTCGCTACGTGGCACTACTTGCCGTTATCCTTTCTTAAATAACCGCCATATTACAACCAGCAGCGTTTCCATGGAACTGCAATCCTTACAAATCCCAGCTCTTTCTATGGTCCTTTCAGCGGCCCCTGTCTAAATTCAGGCCGCAGTATGGGTACTTTTCTAAAGCTTTCAATCACCATGCTCGTTCTAGAATCTTGCAGTTTTGTTCTCCAATACTAATTCATATATTCAGTAATGAGTTTATTGTTTTTGAACATTTTTACTGATATTATCGAACATGCTCCATTTTTGGTGGCAGCTCATCTAAAGCAATGTCTAAACTGTGAACGCATATAAAGTAAAGGGAATAACCAAATGTTTTCTTGTTGCATGCAAAGGTAGTGAAAGTGTTAAATGCCTTGAATAAAGGCTAAAGGCTTTCAACCCGATCGGTCCACTTGAGGAACCAGATTTAATTTAGGCACATCATATGTTGGTTATAAGTGGAAGATCACAAAAGGTTTTGCCTGCTCTTCACTTGCACTATAAAGACTATTGGCAACAAAATAAAACATAATTATGCTAAGCGTATAATTACATAAATTAGTTAATTATAGTACATAAAATGTGTAAGTGCCGCTCAGAAAGAAAAGCGTGCAGAAGGCTTTTATCTCCAAGCTCAAACAACTTATGATTTTTGCTCACTTCTACACATCTGCATTTACAGCCCAGCTTATGCAAATAGGGCAAATGTTGACCACCACAGCCAATACCTTGAGGTCCATAGTCAGGTAGATACAGGTATCTAATGGTAATCCACTGCTACATTGTTTATATACAGATCACACTAAAACAGAGCCATGTACTGTCCTTAGAAAAAGCACCATGTCTTTGATTACTGAATCTTTGAAGATGGCCTCAATTTGGAGCCCCATTAAATGGACTTTTAAACCCAACAGCAATAATAAGGCAGCAAGTAGCTCACCTCATGCCTGTCCCATGTGCTGCTCCTCCAGGTCCTGCAGTGCAGACTGAAAGCTGTAGCAGAGCTCCAAAGTTTGCCTCTTTCAATTTTATTCCTCCATGACCACACAAAAAGTGGTCTCACTCACCACTCTGTCCCTTAGTGCTGTCAGTGTAAGTGTGGCAAACCACAGTGTTCCTACATCTGTCTTTGACCAAGGCAGAGCATACTCATGACTCATGCTGCACCATGAACCCCCTTCCCAGCTCAGCCACGACACAGAAAATTCTTGTTCTATACGTTTTGTGTTCCTCATTCAAGGTCTGGCTTGGATAAACTCTCAAGTGTAAAGAATGCCCAGAAACAGGCAACGGCTGCCTACAAACCAGTCTCCTGGTCTTGTTCTTTAACTTTTCTATGTTCCTTGTTCATAGCTTGGCTTGGGGAAACCATCAAGTGTAAAAACAATGATAGAAATGCCAGAAAACTGTAGGTGTCAGAGTAGAGCCAAATGGAAGATTAATAAAGACCATTCTAACCCTGTTCATACCTTGTTATAGTTGTTACCTAACTGATGAGGCAGAATCCTAAACTCAAATTGTAAATAGCTCATGTAAATATTTCTAAATAGTTGGTTCATGCCTAGTGATGTGCAAACCTGAACTGCAGAGTTCAGATCCGTGCAGAACTTTGTGAGTTCCCAAACCCGGGGTTTGGCGTTCAGCCCGAACATGGCAATGTTGATGGATGGACTGCTAAGAAGCCCATCAACCAGCTTACCTATGCAGAGTGGCAGCTATAAGATCAGCTGTAGTGGCACTAGAAGTGTTCTCACTCATTGGAGCTTTGGCCATCTTTCTGTGGGCCTGGTGCCACTCTGCTCCCCCCCCCCCCCCCACATCCACCACCATAAGTTCGGAAAGGGCTTGCTCATCCTTATTCATGTAATGTACTTTACCCCATGTTAACATGTTTGGCAACTATTTCCTACATCGTGGTACTAGTGCCGCTAGCCAAGATAGATTTCTCAGAAAACATGTTAAGATAAGGCCACCTTGGTGCCTATGTTTCTATAAGGCCTAGTACAATAAGCAGCACTGGACAGTGAAAGCTAGCCTACACCAGACAGAAGGAAAGAGGGAAGCGAATAAGACAGCAAACCATCGGGATCAATTTCTAAGGCCTCTAGCAAGATCACTTTGTCATAGGTTATTCAAAAGAAAAATGGTGCATCTAGACCATCAAAAAGAAAAGCGGTGTAACTCTGAAGGACATTGTTGCATTATTTGTGACTTCTGTGCTATTGAAATTTTATTACCACTCCTTTGTGCAGGTCACTTCTTTTAGGTCATATGGATTGCCTTTTCTGGAGATCAAAGTGAGGCTACATCTCCTTTAATCAGGCATCCAAAAACATCAAGTGTATCCTATCCTAAACTAAAATGAAAGATTTGGCTGGAGTTCATCCTGCTTCCTTGCTAGGCCTCTTGGCTGCCAATATGTGTTTTTTTTTTGGCCGCAGGTTTTGGAAAAGTGGTCTATGATATGGCCTGACCACCGTCTGCCTTTGTGGAAAGATAGATAAACCTCTCTTGAACTCTCTGACAAGATGTAAGGAGTATGGTTACCTTAGGAGAAGCTAGGCAAAAGAGCAAGTATAGATAGCAACATTATGACTGTTCCCCATGTCTGTACTAATCTAACAGCTGCCTTGGTTGTCTGCCAAGACGCCATGTTAGGACTTGGATCTGCAGCCAGTAGGTACTGTAGCATTAGTTTAAAAAGTTTTTTAGGAGCTAAACGGGATATATGTTATATTACATAGTAATAGTAGCAGAGTGCTAGTTCTTAGTGAGAAGCTAGGAGTAAGGTTGACCACAATGGCACAGACATATGCCAAGGGTAGAAGATTGGGCGGTCACCCTGGTATCCTGTTTCACCAGGCCACTGCTTTGCATTTGGGATGGAGACATGCTTCTTTATCCCAGCAAGGGCCTCAGGGGTTACTTCTAGTGAATTAGAGATGCCCCACTGTCTTGACCAGCCTAGAACTGGCCCAAAGGTACTAAATCTTCCTGCGCTCAACCTTTTATTCAACCTGTGCTACTTTGTCTTCTACCTCCTAAACCAGGGTTTCCCAGTACCACTCCACATTTTCCCAATTATCTCAAGTACCGTATACCACCACCAATATACCTGAAGGAGAGGGGGGGGGTCCAATCCAAAGAATTAAGTCTACTCCACATGGTCCAATAGCACAAGCTCTTTTGCTAGCAATGTCTTTACCTCAAGATGCTCCATGTCTGCAGCTTGTTGAAATTTTATTGGAGCAGTGGCTTGTCTGTGATGCTTCATGTCCTACACTTTATACCCTCTGATGGCCTTGAGTGTCACCAGAGAGAAGCTTAAAGTGGACCAACACCCAGGATTTTGACTATCCTGGGTTTTGGTCAACTTCGGTGGGGCACCCCGATCGGGGGTGCCCCGCTGTGTGAAACCCCCCAGAAAGCCCCAAAAACTCACCTCTCCCCGCTCCCACGTGACCGCTGCTGCCAATCCCCGCCGACAGACAAGCGGGAGGCAGCGATGGACAAGAGAGCGCGCCCGCCGCTGCCCCCCGCGCGTCACTCTTACAGGGCGCGCCCGCGCCGGCCATTCACAAACGGGTGCGCATCCTGCTAGAGGGACTCACGGGAGGCGGCAACGGGCGCTGCTGGATCGAGGAGCAGGTAGGGATTTAGGGGTTTCTGGGGAGTTTCACACAGCGGGGCACCCACAGCGGGGCCGATCAGTGGAGGGTGTTGGTCCACTTTAAGGACCACCATTAGTCCTAGTGCCACTGTGGTTTGTAAACCCTGTTTTAGAGGTTACTGCATTAATATGCAAAGTAACTGGTGCACATGACATTGATGACCTAACCTAGACCTTCTAGAGAAGCCCCAGATATTACAATTTGAATCTGCATGGATAATGTAGCACAACACGCACACATTTTACATATTATTTTATAACTCCTGTCCGTTTGGATCTCTCTTCTATCAAAATGTATGGCTCTGACATCTCCCTCAGGTTCTTACATGCTTAGGATATAAAATTAAATGCTTATGTATTCCCCATAATCTGCTCCTGCTCACCTACCTAATACTTATCTAGAATTTTACAGGCTTATATTATATTTTAGCATTTTATAGTAAATAGGAAAATATTAATTGTTTGCCGTTAATGAATTTCAACACGTTGCAGCCTGAGCTCAGGTCCTCTTAACAATCCCAGGCAGACGGCATATTTGACATTGTCAGCACACGCATGTGTTCATATTAGCTAAATAAATATATATATCATTAGGAATGTGATACATTTTCCATGCTTACAAGCTGTCAAACAAGACACTTATTTTATGGCTGTAGCCGCTATATTACACGTCTGCAGCATGCCTGGCCTGTCCTGGTTATGTGGGGCTTAGCTTTCATTTAACAGACATGCTTGACAGGTCATTATTCTGGCAAGCGGATAAGAAATCATTTTCTGGATACACATCAGTGGAAATGTTAGCCGCTATATAGAGTGAAAAATACTCACCCTTTTTAAAAAGCTGTCATTGAACTTTAAATTGCAATGGATTATTTGTATTGATCAACATAAATATTTATTTTCATTTCAAAGTGAAAACAGTGGTTTAGATAAATGATTAAAATACATAGTTGTGTTAGGGTTGGTCCTAGTCAACAGGCACAGTAACTAAGCTAATCCACCCCCCACATCATCAGTGAGCCCTGCATTATAAAGATTCAGATCAGACCTCCATTTGATGGGGGACAGAAAACAGCTGCATGCAAGTGCAACAGCAAAACCCCACTCAAGAATCTTTGCTTCACTGAAGTGTTCTTATTTTTCCTGTCCCCCTTCTTACACAGCTCCATGCCCCATTTGGGCTTATTAGAGATCATCAACTTGTGCGATGCCCCGTGGGTGTGGATTTATGGTGCAAAAACTATAATCTAATCCTGAAAATCAAGAAAACTGCAGAGATTATTGTGGATTTCAGGAGATCCCACTCAGTCCAGCGTCCAATCTGCATAGACAGTGGGGAGGTGAAAATTGTTCCTGACACAAAATTTCTTGGAACCTGGGAGGCCGATTCATCAATAGCGCCAGGTAGCGACAGATGAGTGACTGAAGTATGGCGCTATGAGCGCCGCTAGCGTCAGCCGCGGGCGGTAGCGATTCGCTATAGCAGGCCTCCTCAGTCGCTACCTGGCGTTGTTGGGAACAACGCCTACATTGCTGAATATGATGTTGGCCCTCAGCTTTGTAGGCGCTGTCAGTCTCTCGAACAATGGTGCAAACAAATCGCCTCTGTTCTGAAGAAAGGCCAGTGGCTATTTTTCCTTTGTCAATTTAGGAAAGCTCGGATATCTAAGAAAGTGTTGGTGATGGTCTGGTATAATGGATCTACCACCAACGACAAAAAACGATTGAAGAAAATAATAAAAAACTGTGAAAAAGATCATCGAAGGGCAATTTGACCAGATACTCATCTCTCGCTAAAGAAAAATTGGTGTTGACTCAAAGGACCCTGGCTATCCCTTCTGCAAGCTACTCCCATCAGGGCATAGCTACAGTCTTTTAACAACAAAAAAACCATAGGAACATGAACAGATTCCTTCCCTCAGTCATAAAAAAACTGTTCCACTGACCTATTTGAAGTAACTGTGCTGTACATGTGCAATTTCTGTTTTTAAGCCCTCTGATGACGCGCCCTCAGATGACAGCTGAGAGCGGCGCCGGCCTCCACGCTCCGGACCTGCAGGTAAGTGTTTGCTTTTTTTTGAAATGCCGGCATGGTGGGAGTGGGCCGGCCGGTTCCGCTGACAGCGGAGCGGGCCGGCCCGCTCCCACCATGCCGGCAAAAATGCTTTTTTTTTTTTTTTTTTTTTTTTAAATGCCGGCATGGTGGGAGCGGGCCGGCCGGCTTTACCGGCCCGCCGGCCGGCTCCGCTGTCAGCGGGCTGGCTTTGCCGGCCCGCTGACAGCGGAACCGGCCGGCCCGCTCCCACCATGCCGGCATTTATGATGGGGAACTTCGTAAAAGTTCGATTCGGCCGAGCCCGAATTTCTTTGTGAAATTCGGCGAATCGGCCGAATCAAACTTTTCAAAAGTTCGCTCATCTCTAAAGTTAATATAATCTAAGGTGTTATAGGCTCCCTAAGATAGGAAGCTCCTGTCTGAAGCCAACTGTCATGTGACTTAGTTGAGTTGTGCCTGAAACTTTTTTTGCTCAGACTACTGCAACAGACTGCAACCTAGACAGGAAGCCCCAGTATTCCAAAGCCTAAGTTAGGCCAAAGAAGTTCACTTTGATGGACTTTTCCTCAAGACCTCAGATCAAATGTGTCAGAGAGCACGAGATGACCTGCTTTCCTGCCACCCACTTCCCAGGCCACACAACACTCACCTACCACACCAGTATAAGAAGCTGGCCAGAAGCATGAGTATGGTCTAAGTCCGGAACAATCACATTGAATTCAGTGGGCTCCTCCGCACACAGAAGTTCCTGGTAAGTGGGGTTTTTCAAGTCCTCTGGCACATTGAAGCTGAAGTCTATAGGTGGCTACTGGTAAGTAGCATTAATTACTTAATGTAGAGATTCAGGAAACACCCAAATTAGCTTGGCAGAGACACCCAGAGATGCAGTATTCACAACTGAAATGTGTCCAGAAGCCAGAGTAGGAGGTTGACAAGATTCAGGACAGAACAACAGAAGACAAAGATGGCTGCAGAAGGGCTATGAGTGCAGAAACACGCCTGGATTCTGGACACAGCAGTGCACAAAAACATGGTTGGACACATTATACCAGATGCTGCACTGAGCACCACACAGGACCCTATCTGTTCCCTAAGTCTGGTGTCCTCCATATCCCTGAAACCTTGGAAAAATAAGCATAAGACGAAAAAATACAATTCTGTGATTACTCACCTGTAGAATTGGTATTATGAGTATACAGGACGTCCTGCTCCAAATCTAATACTTACAGTTGGGATATACTCCGCCAGATGGCGCTGGACTGCAGAGACATCGAAAATAGGCTACTCCCGGCCCCTCAAATACCCGGGGACCTCCCACAAATCACCAGCATTGAAAAGCAGTTAATGAGAAGCCGGGAGAATTAAACAATCCAAACTATCAACTATAACAATGATAACAATCACCATACAGGGGATCCAAGATAATGCAAACCAAGGGTGGGTTGGAGCAGGAAGTACTGTATACTCATAATACCAATTCTACAGGTAATCACAGAATTGTATTATTCTTAGTATACAGTACGTCCTGCTCCAAATATAATACTTACATTCGGGACATCCAATAGCAGTGTCCATAAAGTAGGGTGGGATCCCCAAGAAAAATCAGCAGCAGACAGTTTAAACCACTGCCGCTTGCAGAACCTTTCAGCCAAAAGCAGCATCAGCTGAGGCCCTAACATCAACCTTGTAAAACTTTGAAAAGGTATGAACAGAAGACCAAGTAGCAGCCTTGCAAACTTGTTCAAGAGAAGCCTGGTGCTGAAAAGCCCAAGAGGCACCAATAGCACGAGTGGAATGAGCAGTAAGGCGGAAGGGAGGACTCTTTCCCTTAGCAGAGTAGGCCTGAATCACAGCCTGACGAATCCACTTGCTGATAGAAGACTTGGCAGGAGCCAAACCCTTCCTAGGACCAGAAGGGACCACAAAAAGAGCATCAGTTTTCCTGAAAGGTGCAGTAGCCACCAGATAGTACTTCAGACACCTAACCACATCCAAAGAGTGCAAAACCCTCTCCTTAGCATTGCTAGGATTAGGGCACAAAGAAGGAAGAACAATATCCTGATTCAAATGAAAGGCAGACACTACCTTAGGCAGAAAGTCAGGTTTGAAACGAAACACCACCTTGTGCTGGTGTCTCTCATAGTAGGGGGGCTGAATGGAAAGCGCCGCCAACTCAGACACACGCCTGACAGAAGCGATAGCCACCAGAAATACAAACTTGAGCGTAAGAATGGCCAAGGCAGCATCCTGCACAGGTTCAAAGGGAGCACCCTGCAAGGCTGACAGAACCAAGTTCAGATCCCAAACAGGCACCATAGGCTTACGAGGGGGGCGCACGTGAGTGACCCCCTGGAAAAAAGTCCTGATCAGAGGGTGCTGAGCAAAGGACTTCTGGAAGAAAGTAGCCAGGGCAGAAAACCTGACCCTTCAGAGTACTGAGTTGGAGCCCCATCTCCAACCCATGCTGCAGGAACTCCAGAATCCTGGGAATAGAAAACACACGACAGGGAAGAGACTTAGACTCACACCAGTCAATGTAGGCACACCAAACCCTGTAATGAATGGAAGAGGAAGACTTCTTCCTAGCTTTAATCAAAGTATCCACAACCGAGGAAGACAACCCCTTCTCCATCAAGATGGAGGTTTCAGCAGCCAAGCCGTCAAAGCCAGAGTTTGTAAATTGGGATGGCATAGTGAGCCCTGAGTGATCAGATCTGGCACCAAGGGCAGAGCGTACTGATCTACTGCCAGCTGTACCACGTCTGCGAACCACACTCTTCTTGGCCGCCTGGGGGCCACCAGAATTGCTGGCACCCCTTCCAGAGCATTCTTGCGCAGAACCCTGCCCAGCAGGGGGATTGGAGGGAAAACATACAGGAACTGAAAGTCCTTCCATGACATTGCTAGCGCATCCGAGGACAAGGCCAGAGGATCCTGGGACAGAGAGACAAAGGCCGGGAGCTTGTGATTGTAGCGGGACACAAACAGATCCACATCTGGTTGGCCCCAACGGTGACACAGGGATTGAAACACCCTGCTGCATAGGAACCATTCACCCTGGCGAGATGTCCCCCTGCTCAGAGAGTCCGCCAGGCGATTTTCCACCCCCGGGATGTACACAGCTGATATGCAGGGGACATTGGCCTCCGCCCAAGTCAGGATCAGAGACGCTTCCTGGAGGGCCCCCTTGCTCCAGGTCCCTCCCTGATGATTGATGTAGGCAACTGCCGTCTGGATGTCCGAGCGCACCTGAACAGGCAGGCCCCGAAGGTGAGTAGTCAAGTGAGTCAGAACTAGCCTGATCGCCCGCAGTTCCAAGACATTGATAGGTGTGTGGGCTTCCTGAGGGCCCCACCTCCCCTGGAACCGCAGGGACTTCCAGAGACCCCCCTCCAACCTGACAGACTGGTATCCGTGGTGACGTTTTCCCGGAAAGGGGCAAGAAAGGATCTGCCCCCCAACAGGTTCCTTGAGTCCATCCACCACGAGGGGGACCTCCTGACCAGGGGGGAGAGCACACAGACCCTGTCCAGGGACACTGGGTCCGTATCCCATACTGACAATAGGTGAAGTTGCAGGGGCCTCAAGTGGAACTGAGCATAAGGGACCGCTTCGAAGCACGCCACCATCAGGCCCACCAGCTGCATCCCCTGCCTGATGGAGGGATGGGGACAAGCTAGGAGGGACTGAGCCTGTGCAATCAGACTGTCCACCTTCTGTTGAGGAAGGAAGATCCTTGCCTGAACTGTATCCAGATTCATTCCTAGGAATGGAGTTACCAAGGAAGGGGACAGTGAGGACTTGGGGTGGTTGATCACCCATCCAAATGACTCCAGAGTGGACACCACCAGCTGAGTATCCAACTCTGCCTGATGTAGAGACTGGGAAGTGATGAGAATGTCGTCCAGATAGGGAAGCACGCGGACGCCCTGACATCTGAGCAGAGACATCACGCCAGCCAGCACCTTGGTGAACACCCTGGGAGCTGAAGTGAGGCCGAAGGGCAAGGCCACAAACTGGTAGTGTTGATCCATCAGAGCGAACCTGAGGAAACTTTGATGACCTGGGAACACAGAAATATGAAGATAAGCATCTTTGATGTCCACAGAAGTCATGAAATCCCTTTGGCGCAGGGAACTGATGGCAGAGCGCAGAGTTTCCATGCAAAAGCGCCTGCCCCTGACAAACTTGTTGAGGATCTTCAAGTCCAGGATGGGCCTGACTGAACCATCTTTTTTGGGTACTGTGAATAGGTTGGAATAAAAGCCCTTGCCTTTTTCTCTTAAGGGGACCTGGCAGATGACCCCCAGCTCCAGGAGGCCTTGCACTGCTTGCACTAGCTCCTGAGCTGACACAGGGTCCTGAGGAATCCGGGATCTGATGAATCTTGGAGGGGGATCGGCAGCAAACTCCAACTTGTAACCGGAGGACACTACCTCCTGAATCCACCGGTCTGAGACATGAAGCCTCCAGACGTGAGCGAAGTGCTTCAGCCGCCACCCCACCCGGATGGGTGAGGGTGCCCCATCATGCCTGAGGGGGCTTGGGAGAGGATTTCGCTTTGGGACCCCAGGAGGAGGCAGGACGTCCACGTCCTCTGACTCTACCCCAGAAATCTCCCCGGGCCCCAGGGAAGGAAACCCCACTTCCCTGTCTTGCACCACGGTAAGGGGAGGAGAAGGAACCCTGACCCCGAAAGGGCCGAGATTGCCGCCTGCGCTGGGGTACCCTGCCTCCCTTAGCAAAAAGGTCCAGGCGGTCCCCAAACTTTAAAGGGAAAACCAGTGAGGGCCTTCTTGGCAGCGTTGTCAGCAGCCAACTGGTGCAGCCAAACAGAGCGGCGTATAGCCACCACAAGGGCAGAAGTTCTGGCACACATTCTGAGGGTGTTATCCAATGCTGATAGGACAAAATTTACAAAAACATCACAACTGGAGATTGCATTAAACACCTCACAAAGCAAATCATCAGGGGCACTATCAAACATATTTCTGATAAGGGTTCTAGTGGCCACAGCAGTAATGGCAGAGGCACAGACCGGGCGCAGCACCGTCCCCGCACATGCAAAGGCGTGGGATGCCAGCTGGTCAATGCGCCGGTCCTCAGCATCCTGCAGGGTAGTAGAGTCAGGGGAATGCATGACAGAGGTGTTAGATAGCCCTAGGATCGGGGCATCCACCTCGGGGGGGGGATGACCAACATTTAACCACCTCAGCAGGAAAGGGATACCTCCTATCCCAACTCTTTGGAACCCCGGGAAGTTTACTGGGGCGCTCCTATTCCTTAAGTACAAGGTTATGGAAATGTGCCTGCTCAGGAAATTCCAAACGTGATTTTGCAGTATGGAAAAGCTCCCCTCTTTGCCTGGGAGCCGCAACAGGGAGAGAGATGGACAGAACCTCAAAAATCTTGGTCAATAATCTGGCAGAGTCATCCGGGGCCCAGGGGTCAGAGCCAGAATCGTCATGACCCCTTGGTCTCTCATCAGATGAGCCTGAATCAGAAAAGAGCTCCCCTTCATCAGACGGGGTGTAGCCACAAAGATTCCCAAACTCCTCAGTTCCCATAGGGAAAACAGTGACATTAGGCGTCAAGTGCCGCTTCTTAGCAGGGGCCTTACGCGCTAAGGACTTAGCAATCAACTGCTCAACAGTAGCCAGTCTAGAAGACACATCAGGTTGAGGATCCGCACTAGTATGCAACTCAGCAGGAGTGAGGTTTAAGCTTGGGGGAGTAGGTGAAGTGAAACGAGGTGCAGCCACTGGCAGGCCAGATTGCAATGCAAGCACCTGCTCAGCACAGGGTACACAGACCCGCGCCTTGTCAGCGTCAGCATGAGGCTGCCCACACGCTACACACAGCCGGTCTTGTCCCGAAGGGACCCCGGTAACATTATCCTGGGATGCCTCCATATGGTGATTATAGCGTCTCTATACGCCGATAGGGAATAACGCTATATAGCAACCCTGGATGCCCCAATAACCCGCTAGGGAAGTGGGAGTATTATTTTTACAAAGCCTACAAGTTATATACTAAAAACAGGGCCGGGAGAAGCCAAAAGGGTTCGCCCCGCCTGAAAGACATAAGCAGACAAGACCTGTAAGCACACAGTAACAAAAGTGAAAGATATAAAGCCGCCCACGAGGGCACTTACGGACAGTGGAAATGGACATGGCTGGACACAAGAGCAAGGCTGTATTCAGAACACAATGTGGATCATTTATCATTAAAACTTTGTTGCTATCCATACAGAAAACTGGCACTCCTGAAATAGCTTTCAAGCGTCAGTGAATTTTTTACAAGAACAAAGGTCCATTAAATAGAAAAAGTATTTTTTTATGTTAAAACGCCTGTTTTTCTGTATGGATATCTGCTGCAGTGCCACCGCTAACCAATGCACCCTACAACTCTACATTAAGAGACACAATACTTGGTAAGCAGTGTGACCATCGCAGAACCTTTGAAACTTTGCTGCTGGGACACAAAAACAGTTTGACACTTGAACTGACCAGCTGAGCACCCCTCATTAACTTGGGCTACTGTATGCTCCCTCATCTTAACTTGTTACAAAGGTCACGGCTGGGCACAAGATTTGGCTGCACACAAGAACAGGAACTAGACTGAATCCAAGACCCTTTAGCACTAACACTTTTGGGCAAACATCACATCAGGCCTGAGATTCAAACTCCTCTTATTGTGAGTGCACAGGGGGTATAAATTTGGCATATAAATCAGTAATGAGCATGCTGGGCGCCATCTCGGGCTCCCCAGAATGTGTCTGCACACACCACACAAGGACTGGAGTGGGGTGAGGTGAATATTTCTAACACTAACAATGTTGTGTAATAGAATACAGAATTCCAGTAACCCCTCCTGGAACAGCATTAGAATAGCCCAACTCATTCGCAGATATTATCCTCAGTCTGTTAAGACATGTTCCAGAAGAAAATCACATAATTACAATTGAATCCAACAATTGTGTTTGCATTCTGGCATGGCTAGTGATTAACACTGTAGGCAGTCAGTTTAATGAATGGAAGGAATCTGCTGGATACTGAGCATTGCAGGTATGGAAGTGCTTAGATTTTCTTGAGAAGAAGAGAAAAACACCTGGGCTTGCTGAAATTATCATATTCTCATCACATTTTGAAAAGACCATCCTGTAAACTCATTCTGTACTGCATAGCTAGGAACATGTCATCTATTTTCACTAAACACTGACATTACATTGACTTGCTCTACATACAGATATGTTTACTTCATTATGACAATTTATAGATGAACAAACACCTTACAGACCTAAGGACGTGTTGGTACAAAGTTGATGGTCTTAAAGAATCCTACCCAAAAGAACGAGGAGCTGGAATCTCAATTAAGTGACCCTTACCTTTTATCTGCTGGAGCTTCACCCAAGGGGATGTACACACAGCAGAAGGTGGCATTTAATGTTTCCATGGTCCATAGCCCTACTTAGCACAAGGTTGCCAAAGAGGATTCTCATTCATCAAAATTCATCTAAATATTTTGGGAGTTTCTAACTAACGCCCCTTCCTTGTCTGGGCCAATGAGCCCATAGGAGGGCTTGGGCTATTCCCAGGCTCTACCTATAGTTGCCCAGTTCTCAAATCGCACCAATCACACATGCAGCTTCCACAGCCCCTATCACTGTAGCCTCCTATAAAGGGTTCACACCATCAGATGATCAGTGCCTGTTATAGCGCCTTGAACCTAGTTAGCTGCTAGTCTCTTGTGATTGTTCTGAACTCCCGTTGCCGACCACCGCCTGTCTTGACCATCCTAGATCTGAACTCCCGTTGCCGACCACCGCCTGTCTTGACCATCCTAGATCTGAACTCCCGTTGCCGACCACCGCCTGTCTTGACCATTCTAGATCTGAACTCCCGTTGCCGACCACCGCCTGTCTGACCATCCTAGATCTGAACTCCCGTTGCCGACCTTCTAGCCTGTTCCTGGACTTCCGTTAAACGCTCAGTTGTTGGGCAACGCAATACCGCTTCCAGCCACAGGTTCTCCAGACCTCCATTCAGTAAGCCTACAATCTTTGAGCCATTGAAGTCCTGGGGGCAACCGATCCCGGGCAGGCGTGTTCTGCGTCCCGGCAAGCGGGGGCTCCTACAGGTGAAGCTGGCTGCGGAGATTGGGGGTTGAAGGCTTACCTGGAGGGCTGGAGTTACTCAAGCGGTCTTTTGTAGTACCCAGAGCGTGACATTATAACAGGCCAACATTATGGAAGACCTGGTGCAGCAGGTGCAGGCCATGGCCACTGCCATCAACCAGCTCGCCCAGAGAGTGGCCAATCAGGAGTCGCGACAGATACCTGCATCAGCTGTATCACCTCACGTTCCAGAACCAAAGATCCCTTTACCGGAGAAATTCTTTGGAGACCAAGCCGGTTTTTCCAATTTCAAGAATTCTTGTGAACTCTATTTTAAGTTACGGCCCTTATCCTCGGGCACTGAAACCCAACGGGTGGGTTTAATCATTTCTATCTTACAAGGAGACCCCCAGTCATGGGCCTTTAGTTTGCCGCCTGAGAATCCTGCTTTGCACTCCGTTTCATCTTTCTTTTTGGCTATGGGGGTGCTTTATGCCGATCCAGACCCTCAGTCCACGGCTGAAAACAGGCTCCGAGCCCTAAAGCAGGGTCGGAATTCTGCCGAGGACTACAGTGCTGAGTTCCGGCGGTGGGCAGTGGAATCTAGATGGAATGACCCAGCCTTGTGTAGCCAGTTTCGTATGGGACTTCCAGAAAATATCAAGGATGCTTTGGTTAATTTCCCTACACCGGCCGATCTAGACCAACTCATGCAGGTCTCCATTAAGATAGATCGGCGACTTAGGGAAAGAGCCAGGGAAAGGGTTAGAACCACCACGCCCTTTAAGTAGTCTCAGAACCCCAACCCGTCAACTTCCCTAGCGGTAAACTCTTCCTCTTCCTCACAGGAAGAACACATGCAGATCGGTAGAGCTCGTCTTTCCCAGGACGAGAAGCAATGAAGGCGTTCCATGGGTCTTTGTCTGTATTGTGGGTGTCCGGAACATTTCGCTAGGTCCTGTCCAAATAAGGGGTACCCGGCGGGAAACTTACTCGCCTAGATCAGGAGGAGAGTACTGATCTAGGTGAGTTGGTAAATTACTCTCATCAGAATAAGATGTTAATTCCCATTGAGCTTAGCTGGGGTCCATCCAAGCAGGCAGTATCTGCTTTTATTGATAGTGGAGCTGCGGGCAATTTCCTGGATCGGAGCATGATCTCCATCCTGGGGATTCCGCTGGTACCCCTTGAGAAATCTCTCCAGGTTTTGCCCATAAATGGGAAGGCCATCCAGGGAGGACCGGTCTGTACTAAGACCCCTCCTCTCAAATTGGTTGTTGGCTCCTCTCACTCTGAATACATAGAATTCCTGGTTTTTGATTGTCCGGAAACACCAGTAGTTCTAGGATACCCATGGTTAAAACTCCACAACCCCATCTTAGATTGGCAGACTGGGGACATTGTTTCTCCACTGCCCTTAGGAGCGTTCTGATGTTGCCCCCGGAATTGCCTCAACCTTATGCAGATTGGGCAGATGTTTTTTCCGAGCGATCTGCCGATACCCTCCCCCCACACAGACCCTATGACTGTCCCATTGACCTGCTTCCTGGAACTATCCCTCCTAGAGGAAAAATTTATAATCTAACTCGACCAGAGGAACAGGCTATGAGGGAATACATTGCGGAGAATCTGAGCAAGGGTTTTATCCGCCCTTCAACATCACCTGCGGGCGCTGGATTCTTTTTTGTGGAGAAGAAGGACGGAGGCTTAAGGCCTTGCATAGATTATAGGGCCTTGAATAAGATCACTGTAAAAAAACGATACCCCTTACCCTTGATCGGGGATCTGTTCAATCAAGTCGCGGGGTCCCAAATTTTTTCCAAACTGGATTTAAGAGGGGCATACAATCTGATTCGCATCCGGCAGGGGGATGAGTGGAAAACTGCGTTTAATGTGAAAGATGGCCATTACGAGTACCTGGTTATGCCTTTTGGTCTTTGTAACGCGCCGGCCGTCTTTCAAGATTTTGTTAACAATATTTTCAGGGAGTATCTCAGTAGATTTGTGGTCATCTACTTGGATGATATTCTCATTTTTTCTAATTCCTTGTTGGAGCACAGACGCCATGTTAAGCTGGTACTACAAAAATTGAGAGAGAACAACTTATTTGCTAAACTTTCTAAATGCATGTTTGAAGTCACCACAGTTCCCTTCTTAGGGTATATTATTACCAACCAGGGGTTAGAGATGGACGTTGGGAAAGTTTCGGCGGTTCTGGATTGGGTTCAACCAAAGACCCTAAAAGAATTGCAGCGTTTTCTAGGTTTTGCAAATTTTTATCGGCGTTTCATTAAAGGCTTTTCTCATGTTGTTGCACCTCTTACCAACCTTACCCGCAAGGGGGCCTTTACTGCTAATTGGTCTCCTTCTGTCTGTGAGGCCTTCCTGACCTTAAAGCGGGCTTTTACTTCAGTGCCTGTGTTAATTCATCCAGATACTCTAAAAGCCTTCATTGTTGAAGTAGACGCTTCCGAGCTGGGGGTGGGTGCAGTATTGTCGCAATATTCTGGTAACCCTGAGCGTCTTCATCCATGCGCTTATTTTTCACGTAAATTCAGTACCGCAGAACAAAATTATGATGTCGGTAATAGGGAACTATTAGCTATTAAACTGGCTTTTGATGAATGGCGACACTGGCTGGAGGGTTCATTACATCCTATAACTGTGTATACCGATCACAAAAATCTTGTATACATTGGTTCTGCCAAGAGGTTGAACTCTCGTCAGGCACGTTGGGCATTATTCTTCTCGCGTTTTAATTTTATTATTACTTTCAAACTGGGTGTAAAAAATACTAAAGCTGATGCTCTATCTCGCATGTTCGGTGAATGTAAGGATCGGGGTGATACTGGTGATCCGATTCTACCTATGGGTTGTGTAGTCGGGGCGTTACTTCCTGATCTCTCTAACACCTTGGCACCATTTCAAGATGAATCTCCTAGTGATGTTCCTTTGGGATGCCAGTTTGTACCGCCGCATTTACGTTCAGATGTAATTCGCGAATTTCACGATGCCAAAACTGCTGGTCATGTGGGTAACCGAAAAACGTTTATGCTGGCCCGTCGCCATGTGTGGTGGCCAACCATGAGACGCGATATTACTGCCTTTATCGATGCTTGTGCTGTCTGTGCTCGAAGTAAAGGGGTTCACAAGGCTCCCAGTGGCAGTTTGGTTCCTCTTGAAATCCCTGCTGAACCATGGATTTTATTGTAGATTTGCCTTTATCACACGGGAATACTGTTATTTGGGTGGTCGTAGATCGTTTCAGTAAGATGGCACATTTCGTTCCTTTGGCCAAGCTTCCTTCTGCACCAGAGCTTTCTCGACTATTTACTTCACATATTTTTCGTATTCATGGTATTCCGTCCAATATAGTCTCTGATCGGGGTGTCCAATTTACTTCACGTTTTTGGAAACATTTCTGTTCGCGGTTGGGTATACAGATCTCTCTTTCATCTGCCTACCATCCCCAGTCCAATGGGCAGACGGAAAGAACTAATCAAACCTTGGAACAGTACTTAAGGTGTTATGTCTCTGATGCCCAAGAACAATGGGCAGATTTTATTGATTTCGCCGAATTTGCTTACAATAACGCGCCTAGTGAGAGTACCAAGATATCACCTTTTTATTGTAATTTAGGGAAAAATCCTAGAGCTTCTTCCCTTTCAGGGTCACCCTCCAACTTGCCGGCGTTGGAGGAGTGGCTTCAAGAACGGAAGAATATCTGGACACATGTTCAGGAAATTCTTAAGACTACTAGTTTAAGATATAAAAAATTTGCCGATCGTCGTAGATCACGGGAGCCTACTCTTCAAGTAGGCGATTTCGTTTGGGTCTCCACTAAAAATATTGCGCTCCGTCAACCTTCTTGCAAGTTGGGTCCAAAATTCATTGTCCCTTTTCCTATAATCAAAAAGTTGAATAATGTGTCTTTTAAAGTTCAACTCCCGGCAACTATGAGAATACCCAACTCTTTTCACGTTTCACTGTTAAAACCGGCGAAGAATACTCCTCTTGCTGGTCCTGCACCTATTCTTGTGGATAATGAGCCCGAGTATGAAGTAAATAAGATCTTGAATTCTCGTAAGATACGCAATTCTTTACAATATTTGGTGGACTGGGTTGGCTATGGTCCAGAAGAAAGATGCTGGGTGGCTGCGAGGGATGTTCATGCCAAAGCTCTTGTACGGAAATTCCACTGTGATAATCCGGAAAAACCAGGTGAGGGTCCGGAGGCCCCTCGTGAAGGGGGGGGGGGTAGTGTCAGCTCTCACTCACCGTGTCCCCGTTCCCGCGCCGTCCCCGGGCGTCTGGCGGCGCAGCTCCCGCCCCGGCGTCCTGGCCGTGCGGCGTCGGCTCGGGCGGGGGCGTCTCGCGCGGTGCCCGGCTCGGCCACGCCCCCTCTGCTTCCAGCAGACGTGCTTGCGCACAGGCGCGAGCACGTATTTCTTATTCCCTCCGGCGGCGCTGTTCTGTGCGCGCCCGCCGGAGGACTTGTTTAAAGGGCCAATGAGCCCTAACCACCCTGGGGCTAACGCCCCTTCCTTGTCTGGGCCAATGAGCCCATAGGAGGGCTTGGGCTATTCCCAGGCTCTACCTATAGTTGCCCAGTTCTCAAATCGCACCAATCACACATGCAGCTTCGACAGCCCCTATCACTGTAGCCTCCTATAAAGGGTTCACACCATCAGATGATCAGTGCCTGTTATAGCGCCTTGAACCTAGTTAGCTGCTAGTCTCTTGTGATTGTTCTGAACTCCCGTTGCCGACCACCGCCTGTCTTGACCATCCTAGATCTGAACTCCCGTTGCCGCCCACCGCCTGTCTTGACCATCCTAGATCTGAACTCCCGTTGCCGACCACCGCCTGTCTTGACCATCCTAGATCTGAACTCCCATTGCCGACCACCGCCTGTCTTGACCATCCTAGATCTGAACTCCCGTTGCCGACCACCGCCTGTCTGACCATCCTAGATCTGAACTCCCGTTGCTGACCTTCTAGCCTGTTCCTGGACTTCCGTTAAACGCTCAGTTGTTGGGCAACGCAATACCGCTTCCAGCCACAGGTTCTCCAGACCTCCATTCAGTAAGCCTACAATCTTTGAGCCATTGAAGTCCTGGGGGCAACCGATCCTGGGCAGGCATGTTCTGCGTCCCGGCAAGCAGGGGGCTCCTACAGGTGAAGCTGGCTGCGGAGATTGGGGGTTGAAGGCTTACCTGGAGGGCTGGAGTTACTCAAGCGGTCTTTTGTAGTACCCAGAGCGTGACACATAGGAACTATAAGTCTGTGGAACAGCCTCCCCCAGAAGCTTGCTACAGCATCAACAGCTGACAGCTTCAAAAAGAAAGAAAATAACATTAACAGTTACTATTAGCGATTATCAGTAAAAAAACAAAAAACAAAATAAAAAATTAATTTCCCTACCCCAACACCCTTGGTTGAACTTGATGGACATATGTCTTTTTTCAACATTATTAACATTGTAGCTTATGTAACACACAATAAAGTTCAAACAATAATTTGAAAAATCTGCACCTCAGCAGGGGTTGGTATGGTGCTGCTCTCCAGAAAAGAAACAATATTTTTTCAATGAGCATGTCCAAACCCTAACAGCTCTAAATCCCCATTAGGGAAAAAGCTCCTGGGAGCAGGGGCTTTTCGGGGTTCAAAATCCCTTAGTCTTACGTACGTCGCAAGACTAAGGGGTTTTGAAACCCGAAATCCTCAACCTCGAGGGGTACAATCGGATGGCACATCATTGCACTGAGCACGTATGATTTTAACCATTAGAGTAAAAGTTACGTTTTATGGGGCCCGGTGAGCTGGATATAAAGTGTGGTACTTGCTTTGGATTTTTTCAATGAGGTAAAAATAACAACACACCTTTAAAAAGTGACGCGGTGACGTCACGAAACGCGTTGGTGGTGAGGAGTTTGGGTAGCTGGGGGGGATGTCCATGTCAGTCTGCTCGTCTCATGTGAGTGCCAGCTTGTAATTGCTGTTACACTGTTGGGTTGATTCAAAGAAACATGTAACAGCTTGGATTTGGGTCACGATCATCCTATTTTTCCAGAACGCTCGTGCGTTCGTATGAACTTGCGAGTGATTCTATAAGCAAATACGTTTCTATCCTAAAATTTACGTCCGTTCGTATGGCAGGTCGGGAATCAGACCTATGTCAGTTTCCATCCTGAATTTTCCGTTTCATTTCTCAGGTTGCAACATTGGTTTTGCCCTTTTTCCTTTTTTGTCTGGACGTAAATCCTTCTGATCTTGCGGCTGCGCACTACAAACTTAGCTCATTAAAGTGCATTCTAAATTTTTGGTCTTATTTTTCTTTATTTCATTCATTTTGTAGAAACCAACCATTAATGAATGCATTTGCATAATAAAATCTTACTTTGTTTAATTTTTAGTTAACTTGCATTTTTTACTTGTTGATTTAATTTTAATATTTTGGCTTCAAATGGTACAACTTAAATTTTTTGTGTGTGGTTACCCACACCCTCTACATACAGATTGCTCTCAAATATTAAAAAACACCCAGCAACTTCTGCATGTTATGAGTCTAGAAACAGCCAAGATGGCGACTCAGGTATTCTCGGGCAGCCTGCAAACAGAAAGGGCCTTGTGACTGTCCGTGCCCCCAGCTCTGGGGGCAAAATACAGCAGTAACCCACATCCTGCACTTTATCCCGCTCTCCTCTCCTCAGTAAGTGTGATGCATCTGACCAAAGATGTGCTTAAATAATTAAACAAAGCAAAGGTAAACAACTACACCAATAAATGCAATCTAAAAATATTATTCTAGTACATCAATTTTAAAATAAATAACAAAGGACATACGTTTCTTTAATTAACGCAAATATATTGCAAAATAAAGGTTTACATGCAAAGGACTAATTAAGGTCCACATTAAAATGCTTTTATAAGGCATACATGAAATGTATTAAATCAGGCATGCATTGCCATACAATTAATGGCCTCGGCCATGCTGATACATGCAGTTCATTGGAGCACAAGACGCGCAGACTCCTCCACATAGCCAAAAAACCTGTTCACGAACAGCAATCCGGCTGCTAAAAGGTGTCGGCTGTGGCTTTCTTTTAAAACGCGTTTAGAGGTTTCTCTGAATCACACCTAAACACATCCAATTATCCTAAGTTTTACGTTTTGATCGTAAGTTTTAGGATTTGATCCTAAGTTTTACGTTTTGATCCTAAAATTTATGAACGAACTTCCGCTGATCGTAAGAGCATATACGCATTCGTACGTAGGCTCGTGGGAGTCGGAAATGGCCAAAAAAACAGGAAAAAATGACTAACACCCACCCAAACTTACGATTTTCGATACGAAATCAATTAACTTTTCCTCTTTGAATCGAGGGGTGTATCTATGGTTCATTCCTTACCTGGTGGGTCCTCACTTTTTGTTTAGATAGGTCACACTTCAATTCTTTTTAGGGTCTTAGTTTTAGTTAGGATTTTTTCACTTTATATATTTCTCTTGTGTTCATGAGTTTATTGATGTATTATGGGTACACTTTATGTGATTATTGAATTGATGTTCTATGCACTTTTGGATAAATACAACATTGGTTTAACACTTGCATTATAAATTACATCACTTATAGTGTTAGATTTTTATTAATGGTTTTGAATGAATAAATTTTGTATGATTTTTTTGCTATTGTGCAGCAGGCCTTAATTATGGTAACTGGGGAAGAGAGCCCATGGGTCATTGTTTAGAGGGCTCTGTTTGTTATTTGTAGAGCAGCGGCCACAGGTTTTTTGGTCTTCCCCCCCCCCCCCATTGTCTCCCTCTCCTCTTTATATCTCTTGGTTTATATATGTTTTTAATGGTGTTTTAAAGATTGTTGTATAGTATTGTTGTAAATGTAGATACATGAATAAAATTGATTATATTTTTCATTTTTTATTGTAAGTGGTGCTTCTGTACAAGCAGGGTTTTTGGGGGTAATGTGGACCCCCCATCTTTTGCTCTCTAAAAATAACAACACCTTATGAGGTATTCAGAGTAATTTGGGGAGGCCTTGAGAGGCTAGCAAGACTCGCCATCTAAGATTGGATAGGCCTGAGATGCCTTGGCATTCTTCCTCAAAAAGAGGTGGAACTGTACAAAAAACTGTCCCATCAGGGTGTAATAATGAATCGCAAACAAGTCCTTCTTTGCCATGAAAATTAATTTAAACCTAGATGAATTTCAGTCATACCACAAAATTAACTTCTCAAATAATTTCCATGATCTTCTTGTTAGCTAGTGTTAACAAGAACAAGGCAGCTAATTGAACGATATGATTGAACTATAAGAACAGACATTTAAAGGGGGATGGTGCTTGAAATCATTGTTCAGGGTGAAACACAAGCAGTAAACTAATGCTTTGCTTTAAAGTGGACCAACACCCAGGATTTTGACTATCCTGGGTTTTGGTCCTTTTCGGGGGGCACCCCGATTGGGGGTGCCCCGCTGTGTGAAAGCCCCAAAAACTCACCTCACCACGCTCCCACGTGACCGCGCCGTCCAATCCCCGCCGATGGACAAGCGGGTGACAGTGACGGACAAGACAGCGCATCCGCCGCCGCCTCCCGCACGTCACTCTTACAGGGCGTGCGCTCGCGCCGGCCATTCACAAACGGCCGGCGCGGGCGCTCGCACGTCTAGAGGTGAGGTTTTTTTGGGGTTTTGGGGGGTTTCACCCCGCGGGACATCCCGATCTCGGATGTCCCGTGGTGAGGGAGCTGATCGGCCCAGGTGTTGGTCCACTTTAAAGTGGCTCTACAAGAAAGGACAAGGTTAGGTGTAAGATTTCCCCCTGAATCAAGCATATTTTACATCATCATCATTAGATCATTTCAAGGAGAGAGGTCCAGTTGTTGTAAAGAAGGCTTCAGAGCGCCCAAGAACGTGGCAGAAAGATTAAGCTATGGAACTGGTTCAACACTGCTGCAGAGCTTGCTTAGGAATTGCAGCATTCAGAAAGACTTTCAGAAACTGGCCTGGTGTCAAGGAGAACAACAAATAAAACTTTTCTGCAATTTTGCAAGTAGTACAGGGACTGGACTGCAAATGACTGGGGTAAAGTGATTTTCTCTGATGAAGCCTTCTTCGGACTGTTTGGGGCATCTAGAAGAATGATTGTCCAGTGTTACTCTAAGTCCTGTTTCATGACAACAGTAAAGCACCCTGAGAACCTTTATGTATTAAACTGCTTTTCAGCCAAAATTAGAATCACAGTTTTACCCAACAACAGAGCCATGAAAATGGTCCTGCAAAAGCAACTTCTCACTATTTAGGAGAAATGTAATGATGAACATTGCTTATCCCAGAATGATTAGCGAGTGGCTTGGAGAGCAATATAAATGCAGAAAGGGACACTCTGGTATATCCCATACAACCGCCCCAAGACCTCTGCACTCACCCTCAACAAGTCAATCCATACAAAGTATGTAAAGAATATATAAACAGTAATTTATTAATATTTTACAATAGAGATAACAATAACCCCATAGGGGCCAGACAGATTAAAAAACAAATATACAACACATTAAAAAAGCTGGGTGATGGGGGCTCGGACCCGCCAAATGCTAAATAATGAATACTAATCTAATTACATATTGATAGTGGTATGCCACATATACATGGGGGCATAACCTGCATGCTCCTGAATGCCAAGCCAGCGCGCGTCAGCCGCTTGGAGAGCAAAACATAGACATTTTGGGTAATTTTCCTGGAGAATCCCCAGATTACAGTCTCATTGACAACCCATGATCAATCCAGAAAAAGATGGTGGACAAACAAAAGCACACAGATTGTGATAAAACCTCAAGCATAGATTAAGAAAGAATGGGTTGCCATAACTCAAGATTTGGCCCACAAGCTGGTGTCCAGTATGCCGTGGCAACATCAGAAATCTTAAACAATAAGGGTCAACCCTGCACATCTTGAGTTTTTGCACAAACTTGACATATTTGTCAATTAAAATGTATAAACCTTTGAAACGCTTGGAATTGTACTCTAGTGTATTACAAAAACATCAGACTAAATGATCTAACAGCTGTAAAACTATAAAGCAGTAAATGTGAAATCAATATTTGCTACAAAACCTTCTGGTCACTACTGTATATTGGTTTTGGTTGAGGGGACCCCATAAATATTTTGCGATAGGGCTATGATTTCTTTAGCTGTGTTTCAGGAAGGTGAAATTTAACACATAATAAAAAGGGATATAGCTTGAAGTGTCTTCCATCTAGCATGAACTATTATGGGGATCCCTTTCTTTATCAGAATAATTATGTGACCTTCTTCACTCATATATTGCTTTGTTGGCTGCTTATAAATGTATTCAAACAGTGACTATGAATGTAGTCTGCACAGATTATAGCAGACACTACCTTAAGCATGGATTCCTTTCACACACCTGGGCCAAGTCCTTTTTTTTCCTCTAAAGAAATTCTCCAGCTTCCCATAGAATAAATGCATTTAATGCCTCGTGTTTAATAACAAGAAGCCTTACTTGATGGAACATGATTTATTAAAAACAGACCCTGTGGGTTCCAATACCTTTATAGGGAGTCAGGACAAGAGCTGAGTGTAAAAGTCAATTAAACTTTTGTTTTCTGGAAATAGTTTAAAATCTTACCATGAATCATGTCTTTATTACTTTATTTCTATGTAATGACCTGGTAATAAGGTCATAAAACTCAACAAACCAGAATGAACAGTTACAATGATAGGGGCATGCAGCCTTATACAGTACCTGTAAATATTACCTAAACCTTAAGTCTCAGCTATATGCTCCTGATTTGGGATGTCCCTGTGTGTGAAACCTCTTGGTCTACCCTTAACTTACCTTGAACCAGCAATCCCACAGCCTCCTTCGATAATTATTCACTGCCATGCAGAGGATGGATGGTTACAGGAGATAAGGGATGTGGTTTGCGCATGTGCCATGGGCTTTCCATTTCAAAGTGTATATTGTTCTACAGGTGCACACAGCCGCCTCAGGTGCCAGCAACAAAGAGGTACTGTCAAACTGTACATTCTCTATGGTACCAATGGTAGCAAGGATTCTCCCTGGTCACACAGTGGGCTTCCTCACACAAATCCCCAGGGGCAAGTGGTAAGGCAGGTACCAATACGGGCATCCATTGCACCTAAGTGAACACGAAGACAAAAAATGCTGTGACAAAATCCCACAATGAGGAGAACATTGTCACTGAGCACTAGCCTCAGTGATTAAGTCAATTGTAATGCACTAACAACAATATCATTGAACAAAACACATGCACCAACCCCTGTGCTTTAACAATAATAATGTAAAGCCCCAAACAGGCACCCCCCACACCCACCCAAAAACACGTCCTCAGATCACGTAGTCTCTGTGATGTCATTGCGCATATGCGATTGAGGGTGCGATCATCCAATCATGGTACAGCTGGGCACTCGACATATAATGGAGGCAGAGGAAGAAAATGGCAACCCTGAGGAAGTGGCCAAGTTGGTCTCGAAATGCGTGAGTGCCTTACACAAACGGGCTGCATGGTCTCTGCTCCCCCCGACTTCTATGATTTGGTGATGTACCTTCATGTTTGATTTTCTTTTCCCGCTGTGCAAGGTCTCCCTTTGCTACCTGATGTGTTTATCTGCTCTAGCCTGGCTACTTGATATAAA
This sequence comes from Gastrophryne carolinensis, assembly GCA_027917425.1. NCBI lineage: Eukaryota > Metazoa > Chordata > Amphibia > Anura > Microhylidae > Gastrophryne > Gastrophryne carolinensis. Next base: position 75,162,696 of record CM051240.1, read on the forward strand.
ATCTCTGACTAGCCTTTGCTGGAATGAGGATTGGGCCTAAGTCCCTCTCCCCCTGGCTTTTGATTACACTGGCACTTTCTCTGAAATCACTTTTTTGGGAGTGATATGGTTGATTATAAATATATAATGATTTAGTATTGCAGCAAGCACTGGCACTTTATTGTTAGACACCAGCACACACAATTTTTTGCATATATAATTGTGAATAAGGCTTAATTTGCACTCCCTCTTAGTGGGCACGGATTGTTAGGTTTCTGTGTTTGGGGTTATGCAGGAATATTTATGACATTATACAAAGTATAATTGTATGTATCTATTTCAAGGACGGGTGGACCAGGCTGCGCCTGTGTTGTTGGTTTTAGATTTGTCTAATGTTTTTTTTCTGGGAGGGAGGGAATCAGTGTATGTAATTTTATGTTCCAATAAACACTGAGCGATTTTAATTTGAGTGTGCTGCACATTATATATAGGGGTAATTTTTGAGGGCCAGCCCAGATATGGGGGATTTCCATTTCAAGGCGAGTATGGGGTAGACTAGAAAAAAATAAAACACCTTATAAACATATGAGTAATATATAAATGTTATTCGAGATATGCAGGGAACATTGTCCTCCGCCCAGGCCAGGATCAGAGACACTTCCTTGCTCCGGGGCCCTCCCTGATGATTGATGTAGGCAACCACCGTCTGATTGTCCGAGCGTACCTGAACAGGCCGGCCCCGAAAGTGAGCCAGAACCAACCTGATCACCGTCAGTTCCAGAATGTTGATAGGTGTGTGGGCCTCCTGAGGGCCCCACCGCCCTTGGAACTGTAGGGACTTCCAGAAGCCCCCCCAACCTGTCAGACTGGCATCCGTGGTGACCGTCTCCCAGCAGGGGGCCAGAAAGGATCTGCCCCCCAACAGGTTCCTTGAGTCCAGCCACCACGAGAGGGACCGCCTGACTAGGGGGGACAGAACAAGTACCTGGTCCAGGGACACAGGATCCTTGTCCCATACTGACAAGAGGTGGAGTTGCAGAGGCCTCATGTGAAACTGGGCATAAGGAACCGCCTCGAAGCAAGACACCACCAGGCCCACCAGCTGCATTCCCTGCCTGAGGGAGGGATGAGGGCAAGAGAGCAGGGACTGAACCTGCACCAGCAGACTGTCCACCTTCTGCTGAGGAAAAAAAATCGTTGCCTGAACTATATCCAGATTCATTCCCAGGAAGGGCATCACCAATGAGGGAGAAAGGGAAGACTTGGGATGGTTGATCACCCAGCCAAACGACTCCAGAGTGGACACTACTCACTGAGTATCCAGCTCTGCCTGTTGGATGGACTGAGAAGTGATGAGAATGTTGTCCAAATAGGGCAGCACGTGAATGCCCTGAGACCTGAGCAGAGCCATCACTCCTGCCAGCACCTTGGTGAACACTCTGGGAGCTGAAGTGAGACCTAAGTGCAATGCCACAAATTGGTAGTGCTGATCCTCCAGAGTGAACCTGATAAATCTTTGATGACCTGGAAAAACAGGAATATGAAGGTAAGCATCCTTGATGTCCGCAGAGGTCATGAAGTCCCCTGGACGCAGGGAACTGATAGCAGAGCGCAAAGTTTCCATGCGAAAGCGCCTGCACCTGACAAATTTGTTGAGGATCTTCAAGTCCAGGATGGGCCTGACTGACCCATCTCTTTTGGGCATGGTGAAAAGGTTGGAAAAGAACCCCTTGCCCCTTTCTCGTAAGGGGACCTGACAGATGACCCCCAGCTCCAGAAAGCTTTGCACTGCCAAAATTAGAGCCTGAGCTGACATGGGATCCTGAGACATCTGGGATCTGATGAATCTTGGGGGCGGCCAGGCAGCAAACTCTATCTTGTAACCGGAGGACACTACCTCCTGAATCCACCGGTCTGAGACATGAAGCCTCCAGACGTGAGCAAAATACTGAAGCCGTCCCCCCACCCGGATGGGTGAGGGCGCCCCTTCATGCCTGAGGGGGCTTGGGAGAAGACTTAGGCTTGGAGCCCCAGGATGAGCCAGGGCGTCCACGTCCTCTGCCCCTACCTCAGAAATCTCCTCAGGCCCAGTAAAGGAGACCCCCCTCCCCTGTTTGGATCCATGGTAGGGGGAAGAAAAGGAGCCTTGGCCCCGAAAGGGCAGATACTGCCTCCTGTGCTGGGGTAACCTGCCTCCCTTAGCAAACAGGTTCAGGCAGTTCCCAAACAGGCGTAGTCCTTTGAAGGGAAAACCAGTGAGAGCCTTCTTGGCAGCGTTGTCAGCTGCCCCCTGGCGCAGCCAAACCGAGCGGCGTATAGCCGAGGCAGAGGCTCTGCCACACATCCTAATGGTATCATCCAAGGCAGAGAGGACATAAGTCACAAAAACCTCACAACAAGAGAGTGCATTAAACTCCTCACTAGACACATCATCAGGAGCACCATCTTGGACCCTTCTAAGCAGGGTCCTAATAGCTACCGCTGTAATGGCAGAGGCACAAACGGCGCTGCGCCGTCCCCACACAGGCAAAGGCATGGGACGCCAGCTGATCAATTTCTCAGTCCTAACCATCCTGCAGCGCAGTAGAGTCAGGGGAATGCATGACAGAGGTGTTAGAGAACCCTAGGACCGGGGCATCCACCTCTGGAGGGGATGATCAATGCTTCACCACATCAGCAGGAAAGGGATACCTCTTATTCCAACTCTTAGGGACTCCGGGGAGCCTGCTAGGATGCTCCCATTCCTTGAGCAATAGATTATTAAAATGGGCCTGCTCAGGAAACTCTAACCGTGGCTTAGCAGTATGAAACAATTCCCCCGCTGCCTAGGGGCCGCAACCGGGGGAGATATAGACAGAACCTCAAAAATCTGAGCCAACAGCCTATCAGTATCATCTGGGGCCCAGGGGTCAGAGCCAGAATCATCATAACCCCTGGGCCTCTCATCAGATGACAGAGAACAACTCCCCTTCTTCCAAGGGGGTATAACCGGACAGTTCAAAGAACTCTTCAGCCTCCATAGGGAAAAGAGTGACATCAGGCATCAAGTGCCGCTTTTTAGCAGAGGCCTTATGCACCATGGTATTAGCAAGCAACTTCTCAACACTAGCCAGTCTAGCAGACACATCAGGCTGAGAATCCCCACTGGTATGCAAATGGGAGTCAAATTCAAGCTTGGAGGAGTTGGTGAAGCCATACGTGGTGCAGGTCCAGCCGCTGGTAAACCAGGCTTCAGACATAAGCGAAGAGGACCCCATAAGCGACATGTATAATGACATAGGGTAAATAAAACCGCCTGCGAGGGCACTAACGGACCGCGGTAGGTAGATGCCAGCCACGCAGCAGACGGAATCCAGAGATAAAAAATGGCGCCGAGCATACCTCGAGGGGCGGGCCGCGGAGACAGTGACACGGAACGCGCCATCCACAGGCCCCACCCCCCCCCGAAGAGCGCGAAGCAGCACACGTGACAAGCAGCCAATGAAGTGCGGAGACTGAACAAAGTCAACAAGCACACCATCCAAATGAAGCACCAATGCATAACACCCCCCCCCTGAGAGCTACAAGGGAGAGCGAGGGAGGGCAGCGTCCACTTAACGTAGGGCCCACCGATAAACACGGGCAAGGGGCAAAGTGCGGGAGTGGCATCCCATAGAGGCTCACCATATGCCTATACCGCCTACCCTTTGGTGGGGGATTGCGGTGGAGCAGCGCTCCTAAGCACCTGACAGCGGTGCTGCCTACCATCACCCGGACCAGCGCAGCCAAGGCTGGGAGGCACAGTAATAATGGAACGGGTGGGAATAGTCCTTCAGGACCGCAGGCTAATAGCCCTGCTCACCTGCGAAAAGAGAGAGCCATTTTTTTGTCCTTCGCAGTCCAGACTGCAGAGAAATTCTGGGGATTTGTGGAAGGTCCCAGGTATTTGAGGGGCCGGGAGGAGCCAATTTCGCGGTCTCTGCAGTCAAGCGCCATCTGGCGGAGTAATAACCAAGAGTAATGATTCTTATCTGGAGCAGGATGTACTGTATACTAAGAATATTTTTTTTACTGACGCCCGTTCTCACCAGCAAAAAGCTACCATCCAGCCCCTCGCCCTGACCATTACAAGCCCTTATGCCCATTATTATGGGCTGCCACTCTAAATCGCACAACCATGCCCATTGGTGGTACAGGTTATGGGGACCAGTTCGAAGTGAAAGTTAAAAAAATAAAACACACACACCAGTAATGGGGATTGAACTAGTATAGGGAAGTGAAAGTGCAAAAAATAAAACACACACAAGTTTAAATAAAAGCATTTTATTGTTCTCAGTTCACTAATAATTACATTCCCCAGGTGGCCTCCCACAAAGCATTCTTTAAATTTATAACGCTGGTATTTGGAAAGGAAGGGAACAGTGGTTTCTCTCCTATTATCCTGGCTCCCAGTTGGGGACTCCATGATGAGTCGCCGGGGACTGGCTTTTATACTAACAGACGGGAGCTCTATGGAATCTCCCCCACGTCAGTTATGATGTCACAAAAAGGGAGGGGCCTAGAGGAGCCCTCATGCAGCGCCACTCTCTCATCGGGCTACTCTTCCTGTCTCGCTCCAATATGGCGATGAACCAGCATCAGTCACGGTGAGCTAACATGCCCCCCTCCATTGCAGTGAACAAGTTGAAGCAGTCGCAGATTATATGTGGAGTCCTCCACCTCACCCCCCTTAAAATCAGCAAGGCCATTCCAGCCAAGTCATGGAGCCACTAATGCTCTATGATGACACCCTTGGCTGGTAGTTGCAGACATAGGGGTTCCCAGATGCACCAAAAATTGTGTTGGAGTATGAGGATGTGGCAAGACATCTACTATGAGGGTGAAACCCAAAGTGTCGACTGCTGTGGCTTGCAGCAATGTGGAGGCTGAGCAAGAGGGTAGCAGGGAGGAGTGGGTGGAAGACAACTGAGGGGTGATGACATCCTAGAACCAAAGTGGAATGAAGGCAATCAGATTTTGGTGGAAGAGCTGGTGGCCACACAGCCCCAGGCAGCCAGCACAAGAGGGGGAAGGGTGCCAACCATCAGCAGTCAGCTACCCAGGCAATGAGCACTTAAAAATGTGGCTCAGCATGCCCCCCAGCATGACATTTTTTCAAGCAGTACACTGAGAAGACATGGGTCATTTGCACAATGTGCCACCAGTCCCTGAAGCTAGGGAAGAGCATGAATAATTTCTGCCTCATGTCCATAGCGAGGCATCTGCAAAAAAAAAAAAAAAATGAAAATGAAAAAAAAAATAAAATAATTAAAGTTAAATTAAAAAACAGGCCCATTTTCCAAGGTGTATGGCTACTCCCCATGTGGCTCGCAGGGTGGGTTGCTGGACCGACAGCAACTCACCTAGGAAGAGTTTTGGAGGCTTCTGTGGAAGACTTGTCAACAGACACCAGGCAAAGCAAACAGAAAAAGATGGTTAGTATTATTTAGTGATGAGCGTTTATGTTTCAGTTCTGGTTCCCCGAGTTCAGCTATTATATATATTTCTTTTTTTTCATCCCTCCGACCCCCTCCCCTTTTTTTTCTCTGGTGCAAGCATGCTCCTGTCCTTTTAGGCCTTCACCAAATCATAGACATAAATATTGAAATCGAGGTCAAACTTGATGAAGTACACTGAGGGTTTGGCTTCTACTTGATGAATGAAGATTTGGTATAAGGGAACACTCTTATCCCAACCCAAGGCATTACAGATTGTTTGTTACAAGGGGACACTCTCACCCCAGTCTTTATGGATAGGTTTGGTATAAGGGGACACTCTCACCCCAGTGAATACAGCTAAGTTTGGTATAAGGCGACACTTTCACCCCAGTCTTTACAGATATGTTTTGTATAAGGGGACACATCTGTAAAGACAGGGGGGAGTGTCCCCTTATACCAAACCTATCTGTAAAGATTGGGGTGGGAGTGTTCCCTTATACAAAACCTGTAAAGCCTCTCCCTTTCTAAAACATTGCTGCAAGATGGTGCTGAGAGACACGGACTGTGCCTGCTATACGACAGGGTCACGTGTCACGCCGGGCCAATGGAGAGAGGGAAAGGCCCGAGCACCCAGCGCGCATATGGATTTCTGTCTGAAATCCATGTTCAGCTCCGAGCACTCAAACCCGCAAAGTTCGGATCCGTACCGGTTGGATCCGCTCTTCACTACTAATAGCCAGTGTAAAAAGGCCTAAAGTCTGTTTAGACTTGAAGGATATCTACATCTAGTCAGTCATCCGGGGGGAAAAGATGTGCATGCTGCCTGGACTTACAAAAGACTACCTGCCCAACTGCAGGACTACCTGGTAGTGTATATTCTGGTAGAGTGAATGTAGATTCTGGTAATGTATGATTTGGCCAGACTTGGCCCATGGGCCATTTGACACCTGTGATGTGTTGTATGGACATCTGTTACATAGACTGGTATATTTTTAGAAAAATAATAGTTATGTCATTGCTTGCTGGATCAGTGTAGGCTTTAAGAGGTTTTTGGAATGGTTGCAGTTTTCAGGGTTATAAATCTTAAAGCCAGGATTGATGGTAAGGTAGTTAAATGTATTTTAGGCCAGGATATAGTTCTCAACGTATTTCCTAGGCTTATCCTCTAATAGGTACTGATGGAAGCCCACAGCCAAATAGCCGCACTGTCTTTGACTAAACTTGTCAATGTAAAAACACATTATTGAGGATAAATCTTCCTTATGCAGGAAAATCTGGAGCCCATTCAAAGCTAGAGCAAATAAATTCATGGTTAAAATAACCAGCACTGTGGACTCACAATGTGTCTTTTCAGGTGAAAGCACAGTCCGGTGAAAATATCAATTTGCTCATCTGGGGATATCATTCAGAGGAGCATTGCAATTCCCTTGATGGATACTTCTTCTGTCTTTGGATGACAGCCATCTTTTAGCTTTCTTTTCTTGGCTTGACACCAATAGACCTACTGTAGGGGCAGGTCTGCAAATGGGGATGTGGAGCAATGTTATGACTTTAGGTTAATGAATGACTGATTCAATGGGAATGAAGCTGGCTCATCACACTGAAACATCTAATGCCAAAGCTTTGCTTAGATTGTAATGCTTCTATATTCTATGATTTTAATAATATGGTTTTGTTTGTATGCAGATATTTGAAACAATAGTTACTGTCAGAGACCAAATTCTACAAAGTTTTGTTTGAAATTCCATTAACTTCTAATGCTAATTCTAATTAAAAAATATTAACACTTAACAGTATTTTTTGTTGATAATGGCAAAGAACCCTATCTATTAGCCGATTCCTTTTGTAGAAGAAGAAACATGACAGCACATGACAGTATTCTCTCTCTCTCTCTATATATATATATGATATATATATATATACACAGCATATAAAAATGGACAGGAAGTGTCATATGCTACAATAGAGAAGACAGCTGCCTCTGGGCCCGTGGAAGATGGGGGCCCCATGATAGCTGCCCCCCCCCTTCTGCCTTGCAGTGCGCCTTGCTTGACCCTGCCCCAAAGGGCTGGGGTCAGGGTCAAGCAAGACGCACGGAAGTTATTGCGTTTTCATTATCGTTTTCCCCCCCGGAATACGCTGACAGTTCCTACGGCCGAGGGAGATATACGGCATTGTGTTACTAGGAGGGTGAGACACTATTTTGCAGGCTTAACTTGCTGACCGGTTGCTAATAATATTGGCTGTGCATTTAGTGTGTTTTATATGATATTTTGGTAAGCATAATAAAAAGTGGGAATGCTACTCGGCTGAAATATTACTACACAATTGGATTTTTTTCTTTCCTCACATATGCCCACTGGTAATTAATGGTGGAAAAAAAGTGCTATTGAGGGCAATAGGAGGTTTAACAAAAGAAATCAAGTTGTAGATATTAAGAGTGGTTGGAGCTTACACTGAAGCGGACCTACATCCAACTGATTGAAATGAGGAGAAAACCTGTGTATATGGGCTAGCTGGTACGTGCATATTGGTGGTGGTTCTGGATTCACAAGTTTAATGAAGGTTAATACACCCGGGTGATTCACTCTTTTGTCTCTAAAGCAGACTTTAATTCTTTTAAGTAAATATGCAATACTATATATAAAATAGTTTATTAGGGGTATTTGCAGGGTCAGCGGCAGTTGATACTGAGACTTGAATATTGATTAATTTACGAAAATACATTATTCAAATATATAGGGTCCAAAGGCTGGCAAACAAAAATAGTGGAAGGACTTAAACATAAAATGTATCATGATACAATTAAAAACATCTCAAAAGCTGCATGTAACAGTCCTATAGTCTAAAAGGCCCCAGGGGTGGCCCCTAGCCTGCCCTTGGAGCATCCAAGTAGGTGTTTCCTCGTGGTGGTAAAACTGTTTGTGCTGTTTTTTATTAAACCGATTCACTGTCAAACCAGTTTAATTGCCCAAGGGTGGGTGGCGTTGAACAAGATGACCAAGGATGAAAGAAGGGAAAGAGGAAACCTGATCGGGACCTTCAAATATGTTGAATATTGAGGATAGAATAAGGTTCAAGAAGGAAGTGTTTTCAAGAAGAAACGTAATATCAGGAGCAACATTAGAAAAAATTAATATACAGAAAAAGTAGTAGATGCTGGAACAAACTTCCAGCAGATGTGGTTGAAAAATCTACAGTAAGTAAAAGTAGACATGCCTGGGATAAGCATACATACTAAGATAAACGTACACACGAGGGCAGGAACATATGGTCTGCTGCTGTCAAACCTACTGTATGCGTTTGTATATTGCCCTTACTGAACCACCCATTGCATTAAGGTGCACTGAGTGAAGAGGAGAGAATGATATCAATCCCAGAAGCTTTCCAAATTGAAGCAGGTGCTGTCAGAGATGCTGACTTGTTCTTATAAGGTAATACACACAAATCACAGAGAAGTGAGATTGGGATGGCGATTAACCTGCTAAGCCACCAATAATGTCTGTAAAGGAAAATAAACAGCATTGCTATGTTGCATACTGCAGCTTCACCATGGGGGCCCACAATCTATGACTTTAGCTATGGGGACCTCTGAAACCTATTAACCCCCTCCCTTTTATACAGATATATTTAGCATTTAAAATGTTCACAAGATTGGAGGACAGTGTGGCACTGGGATACATTTTCCTTGATCCCGAGGTGTCTTGTTGGTGCCAAGTATGGGTTTGATAAGCTGACAACTTTTGTTTTAACTTTAGCAGGAGCACAGGTCGACACAACACAGCTACTTAAAAAAGTTCAGTTACTTTATTGAACAGCCAATACCATAGCAACTGTTGTAGTACATGTCCAAGACAATCCCCTTAAGACAATTTCCCGTACAAGCACATGCACATTCTATTCACTGCAACTGCAGGTCTGTTCCACTGTTTTAGACAGTCTCAGTATAGTTTGATCTTTGTATTGGGTACCTGGGTCTTGTTTTCCTCTGCAGCTCCCTAGGGCAGCTGTCTGCCATATTCCTTAGGACACTCTGAAATTCCAGCCCTTGGTTGCCTCTTTACTCTCTTGCAATCTTGCTTCATTCTCGCTTAAAGGAGCACTATCGTGAAATTGTGTAATATTAAAAATCCATATAAACACATTAACTAATGAGAGGAGGAGCCACTTATACACCCGAACTGAATAAAACTCCATAGAGAAAAAAAAAGGTATTGGAACCCAGGAGTCTTTGGACTATCTCCCCTGTTCCATATAAATGTTTAGAAGGGGCTTACCAACTATCAACCACGCCATTTTGTATAAATATACATATTCAAATATATCGAAAATATTTTTTACAAAATACACTTTATTATACTTTAGTACATGTTAGTTAAAAACACATTAATTCATAGAATAAAAAATAACAACACATAACTACCAAGAGAATTACAGTCATTGTAGAATTGATTTTATCAGTAATCTTCAACCTGGGTATACTAGTTTCGCCAAGATGGCTTCTTCAGTACACATCGAGGTTGATACACATTGCTATGTATGACACAAAATAGAACAATTCCATATATTAGTATTCATATCTTTTAATTTAGTTGAGCATAGTGATTAAGTATTATGAAATGATTTAATAAAACTCCAGCCAAGCTTATGGATTTCTTTCCCTTGTAGGAATAAAATCCAGGGGTTACAGGTTTAGTCTATGAGGGGTGACAAAGTCTGTCACCCCTGATTTCCTCTACCTTCTATTAAAATAAAAAAAAAAAACAAGCCTGTCTGGATATTTCTTGATGCTGGGTGTATAAGTGACCCCTCCTCCTGCCATCCGGCATATTTCTATGGATTTTTATCATTGGGACATTTTTTTGCGATAGTGCTCCTTTAACAAATTAAAGAACAGTTCTTTAATAATTCTGAACTCCTCATATATAAATATAAATTATATATATATAAATTAAAAAACTGTATCTACACATGTACATATTAGGTCATGTGCTTCTGCATTCTAACTGAAAAAGTCATGTTTATCTTTAAAGATAGCTACCCCTATAACAAACATTTCCACCCTACCCAGTTACACCTATCATGTATAGTAACCCTCCAGTTCAAAATGATTAAGCATTAGGGGGCAGCTGGAAGCCCAATACAGGCAAGCAGCGTTTACCTACTTATGTGTTCCCTTGCATGTTTGCTTGCAAACTGAACAAAATGCTTTTACCTCCTGTCATGCAAGTTTGGGCTTCAGCTGAAGAACCCTGCACACTCCTGTCTAGCACCTGGCATGTGAGCATCCAACATAGAATGCATATCTATTGATATGAATAGTTGTTAAACGCTCTAGTTATTTTCAACTGTAGGGTCACTTTAAAGAGGTTTACTATTCTTTTTCTACCAGGGATCCCTTCTCTTAATGGTCTTTTATTTCTGCCAGTACAGCCCCAGTGCCCTTGCAGTACCTAATGAGCTTTATGCACAGAGCCAGAAGTAAGAAACAGCTCACTATGCCCCTTCCCAGTGCACAACCAACAGACCATGTGTTGTGGGCTTGAGTTCAGAGGCCACGTGGGGAGTCCTGTTTCCCTGTAGGCCAGTCTGAGACTACCATCATATGGAAATGCATAATAATTAGATTTTCCATAAATTGAATCACAATCAGGGCCAGTCTTGATTTATGAGGTGGTATGTCAGAAATTCAGGGTGATGACCCTTAAAAAAAGAAAGCTTTTGCTACATCCAAAATGGAGAGCAGCAAGTCTGGTGCCCCATCCGTGTCCCTGAGATGTTGGCGCCCAGCTTCAGCTGCACATCTCAAAGGCTGACCCTGACCACAATGCTTTGGAATAGTGTAAAAAGTTCAACATCTAATATATGTGGGCTAGAATCCTTGGCAGTCCATACATCACAGAGGCCATCTATTATATTTGGCAGTGACAATGCCTTTGTTAATAACCTTCTTAGTTTGTCAGGAAGTGTTGCGCCCTTGGCTGTTGCTTGAAGTTATTTGCTTGTGTTGTTACGAAGATCTCTAATAATCCCAAACTACATTCTTGGCTGAATGTGTGCCCTATTACCCCATAGTCTCCAACTGGTGCCAAGTGATTCACAGTTGTGTGCTAACAGATAATTTACATGGAGGCAGATTGTTTCTGAAGGGAAAACGTCGACTTCCCTGCCCTAGAGCACCTATTCTTTTACTTATTTTGACAATTACATTAATTAATAATAACTTTATAAATGAATATTTGATGATGTACTGCTTACTTGTGCTAACTAAACCAAAGCTATGACTTGGTCATGACCTTCTTTGTGTTTTTTAAAGAACACAGTTTTACCTAAGGCCAAGTACTTTAAACCGGAATTGTGACACCCTTGTTGGAAATGCCAGGCTGCTAGGGAGTCTAGTTCTTAATGGTTGCATGCCAGGGCTACTGGGGAAATATTCCACCTTCTTTGAAAGCCTATTCACCCCTTCAGTAGCTAGTTATGTGGCCATCTTCCAAGAAAAAAAAAAAGAGAACTGCTTTTTAATGGGTATGCTTAGTTCACAGTAATTTTAGGGAAGTGGTAGTTTTAGAGGGTTAGGGTACGTCCCTGGGTTCACTGCATGACATCATGAATTTAAGAAGATTTAGACTTGTTCAAAGTTCAAGTTCAAGGTTTATTTAGTTTGAAAAAGAGACGTCTGAGGGGTGACCTAATAACTATGTATACACTAGAAAATGTACCCGACGCTGCCCGGGTATAAATTGTCAGTGTGTTAATAAGATTTTTTCTCAAGAATGCCCAGGAGGCCAATCTATGCCCTCGTTTATTTTTTTTTTTGCTAACAGGGAAATCACCAGAAGCCCTATATACCCTGACAGTTATGCACTGTTTATGTAAATTGTAACGTAAATGCACGTTAGAAATAAACAAAAAACTTTTAACATCCTAAATACCTAATAGCCAAACTGAGATGTCATATCCTGGTTCCATTACACAGTTTTGGGGCATCTAGATCCTGCATTAGAACAACTGGAGCACCAACCTTTAGATCCAAGTGATGAGAAGGAATTCTTGTTCTAAAGAGCTTAAAAGCTCAACTGGGTACTGCACAATCTGTTCTGGGTCTACTGTGATGTCAATAGATTTGTAGGAATAAACAAATACTGGCAACTTAAGAAATTGTAAGGTTATTGCATTTACCACATTATTTTTTGCCGCCAAAATAGCTCTTTGGCATATCTAGTCATGGTAAGGAATTCCTCCTTTGTTAAACTGAAAGTCAATGTCAGGGGACACTGCTATTCTGAGGTGCTCAGGTGACTCTACAGCCCTGCATAAATCAGCAATGAGTTATATATTGCCATCTGCATCTTGTTGGACTACATCATTGCCAAGCATCAGCAGCAACTGGGAGAACTGCAGGGCAGATTCATATCCAAATATATTTGTTCTTATGTTGGTTGTGAAAGTCTCTGAACTTGATGCCACAACGACAAAACCTATAGTTCTGATATGGGATTAAAGGTCTGCCTGAAATCACCAGCAAGCAAGACCAAATCTCCACCCATTATTTGGGTCTTATCTCTTAAGTCTCTCAGTGTTCCATCTTATGCTACCAGAGCACGAAGATGGTCTATTTAAAACCTCTTTTTGGATATATTCCAAACATAGTATGTACTTGCAAAACTATCAATTTGACACAGTTCAAAGATTGCTGTTAGGGTTGTCCTAGGTGGATTTTGCACCCTTTCAGCTAGATTATCAGCTGTAAAGTATACTCTCTGACCATTTTCAAGATGGATACTGAGGTGTTGGGCAGTTGGATATCTCTCATGCATTGAAAAGCTGAGATTCTCCAAACTGCCTCATTAGAGCTTATGTAAAGTCCAGTTTGGTATTGCCAGACCTTATCCTTCAAGTAACTTTCAGCTGCAATGCCAATGACAAGGAACTACAAACGTGTTCCGCACCCTGGCGAAGTGTCGTGACGACACGCAACGCGTCGGTGGCGGCTGTGGCGGGGGAACCCCAAGTGACATGGTGATGTAAACGTTTGCTTATTTTTGTATGCTACCACTTTATCTATTACTCGGTGGCCCAGCCGGGCTCATTTTCAAGCCTGTTGTTTTTTTCACATGAAAGCTGTTCACTACAACGGTATTCACTGTGCTCAGTGTCGGGCTATACATATAACCCGGGATATTTGGTCACTTTGTACATATGCTATTTTTGCACACTGCCTATACGGCCACTTTGCACATATTTTTGCTACTTTGCACATACTGTCGGTTTTTGATTTTTATCACATATGTTCAATGTTTTTTGGTCTTTTTCTTTTTTTTTACATATTATGATTATTAAATAGCCTTTTTGTTTTTGCTTTTTTATTAATATATTTGATCACCTTTAATGGTACAATCTTCACAATCTTTACTATTTTATTGTTGTTTTTATCTGGGCACACCAGTAGTATCTATATTTAGCTTTTCATATTATATAATAATGGTGGCATCTTCTAAATTGTATATGTGTTAGTCACTATTGATTGGGCTCCTCCTGCTTGTGTTTTTTAATCTTGTGTTTATAGTAGTGTCTTATCTATGTACATAACATTCATTAAATTAAATTATATACTTTTTTATCTAGTGTGTGGCCTTGATTAAGGGTTCTTGGGGGTTTGTCTAGACCCCCCCCTTTTTGTGCAATGCCAATGACAGGCTGATCTGAGCCTTTGTATATGTATTTGCAAATGTATTTGATAGCTTTTACGGAACTGCAAAACTCAACATTTGTGTAAGCATCACACAATTTGCAGAGTAGTAGACTGTAAGGCACCACAAAGTGTTATTCATCTAAAATTCATTAGATTTAAAAACCTGTCATCAACTACCTGCATCGTGTTAACTTTTTTTGAAAATAATTAGCCTCCTTCTCCTGGCCTTCTTACGCCTGTATAACGAATACCCATCACCATCCATCTGAGTTTGAGCTATGAAGATCCTTGCGTACCCTTGCTGCATGCAAGGTGAGTTTGGAAAACCTGGACAATAGGGCCCTTATGTCATTTGGGTCGTAACTGTTGCAAACAGTTTAGGATCCACAGATTAATTCTGTATTTATGCAGATATGACTAAATCTCATTTAGCCTGATTTATTGATCAGCCAAACCAATATATGAGCATGTGGCAGACTTCTCTTCTATTCTATCAATAGAATACATCTAGCACCAGGGTGCAAGAAAGATGTGGCCTTTGTTAATCACATCACCCATCATCTCTTAATTTTTGGAAAAAGACTCAATCAATCAAGTCTTGCCTATCTTTTGAAGACTGATTCTGACAGAGCAAATCTGTAATGTCTTTCCAATTTGTATTGCAAGTGAAAGTAATACACAGATCTGGCCGTCTATACTTTCAAACATAAATTATGGCATCCTCATGCATGTGACATGGACTTCCCACAAAGCTTGAGGGCAAAATAATTTACCTTCTTAAAGTCTCAGCTGACCTATCGTTATGAACAGCAGCTCGTAGGTGAAGAGCTGGTGACGGAGCTCTTTCTGGTGGGCTCTGATGTAACAGAGGCACTCAGATTCGATTTTCTCATATATATCCACAATAAACTGGTGAAACTGATCTTTGTATGCCAACAAGGATTTGCAATATCTGAACGTTGACTGCAAATCATGAGCATAGAAGTATAAAAGTCCATTGCTGAAAGTTTTTGGTCTAGCTTGTGGCAGATGTATTCCAAAGTGATAGCCATCATATCCATCCTGGGATTATCAGTGGATAATGCAGGGCATCATATGAAATTCAGATATCCTCTGAAGCCGATTATCACGCTTTTGTAAGATATCTCTTTTATCAAAGTTGTCACCAACCTTTACAATGGCAACTTCATTAATGGTTGGAGCATTGAATCTGCCTGGGTGTTGCCCTGCAGATGCTTTATCTGCCCTCATAACAACCTTATGATTACCTGGAGGCATTTTTCAATAGCTTTTTTCAATTTAAGCAT
This sequence comes from Gastrophryne carolinensis, assembly GCA_027917425.1. NCBI lineage: Eukaryota > Metazoa > Chordata > Amphibia > Anura > Microhylidae > Gastrophryne > Gastrophryne carolinensis. The sequence goes on from CM051240.1 coordinate 75,178,133, forward strand.
TGTTTCCTGCTTGGTTGATGGAAATTTACTGTGGCGGGCATTTGCTTCTACCTGATTCTGTACAGGAAAAAAGAGCCAATAAGATGGGATATCTGACCTTGTATCTTAAATGTGCACATGGAACCACGTTCTCTAATTTCAGCTGCACCATATGAAGTCATGTAAAAGTAGTTACTATAACTTTGTATTTCCTAAGGAAATCTCCTGATTCTGGGATATTGCCAGTAAGCAATTACTTCAATGGCTCTGGAGGAGTTGGCAAATATGGTATCTGTACCTTGCCCCAGAGCAGCACATACCGGGTGGCTCCATCTTAAACTTTTAGGCATCACAGGAAGCATATAAAACTTCCATTTTGCCAATCACAATTAATCTATGTTGGCCATAGGCTATGGTTGGATCACAAGCAAAAGCAGCATCATGCATGAAAGCCCACTCATTATCCTGCTGAGCAACAGGATGTGCTCTATCAGTTTGTTTTCTGGCCTGAGTATGCTGAGATTTAGCAGCTTGACCAGTAGCATGCTGTATTTTATTTATTTTCCGACGGGCCCGAGTTTCCTGAGGCGTTTCAGCAGCTGGAGTAGTAGAATACTGTATTTTATTTTTTTCTCTGAGGGGCCTGAGTTTCCTGAAGTGTTTCAGCAGCTCCAGCAGCAGCATGCTGTATTTTATTGATTCTCCAACGTATCTGAGTTACCTGAGGTGTTTCAGCAGCTCCAGCAGCAGCATGATGCATCTGATCAGCTTGCAGTCATGCTGAGTTTGCTGAGGAGTCTCTGCAGCTTGTAACGCAGCTTTCCTCATGGCCATGCAAGATTTCCTGGCAAAAGGTACGTTTTCTTTGGAGTCATTTTGCCAAATTGAAGTTAATGTTAGACCCTGAAGATGTTGTGGTGTCTTAAAAGCCAAGTACCATAAACTTTACAAAACAGAGTGACTGTAAGTCAGTAATGCTCTTGGTTTAACTTAGTGGGTCCAAAAGATGCCATTGAAGTCAGTAAGATCAGCTGCAGGTTGCCACCCCTCTCTGTTATAAACTCTAGTATGTGTCCAAAGAGCAGAATATAGAATGGGAGATGTTTTCACTGAAAGATTCCAGCTTCCTTTGAGAATGAAAGTAGTAATCAGATTGGTTGCTAAGGCTTCAGTATACCTTCCTGACTACCATTATCATATATATATATATATATATATATATATATATATATACCATGTTTCCCCGAAAGTAAGACACTGTCTTACTTTCTTTTTATCCCCAAAAGCCCCACTACGTCTTACATTCGGGGTATGTCTTATATTGGAAAAAACCCACTTTTTGGGGAATCCTTCAACGATGTCTTCTCTCAAACGCTGCTCCTTCCCTCACACAAAGATGGCGGGCTTGCTCACTCCCTTAAATATGCCGGATGACGTTGGTGAGCGAGCCCGTCATTTTCATGTGAGGGACAGAGCAGTGTGAGAGAAGGCCTTGCTGGCCAATAGGGGGAGACCTAGTAATTACATCAGGTGGAGGGGCGGGGTTTACAAAGCCGCAACAACTCACAGCGACAGCAGCTGTGAGCGGCGGTGCCGACCGCCGTGGACTTCACTAGGGGGGGTGATAGCCTATGCGCGGGGATGATCATCGGTGAGGGGGCCCCCCTGGTCGGGGTTCAGTCACGTCGGGCTCCTCGCAGCGCCCGCAGCTCACCTCCGGTCACGGCGCTGCTCCTGCTCTGTGCTGCAGTGAGAGCCAGATGACAGACGCTCCTTTGCACCCGGCGCCGCTCGTCTTCTGTGGGTCACCCGCGGTCTCTGGGGCACAGGAGGGGGGAGACCGCCCGGCAAAGCGGACCTCCCGTACAGATGCCCCGGCCTCTACAGTCAGTGGGGGCGATAGGTCAGTGGCAAGATGGCGGCCGTGCCTCAGCTCCTGCGCTCGCAGCCCCGGATCCACCACCGCCTCTCCTCCTCTCAGGTAGGTCCCGTCGGCGCAGGGGGATACACGCCAGGGGGGCTATATCGCTTCCCTCAGCCCCGTTCGACAACAATGTTATTTCCCCCGAAAGCAAGACATATGTCTTACTTTCGGGGTACGGCTTGTATTAGGCGACCCCTCTGAAACTCCCCATACGTCTTACAATCGGGGGTGTCTTACTATCGGGGAAAGACGGTATATCAGGAGGTAAAAAAATTCATGAGCTAAGTGTGTATGTGTCTGTGAGGAGGGGGCTATGGTAAGACACCGACATCATGTTTGTAAGGTAAAATGTGATCTCCAGAACATTCTACTATTTATTTCTATGGGTCTGTTTTCCCAACCCTCTCCTTGTGAGCTACCAACAGGCCTGGCTGTCATATTTCCTCTTGTATGTATGTAATGTATATACTTGGGGATCAATAAACGGATTCTGAGCTGGTCTTCCCCACCCCCTCCTCTCATGTACATCTAGCAAGGACTGGACCTTCACTCTAACCTTTCCAGGCACCCAATGTACCTGCGGGCCAAATTTGAGGTCAAACGGATCAGGCATTCAGAAGTCTATAGAGGACAGACGGACGGACATTCAGTGTGTGTGTGTGTGTGTGTGTGTGTGTGTGTGTGTGTGTGTGTAATGAAACAATCTCTCTTTCTCTCACAACCCCCATACAGGCACAATGAATTAAGTGACTGTCAACCCAACGCCAAAAACAATGAAGAAAGCAGCTCACCTGATGCCTGTCCCATTTCCCTCTTCACCATTTACTGAAACACAGGGTAGAAGTCATAGCAGGGAAAGTTTGTCTCTCCTTTCAATTTCATTCCCCTGGGACCATGCAAAAAGTGGTCTAACAGCCAATCTGTCCCTTGGTGTTTTCAGCATGAGCATAGCAAGCCACAAAGCTCTCACAGCTGTCTCTGACCACAGCAGAGATTGAATGACATGCCCCTTTCCAGCTAGTCCACTACACAGGGATTGGTGCAAGAAATTGTCTTTCCTTAGAATACATAAGTTATTTACATATGATCTCACACTTCGGATGCTTTGAAATGGCTTACATTATTCCCACGGGATATGGGTTGGTGGGAGGAATGTGTACTCGGACAGGGACTTTTATATAATAAAAAATAATAAGTGAAAAAGTGGGCCATACAGACATCGCGATCGAGATGGTGACCTTGGCAATTTCCCTCTTTGCCCTCCCTTAAAGGAGCACTATCGCGGAATTATGTAATATTAAAAATCCATATAAGCACATTGGCTAATGACAGGAGGGGTCACTTATACACCTGAACTGAATAAAACTCCCACCAAGCTTGTGGTTTTCTTCTTCTGATAGGCATAAAATCCAGGGGTGACAGGTTTTGTCTATGAGGGGTGACAGAACCTCACCCCTGATTTCGTCTTGCTTCCATTAAAATAAAAAAAAACAAGCCTGGCTGTAAATTTCTTGATGCCGGGTGTATAAGTGACCTGTCCTCCCGCCATCCTGAATATTTATATGGATTATATTATATGGCCCATTTTTTCGCGATAGTGCTCCTTTAATGTGAGTCCTGGTCAGACTGCTCAGTTGGTGAAACAATCACAGGCCCTTATTTTATGTACAGACATGTAGCAAATATTTATTAAGCGACTTTATTTCCTAGAAATCTAATCCAGACTAAAATATAAGATAAACATGACCAGACTTTAGCTTGCCCTCGTATAGTCCTTTCAAAACAAAAAAAAGGATATAACCCAATGGATATAAGCAGGAAGGTGATCCCGTTCTTCCAATAGTAACAGGGCTTTTGGAAAACCATGCTCGACAAGCATCAGGAGTTCAATCATTGATGGGATGTGGCTGGTCTATCTTAGAGTAGCACAATAGATTTTCTTAAATTCAGGTTCATGATATTGCTATATATGATATAGCATATATATAGGGGATATATATGCTATACGCCTTGCTATAGAGGACCTCTGGCCTGACCCTCTGTATAAAGTATTGCATGCCTCTGCCTACTCGATAAGTATCATGGGAAATCCTGTTATTCTTGGTCTATATGCGACATATAAATACTTTCTGCTTTAAGAAAGCACTTTTTATCTTGTGCCCATTCACATGAATAGAATTTGGACTTGGCTGTTGTAGAATAGAACAAAGGCATGTTTCAGCAACACTGTCTAGGTATAATAAATGATATACAAAGCATAAAAGGTTCACCATAGCATAAATTTGCTGTATCTACATGTATATGTAGACTGCATTCTTGAGTGTTCCTGTTACAAAAACCAGCAATAATCAATTAAGTAGCAGTTCCTCCAGGTAAGTACCAAGATAATCACGTGATAAGATATTTGTAATATGCAAGCTTGAATTTTCGGAAGTGATATTTACTATCACCTTTGAATGGAAACTCTAAATTACGACCCAAATGTCGACAATATGCTGTTACTTTTCCTGTTATCGCTACAAAGATTTTACGTTGCTAAGGAAAATTCAAGGTTAGACAAATACAGCCACAATCAGAGAAATGCTGTGTTCCTGTATACCTAGAGCTAAATGGCATTTGGGTCATGTGTGTATTTACCTTCTTGATGTGCTGTAGATAGTCATCTTCAGATACTGAACCTTTGCAGGAAGCTTGGCTTGATAGAGAATATGAAGCAGACCCAAGGTTAATATGAGAAAGATAACGGCAGTGGGCTTTCTTCCTTTCTCCTTATTTGCAGATCACGATCTTACATAAAGTCAAATAGCTACAGACATGTATTGTTGTATTTTACTGATGTCATAAGTGTGAACCCAAAAGACTCACATTTTTAAAACGGCAGAGGCAAAGTTTTGGGCAGTGATTTAAGCCATCCTCGATAAAAAGCTGTAAAGGCCAAGATGAACATTTTATTCCAAGTCAAGAAATTTTCTAAAGTCCATTTCTGAAGTATCCGTACTTTGGCTTGAACAAAGCAGTTCCTAAAAGAAAGAATAATAAAATATGTATATTTATTGTGGCAAGGAATCTTCTTGGTTGACAGAAAGGTGCTAGGTGTCATAATGTATGTGACAGAGATATGGCGACTTACCGTATTCCAATAAAAGCTGAGAGACAATGGGAGATTTTGATTTAGAGGCACAAAAGTATATAAAAATGTATATTTATTGTGGAACGGGAAGCTCTAGTTTGTTAGAAAGGTGCTAGGTGTGATACTGTGCTAATGTACCTGGTAGAGATATGGCAGTTTATCCTACTGAAGCATAGTAAGCTGCAAGTTTGTGAAACAATTGAAGCAAAAGGAAAAGTTGATGGCACATGGTAGAGGGCCCTCTAATTCTACTGCCACCTTGCTGCGCACTTGTCTAAGGGACAAGATGAAGAGGGTTATGGTGTCAAGATCCGGACCAGGAGTCTGGGGGATGGCGAGTAAGGTTTAGGTTTACCCCATGTCGCACTGAAGCCAAAAATCAGCCTAGGATTTTACCAGGACCCGGCCAGCCCATCACCAGCCAGTGGTGTGTCAATGAGTGTTGCTCCAAGGCCGAGGTTATGGCATTACGGACAATTTATGCAGCCTAATGGTAAGTTAAGGGATTGTCCACGCTGACTGTAAAAACAAATCATTGTTTGGTTACCTGCCTTGCATAGGACTCATCCAGATGTGCTGCAGAATAAAGCTGTTGTTGCTGAAATCCATCCACTTTTCTGTAACCCAGCCCTTTGATTTTATTTATGCATGACCACCTCTTTCTTTCACCCTGGGAGGTGGAGCTATCTGCCTGTCTCTTGCATCTGCAGGGGGAATAACGGCTTCTTGATTGCCTGCCTTTCTTTTCTGTTCACTTTTGTGCACTGCAAAGTTTACTGATTATAAAGTTAAATCCGCTTTTATGCTAGAGGTATATTGTTGCTCAGTAGTTTTAACTACACAGAAAGGAAGAAAAAAGTCGTTTACTTTTTCTTCACCGATACTCAGCAATCTGAGCCCACTTTCACTTAGAAACTTGAAACATGGCTGTATAAAAAGAAACTAGATCACACCAACAATTCTCTTCTGGGAAAGCAGACTGGCATCTGTCAGGGAGATAAGACACTTACGCTGTGGTTTTAAGGCATCACCCAGAGCTGTGCTCACAGCATAAAAAAAGCACCTCCATAGTCCATGTGACCTTTAGCATCCAATGAGTTTTGCATGTTGTGTTTCTACTAGACCTTTAGAATACAGCAGAACTATATTTCCTTTGTTCACTATGTATTATTCTGCAGGTCAGTCTGAGTGTAAGTGTGCATCATTAATTAAGATATAATAGAACATCGGCATGATCCATGCAATACCCTGGCTTACTGGAGAGCGTGCAGCTGCTTTCTTGCTGACAGACATCTAAATAATGTGCATAAAAATTCCTATACATTAGCCCGGCATTGCGCACATTCACTGGCACCACATATGTGTCACAGAGAAAGGACACGCCGGGTTTGTTTTCTATTTGACAGACAGCCAGAAATATGGATTCTGTTTATGGTGTACAGAAACATTATTGGAATGGCTGCTCAAATTCCTAAATACATATGTCCCTCTTCTGAATTGTGAGACTATTCGCAGCATAAAGAAGTCAGCGTGCTGTGCAAAGGAGAACTTCAGCTATCACAAATCAGTCACAACACTCAGTATGGTACTGTATATGTAGGTAAATTTGAAATCATACCTTGTTGTGATGACTTGTCTATGCCCATGCCCAATCCTAACACAAATGTTTATTTTACATTCCAAAAGAGAAAAACAATAAGGCAGAACACCAAAAACCTGACAAAAGGGAGATTTCCTTTAAAGGATAATCACTAGTGATCCCCAGATGCAGTTCTCTTCTGGCCTGATGCTTAGAAATGTACCAATTTCTATCGTTGGATTGTCGTCCTGCCCCACTCCCACCTTTCCCTTTGTCTCCTAAAGTATGATAGGCAAACTTTAACTAGCTCTATGTCAAAATACTGTAGAATTAAAGTGGACCAAAATCCTGGGTTTTGGTCATTGCGATCGGGAATGCCCCACTGTATGAAACCTCCCAGATTGCCCAATCTTGCATGCGCAGCCTCTCGTGCAGTCAGCATGCTGGCGGCCACATCCCATGCTACAGGGAGCATGCCTGCGACGTCCATTCACAAATGCCTGCAGCAGGAATGCGTCCTGCTAAAGGGATAGCGAGGATGCAGCCGCTGTTCGTGCAAATGCGACCGGGAAAGAAGGTGAGCTTACGGGTGAACTTGGGGGTTTTACACAGCGGGGCATCCCGATTCAGGATATGGTGGGATATCCAATTTCTTAGAGAATATAGAGAAAAAAATATAGCCCCAAAAGTGCTTAGAATTTTCCTACAAGTTAATAATATTGCTGAAAATTTTAAAAAGGAATGGGAATTCGCTTTGCAGGAATACTCCTTGAAATTGATCGACCTGTTGGTCAGACATCACTTGGAAGAGCTTACAGAAATAGACAAAAATTTCAAAAGTCACTGTACGGCCCTCCAATCATATGCGAAAAATGATTTATATTTGAAAAGTGATAGACAAGTAAAACCCCTTATGGAAAGACTGAACAATGATTTGGTGGAGAATAAAGAACGCAAATTACAACGCGATAGAATGACATACAGATCCAAAGAGGCCTATAGGTGGCCTACTTTCAGACAAAGAGGCCCTAATAGGAACATGTGGAATCTTAAAATTCCTCAGACTCCTCCTCCTCACGAGAGAGAACTCAAAGAGAGGCAGGAAAGAAGCATGACAAAAGAAATAGGTCCAGCAGACTCACACAGGACCCTAAAAAGGTCAACACCTTTGGCTCAAATGTAGGAGGAGCTAAACGTAAAGTAAAGGGCCCTCAATGGGACCAAACTAAAAATCAAAGAGCCAATATTTATCCTTTTTTAGGAGAAAGAGAAATAGGAAGAGGAACTATAGAAGGAGAGCAAAACATAGAACAGTCAGCTCCAAACATTCAGCCTCAGAAGAAACTGACTCTGTTCTCACAGCAGATAAAGATAATACAGATGATGGAAGTATAGTTAAAGCGAACCTTCACCCTGAATAAGAGCATATCTAATATGTTTCCCACACCCTGTACATACAGATTGCTCACATTAAAAATCATCCTACCTGCATCTACTGCATGTTATGAGCTTTTAAACATCCAAGATGGCGGCTCATGGAGCATCAGGCAGCCTGCAAACAGGAAGTGTCTTCTGACTGTGTTGCTCTGCATTCTGGGATTGTTGTCCTTTACCTGACCCCAGCTCTGCTCTGTTTGTGCAAAGCACATCTATAACCCCGCCCCCTGCACTTTATCCCACTCTCCTCTCCTCAGTATGTGATGTTTCTGAGTCCAGATGGTGGCACCCGTATCCTAGAGCCCTGAATAGTGTTGCAGCCCAGTGAGGGAAAGAATAAAATGTAAGCAACTGAAAATGTAAAATATATTAATTTTAGATGCTGGGGAATAGTTTTTGAGGGGTTTGGAATTTTCATTAAATTATGCTGAAGGTCCAGTTTAACTTGTCATCATTGGTCCTCATCCAGACTCACAAGGAGGCTCTGAAATTGGGCCTGGACTTTTGTCCAACCCAACGAATGGATATATTTGAAACCATCAAAGCTGTGAACCTTTTTGCACCTTTGAAACAACACTTCATGCCAAAAGGAGAAAGAGGCCCTGAATCTAGGGATATCATACAAGAACAGCAAGAGAGGCAATGTTTCATTGATTTGGAAGATCTAGTAGCAGAAGCTCAGGGAATTCAGCAATCCTCTGTCCATAGACAGGAGCATCCTCAATTTCGCAAACCATCCACCCCCCCCCCTTTGTCCGCCAATTCTTAGGTAGCAACATTGATTCAAATGGCGGCTAATGAAATTGAGGTTTTGGCCAAATACAGTCTGATGAAGTCCAATATGAAGCCAGCAATAGTTAAAGCACTGATAGAATTGGAGCAGAATTCAGAAATTGTCATCAAATCGGCGGACGGGGGGAAGAGGGGGAAATATTGTGATCATGGACCATGTGTCTTCAGATACTTAATAATAATCCATGGTATGTCCAGACTCGCCAGAGATGCCCCAGAATATCGGGACTTGATCCTCGAGGCGCATGTGGCCGGTGTCATTGATGGGTGGACCCTGGGCTATTTAGAAACACCACATCCTGTGGTGGCAACATTCTACGCCTTGCCCAAGGTACATAAATCATTAACTTCACTAACAGGACGCCCTATTGTTTCAGGTATGGTCTCGCTGACGGAAAAGGCAAACTGAAATGTAGACTTTCATCTACAACCCTTTGTAAAAGAATTACCGTCCTACATCAAGTACACTGGCCACATGTTGCAGATCCTCGATGATATGGAAGTCCCCCCTCGAGCATACCTGGTGACTCTTGAAAAGTGTGGAACATTTCTTAAGTAAGATGGATTTATAATTCCATGATCACAATCCTTTTCTAATTCGTCCTCACCCACAGCCCGTTTCTCTTCAAGGAACAGCTGTAACTCCAGATACAGGGGACTGCAATGGGGACCATATGTGCCCCATCGTACGACATCTTTGTGATATGGACAGGAACTCCTCAATCAATTCACTAAGGTGATAAACAACAATGATAGGAATTTTAAATTTAGTGTGCAATACAGCTTGCAACAAGTGACCTTCTGGGATCTGTATGCCATGAAATTATCACAAGGTAATATTTCCACCAATTTTTTCAGGAAAAGCACTGCAGGAAACACTATCCTGAGGGCGTCAAGTTCACACCCTCGTCCATTAATAAAAAGTATCCCATATGGTGAATACTTGCGGGCGAAACACAATTGTTCATCTGATTTTGAAGTGGCAGCAAAAGACATTAGGACCAGATTGAGAAAGCAGGGCTACAGCAATAACATATTAAAACAGGTATATTCTAAGGCCAAGATGAGGGACCGCCCTCAGGTGCTTTATTTATCTAAAAAACAACCTAAACGAGAAGATAAAGGCTCTCCATTAGTGCTAACATATACCAACGTTAGCAGAAACATCAAAACAATAATAAATAAATATTGGCACATCCTTTTAGGTGAAAGAAACCTTAGAAGTATACTCCTGACATGCACTTTCATAATTTACAAGAGAGCTAAAAGTATAAGAGACAAACTAACCAAAAGTCATTATAGTGCAAAAAACCTCTTCTACACCTCTGTAAAACAACAAGTGTGTACACCTGTGGGGGATGCACCACATGTAAATATATAGATCAAGGTAAAACTGTCAAAGTCTCGGGACAAAAATCTATTCCCAAAAAACACTACATTAATTGTAACACCTCACATGTAGTGTATCTTTTAACATGCCCATGTGGGAGGTTTTATGTTGGTAAAACCAATCGGAGACTAAAGCATATACGAGCATCAATATGCTATTAAGACTGGCAATGAAAAAACACCCATAGGGAGACATTTTCTAACAAAACATGATAAAGATCCGAGTGGACTTAAGTTCCAGGGCTTAGACAGATTACATCCAACTGTTAGAGGAGGTCATCTAGAGCATATACTGCTTAGGGTTGAGGCACGTTGGATATAAAGACTCAAAGCGACCGAATACCCAGGCCTCAGTGATTCAATAAACTATGATCCATTATTGAACTAAATAAAAGATGGAGATTAGAGAATTCATGTCCCACAATGTAAATGTTTATCTAAATATCTGCCTTTCCCTTTTTTTTTCTTCGATAAAGTAATTATAACATGAGAAATCCATGGTTTTGAGTCATTTGATTTTAAAACTATGAATGATATTGTGCTTAATTTAGATCCGCTTGAATATTCTTACAATAAGTCTCATAGGCTGTTATAAGGCTCGATTCAGAGAGAAAAAAAAAACTTCAGTTTTAGTGCCGATTTCGTATTATTATCAAAATTTCCCGCTCTCGTATGAGTGTGCATGCATTGTAAACCTTCTGTAAAGTTTCCGTCCGTTCGTATGCCAGAGTACAAGTACGAGGATGTCATTTTCCATCGTGACTTTTCTGTTTCATTTTCTCAGGTAACAACGTAGCCTTTAGTTTTTTCCCTTTTCCCATCGTATCCTCACACGAATCCTTTACGTTTCCCGATAGATTCTGTTTCACTTTTACAAAAATTAATCGTCCAGACGGAAATCCTTATGATCTTGCGCCTGCGTACTACAAACTTAACTCATTAAAGTGCTCGCCTACATATTTGACACCCTCACTTCTACTATAATGTTTAGCTAAACCACTTCGCACTATCCTCCATCTTCCCTTTTGGACCCTTACAACTTACCCAAACCACTTCGCGGTTAGGTTCTTCTTCCATTTTATGCCCCTAAAACTTACCCAAACCACTTCGCGGTTAGGTTCTTCTTCAATTTTAGGCCCCTAAAACTTATCCAAACCACTTCGCGGTTAGGTTCTTCTTCCATTTTAGGCCCCTAAAACTTACCCAAACCACTTCACGGTTAGGTTCTTCTTTCATTTTAGGCCCCTAAAACTTACCCAAACCACTTCGCGGTTAGGTTCTGCTTCAATTTTAGGCCCCTAAAACTTACCCAAACCATTTCGCGGTTAGGTTCTTCTTCCATTTTATGCCCCTAAAACTTACCCAAACCACTTCGCGGTTAGGTTCTTCTTCAATTTTAGGCCCCTAAAACTTATCCAAACCACTTCGCGGTTAGGTTCTTCTTCCATTTTAGGCCCCTAAAACTTACCCAAACCACTTCGCGGTTAGGTTCTTCTTCCATTTTATGCCCCTTAAACTTACCCAAACCACTTCGCGGTTAGGTTCTGCTTCAATTTTAGGCCCCTAAAACTTACCCAAACCATTTCGCGGTTAGGTTCTTCTTCCATTTTATGCCCCTAAAACTTACCCAAACCACTTCGCGGTTAGGTTCTTCTTCAATTTTAGGCCCCTAAAACTTATCCAAACCACTTCGCGGTTAGGTTCTTCTTCCATTTTAGGCCCCTAAAACTTACCCAAACCACTTCGCCGTTAGGTTCTTCTTCCATTTTAGGCCCCTAAAACTTACCCAAAACACTTCCTGTTCATCTGAATCTTCATCTCTAAATATTTATTGAAACCTTCGTTTGGTGTTTAATGTATTTGTGTTAAAAAATGACACTGAAACTTTTTTTTTTGTTTTTTTTTTAGTTGAAGGTCATTTTTTGGTGCCATTTGTAAAATTTTTTAGTTTACAAAATTTTAAAAAATGTAAAAACACAATAAAATTTAAAATCTGTAAAACTTTCTAATATTTTAAACTATTTACATTAATAAAAACAGTGACAGGACCCAGAACACTATTCTTCTTCTGTTGTCCCCAACGAGTCAACCAGCTGCTGCATATCGACCACCAACTCAAGGACCCTTCAATTCATTTCTTCAACTCTTGCCAGTGTGGTCCCTGTATAAAATTGATACAAAAACATTATTTTGCGACACATACATGTTTCTCACCTGTGGATGGAATGTTTGTTAGTTGCCAACCTAAATAATCACGACATATGTCAGTCTGCTAAGTCATTACTCTAAGTAAGTGGGCAGAGGTCATTTTGGTAAGTCATTACTCTAAGGAAGTGGCCACAGGTCATTCTGCTAATGACATTGACTCTGCCTTTATGAATCTGGGTGATCATGCCACTTAACACATACTGCAAAGAATGACATTACAACTTAATTGGTTGGTGGCCAACGGATGCCTCGTTGGGGACAACCCTACGTCCTAGGCCCTGCCACTGTTGTGAAGTAGAGTCTGTTGAGACATTGCAAATAGGGTCACTTATTATGTCTTAGTCAACAGTAAACAAATGTCATTTTCAATGTGTGTGTCACATCACTCACCTTCTCCCTGTGCCTCCTGGGTGAGATCTGCTGCAGCCTGCGCATCTTCACCCGCTCCAGAAGCATCTACAAAAACAGATTAAGGGAATCAGCTTGGGTGGAAATAGCATGTATATGTGTGTGCGGTTACATGAAGAGTCACATACCAGAGGCTCCCCCTGGGTACGACTCCCTGCCCACGCCGTGCCACCCCTCCTCTGTGGAAAGGTCCAGGGGCTGGTCTGAGGAACCAACAGAGGAGGGGTAGGACCGTCGCACTGGAGATCCACCACCTTCACTTCCAGCTGCAGATTCATGCAGAACTGGTCAGCCTGTGCGCCTCCGGGTGCGGCGGATTCGGTAATCCATTTCCAGCACTACAAAAGAAATACAATTATAAATCAATGCCTACCTTCTGCATCAGTTACATCTAGCATGCAATCGATATGTACTTACTAGGGAAATGGATTCCGAAAAAGCGCCGCACCCGGGGCATGTGCAGCCATTTCAGGTCCGACCAATGCTGCATGATCTGTGTGTGGGTGAAGGTGGTGTCCGTCTCATGTTGGATTTTGGCAATGATCTCCAGTGCGACGGTGCACTTCTCAAAAGAGTTGGGCAGGTAGTCGTACCTGCGCTCCAGCATGGTCTGCAAAACACAAAATCAAGCTAGGTTTTAGTTAAAACTGCATACAAATATCTGTCAACAATCGATCATTTGACTAAATGACATTAACATACACATTTGGAGCCTAATACAATCCTTTAAGCTGGCCTCAGTGTTGGTTCGCATGTGTGGGCCCTCACTTTGGTTGGGCACAGAGTTTGAGACACTTTTTAAACAAACCCTTTCGTCATGTGCTTCCTTAAGGGCTAGGCATGCATTTAGATGGCAAAGCAAAGGCAATAAATGACACTTACAAGCATGATGATCTCTTCTTGTTGGCGGGTGAAGATTGTGGGCGCCATCTTGCCTCTTGTCTGCAGCAGATAAGTAATGCCCCAGAGGTTTCCGGGTTCCGCACGGCCGAACGAACAGCCGTACGCACGCGTACGCGAGCGCGTAGGCGTCACAGTCCGCAAATCTTATTTAAAGGTTCCTGGACACACAGCTCATTCTCTTTCAGAGTCCGTGCAAAATGGCACCCAAGAAGCAAGCAGCGGCAAGCGGCAAAAAGGCACCCAAGCGCCAGGAGGCATCAGAAGGGCCCAAAACTCGCTCACAAATGCACAAAGCCAAACTGTGGCAAAAGACCAATGCTCCGGCCAAGCAACCCACCACTACTCCCAAAAAAAAGGAGGCACAACCAAAGAGCAAGACACAGGCCACCAAGCCTACCCCAAGGGAGGTGGTCAAACCTGGTAAGAGGGTGCGAAGCCCCAGCCCCCCTGGACCAACATCCCCCTCCACGTGCCAGCAAGGCAGTGTTCCAAGGCCAAAAACACCATGAACAAAGCCCAAGCCGGCAAAGAAGCCCCAGACACCAAAGAAGCCACAGCAGGGCCAGAAGGCCAAGATGCCAAAGAAGCCACAGCAGGGCCAGAAGCCCCAGATGCCAAAGAAGCCACAGCAGGGCCAGAAGCCCCAGATGCCAAAGAAGCCAAAGGCAGACAATGCCAAGCTCCCCCTCCCCACCCGCACGTGGCTACCAATCGACGGGCAAGAGTGGCAGAACCACAAGCTCTGGGTCACCCCAGCCAAGTACCTCCAAGGGCCATGCTCTTTCCAAGGGCCCACAGAGCCACAGGGCCCCAAGCACAAGTTCCAGCTCCTCCAGACCCTCTCTTCCTCGGCCACATTTGCTACCGGTACAGGTGGGCAGGCAATCACCCTATGCCACATCAACCCCTGCAACTTCTGTGGCCACCCAGCCACGAACACCCAGTCCCTTTCCCAGTCCAGTTCGATCAGTAGCCAGCCTCCAGTCCTTGATTTCTCCAACACACACCCAGACCAGAATGTCACCCCATTTGCCTGGAAACAATGAGGAGCCACAACCACCACAAACAGGGTGCACATTGCGCAGAGGCCACTTGAGTGGCCGTTTTGGTGAGGCCCAAACTCTGGCATTGGCTAGTAGTCTAACTTTATATTATGATGAGCTATATGGGAGCAAATCCAAATCAACAAGCAAGCAGCGCAAAGCGGAGATTTTGGCCGAACTCACCAGACAAGTCAATGCAGCGGGGGACGAGCTCAAAGATGTAGAACAGATTCACCGGAAAATATCGGACCTCAAATATGCCGCACGGAAGAAAGAGAATAAAAGGCAGCAGTACAGGTACATATCTTATTTTTGGGTTTTTATTCTTCTTGTATAGACATCAGTGAGCTTATTTTTTTAAACTATGTTTTTCAGCTTACAAACTGGTGAAGGATTCCCCACTAAATTGAAATTTACCCAGGCCGAGGAGATGGTGCTGGGCCTGCTACATCCTGTTGTGTTAGAGGGACACTCGGCACAACAGGACACGGACAACCCGCCAATTTCTGCAGGTTAGTAATGTGTGAATTTCCCTAAAAATCGACCAACCAGTTAAATTACCCAGCAAGGCATATCTAAACACATGCCCCTAGGGTGTGCCTTGTAGTGGAGTGATCAATTTGACCAGGGTGTGTCATGTGTGTCGACAGATAATTTGGAAATTTGCTTGCCCATACGTTTCAGAACATTTAGGAAGAGTAGTAAAGAATGAGATTAGTAAAGGACTGCGTGCTATGTATTTCTATTCAATCACATGCAACACTTACATCTTTTTCTGTTGCCCACTTGGGTTGGAGCTGTGCTTGGGGCCCAACGGCTTAAGATGGGGTGATTGCAATGTTTTCATAGATACAATGGTAACCACCAGAATCATATTGTAACTGCTATTTGCCAGCTGAGTGTGTTCACTTAATGGCCTATAAGGGATGTTTAAACACACACAACAGGCAGTACTTGCATGTTTGGTTGGCTTCATGTGACCAATGTATATGTACTTGTTTTGAATCCATTTTCAAGATAAAGGCATTCATAGTGAAGGTCAAGTTGCACCGTTGTGGTAGTGGCAATTCCAGCTTGGCCACGTGTTTGATTTAAGCATATGTGTTATTAACCATCACCAATGCATAGTTGTGTGTTTACATTGTTTGTTTTCTTCTAATGCAGCCCAGCCTCATCCCTCAGCTAGTGTGGAATCCTGTGCCAGTTTAACAATGCCGTCTACTTCCGTGCTGCCTCGGACCCAGGATTCGATATCGATGGTAAGTGTTTTTTGATGATGTGGCGTATGCATGTGCCTTGCCATGTTTCTTTTGGCTGAATTACATATGTATTCCCCACAGGGAACCTTTTTTATTTACATGTCCCAACAGAGCCACACACTGATGGAGGAAATCCAGGAGCTGGAGGAGGATGGAACCTTCATTGGACGTTATGAAGATCTCCCCCTGGGCCAGAATCTGCAACTGTCCCAAAATGTTTCTCAGACAAATCCTCAGCAGCAGAGGGAAGCTGGTTGCATGCTGCCTGCACATCGTGGGCAGCATGCAGAGACTGACCCTCCAGTCCACAGTTTAAGATCTGCTGTTGAGGATTTGCACAGCATACCTGTGGCTGTTGGGGGTCCTAGAGCAACATCATCTGCACGCCCCCCAACCCGGGGAATTGGGAGGCGTACTCAGCAACGTCGCCCAGTTTCCCAGGGGAGGGGCGTGCAGATGATGGAGTCAGCATGGCACCATGAGAGGCGGCTGTTTCGGCGCCAAAATCAACAAAACCACGAGAATATTATTGGGCAATTAGATAACCTCAATAATACCTTACCGTGCCATGCTGACTGAATTTAGGACCCATAACAGCCACATGGCCAACTTGACAACAGAATTCAGGTCCAGCATGGCTGAATTGCAAGCTAACCAAAGAAACATTTTGGAACAGTTGCAGATTCTGAATGCCACACAGGCCCAGGTTAGGGCCCACCACCAAGGGCCACAACCTGGGTTCTATGGGCATCCCCCATATTAAGGTGTATTTGGCCAGAATCTGTTCTACATCTTTGCTCTACATCCCCACTGTATTGACTTGTCTGGTGAGCCCTACCAATCTAGCATTTTGGTATGGCTTTGCTTGTATGGTTTGGATTTGCCCCCATATAGCTCATTAGAGTGCTGAGGTAGGCCACTAGCCAATGCCAGAGGTCAAGCCTCACTGAAGCGGCCACTCAAGCTGTTGCGCTGCAGCCTTGGCCATAATTACATTGGTTGTGGCTCCTCCTGTTTGTAGGCATGATTGTGTGACATTCTGGCCTGGAAAACTATTACCTTGGACCCTGGCTGAGATTTTACTGGACTTGGATTGGGACTGGGTGTTCTTGTTTGGGTGAGTAACAGGTGTAGATGTGGCATACGTATGTCTGCTTTCAACCTGTGCCTGTGGCAAATGTGGCCAAGCAGGAGAGGGTGTATTTGTGTCCCTATTTGTATAATTTAACATCTGTGATTTATCCACTTGACAATGCTTGGCACACATATGTTAGTATGTTCTTTTGTAAATCCAGGCTGTGTGCAATTGCTATGTGGCATGTTTTGGCATAAATTTCATGTCCATGTATTCCCCATAACTACGTGAGTGACCATCAACTACAATTGTTATGTTTAAAAATGTATACCTTAAAAAATTAAACAAACGTGTTTATGACTAAGTTACTGTCTTTCGGTTTTTGGATAATAAATATGACTTAAAGTAGCCCCAAAAACAAACACACAAAAATATTCAAATAAGAGTCTAAATACATTGTTGATGGTTTTGGAAATTAATTCAATACTGTTTTGTTATTAATAAAACACAAAGCCAAAACCAAATGGCACAAAGCAATAACAACAAACAATGTAAAAAAAAACCCAAAAAAGGAGAAAACAATTAAGCAAAATGTGTTGCTATTAGATTAGCACGGACGGCTTTGCCAGACGCACTGTGCTGCCCAACATAGGCGTCCTCTGGCTCATCGGCGGGTGGAGAGGGTGGCAAATCCACATACCGGGGGACCCGCTGCAAGATAGAAAAATTATGCAGCACAGGCCATGATGATATCTATGACCTTTTTTGGGTCATACTGAAGGCATCCCCCGGTATGGTCCAAACATCTAAATCGGGTCTTCAATAGGCCAAAGGCCCTCTCCACCACTGCCCTGGTTTTGCGGTGCACCCTATTATAGGCCTTATGTGGGCGTAGTACAGGCGTCAACAGCCACGGGAGGAGTGGATATCCAGAATCTCCTTGAAAAATTAAAGGAAAAAAATTAAAAATATTACTGCATACATTACAGCCAAAAAACGTACAAACTAGCTGAAGAAGAGGCTAGGTGACATTGTCCCAAAAACATGAGCATACATATTGCACAGGGCAAATCGCCAAAGAAACAAATCTAATAGATGGGGGCCAAATATTGCGGATGCTGGCCAATCAGCCAGACTGTTAAGAGCTATTGGTTTAGGTCTGTGCTGCTCAGCAATCTTGGATGGGTTAAGTTTGCAAGACCCATTATCTTCTTTGTCTGAGTACAAAACAGGTCTAAGCCGGACCCTGCACTTTATCCCGCTCCCCTCTACTCAGTAAGTGTAATGCATCTAAGCAAAGATGGCGCAGACCCTATGATAAAGTCAAAAACAGAATTACAGAAAAGTGTGGGGAAGACTGATTACTAATTTGGCTCAAATTACTCTTTAGAGTTTTAACAATGCAGGACAAACATTTGGCCAGGCTTTGTTGTTTTGCTAATGTCATGGGTACAGTCGTGTTTCACATGTTACCAAGGTGAGGAAAAAGGCATAGTTTAAGAAAGGGGAACCAAACCAAAAACATAGCCATACCTAGAAAAGAAAATTATGTTATTGGACTCAACTTACCAAGGAGCCATGCACCGGCAAATTCCCCAGACTCAAACCGACGGAACAATCCAGATCTTCTAAGGATGTAGGCGTCATGGGATGAGCCTGGGTAGCCTGCGAGGACGCTAAGGAACCGCATGTCCTGGGCCACCACTGCTTGCACATCTTCAGTGAGTGGCCCATTTTGCGGTTCCTGGGAAAAAAAAGGATAAAAAAACATCAGTAACGCTTGCAAAACTATTTAAACACTAACTTATAACACCCTAAGTAAAACGTGGATGGCAATACAAATCACACCAAACAACTACATTAAATTTTAGTGCCCACAAAAAGGATATGTATGTTAGACCCTTTAAAGTTTTGATTTACTTGTTCAATTTTAAGTACACTTTAAAATGTTTGCCTTTGCACAACATGAAAAAAATTTAAAACCAAAAATATGGGCCATTGGTTCACATCCACTCTTTGCAAGAAGGGAGTCTTGCCAAGGAGTGACTGTTTGCAAGGCTTGAAAAATTACAAGGACGGAATAATTACAATGAAGGACAAATTAACATGAGGGAATAATTACAAGGAGGGACTAGTTTCAATGAGGGAAAAGTTACAAGGAGGGACAAGTTACAATGAGGGAAAATTTACAAGGAGGGACTATTTGCAATGAAGGACAAATTAACATGAGGGAATAATTACAAGGAGGGACTAGTTACAATGAGGGAAAATCACAAGGAGGGAAATGTTACAATGAGGGAAAATTTACAAGGAGGAACTATTTGCAATGAAGGACAAATTAACATGAGGGAATAATTACAAGGAGGGACTAGTTACAATGAGGGAAAATTTACAAGGAGGGATTAATTCAAATGAGGGATTATTTACAAGGAGGGACCAAAAAATGAAAATACAACATAAAATATGAAAAAGATTAGCTCAACATGAAAGACTGAACTTGCCTGTATATGTACTTGTCGGCAGCCGGAGGCACCAGGGTTACGTGGGTACAGTCAATGGCACCCATGACGTTGGGCATATCAGCGATATTATAAAATGCCAGCTTAATCGCGTTTCTGGCTACCATATCCTCGGGAAAAAATATATATTTTCGAGTTAGGGTAGCCATGCCTTCCAAAAACTTGGATGGGGCGTGGCTCAGCGTAGGCTGTGAGATCCCCACGGAGAGGGCACCCAGCCTCTGGAACGAGCCATTCGCCAAAAATTGCAGGCAGCCAAGCATCTTGGTCATATCTGAAATTATTTGCCCCTTCCTTGTGGTGCGGGCTAACCATGGCCGCAGCTCACTATACAACTTATGTAGGGAAGCACGATTAAGCCGGGTGAGCTAGAACAGCTCAACGTCATGCATGCCATTGATGTCCATGCGTCGCCGCCGGTGCAATCTGGCCTCTGACCTCCGGACGATCTCAATGCCCATGAGCTACAGATCCTCATGCTCCTCAAATGCACTTGAGTCGTCCATAGCTGCTAGCCTGCTATTTCCGAGGTCAAAATGGTCCCGTAAGGGGATCGAAAATGAAACGAATTTATTGGGTGTTGGCCCCTCGGCAATCAGCTCTCTGAATTAATCGCCAGCCCATTGCAATAACGTAAGTGTTCTGAATGATCGGAACATTTCAGATTGGAAAAGGTGCCGAAATTCCGTAAAACTTCCGATTTCCTTTAGATCATCGAAAGAGCATATACGTATTAGTTCGAACGTTCGTGCGAGTAAAAAATGGACGAAAAAAAGCAAAAAAACACCCACCCAAACTTTCACAGATGGCTACGGAAGTCCGGACAAATGTGTCTTTGAATCGAGGCTAAAGTCAGCATCTGTTGCTATATAGGACTCAGAATTTTCAATGGAGCCAACCACCCGGGTATCTATCCAGGGTGGGGGTTCCATGTCCCATTTGAAATCATCGGGCACAAAGGGCCAAGGCATCTGACTATTAAGTCAGTGCAGCAGCTCTTATAGCGCTGGTCTTGGCGGTGACGCTGCAATGACTCCTATTCCGAAGCCTCAGGCTTCAGGGGGAGGAGTTGCAAATGTGATGCCCAGCGGGACACCAGCCTTCTGTAAGCAGGCAACCCCAATCTCCACCACCGCTTCTGCCTATAGTCAAGCCCCTGTTTGCCGGGATGCTAGGTACGCCTCACCGGACACGGTTGCCCCCAGGTCTTAATAGGCCCAAAGGATGGCTGCTTACGGTGAAGGCTGATGAACCATGAGGGTATCCCGAAGCCAAGGTCGTTCACAGGTAGTCAGTTCGGAGGGTGCGTCAGAACACAGGGATAAGAAAGGTGCGTAGTCAGGGGTAGCCAAAGGGTCAAGCCGGGAGTTCAGAGATCGCAGGGTATCCAAAGGAGCAGGCAGGTTTGTGGTCAGACAAAGCAAAGGTCGGTACAGGCTAATCACCCTAATCACAAGCGACTATCATGGGCACTGAGTACTGGGCTGACTCCATATTTATTGTGGAATTGACCAATGGCCACCCTGGGGGGGAGTGTATTTGCTGATTGGTGCAACTTACAACACTGAGTGATTGGAGAAACTATCCAGGGGCTAGTCAGTCTTAGCAGCAAGGCTGATCAGCCCCTGATTCCCATCAGGTGTGGAGCACTTTTTAACCATGTGAAGCATCTCACCGTTCAGGGGACCCACTGTACTGTGAGAGAACCGCCCCTACCCCGAGCTCGGATGCATCTACTTCGACTATAAAGGCTTGTTGGATATCAGGGTGGGCCAACACAGGTGCTGAACTAAAGGCAGATTTAAGGTTCTCAAAGACCTGGATGGATTGACCCGACCAAGTAGGGGTAAACATCCCTTTCTTACCGAGGTCGGTAAGTGGGGCTATCAAGGTGGAGACGTTTTTAATAAAGTGCCTATAAAAATTAGCAAACCCCAGAAACCTCTGTAAACCCTTCAAATCTTTGGGTTGTTTCCACTGGAGAACTGCAGTTACTTTGGCCTGACCCATTGTTAACCCAATATCAGCAACAATGTATCCCAGGAAAGGAACCCCAGTGACCTCAAAAACGCACTTTTTTAGCTTGGTGCAGAGGTAATTCTCTCTCAATTTCTGTAGAACCATCCGTATATGCTCGGTTAAGGTCGGGAAGAATATTAGGATGTCATCAAAGTAGATGACCACAAAACGGCCCAAGCATTCTCTAAAAACTTCATTAACAAAGTCCTGGAAGACTGCCGGGGCATTACATAGGCCGAATGGCATAACGAGATATTCATAGTGCCCGTCCTGGGTGTTGAAGGCAGTCTTCCACTCGTCCCCCTGCCGGATACTGATTAAATTATAAGCCCCCCTCAGGTCAAGCTTAGAGAAAACCTGGGCCCCAATGACCTGGTAAAAGAGTCCCTCTATTAAGGAAAGGGGGTTTTTATTTTTACCTGTAATTTTATTCAGGCCCCTATAATCAATACAGGGGCGCAAGCCGCCATCTTTCTTTTCCACGGAGAAAAATCCGGCACCCTCTGGTGAGGTGGACGCCCGAATAATGTATTCTTTCATCTGCATAGGGGGTAGGGATTCCCTCAGCAGTCAAGCGAGTGGCACGTACAGGGAGCTCAAGACAAGACTGGAAACATTGTGCCCCCCACTTGATAACCTGCCCAGAGACCCAGTAAATTTAGGGATTGTGTTTAGACAGCCAGGGGAGTCCCCACTCTAACAAACAATGGTGGAGTCAGGCCCCCGACAAGGGGAGTATTATCAATGGCTTTGACTTTGAATTGGATTGGCTAAAGATTGCAGCGGAATCTTTAACGCTTGAGCCAGGCCCCAATCAATAAAATTCCCGACAATCCAAAAGAGCCTCTACAGATCAGGACTCAAAATCATGAGTAATCTCGACAGGCAACGTAATTTGTGTGCAACAAAGAGGAAATACCTTGCAGGGTTTCCTCGACCCCACCTAGGCTCTGAAGTTTCCCGATGCCTGTTTCCGAGGGCAGGACCGGACCAGGTGACTGACTTCTCCGCAATAAAGGCATAGACCTTGCGACAGACGCCTCTGCCTCTCAGCTTCAGAAAGCTTGGTGGCCCCAAGCTGCATGGGTGCTTCAGAAGAAGAGGGGACTAAGGCCTGGGCTTCATACTGACTTCAGCCTGGGCCCCTTTTTCCAGGCGTCTTTCTCGTATGTGTCGGTCGATGTGGATAGCCAGCTGCATGGTTTCATCCAAGGTGTTAGGTACTGGATGATTTACATCCTTTTTGACCTCTGACAGACCTAGCCTGAACTGCCCACACAATGCTGGGTCATTCCAGCAAGAATCCACTGTACAGCTTCGGAATTCCAAGCAATATTCTTCTGCCGGTCTTCGC
This sequence comes from Gastrophryne carolinensis, assembly GCA_027917425.1. Taxonomy (NCBI): domain Eukaryota; kingdom Metazoa; phylum Chordata; class Amphibia; order Anura; family Microhylidae; genus Gastrophryne; species Gastrophryne carolinensis. The sequence continues at coordinate 75,201,151 of CM051240.1, forward strand.
CCCTGCCTGAGAAATCGTAGCTTGGCATCAGCAGTAGCCCCTCGGTCCGGGTCATCATACAGGATCTCCATGGCCTTGAAGAATTCCTCGACAGATTGGCGAGCGTAATCCTGAGGGGAAAGGTTAAAAGCCCAGGATTGGGGATCCCCATGCATAAGGGAGAAGATAAGTCCCACCCGTTGCTCTTGGGAGCCAGAAGCATGAGGGCGAAGCTGAAAATTGAGCTTACAGGCATCCCGGAAATAGGCAAATTTAGACCGATCAGGCAGTGGACAGGGATGGTCGATCAAGCCAGGTCGGAAACAGATAATAACTGAACAGAATCACACCCTAATCACAAGCGACTATCACAGGCACTGAGTACTGGGCTGACTCCATATTTATTGGGGAATTGACCAATGGCCACCCTGGAGCGGAGTGTGTGTGTGCCGATTGGTGCAACTTACAACACTGTGAGTGACTGGAGAAACTATCCAGGGGCTGGTCATCTTGGCAGCAAGGCTGATCAGCCCCTAATTCCCATCAGGTGTGGAGCACTCTGCGCTACCTGCCACTCGCAGCGCAGCGCCTCCTAGTGGCAAAATTTACAGACTGCGGGAGGCTGCCAGAGTGACACACCGCGCTCCCCGTCATCCGGGAGCAGCGGCCGCGCTCAGCAACAGAAGCGCCGCGTCGAGTGCCGTGTCGCCCAGCAGCCGCTCGCTGCGGGCCCCCTGGCAGAGGTAAGTTCCTTACAGCAACGCTTTTGCTGGTGCACAGCGTCATTGCGCCGATGCCAGGGTAACTTGACCTTTGACGCTTGATAGTGTACTGACTCTCGAGTATGTGTAACGTGTGGATTCTGGAACCGGTATAATAGGCGGGTAAACGTCGTTAGCAGTCAGACGGCAGCACTGTTCCCAGACCATCCGGAAATGCCCTAACAATTGGATGGTGAACGTCTCTAAGGGTGACACACTACCAGCCCTTCCAACAGTGTCAGCAAACAAACATCAGCTCAGGTCTTTTAAGGCATTATTACAACAATATGCTCCCTGCTCTGAGTCACTTCAGATGTACGTATATAAGGTAAGACCTATCAGCAGTATTAGTCTATACAATGCTACCATGGCTGCTAACTTTAAAATTCAATAAGCGGTATATTTTTAGCACAGAAATCCAGCATATGTACTTCATGTGGACCTAAAATAATCGATATTCATGCAAAATTATGGGAATTATTGACACCAAATGTCTATTAAATATTAAGGTGTGTATACTATTACATGTGTTGATAATCATATGCTTACTTTTAATTAATGTAATTGAAAACAATTTGGAGCCCAATAGAATGGGCTATCACCATCATAAATATAGTACTGGTTGAATTTTGTCATTAGATTTTGCACAGAAATACATTGACATGTATATACACAGTGAATTCAGTATTGACTGAATGTATTAACCAGATATAATAAGAAATGTTTTTTGATATGCACAAAGGAAAACATTTTTTGATAGTACTGTAATTCATGTATGCTTTGCAGCTTTGGCACTGATGAAGATATTTGAAACTTGTACAAGTCTGCCACAGCATGAAGCGGTTCTGTATACCAATAACAATTTCTGTGCAATAGTTTGTTTTAAAAAAAAAGTGTTTTTTAATATTTTGTGTAAATGTATGTATTCTTTAGAGATGAGCGAACCGGTTCGGACGAACCGGAATTCGCTCCGAATTTCAGGAAATATTCGATTCGGCACGAACCCGAATATTTTGTGGTTCGTGCCGATCGAATTTTTCCTGTCAGCGGGCCGGCCGGCGGGCCGGTAAAGCCGGCCGGCCCGCTCCCACCATGCCGGCATTTAAAAAAAAAAAAAAGCATTTTTGCCGGCATGGTGGGAGCGGGCCGGCTGGCTCCGCTGTCAGCGGAACCGGCCGGCCCGCTCCACTGTCAGCGGAACCGGCCGGCCCGCTCCCACCATGCCGGCATTTCAAAAAAAAGCAAACACTTACCTGCAGGTCCGGAGCGTGGAGGCCGGCGCCGCTCTCAGCTGTCATCTGAGGGCGCTGACAGCGGAACCGGCCGGCCTGCTCCCACCATGCCGGCATTTATGATGGGGAACTTCGTAAAAGTTCGATTCGGCCGAACCCGAATTTCTTTGTGAAATTCGGCGAATCGGCCGAATCGAACTTTTCAAAAGTTCGCTCATCTCTAGTATTCTTACCCTCTTGATTGAGTGTATAAGTGTTTAGGGAGGTCCTTCTCCACCTCCTTTTATGTAATTGTCACCAGGGAAGAAGCAGGGATGCTGCTAATCTGCATCTGTTTGCAGCATGTCACAGCCATTGCAGGAACCTGGAAGTAGGTATTTTAGTTTTAGGTCTACTTTCAGCCCAATGTGGGTTAAGAGGGGCAAAGCTGTGAGAGTGGCAACATAAAATGAAGGACAAGCAGGTTTGGGTCACTTTCAGGTAACGATACACACACAGAAATCCATTCTCCCAATTTGATTATCGAGGCAAGAAGGGCCTCAACTATTGCCTCTACTGTCTCTTAATGAATCCTCCCCATATGTTTCATAAGTAACATGCAGACTACATGCCTCAGGGCAATCCCTGTCTTTGGCTCATGCTACAGACCATCTATGTTTTACATGACCTCACCAGGTCTCTATAGCAGTTATATTCTTGAGCAGTGTAAACATTCTTTCTCTAGTGTGTACAGGGTCTGGAGTATCAGTTTCACAGGCCAGATATAGGGGCCAACTAATGATGTCATTACATACCATGCTAGAGTGTTGCTGCTTTAAAGGTCACTAACTTCAGAGGAAACCTTACCCAAATAGCAGAAATAACAGCTCAATTGTCCAGAAAGAGCTGCTTAGCCAATAGAAGGTTCAGCTAATGGTGTGTCCTACACCTCCAGATGGCTCATCCCTGATGGGCTAAAATGAATTAATTCCACCCCCTAATAATGCTACATTCAATGTAAAAAAACAGTATTTGTGTAATAGAAATGAAAAAATTAGCCCACACCCTTTTCTCATTAAAAGGGAAATTATCGGCGCCTGCGCAGACCCGGCAATGGAGGAGAGAGACGCCGGAACCAGCGGATGTAGATGGGCTGTGCTGCCCTTTGTGGTGACTTCATTCTTTACATTATTTGACTCCATTACCTGAATCGCTGGGACCTTCGTCAGACGGGTCCCCCACCACACTCTGTGGCTGATCCCTGCGTGGCACGTATCAGAAAGAACAACTGACCCACCGGCAGGTAGATCAGACACACGGTCTACCGCTTCGTAGCAGAATGCCATATGTTGTTTACTGTTTACAATTTGATAGCAAGAGTTGTTAACCAGTAGTGCAAATTAAAGTTGGTGCCTTGGGGCCCGGCCCTGGTGAGGCAAAAAAATTCCCAGACGAGCGACTCTGGATTCGGAGCAGGCCCTAAAGTCATAGCTTAGCTGGACGGGGGTGCCTCGCCTGGCGCGATCGGAAAGGTTGTTGCTCACTCGGCTTGCCCCTGCCGGGGACGGTTATGCGGATGCCGGCCCAACCTGGTGGGGGCAGACCGACTGAGATTACTGGTTGAGGTATTTTACAATTTAATTGCTAAGGGGCCGTATTTATCAAGGGCTAGCGCCAGGTAGTGTCTGACGAGCGCCAGGTACCGCCAGCTAACGGCGGCTACCGACTCAAGTACGCCCGGCGGCGGTCACAATGACGCATTTATCACGCTAAATGAGGCTAGCGCCGGCGAGAGCGTCAGCTAGCGCGGGATTCATCATGTAGCCGACTGCAACAATAATTAATTGATTTTTTGTTTTTTTGTTTTTTTTTTAACTGTCAAAAATTCTGTGACCACTACGGCAATGTTAGATATTTTTTTAAGGTAAAAAAAAAAAAAAAAATATGTGCAGAATTGATATTACAGGTCTGATATTAATGTATTCATATTACAAAATGTTTAGAAAAACTTGTATAATTTTTACATTTAAAAAAAATGGTTGTTTGGGGGTTAAAAACTACTTTACACACATCGCCGCCAGCGCTCTGGGGTTTAAACAAGGAATTCACAGCGCGAGAAATTTTTGAGCGTGATTTGTTAATGAATCTGCAGCAAGCCGTTCGCTCTGGACATTCGCTGTCAAGCGCACCCATACAACACAGAACCTGTGAAACATCGACCCCTAACCCCGTATTCAACATTACCGCACACCGACTGAGTCGCTGTCAACAAGCAAACCCCGGCCAAGCACAGCGAATACTAGCTGGCGCTGTGAAAATCACGCTACTGGCGCTCATCTGTCGCTACCTGGCGCTATTAATGAATCGGCCTCTAAGTCTGATTAGATTTTGAGTTCTGGTTCCATATGTCCCGCACGTAGGTGTTAACGACTTGTTACAATAAGAGGTGGATTAGATCCCACTCAGCTCTAAAGGGTATTATATTAAACTTTAAGGAAGGCACATCTCTCAATCGCTGGCTATAGTTATTTACCCCCCCCCCCCCCCCCCCCCCGAACATAGGCCTATTTTTCCTCTGTCATAGCTTATTAGGAAATTTCACCCAGGGTTGTTGGTACAGGGGATTCCCCCTTTTATTGCTATGTGGACTTGCCTTAGCACCACCAGCAATTAGTATCACTGCATTACTCCAAGCCCCTGCTGACACCTCTGTTTGCCGTTGCGCTCCTCTTATATCACTCTCCTAGCAACCTCCTGTTATTAATGTGCCCTTTAAGTGCTAATTCTATCTATTCCTTACACATTTTCCACAGCAGTGTGCTTACATCCTTCTCATAATAATGCTCCTATCTATGCTGAATTCCACCTTCACCTAACAGCCCTGAATTCCACTACTTGAGGTCTGAGGCAACTTTTGATTTGACGCTACAGGTTAGGCTTTTTAGATCTTTTGGCTTGACTTTGCGTCTTTGCTGCTTGTCCCTGACTTGGGTTTGACTTTCAACTTGTAATCAGTCCCTCCTGCCTCCAACCTCCTTCTCATTGTCTTTGAGGTATCAGATCTTGACCAAATGTAACCTGGACTACAGCTTCACTCTGCTTCTCTGTGTTTTCCCAAAGTCACCCTACAATCTGCAGGTGCATGAACTGATTTGTCCATCCCTACCACCAGAAACTTAAAGGACTCCCTATTGACATTCTGGAGGGGTTTCTAGCAGATGGGCACCTAAATTGGGATACTCAGGGGTACAAGAAAGTCATTTTGGTGTGTATTTTAATGTTGGAAATGTTCTATAGTTACGATTCCCCAAAATGATTTCACACTTAGCTAATAACCCCCTTGAGAACCATATCGAACCAAAACTTCTACTAAAAAGCATTTCCAGTGCAGTTTTGAAATGTGTTGAAGTGAAAAGCAATAATGAACAGAGAGCCTGTAGACATTCCCAGTTTCTGCATGTTCTTTCTTCTCTTCTTTAAAACAGATTGACAGGGCCAAGGCAAGTTCATCTCTCAGCGAGCACCTCCTGCCAGTTTACCTGGAAGACGAGTTCCATCTTGTTGAAAAAAATGGTTTTGTTTTTTTCTGCTCTACCTGAACATTCCCCTTCTGAATTGTTGCGTCTTTTCTTTTATTCCCTTTGATGGCCGACTCATTGCTAATACAAGGTTGCAGAAAACATGTTGGATCCTTGTACGACCCTATGTAAGCAGCTGGGGCACTTGTATTGAGGCTGTGTGTATTGTTCCTTATTCTGTTCTGGCAGGAGAAAAGAATGTGTTCAATATATCTTGCTCATCTATCAGCCGAATATATGACTATAGCCATTACATTGGTATTGGAATGCCATAGCTGCGTTCTGATTATGGTCGCACAAACTAAAAAGGTCCAGGATGGCTATGCTTACTATTCCTTGCATTAACACAAGTGCCATCTTGAGGAGGGGGGAGTACATTGAATATATAAAGTATATATGTAAATAAACAATAACGGTGACACAAACAGTGTACTGGTCAGGATAAACATGCCTGAATCATGGAGTCAGATCTTTAAAACTGGTAAATATATCCCATATATATATATATATATATATATATATATATGCCATTACCTGTGGAAATCAAAGGTGAGTATAGATTTTTTTTTTATCTTCATTTCAAAGGGCATCGTATGCTTGCTCAAAAAAGCCATATTTTCCTGTTTCTGGGCACAAGGTTTATTAGAATGAAGGCAATAGGATGCACTTTGGTAAATATATATCCACGGGTGCAAAGACTGGGTTTTTCCAAGCCCCAATAGACAAAAAATAAAGTTGAATGGTCAGCACTCCTAAAAAATAACTTTTAATCCAGTCCTCATTAAAATAATACAAAGTTGGTAAAAAACATAAATGATACCAGCAGCCCTCTAACGCGTTTCGGGCGCCATACCGCCCTTAATCATAGATGAATTAATAGTATTGTTAAAGATTATATATAGACATGATCTATTAACAAACTTACCTCCTCCCGATGGCGCGGTGGGCGACTTCCGGGTCCCCGCTGGATGACGTCACCGCACGCGACGGACGGCGGCCAGCCCATGATAGGCCAAAGTTGACAGCCAATCAGGGAGGACAGAGTCATCCCTGATCAGCTACGTCAGCCCAAACATCGACGGCGCGCTACCATGGCGACGGCGAACGCCACAACACAGACCCGGAGGCAGTGTCAGCACCCACTTACCTGCGCCCCGTTTCGGTCGCGCTCCCCGTACCGCCGCGCGGCTTCCTGGTCGGCGGCCGCGGCGGGCGGCGGCCTTCCTTCCTCCTGGCGCACGCGCGCCTGGTTCTTCTTTGGCCGGCGTCCCCGGCTCCGGCGCTCGTGCTCGCGCACACGCGCGAGCACGTTGTGGTTATGCCCTCCGGCGCCGCTGTTCTCAGCGCGGCCGCCGGAGGAGAACTAATTAAAGGTACAGGTGTGGGTGGGGGGAATGTTTTACTTGTCACTGGCCAATCTCATCAGCACGTCATTCCCTCACTGCTTCCCTCCTATCAGCCCTCTCTGACTCCTGGGCGGGTCGACCTGTTCCGTCCTATCAGTTATCAGATCCTAGTTGCACCAATCATTAGAATCGTTCCCCTAGCCCAATCATACCTAGTTCCTTTATAACCACCTTCTGCCAGTTGCTGGTTGCCTGTTATAGCGCCTAGATCCTAGTATTTGCTTATCCCTGATTTTTGATCCTGATTCCTGTTGCCGACCCTCGCTTGTTTGACCATCCTCGATCTCCACTCCTGTTGCCGACCCTTGCCTGCCTTGACCATCCTCGATCTCCACTCCTGTTGCCGACCCTTGCCTGCCTTGACCATCCTCGATCTCCACTCCTGTTGCCGACCCTTGCCTGCCTTGACCATCCTCGATCTCCACTCCTGTTGCCGACCCTTGCCTGCCTTGACCATCCTCGATCTCCACTCCTGTTGCCGACCCTTGCTTGCCTTGACCATCCTTGATCTCCTGTTGCCGACCCTTGCCTGTCTGTTGGACTTCCACCTTACGCTCACATACCGGCTACCCGATTCCACTTCCAGCCGCGGGCTCTCCAGTTCTCTGTACCGTAAGACCTCATCCTTTGAGCCATAAAGTCCTGGGGGCAACCGATCCCGAGCAGGCGTATTCTGCGTCTCGGCAAGCGGGGGCTCCTATAGGTGAAGCTGGCTGCGGAGATTGGGGGTTGAGGTCCTTACCAAGAGAGCTGGAGTTGTCCAAGTGGTAAATTAAGGTTCCGGGAGCGTGACATTATAACAGGCCCCAAAAATATCAATATGGAAGACCTGGTACAGCAAGTTCAGGCGATGGCCACCGCTATCAATCAACTTGCCCAGAGGGTGGCCAATCAAGAAACCCGCCAGACTTCAACACCCGCTGTATCACCTCATATTCCTGAGCCTAAGGTTCCTTTACCTGAAAAATTCTTTGGAGACCGGGCCGGCTTTTCGAATTTCAAGAATTCGTGTGAACTCTACTTTAGGCTGCGGCCTTTATCTTCTGGCACAGAAACCCAACGGGTGGGTTTAATTATCTCTTTGCTACAAGGAGATCCCCAGTCATGGGCTTTCAGCTTGCTCCCTGAAGATCCTGCTTTACACTCCGTGACATCCTTTTTTTCAGCTATGGGAGTGTTGTATGCGGATCCAGATCGTCAGTCCACGGCGGAAAACAGGCTTCGGGCCCTGAAGCAGGGTCGGAATTCCGCCGAGGACTACAGCACTGAGTTCCGGCGCTGGGCAGTAGAATCTACCTGGAACGATCCAGCCCTATGCAGCCAATTCCGTATAGGGCTGTCTGAAAATATTAAAGATGCCCTGGTCAACTTTCCCACTCCAAAAGATTTGGACCAGCTTATGCAGGTCTCCATCAGGATCGATAGACGTCTTAGGGAGAGAGCCAGGGAAAGGGTTAGGGTTACTACTCCCTTTAGACCTTCACAAACTCCCAGTCCTTCAACTCCTGGTGGGAGAAACTCCTCCTCCCCCTCTCAAGAGGAGCCAATGCAGGTTGGCAGAGCCCGTCTTTTTTAGGACGAGAAACAACGAAGACGGTCTTTGGGTCTTTGTCTCTATTGTGGGTCCCCGGGGCATTTTGCCAGGTCTTGTCCTAATAAGGGATATCCGGCGGGAAACTTTCTCGCCTAGGTCAGGAAGAGGGTGCTGACCTAGGTGGATGGAAGCATTACTCTCACCATGATAAGATGTTAATCCCTACAGAGCTTTTCTGGGGTCTTTCCAAACAGGCAGTACCTGCTTTTGTCGATAGTGGAGCTGGAGGTAACTTCCTGGATCGGAACATAGTCTCCATCCTGGGAGTTCCACTGGTACCTCTTGAAAAGTCTCTCCAGGTGTTGGCAATAAATGGGAAGGCTATCCAGGGAGGACCGGTCAGTCACAAGACCCCTCCTCTCAAACTAGTGGTGGGCTCATCCCATTCTGAACTTATAGAATTACTGGTGTTTGATTGTCCAGAAACACCAGTAGTTTTGGGATACCCATGGCTAAAGCTCCATAACCCCATATTTAACTGGCACTCTGGTGACCTGGTGAAATGGAGTAATTACTGCAAAGCACATTGCTTCTCCACTATCCTTAGGAGTGTTCAGATTTTGCCCCAGGAATTACCTCTGCCTTATTCTGATTGGGCAGATGTCTTTTCTGAGCGATCCGCTGATAAACTTCCCCCACACAGATCCTATGATTGTCCCATCGACTTACTTCCGGGAACTATTCCTCCTAGGGGGAAAATTTATAATCTGAATCGGGCAGAAGAGCAGGCTATGAAGGAATATATTTCGGAAAATCTGAGTAAAGGCTTTATCCGCCCGTCAACCTCACCGGCGGGTGCCGGCTTCTTTTTTGTTGAGAAGAAGGATGGGGGTTTAAGGCCTTGCATAGATTATAGAGCATTGAATAAGATCACCGTTAAAAATCGTTATCCTCTTCCCTTAATAGGTGATTTATTCAATCAGGTGGTGGGGGCTCGGATTTTTTCTAAACTAGATCTAAAGGGGGCCTACAATCTAATCTGTATACGACAAGGGGATGAATGGAAGACGGCTTTCAATGTTAAAGATGGTCATTATGAATATTTAGTCATGCCTTTCGGCCTTTGCAATGCTCCTGCGGTCTTTCAAGATTTTGTTAATGACGTGTTTCGTGACTATTTGGGTATCTTCGTAGTGGTTTATTTGGATGACATCCTCATTTTCTCCAAGAACCTTTTTGAACACAGGCAACATGTGAAACTGGTCCTTCAGAAATTGAGGGAAAATAATCTATACGCTAAAATCTCTAAATGTATGTTTGAAGTTACCTCCGTTCCCTTCTTAGGGTATATTATTTCTAGTCAGGGGTTGGAGATGGATGCGGGAAAGGTTTCAGCGGTGCGGAATTGGGTACAACCCAAATCTTTAAAAGAATTACAACGTTTTCTAGGGTTTGCTAATTTCTATCGACGTTTTATCAAGGGTTTTTCTAGTATCGTTGCTCCTCTCACCAATCTCACCCGTAAAGCCGCGTTCACTGTTAACTGGTCACCATCAGCTATTGAAGCTTTTGGTGTCTTGAAACAGGCTTTTACTTCGGCGCCAGTCTTAGTGCACCCTGATGTCAACAGACCTTTTATTGTTGAGGTTGATGCGTCTGAATTGGGTGTGGGGGCTGTTTTATCGCAATTCTCTGGATCTCCTGAACGTATGCATCCATGTGCCTATTTCTCTCAGAAATTTAATACCGCGGAACAAAATTATGACGTCGGCAATAGGGAACTATTAGCTATTAAACTGGCATTTGATGAATGGCGTCACTGGTTAGAGGGCTCTCTGCATCCTATCACTGTATATACCGATCATAAAAATCTTGAGTATATAGGCTCCGCCAAGAGGTTGAGTTCTCGACAGGCCCGTTGGGCATTATTTTTTTCCTGTTTCAATTTTATTATTACTTTTAAGCCGGGTGTAAAAAATACTAAAGCCGATGCTCTATCGCGTATGTTCGGTGAGTGTAAAGATCGAGGAGATTCTGGTGAACCTATTTTACCTGCAGGTTGTGTGGTCGGGGCCCTACTCCCCGATCTTTCTAATGTTTTGGCGCCGTTCCAAGATGATTCACCTGTAAATGTACCAGCAGGACGTCAATTTGTGCCACCGCATTTGCGTTCCGACGTAATCCGCGAATTCGTAAAACTTTTATTTTAGCTCGACGTCATGTATGGTGGCCTTCTATGAGACGTGATATCACTACCGTTATCGATGCATGTCCTGTTTGTGCACGAAGTAAAGGGGTACACAAGGCCCCTAGTGGGTATCTGATTCCGCTTGAGATCCCTAAAGAACCGTGGTCTCACATCTCGATGGATTTTATTGTTGATTTACCTCTCTCGCATGGGAACACTGTGATTTGGGTAGTCGTTGATAGATTTAGTAAGATGGCTCATTTTATTGCTTTACCCAAGCTACCCTCGGCTCCTGAACTTTCGCGCTTGTTCATCTCGCATATTTTTCGTCTTCATGGTATTCCAGTAAATATTGTTTCCGATCGGGGTGTGCAATTTATATCACAATTTTGGAAAAATTTTTGTTCACGTTTGGGGATTCAGGTTTCTTTATCCTCCGCGTATCATCCCCAGTCTAATGGGCAGACCGAAAGAACAAATCAGAGCCTAGAACAATATTTAAGATGTTACATCTCTGACACTCAGGAGCAGTGGTCGGAATTTATTGACTTTGCGGAGTTCGCGTATAATAATGCGCCGAGTGATAGTACCAAAATATCCCCGTTCTTCTGTAATTATGGAAAGCATCCTAAAGCTTCTTCTTTTTCTGCAGCACCTTCTGATTTTCCGGTCTTAGAAGAGTGGCTTCAGAAACGGAAAGAGGTTTGGGCATGTGTCAAGAAAAATTTAGAAACTATGCGCGTTAAATATAAAAAGTTTGCTGATCGTCACAGGTCTCAGAAACCTATCCTTCAGTGTGGAGACCTTGTTTGGGTTTCCACTAGGAATATCGCTCTCCGTCAGCCTTCTTATAAATTGGGTCCTAAATTTATTGGTCCTTATCCTATTATCAGAAAACTTAATAATGTTACCTATAAAGTACGGCTTCCTTCGACTATGAAGATCTCCGACTCATTTCATGTTTCTCTGTTGAAGCCTGCTAAAGACTCTTCTCCTGTTGGTCCTCCTCCGGTTTAAGTAGATAATGCACAAGAATATGAAGTAAACAAGATTCTGGATTCTCGTAGAGTGCGTAATACTATACAGTATTTAATTGACTGGGTTGGTTATGGTCCTGAGGAGAGATGCTGGGTTTCTTCTAGGGATGTTCACGCCAGGGCTCTGGTAAAGAAATTTCACCGTGACAATCCGGAAAAACCTGGTGAGGGTCCGGAGGCCCCTCGTGAGGGGGGGGGGGTAATGTCAGCACCCACTTACCTGCGCCCCGTTCCGGTCGCGCTCCCCGTACCGCCGCGCGGCTTCCTGGTCGGCGGCCGCGGCGGGCGGCGGCCTTCCTTCCTCCTGGCGCGCGCGCGCCTGGTTCTTCTTTGGCCGGCGTCCCCGGCTCCGGCGCTCGTGCTCGCGCACACGCGGGAGCACGTTGTGGTTATGCCCTCCGGCGCCGCTGTTCTCAGCGCGGCCGCCGGAGGAGAACTAATTAAAGGTACAGGTGTGGGTGGGGGGAATGTTTTACTTGTCACTGGCCAATCTCATCAGCACGTCATTCCCTCACTGCTTCCCTCCTATCAGCCCTCTCTGACTCCTGGGCGGGTCGCCCTGTTCCGTCCTATCAGTTATCAGATCCTAGTTGCACCAATCATTAGAATCGTTCCCCTAGCCCAATCATACCTAGTTCCTTTATAACCACCTTCTGCCAGTTGCTGGTTGCCTGTTATAGCGCCTAGATCCTAGTATTTGCTTATCCCTGATTTTTGATCCTGATTCCTGTTGCCGACCCTCGCTTGTTTGACCATCCTCGATCTCCACTCCTGTTGCCGACCCTTGCCTGCCTTGACCATCCTCGATCTCCACTCCTGTTGCCGACCCTTGCCTGCCTTGACCATCCTCGATCTCCACTCCTGTTGCCGACCCTTGCCTGCCTTGACCATCCTCGATCTCCACTCCTGTTGCCGACCCTTGCCTGCCTTGACCATCCTCGATCTCCACTCCTGTTGCCGACCCTTGCTTGCCTTGACCATCCTTGATCTCCTGTTGCCGACCCTTGCCTGTCTGTTGGACTTCCACCTTACGCTCACATACCGGCTACCCGATTCCACTTCCAGCCGTGGGCTCTCCAGTTCTCTGTACCGTAAGACCTCATCCTTTGAGCCATAAAGTCCTGGGGGCAACCGATCCCGAGCAGGCGTATTCTGCGTCTCGGCAAGCGGGGGCTCCTATAGGTGAAGCTGGCTGCGGAGATTGGGGGTTGAGGTCCTTACCAAGAGAGCTGGAGTTGTCCAAGTGGTAAATTGAGGTTCCGGGAGCGTGACAGGCAGGAGCCACCGGCTATAGCCCGGCGGCCCCAATAGGAGTTAGCACATTGCTGCAGCCCAGAGGCCACCGCCACGGGCACGGGGATGGGAAGGGCGCCCACCACTGACGGACGGGAGGGGGCCACATAAACACAAATCGTGGAGAAAAAATGGCACATAATAATGTGACACAAACATGGCACACAATAGCGCGGCGCAGCATCAGAATCAGAATATATATGCATAGCATAACACAATAACCAGTGTGCACATAATGCAACCGTTGTGTTTTGTATATAAACATAGCATGGGTTGGACAAAATTACCCTATATAGCAACAATTGAACATACATATCAGTAATGAATATACAATATAAAATCAATCAATAATGCTCAATAAAAAAATATAAAAGATGAATTAATAATACTGCCACTGGTGTATCCTAATAACTGGCATGAAATTATGCCCATTGGTGGGAAACTATGAACCCTGTGTAGGAGCTAGAACCCCCATGGTAAGTTATACATCAACACAACATTGGGTGAATGGCTTCAAAACTAAATGAATTATCCGTCCAAAAAATGGATTAGTAATAATACCACTAGTATATCCCATGTAACTGGCATGAAATGGTATCTATTGATAAAAAGCCAAAGACACTAATGAGTGCTAGAACAACAAACAATATACCCCATGGCAAGTTATATATCAACAAAACATTGAATGGATGATATCAAAACTGAATAAGTCATCTATCCAAAATAAATGAGATATCCCACTTATGATTAAGGCCCAGAGGGAGTCTGGTGCCTACTGTGAAAATCCAATAGGCCTCCCTGCATAAAAGTTTTTTATAGACATCACCGCCCCTTGGGCCCATGGTAACCTTTTCTATCGCACATACGTTAAGGTTTATTAGTTGGGAAGTTGATCACTTATTGCAATGCCATTTTGTATGCATATTGGCAATTGTAGGCTGAATACATGCCTTACATAAACTGTTTATAACATTGTCCACATGATAACCTTGCTGCTTATTTTCAGTTTTGCTAGTAGACAGGGACCTGGTGAAAAAAAATAATAAACTTTTTTTTTCTCAGTGTTTTTTTATATTTAACCTGTTGAGAACTGAGAACCCATGAGACCCCTATACCAGTTCACAAGGCTTAGGGGCTGGCAAGTCACCTGCAGCTTAACCCCCAGCCCCCTATTACCTGCCTCCCCAAAACCAAGGAGGGGGCAGAATGGCCCGGGGCTAATTTAGGCGGTGTGGGCTTGTAGCCAGCAGGGCAGAGGGGCCACCAGATCTGGCCCCCGAGAAAGGGACCGCCATTTTATAACCGTTTATAGTGTGGATAGTAGTTATATTTTGTGAACAAGAATAGAGAAATTCGGGAAGCACACAGTTGAGCTGCCACCTGAGAAGGAAGGGTCACTCCTCCAATTTGCAACAAGTAATTTGTGTACAGTATCCCTTTCGTAGGTGATCTGGTAAGTACCAAAAATGCCCAGAGAGGAGGTTCAGTTTCGGCGCACTTTAAGTATAATTCAAACGAGTGATGCTTACTCAGAAGTGGTGGGATTAAGTTATAAAATTGAGATCTAAGATCACCTGTCAGAATTAGTCTCTGCTGTATTAAAAGAGATAGTTTTGTTTGATAACCAATGTGGGTATGCAAATAGTTAATGGTTAATACATGTGAAGTGAATTATCACTCACCGCCTTGGCCCTGGGGTATGTAACCCACATAGGGCCCCAGAAATCCAAGGTTCGACTGAGACAGATTTAGCAGTTGATTGTTATCTTAGGGCGAGCTCCTGACTGGTAGAGAATAGTTAACAGAGAGATGAAAAAAATCTACTCACCGCCGCGTCCCGAGGGGTCGTGACCCACCCTAGGCCAATGAGGATATGAGGCTTGAGCGTTATCCCACTGTTGGCTTGTATCACAGTTGTTATAAGAATCTGTTAGCTTTGCCTTTAATTGAAGTCGAGGCTGCCCAGGGCTCGAACCCTTTACCTCTGGTGATTCACATGTAGCGGGGTCAACTCCACAACATGACAAAACACATGAGAAAACTCTTTTGTCTGTTGTAGTGTGGTGAGTGCATGTGGATCAATGTTAAGGGGCCTTCAGCTGCATGTTAGGGAGTTGACCCTCCCCACATGTGAATCATCAGAGGTAAAGGGTTAGAACCCTGGGCAACCTCGGCTTCATTTAAGGCAAAGCTAACGGCTTCTTACAACAGTGATACAAGCCAACAGCGGGACAACGCTGCTCAAGCCTCATATCCTCATTACAAACAAGACATTTTATGTTAAAGCCAAGACTTGTTGAAAAAATGAAAAAAAAAAAAAAAAACAATATATAATTTTCCTGGGAAATCCCTTCAAAAATCACAGTTGAACATGTGTAGCGCAAAATAGTGAAAAATGGTCTGGCAGCAAAGGGTAACAAAATCTCCAGGTAGGCTGGCACTTAAAGGGTTAAGTCATATTTTACCTAAATATAATCTGCCTGAGCCTATAGATTTTTGGATGAGCATGTGCTGAATCTGAGGGCTGTGGTGGGATACTTACCTTTTCCATGGGCTGCCCCAAATGTGACGTTAAAACCCCTCAAACAGTTATGATGTAGTGCTGCAGGGTGCTGATGTTGTCATGAGCACCATGAGAAAATAATAACCAAAAGTAACTAGCTCTGTAATGATGTAAGAGGGTGGGTGAAGTTGGTTTATTGTCCCTTTGGACACCAGGTACGTCCCATATGAAATCAATAGGCTGGTCCGACGCTTTACAGACGACTCAGAGCCAGCCGAGGATTCTCACTCCTTTTTTTAGCAGGGAACTGCCATTCACTTTTATTGTCTACCTTGGGGCTGATTCAGAGCCAGGTTAAAAATTACACTCGGTAGACAATGAAAGTGAATGGCAGCTTTGTCTGTGGAAATTCTTACCTGGCTCTAAATCGACCCCAAAGCTGGGAAATGTAAGCTGAGTGAAAGAAAAAAGTAATAGCAAAAACGACACATTAGGAGGTTTATATACTGTATATGTTGTAATAATAATAAAGATTTGGTAAAGTCGGTACTTGTATCCGAATAGCAATACCACTTTAAGTGTTTACTCAACAATGAGGACCTATAGCACATTATATAGGAGAAATATTTACTCCTGCCTGTTTACCTGATAAATAAACTAAGGGTTTATTCAAGGGATAGCGGCAGGTAGTGCATCATAGTGGCAGGCAGCGTCTGGTGAACGCTGGGTGCTGTACGCAATACCACATTTATGAAGGCGATTCTGGTGAGTGACTCTGACAGCGCCATGTAGCGTCCGATTCATCATTAGAGGTTGCTCAGCGTATAGCGTCGGCGCTCTAGCTTCCAGAGCACCAGGTATTACCAGCCTACAAAGAGTCATTTTTGTAAACTTTTTTGATTTTTTATATTTTTATGCAGAATTGTCATTACAGGTCTGGAATTAAAGTATTAATGTCACAATGTTACAACAATGCAATTCCATGTGTTTTCGCTTTGTTACTGGTGGTTATGTGTTCAAAAACAGACTTTAATCACACAGCGTCTGGCGCTCTATGCCATAGCGACCAGATCCAGAGCGCCTACCTTCTGTAGTGTGAGTCACTTAGAGACGGTCACAATGAGCTGGCGCTACCTTTCGCTCCCCGCAACGCTGTACTGGTGTTTGAATGCCCAACATACATCTGATTCATGAATGCCGGCCAGGTTACTACAGAGACTCAGGCGCTCTGTTACAGCACCCAATAGCCGATCACAGCGTATACTAGCGGTCACTCTAAGCGCTGCAATACAGACACTCATCTGCCGATACCTGACGCTAGTAATGAATCAGCCTGTAAGCTAGTTTTAGATATTTTTTTTTAAAAACCCTGCACACTTTTCCATAGCTAGGTTGGTTGTCATCATGATCAAGACCCACCTCTGTGAAGTCATAAACAGAAATTAATATCACAGATAAATAGCAATTAAATAATGGGTTTGAATAGATTAAGTGAGCCTTATCAATCATAAGCGAGAGTGTTAATGTGAAGCTTGTGAAGGAGCCAAGAAAAGCAGCAGAACATTACCGCACCGAGCATCGGATCCAAATCCACACCTGTGCAAATGGGAAACCTGTGCTATCACTAGAGCCATTAATGCTGCTGGTTGAGTAAACGCACGTACCTACTGCAGCTCCGCTTCACTGCCAAGTGATAAGAGATCAGATTCACATTTTCCTGCCTTGCGCCATAATGAACACATGCTATGCTCTTAAAAACATTTCATAGGGCTTCCTAATAAGGGATAAGTGCTAATGTGAGATCAAACGAGGAGCAAACAAACAGAGGCAACAAATAAGATCATTGCTGTGCTTCAGATTTAGCTCTTAGTTAAATTTAACTCCACTTTTGCTGATTTAGTGTGGTTTAATCCAACAGAATTTAGGCTAATTTCATCCAACTCCATTTAAAAGAAAAAAGGGCTCATTTAATGTGGACCTGAACTTTCCCGGCAACTTTGTGCCAAAGGAACTCCAGGTCTGTGACACTCTAGCCCTGTAATAAAGAAATACCTTTTATTCCTGGAATCTAATCTAACAATGAACCTGGAAACAGCTGTGCACTGCTCGCCCCCCACTGGTGAAGCTGTGGTTGTCGCACTCATGTGCAGCTAATGCCAGGTAACCCTTTCAGACAGACAGACAGAGAGACTTCTGGGAGTAAAAGGTAAGTCTTTCTTTGTTAATGTTATATGGATTATTTTAGGATCCCTGCAGACCTGGATTTCTCATTTAGGGCCACTATAAAGTTTCAACAAAATAGATGTTGGTCCAAGCACATTAAAATTGATGACCCTCACTCACCCTATAAAACTTCAAAGGCTATAGGGATCAGCAGGGATATGCAAAGTACCTGCTCTATGCATCTTAAAGCGAATCAAAAAGGCTACCACTGGTCCCACTGTGTGAAACCCTGGGGGTCGCCCACATCCCCAGCATCACTGGGATGAACATATCTAAAGGGAACTGGAGAGGCGCCACCCCCACTCATTATGTAATCAGTGCCATTTGCTGATCATTAATAGGCGTGGAAAACAATGCTGATTGGACGAGATTGGCCTTCAGCTACGTTTTACTGGGGATCTGGGGGTTTCCCTTTTGGGGTGCCCCTGAGGCTAGGAACAAAACCTAGGATAGTGAAAACTCCAGTTATATCTGGCAGCGGCAACTAGTAGATCCGCTTACCTTACCATTGCTTCCACACTGCCAATTGTCCCGCAGCCCGGGTTCTGGTTGGCAGATGGGTGTAACCTGGGTCTGGCCAACGTCCACTTAAAACAATGGGAGCCGCCTTACTCCAGGGACTTCAGTGTATGCGGGCTCCCATTGTTTTCAGTGTGAGCCGGAGGTACCCAGGCCACAGCCACCTGACAGCCAGAAGCTGGAACTGCAGCTCTGGCCTCACAAACCTGAGCTATAGGACGACGATCGGCAATGCAGAGGTAAGGTAAACGGACCTGATAGTTACTGATGCTGCTGCCCTGCCCTAAAATCTTAGAAAAAATCTTTATAAGTATTATTAATCTCATTTGTTTTTTTTGGCATTTATATCTAATTACAGACTACTATTCTTAGCCTATCATCTTTCTATTTCTGATTGCACCATTTGTCCTTTGTATTTAATAAAACACAAAGTACATTGTGCTGTGCCAAATTTACAGCTCTTAAAGGGACAGTCCAGGCAATAGCAATACGACATCAGCAATTAGCTTACCTTATGGCTGCCCTATGTTCCTCTCCCCATATTTGCGGCAGCACAGGTTAGAAACAGTAGCTGGCTTCCAAAGTTTGCCCTCCTTGCAATGTCAGCCATCGCAAGCCACAGTGGTCACGCAGCTGTTTTTGACCACAGCAGAGCAAGCGCATGACTGGTCCTTCCTAGCTCAGACACACCCAGTAATGGAAACACAGCCTGAGGCTTTATTTAGCATACATAAGAGGTCAGAGATTTAATGATGCTTTGAAATGTCTTATTTTACACTGTTCCCATAGAGGATAAGGGGAAAGAAAGTTAGCGCATGCCTGGACAGGGACTTTAATGGTGATGTGCACATGGTCTCTTCTGCATTGGAGACAGGCTGGTGGATGTAAGTTTTATCCTGCAAAAGTGGATTGATGCATTAAAAATACCATTTTGTGAGTACTCACCTGTAAAATGGTTATTACGAGTATGTCACACACCCCACTTCCAAATATTCATGACACTTGGGAACCTGGCCTGTAGAGGGCGATCTTGCAGAGATGACATGGAAAAAGGAGCCCCTCCTGGTCCATAAGTACTGGGTTCCTCCCACTATTCCTCAGTCTTTTTAAATAGCAGTGAAGAACCAGGAAGAGCAAATTATATTCGATAATTGAAAAATAGTTTGAAAATAATAATCACCATATAAAGGATCCCTTAGAACAAAAAAGGGCGGGGGAAGTGGGGTGTGTGACATACTCGTAATACCCATTTTACAGGTGAGTACTCACAAAATTGTATTATTCCTAGTATGTCACACACCCCACTTCCAAATATTCATGACACTTGGGACATCCAATAGCAGTGTCTATAATGCATAACTTAAATTGCTGCAGCTTGCAGAATTTTGCAGCCAAAAGCAGCATCCGCTGAGGCCCGCACATCAACCTTGTAAAACTTAGAAAAAGTATGCACAGAAGACCAAGTCGCAGCCTTGCAAACCTGTTCAACAGGACCAAGAAGGCAACCTTCTGAGTAAGAATAGGAAGAGGAATATCCTGCAAAGGCTCAAAGGGAGCGGCCTGCATAGCTGAAAGCACTAGGTTAAGGTCCCAAACAGGAAGTATAGGCTTTCTGGGAGGCCGCACATGTGCGACTCCTTGGAAAAAAGTCTTAACCAAAGGATGAAGAGCAAACGACCTTTGAAAGAAAATAGCCAAGGCAGAGACTTGCCCTTTCAAAGTACTAATCTGGTATCCCATATCCAGACCTCGTTGCAGATATTCCAGAATTCTAGGAATAGAAAATACTCTACAGGGCAAAGCTCTGGATTCACACCAATCAATATAGGACCTCCAAGTCCTGTAATAAATGACAGAGGAAGACTTCTTCCTAGCTCTAATAATAGTCTGAATAACCACATCAGAAAGACCTTCTTCTTTCAAGATGGAGACTTCAGCCGCCATGCCATCAAAGCCAGCGTTTGTAAATTGGGGTAACAAAGTTGACCCTGAGTGATGAGATCTGGAAGAAGAGGCCGATGGAAAGGATCCACTGCCAGCCTTACGACGTCTGCGTACCACAGACGTCTTGGCCACCTTGGCGCCACCAGAATTGCTGGCGCCTCCTCCAGTGCTAACTTGCGCACCACCTTGGTGATCATGGAGAATGGGGGAAACAGATATAGGAACCCCAGATCCTTTCAGGCCAGCGACATGGCATCCGCTGCCACTGCCAGAGGATCCTGGGATAGAGACACCCTGGGATAGAGACAACTGGCAGCTTGTGATTGTGGCGAGAAGCAAACAGGTCCAACTGTGGAGTCCCCCACTGTGACAGAGGAACTGAAAGACCATTGGATTGAGAGACCATTCTCCCTGGCAAGAACATCCCCTGCTCAGGGAGTCTGCCTCCACATTCTCTAGCCCCGGAATGTAAACTGCTGATATGCAGGGAACATTGATCTCTGCCCACTGAAGGATCAGAGACACTTCCCGGAGGGCACCCCAACTGTCCCTCCCTGGTGATTGATGTATGCAACAGCTGTTCGGTTGTCTGACCGAATCTGAACTGGCCGACCCTGTAAGAAATGGGTCAGTCGAAGTAGAACAAGACGTATGGCCCGAAGCTCTAATACATTGATTGGAGAATGAGCCTCCTGAGGCTCCCACAATCCTTGGAACTGATGCTTCTTCCAGGTTGGCATCCGTGGTAACCAGTTCCCAACACGGAGTCAGAAATGACTTGCCCTTCTGGAGGTTGAGCGATAGTAACCACCACTGAAAGGACTGCAAAACGTGGGGAGACAATAGACAAGTCTGATTCAATGATAGTGGACACCTGTCCCACTTTGCCAAGAGGAAGAGCTGAAGCGTCCTTATGTGAAACTGGGCAAACAGGACTGCCTCGAATGCAGCTACCATCAATCCCACTAGTCTCATCCCTAGATAGATAGACTGACGAGGGTTGGACAAGAATAGACAAATCAAGTCCTGAATCAGAACCATTTTGGACTGAGGAAGAAAAACCTTGGCCTGAAATGTATCCAGAATCAGGCCCAGGAAGGGAATTTCCCTGGACAGACAGAGAGAGGATTTGGGGTAACTTTTACAAAGAATTTATTGGGTTTTCATATAAAGTATACATGGGTCAGACATTACATATGCATTAATGATGACAGTTGAACAGGGTTACAGAATATACATAATGACACAGTATCAAATAGTTATCAACAGAGATATGAAGATTCCTGAGTGTACTTGAATTAACAGAGTTTCCAATAGTTATCAAAAGAGGTGTGAAGGTTCCTGAGTATAATTGCACTAAAACATGGTGCTAACTATTAGGATCAACTTCTGGCACAGAACAGCAAGTGCTTGGGATGCGGTGGGTTGTAGTCTGGACTGGGGAGCTTGTACTAAAGAGATGTGTTTAACACGCCCATTCTTCATTGGTGCTAAAGATCAGTGGTTGGAACTAAAGATTAATGCATAGTTGATAGGATTGATTGACAGTGGGATAAGAAGAGAAAAGGAAGAGCAGAAGAAGGGAGAAGAGGAGAGAAGGGGATGGGGAGAGGGAAGGGGGATAGGGATGGATCCGAGGCTGGAGGCCATGCTCGAAATAGAATTGGATTTCTCTATACTCAAACTGGGTGGACTGGGTCCGTCTGGTGGTGGCCGACATCTGTATATTCTAGCCAAGGGGTCCATACATCAAGGTATCTTTCATAGGTGTCGCTTTTTATCGCTGTAATTTTTTCGTTACACAGTGTATCTGAGATTCTGTTCAGGATCTCTTGCCAGGGGATTCTGGACGATTTCCAGTTTCTGGCAATGGTGAGGCGGACGGTGGCTAAGACGTGTTGAATTAATTTCCAATGGTTTTTAGAGTATTTACCTGATTTGTAAGAAAGTAAAGCCTCCCTAGGGTTCTTAGTCATTGGGAGATGGATGATGTCAGAAAGCAGTTTGTATACCCTGTTCCATGTGGCCGAGACTATAAGGCAGTCCCACCAGATGTGGGCCATTGATCCCACGGAAGGGCATCCCCTAAAGCAGAGTGGAGGGATTTGGGGTAACTTATTACCCATCCGAACCTCTCTAGCGTAGAGACCACCGTCCTGGTGTCCAACTCTGATTGTTCGAGGGAGTAGGCTGCGATAAGAAGATCGTCCAGAAAAGGCACAATGCGGATGCCCTGGACCCTGAATATAACCATCACTCCTGCCAGCATCTTGGTAAAGACTCTTGGGGCCGAGGTAAGGCCGAATGGCAGGGCCACAAATTGATAATGCTGGTCTTCTATCGAGAACCTGAGAAATCTCTGGTGACCCGGAAAAATAGGAATGTGCAAATAAGCATCCTTGATGTCTATGCATGTCATGAAGTCTCCCCGACGGAGAGCATCGATCGTTGATCGCAGAGACTCCATGCAGAATTTTCTGAAACGGATAAATTGATTGAGTCTCCTTAGTACTAGGATAGGCCAAACAGAGCCGTCCTTTTTGGGTACCATGAATAGGTTGGAGTAAAACCCCAAACCCCTTTCCGCTGGAGGCACTAGGCAGATGACAGCCATGTTTAACAGATTTGCTACTGCTGCCCGCAGTCCCTGCGCAATTGCCGGATCTGACGGCATCCGGGACATGAAAAATCTGGGAGGAGGCCGGGACTCGAATTCCAGTTTGTAACCGGAAGAGACTACTTCCAGAACCCAATTGTCTGATACCTCCTGACCCCAGACCTGGAAAAAGAACCGCAGCCACCCCCCCCCCCCCACCCGTAAGGGTGAGGGCGTCCCCTCATTGTTGAGCAGGCTTAGTGGCAGATTTGGTTTTGGACTCCCAATTCTGACTTGGACGGCCACGTCCCTTTCCTCTATTCCATGCATTCCCTCTAGGGGCTGAAAACTGGGGCCCAGTTTATAATTAATTAATTTCATCAAAATGCTTTTGATTTGGAAATTCTAAACGAGTTTTAGAGACTCAAAAGAATTCCCCTTTTTGAGGAGGGACTACTTCAGGAGGAGTGATAACCAAAACCTCAAATAACTGAGCAAGAGCCTTTGGGGTATCCACAACACTAGCTTCACCCTGCTCAATCACAGTACCAACAAATTGCTGTTCATCAGAAACATCTGAATCCTCATATAATTCTCCTTCTTCTAACTGAGAAGGATCAGACCAATAAAGCATTTCACAATTATCCAACTCACTTACCGGAACGTCAAATGTTTCCTTTTAGCTGAGGCCTTCTTGGCCACAGAGCTAGACATTAATTTTTCAAGATGAGCCAGTCTGACACATAAATCAAAATGCGACTCACCACCCATGACAATATCACTGGGGGTACGGACAAGACATGGCGGAGTAGGAGATAAGGCAGAAGCCGCAGACACCGAAGCCTGGGCCCCAGTTTGCTGCATAATAGTTAACAAGGGACGCAAAGAATTGCATTATCCCCAACAAGGGATGCCCCACATCCAAAACATTGCCGAGTCTGTGCAGAGGGAACTGCATGCCCGTTGTCCTGAGATGCTTCCATATGGTGTTTAGTATTATACTATAATTGATTATAGTCGCCAAGCATATATGGGATTTACGCAATTGCTACCCGGGATGCCCTTTAAATAGTCCCAAGTGGGAGGATATTAACACAAATGGACTACCAAATAAGGCTTTAAGGGCTAAAGACCAGGAGAAACCCCTTTAAAATAAAGAGTTTCCACCTACAAAGAAAACAAACAATCACCAATGCACACGATAAAATAAATGACAAAGCATGAAAAAATGGCAGAAACTCCCTTCAGCAAACTGAGGGGTACTCACAGCACTTTTAAATATGGAACGCTTCACGAATCTGTGTGTCATCCTTGCGCAGGGGCCATGCTAATCTTCTCTGTATTGTTCTAATTTTAGTATATGTGCTGCCAAAGCAAGCACAATGAGGGAAGACCATAGGGAAGCAGCAGGAGCCAGGCAGACAAGGAGAACACACCAGGGTGCTCTGAGAATGAAATGATGCTGTGTGCCTAAGCCCTGCCCACCCCCAGAATCACATGACCAAGAACGGAGGGAAATTCAAACCTGAACATAGCCAGAAACAAAGAGCTTTAAAAGGTAAGCAAAAGAATGCTGCCTAGACAGAAACAGGAAAATCTAAATATGTAATGTAATAAAGATTTATTTTATATATCATTTTTTTTTTTTATTATTTGTGTGCATGGTAACAAATAAGCCCAGATAACGCGCCCCCCCCCCCCTCCTTTTTACCCCAGCAGGGTAAAGGAGAACTAAAGGGGAGAGGATAGAAATGCCCCCATAAGGCACAAAGGGATTATAAAGGGACAGGGGCATCCCGTGCCGGGTACACCAACTCGAAAACCGCCTACCCACATTTGGGTCTCACGGAGGAGTAAAACTCCTGTATACATCAGAAGGTGTATGTATCTACCTTTGCCTGAACCATACAGCCAGGGCTGGGAGGCATACAATATAACCAAACAGGTTTAAAGAGTATCAGACAGAAAAAAAGAAAAAAAGGGGCCGGGAGCAAACCCGGCTACCTGCAGCTTGAAGGAGAGTCATCTTCTTAATGCTTCGCCGACTGCAAAGACGAAAAGACTGAGGAATAGTGGGAGGAACCCAGTACTTATGGACCAGGAGGGGCTCCTTTTTCCATGTCATCTCTGCAAGATCGCCCTCTACAGGCCGGGTTCCCAAGTGTCATGAATATTTGGAAGTGGGGTGTGTGACATACTAGGAATAAAACGGCTTTAAACTGGATCAACACCCTTAAAAGAAGCAGTGCTCATATGCATGCAATTCTGATTGAATGGCACACATAAAAATTACCTTTTTGTAACTTCTGCTGTAGTCAATTTTAGAAACAAAATGGTATCTCATGGTGCTGCAGGCCGCCTGCAAAGAGGAAGTGTTCTGACGCTGTGCATTGTGGGGTTATGTCAGTTGAATTTAGGTAGCAGCATGGCTGGGATGCTGGAAATGAAGCTCTAAAATATCCGCTACGAGGAGAAAATCGCTGAGGTGGCCTTTATCAGCTTTGAGTGGATGCAGGAGCAAAAGTAAGTGCTGGCAATGATGCAGTATCATGAGTGCAGATTAGGCAAATGTTTTGTGTTTTATTTATAAATGTGCAAGGCTGTTGGTCCAGTTTAATACGTTACAAAATTACAAGCTTGATGTTTTTTTTTCCCTTACAGGTTGTCCCCCCCCCCCCCATTTTGGCTAGATTCTTTATATGGATTTTAATTATTAAATTATTTTCATGACAGATCTGCTTTAACCAAATGCATGTGGAAAGAAAAGGAAGTGAACTTTGTAAAACCAATATAATTATTTTGTTGCTATCGGCTGTTGAAAAAAGCGAAATTCCCCTTTTGCTAAAATAATGACTCTAATGTTTATGGTCCCAGGCTGAACTTTTCAGGGTTTGGAAACTATGTGATTTCACATAAAAGTCTTTTGATTAGCAGATCTGCAGTGGCAGGAGTTTTTCGATACAATGATGAAAAGGCTTTTCACAGTCAAAGCTTCCAGCGTGCCCAGCATGACACCACCAGCAAACTGGAGCGCTTGGCAGGGAAGTGATACTGTTAGCCTTTCTAGTGACCAAGGTCAGTTTGAACAACTTACTAGAGAAATAGCACACTTTATATAAAAAAATGCGTTAAAAGAAGTGCCTGTCAAAGCAACCCTGACCTTCAGTTCAGTCGTCCATTTTGTCCTTCACTTGTCACACTGTTCTTCCACCACTGAATGCTGTCTAAGAGTAAGATGTTCCAAGAATAAGATCCATCATTCTACAACTGTAATGAGAAGGAGATTTTGGCCCTTCCATCAACAAGCTGAAAATTAGAGCCTGGACTTACTGAAAAGAAAATCCAACAATAATCCTCTGGCCATTTTATGTGTTTAAATGTTGGATTGCATCCACAGAATGGACTTGTCATGCTCGCTAGATAATGGACAGTGAAACGCGAGGATTAATGGTGCCACCTGCCAGCTGTTCTACAATGTCGGTGTGTCTGAACTACACAGTAATTGTTAAATATCATCTGGTCATGAAAGGTGAAGAAACCAAATGGGTGTCTCTCCAATCTCCACCCCAAACCGTAAGTTACTAGAAATTATTTGGATCAAATGCACACCAAACACAATAGTATAGTTTGCAAATAAAACAGTGTATTATTGCATCATACACATAAATCTTACAGGTAATGATTCAGTTAGGAAAAGGATACAAGGTGATAACTTCTATATTCAGGGTGTCATCAGGAGTGTTGGTCACGTCAGAACAAGTAAATAGGTAACTCTAGCAAAAATAAGATAGGCTATGAAAAAGGAAATTTTTCCATTGTAGTCTATGAGGCGAGTATGGCACGTTCCTGATGAGTAGTACATAGGAAAAGCTGACCAGCAAGGTATGACACCCTGAATATTGTACCAAGAAGCTATCCCCTTGTATCCTTTTCCTAACTGAATCATTACTTGTAAGATTTATCTGTATGATGCTTTAATACACTGTTTTATTTGCAAACTATACTATTGTGTTTGGTGTGCATTTGATCCAAATAATTTCTAGTAACTCACAGCATTTGGTGTGCCTTCAGAGACAGAGGTCAACCACACAGCCTTCAAGCCCTGGGTTAGCGGCCCCTATTCCTGGTGTACTGGGCTAGTGCCCCCCAGGGCAGGTGGCGCAATGTAGAGAAAAAGAGACTTTAATATTGTTTGGCCTTGGGTGTGAAAAAAGCCTTCAATCTGAACTGCTTCTGAGCCAAATAGACCTGTCCGTTTCATCTCTACTAGATATAGAGAATGGAGTGCATTCTGAATGACCAAAATGAATAGTGAAACTGATTTTTAACAAGTGGAAATAAATATACAGTATATAGAAGAAGTAGATGGAAAACTAGTTAAGGAGCATTTAGCAAACAAGTCGATAAATCTTTGTGCATATCGCTCACTTTCCAGCCAGTCACAGCCTAAGTCCCAAAACAGCAGCCTGGATTTCCCGGGAAAGTTCATCCTAGGCTAGGCATCGCATGACAGTTGTACTGGGATCGCTTGTGGGTTATAGGAAGGAATTTGGTGCTTCTGCAGCTGTCCGAACATTTTCTAGCTCCAATTTACTTTGCGGGAGAAATTACCATTATTAAAACCCAGAAGGTCATGCTGAAGTTGTGGTTGGATGGCAGTCAACTATGCTTCAAGTTTGGAACAAATTCGTGGTTTGTCCAAGTAGTGATTTCAGAACAAAGGAATGGTTAATTTCACACTCCAGATAACATTTTCCCCGGAAAGCAGTAAGGCATGTTGATAGAGAAAGTAGTAAAAGTCACACAAGCTGCAGAAACATCGACAGTCGTTAATCCCTGCCATCAGAATTTCAGTGCTGGCCAGGGGATAATATTTTTTATGCTCTTATCCATGCTCCGTGTAATCCTTTTTATTTAGTTGGTATTTACTAAGGAAGATCTAAAATGGGAGACTTGGCAGTTATATCTACAGATTTAGTCATGCTGAGGTAGGGAGACATGTACCAGACAAGTGCACGCTCTTTGAAAAGTGAAGTGCTCTTGGCTATACTAATTTGCTTCCAGAAACCATCAGTAACACCATTGTTAGGGTCACATAGGCCTTCATATAAAATAGCTAGCAGAAGTAGAAAGTGGCAGGTAAAATGTTACCTAACTGGTTCTTCATTTAGTTAGCTCTGAGAACTTGCAGGGGTAGTTTTATAAATGTGGATTTACTCATACAGTACATTTCTCTGTGCCTCTTTTCTTCATATAAATAGCTCTGAAAACTTGCAGGGGTGGCTTTCTAAATGTGAATTTACTCATACAGTACCGTTCTCTGTGCCTCTTTCCTTCTCAGTTTGCTCTCTTGAAGGACTGATCTAAAGGTCCTCATTGAAGCCCCTTTCCAGCCATTTTTTTTTAGATTTGGCTATAATAATATTAATAGCTTAATCCAACTATACTGTATTATATCACTGAAGCTCCCCTACCCTGCACATACACCCTCTACAAGTCCTGATATTCTTACTTGCTCCTTGTTCCCCCAACGAAACCACATGGTCAGGGATTCCTTCAGCAGCCAGTATGTCAGAAGTAGACTCTGGATCACATGAAAAACCCAGGATTCTTTTAAGCAGAGTCTACTGAGGTACACAATAGACTCGATTTGGTGTGGATCAAGATTTTCTCTCTTCAGTTTAGTCTTGTATGCAAGAATTTTTGCTTTCTCATATGATTCAGGGACACATGTGAGATATCTTGTACTTGCGAAAAGCATGTGAGAATTCTAACTTCCATGCAAGACTTGCATGATAATTTACTGAATTGCTCTATGTGTGTTGTAAATTAATTTATTGAAAAAAAGGTCTGATCTTCCAACATGCCTATACTGTTGAGCACCGGGCTCATCTGCACCACCCTGCCCATTGGGGGTGTTGGTAATGTTGTGAGGAGGCAGCAAACTACCTGATAGGAAGACAGGCAGGTGGCTTCCAGACGTTCCATTTGAACAGGTATAGGGGTCTTTTGGGCTCATTAACAGTTCAAAAGTAGTAGAAAAAGGGAGAATCACATATTTATTCATCTTAATTAACCTATTCTTAACTTTTCCCATCCTCTGCCCAGCACTACATCAGGTTGAATGAAGTAGCCAAGGCATCTCATAGATGACTCGCCAAGGATAGTGTCAGTTAGGCTTGTGGAGAATGCTTTAACACTAGAGAGGTAGAGCAACTTTGGAATCTCCCCTTTTTGTCCAAGACATCACAGGAGGGGCCAGACCTCACAGAAGAGGAAAACCGGCTTTCATACCCTTCCCCTCCTCAATAATGTAGTTGGGACACAGGGGAGGGCAGCCCTGAGGCTCGAGGATAAAAATTATTACCATTTTGCAGTCGGGGGAAGAAGGTGTCCCTCCGTGATCCAGATGGTGGCAGTGGGATCTTTTGACATCAGAAGGGCCCTGAAGAAGTGGACTACCCGTCACGGGACACTGAAGAAGGACTAGTAAGTAGTCAAATTCATAGTATTACAATTTTTTGTAATGAGGGACACATGCCACCCCAATGCCATTCATGCTCACTGGGCTAAAGAGCTTGCAGCCCCCTTTAAGGAGTTGCTCGACAAGGAGGGGGGCCTGTTTTATTTCCCTACATGGGGGGGGGGGGTGATGCAGACCCAGTGTACACTGCATGAGTCCTGTGTCCCCCTCATTCTCCAGTGCTGTCATTTCCCCGGGCTGTGTAGCCACTGTGTTCTGCTTAGGGCACACTGGGAGTGTCAGGGAGGCTGGTGAGCTTCCTGCTTAGGAGTACTGGATGATTGATGGAACCACAGCCTAAAACAGGGGGTGTAGTGTGTTTGGACAGTATGGCACTGGTCCCCAGCACATGTGGATTAGCAGCATCATGTTTTCTTCAGCAGTGAGGTATCTCACCTATGCATGGGGAGGGAAGGGACTAAGGACACTAAGTTGTGGCTTCAACTCTGCATCTCAGACGGGAGCTGTAGAGAACTTCCTCTCAGTGTGAGTGCCTTCTACTGGGGATCCTCTGCCCCACTGGACTTCAAGCAAGTTTAGTGCTAATGGATAGACTCCCCCAAATCATCTGTGTGAAGCAGTTTGTGCATGTGTGGCGAGAAATGGTTCCAGCAACTGGGACACAGTTAGTATCAGGGCCTGGGCCCTCCAAAAAAACTGTGATGCTGATGTTGAGGAGAACAAACTCCTACAAAATCTGGTGGCTTTGGTCAGGTTTGCTAAAGTGGTTA
Source organism: Gastrophryne carolinensis (assembly GCA_027917425.1). Classification (NCBI taxonomy): domain Eukaryota; kingdom Metazoa; phylum Chordata; class Amphibia; order Anura; family Microhylidae; genus Gastrophryne; species Gastrophryne carolinensis. The sequence continues at coordinate 75,231,177 of CM051240.1, forward strand.
TGGATGACAAAGCTATGCTGCTTAGCAGAAATCTCGCTATGTCTGTGATCATGCGTCCTGTGTCCAGAGAGCAACCCAGTGTACAGCTGTGCATGCAACCCTGGGGCTTGATGGTAGCATTCATCAAGGCAGTCCCCTTTGATCAGATCCATATCACGTTTCCACAGTTCACCATTTTGTCGCAATGGAATGTCTCCCAAATCCCATCAATGTTCTAGAGCTTCCATTGGACCAGCAGTCCGCAAGGTGGCAGCTAGGGTGTATGTGAACCATCGGGGAGGGGGGCAAGAAGAAAGAGAGCCTTTTGAGAGGCTGTCAGAAAGATTGTATGGGAAGAACAGCATGTGTCTTGCATTTCAGCCATCCACATTCCATGGCTGAACAACACCTGTGTGGGTTTCTCAGTGAAAAATAGTGAATCCAAAAAATTGGATCCAGCTTCTGGAAGTGTTTCACATGATTTGCGACAGGTGGGTTGTCACTGCGGTGGACCTTGTTGCAAAAATGCGACCCACTAGCAGGATCCTCTGACATTGGCACTGGATTATCTGGTGATTCCTTGGTCAGCATTTCAGCTGGTCTATGCATTTCCACCACTCTCACTTTATTCTTGAGGTAAGCATAGATGTTGTCATGACAATCCTAGTCCTAGCTCCCTCATTAGCCAAGGCAAACATGGTTTGCAGATGTGGTCACTACCTATTGATCTGCCTCTTGACCAGGCTGGATCTGCTGTCACAAGGTCCGCTGTTACATCTCAGTTTATAGTCACTGACTTTGATGGTGCGGTAATTGAATCCCAGATGCTATGGGAAAGGGGGCTCTCCACCCAGGTAGTGGCCACCCTGATTTCGACCAGGAAGCCTTCTTCAGTTAAGATAGTATTGGACTAGCGGGCTTACTTTGGGCATTATCCGCAACATTTCTCCATCTCGAGCATCTTGGATTTTCTGGAAAAGGGCCTAGATGAAGGAATGCAATTGAGCACCCTTAAGGGCAAAATCATACAATTTCAATACCTAGTGACGGAAAACACTTTGGTCCGCACGGTTATGCAGGGGACGTCCTCCTTGAAAGGTTACATTACTGACTTGGAATCTCAAATGAATCCTCTCCGCGTTGCAGGGACCACCAGTTGAACCTCTATCTGAGACTTACTTGTTCCTCCTGACCTGGAAAGAGGTGTTCCTCGTTGTCATTACTTCATCTCATCAGAAGGAGAGGCTTCCTTATTCACTGATTTTGGTGGTGCTTTGAAGTATTACCGGGCAGCCCCTGAGTCTGAGCAAGACTGATGCTTTGTGGTTCCAGCTGGGCCCAAAAAGGGGCCAAAGCAAATGTTAGCTGACAGGCTATTGCTCAATATTCTTCAAGGTGTAAGGAACCACCCTTTCGTGTGACAGCTCACTCTACCTGAGATTGTGGCTTCATCCTGGGCCTTTCAGCACCAGGCTTCTGTGTGTAAAGCTGCCACCTAGTCATCTACTCTTTCACTTCCTTGTACAAAGTGGGTGCATCTGTAGACGTGGTGTTTGGGAGAAAGGGGCTTCAGGCAATCCCTGACTGGGACTAAGGTCTGAATGTCCACTTCCATTGTTAAACTGATGTTGGCACTTGTTGCACAGTCGCTTTTGTGGTTCACGGAATTCACGTGTTGTGTTGTTTTCCACCCTTGTGGACTGCTTTGAATATTCCAATAATTATGGACCAGTGTCCCTGGGTGGACAACTTAACAGGGAAATTTGAATTTTTGTATTTACCATATAAAATGGTTTTCCCTTATATATATCCCTCATATACTCAAATGATGCACAGCCAGACCCTAATCTGGAGACATGTGTGGTATGGAGGAAGAGCTGACAGCAAAGCTAGCCAACCATGAGAGCAATGGCCATGGAACTGCTAGGCAATAAGGGACAGTGGCCCAGGGTGTGTTCAGATATGGTACTGGTCAGCAACAAGAGAGAGCATCTCATAACGTGGTCAGATGTGCCACTGGTAAACAACAAGAGACAGAAGCTCAAGACGTGGCACTATTCAGCAACAACACATAGCAGCTCCTCTAACAGGATGCATAAGCAGTTAAAACAACACGGCAGCCATCCAAAACATCCAGTTTTTAAACTAACCGGCTCAACTAAGACGTCAAGTGGACTGCAGTGACTGAGGTGACGTGACAGGTGGTGGAAATGGGAAGGAGTGCTTCTCTTGTGAGATGCTGCTAAGGGTTGCCAGACCGTGACATACAACTTTGAAATGTGCGTGCACCTGGCCATTTTTTTGCTGTTGTCAACTAATTGGTCTGTATTAGGGTGATCGTGCAAGTGCCCAGAGAGATGCATAGGAACATGCCAAGGATTGCCTTTTCAACCATGGAATTTTTGGGACTTGGCATGGCTTAAGTATCCTGGCACACATTCTATTATTTGGCTGGAATAGCTTTTGCCATCATATTTTTCAGGTTGAGTTTTATGCACACATGAAAAACATACACGACAAACACTCTGCTACCTTAATGTTTACTCTTCAGTTTCCAGAGTACTTGACTGGCAACCGCACTAGGATCAGTTGATATTTGGCTGGACTTTGTTTCCTCCATTTAGGGAGAGTGTGCAAATCTGCATTGTTCCAGTAAGAAAATGCAATATTTTATTAGTTACAATTTCTTGAGACTTGAGATTTATTTGGTATTTTTTCCAATCTTGAGAAGCTTCTTGGCATCTTGTCCCCTGAGCTGGAGCGTAAAAACACGTTTATCCAGAACTTCATTTTACACTGTAAGAGACTGGTGATCACACTGTGGTAAGCAATCATCACCCGAAATAACACTGTAAAAAATGTAATGTGTTGTGTCATATACAATTGACGTCAAAGAGATATTTTCAGTGACAAATTAGATACACCCTTCTAAACACTAAAGTTGGCGATCTAATTTTACATATGGAGATATGGTGAATGATCTGAATAAAAAGCAAACTGTAACAGTAGGATTAAATAGTAGTTAGAGAAAGTAGTGATTAAGGAAGAAGGGACTGTGCGTCATGTTCAATGGTAATAGTTTGGAAGGTAAAGTTCAGGTGTCTCAGTTTGGTTTAGAGCGGGTGCAGGGTTGTGGCCATGGGCAAAAAAGGCAGGTTAACCTAGAAGGCATAGGCTAAGTAAGAGACGCAAAAATAACAAAATATAATAAATACATGTATGAAAAATAGAATCATTCCTATTACAATAGATTGGCTACAGGGCTAAAGAAAGCCCTTGTGTCTTTAATATACCTGTTCCATGCTGTCTGTTAAAAAAAATGATATATGTTTGATGTATCTTATATAAGGGCCCTCATTGCAGAGTGAAGAGAATACCTTCATTATGCCTTTACATTCCTTTTCTTTACACAAAGTTATATCTTTCTAAATGCCTCACACTACCTAATACATCTACCACCTTGTCTGGATTTACAGTTTTTAGGAAAAACACCTACTATGGCCTCTTGCTACGAATTGTAAAAATTGTCAATTAACCTATGCTCCAAATGGATATTACTTTGTTGTATCAAGGGCCTACATAATATCTGGATAACTTGCACATTGAATTTCAAATATATAATCTTTCTTGAGCCATAGTGTAATTTATTCATTGATATTTCCTTAAAGTGGACCAAAAGTGGCCGTAGAGTCTATGAGACTCCAGGGGCAGCTGATTCCCTCTCTCCCTGGGGAGGCTGTGAGTGGTTGTGCAATGTGTGCGGCTGGGATTCAATTCAGCTTCCCCAGCCGCACTTTATTATGCAAGGCCAGAGAAGCTAACTGGACGAAAGGCAATGCATATACTGTGTTTCACAGAGTGGGGCATCCCAAACCGGGGTGCCACAGAGGGACGGACCAAAACCTGGGATAGTGAAAATCACGTGTTTTGGTCCAGTTTAATGTCTCTTTACCCAGTATAGCTTCTAATGTACAATTTGGAGGTGGATTGGATACATTAGAAGATAGATTCGTTTAAACGCAATGTTGCTAATTGCTTAGCGAGACAGCTTAAACCAGTTTGTGAGGGGTGGACATGGTGGGTGTGTGGTTTAAGGGTGTGGTGTATTTACAGGCATTTGAAGAACACATATCCACAGCATTCTATGCTACTCATGTGTGTAAGTAGGTGTAGCCTCCCTGGTCACATGCTCCAAAAGATGTTAGTGATTGAGCCAATGCACAGGCAATCCATGCATTCCACTACTGCCATTCTGTCAGAGCGGTTGTAAACTGACCAGGCACCCTGCATTTGGTGGGACAGTTTTACCCATAATGTCAGCAAAGTGGAACATTTAGGTGCCCCCAAAGTTTGGGGGGGGCAGTGGGACAAAATGCCTCAAAGTAAGACTTTCCCACTGAAAGTGGGACATCGCATCAGTTTATGTATTTACTACTGAGCTGTAAATCACTGACTTCAAGAAGCAATTTTGGTGTTTGTCCTAAGTTCATGGTGACTTGGTTGGATCAGATTCAACACTATCACTTAGAGTACAAAGACTTATGAAAACTCACATTTTTCTCAAAGTTTAGTTTTTAACTGGACTGCCATCCATTGATTCAATTATTCACAAAAGTCAGCAATTATAGGGTCAATTCATGGTAGTGCACATGTTTTTTGGGCCCTCGGGCACCCCCCTGGATCATGGTCATCAAAATGGGATGTGCATTTGTTTCTGTGCCAATTTGAGCACTAGCAATCGCTCGCCAATGCGCCAATTAGTGACTGAATTTTTTCACTCACACCATTTTGGCACACCAAACAGTCTCCGGCGCCTAATATATGGTATGTCTAGAGGGCAGAAAATTGTGTGCAAATGTGGCAACTTAAAGAGTGAATTTCCTCCTTCAAATAGGTGAAGGAAACTGATTTCAAGTAACAGGCTTATTTTATTCCAAAAACACATGCCAGCAGCGTCACAAAAATTAAGGACAAAACAATAAAAATGTGGATATTGTGCCCCAAAGTTTAGCAAAAAGAAAAAAAAATATAGTTACATTATTAAGCATTAATATGCAAACCAAACAGAGGAGGGAGGGATAAAGAGAACATCTGGGAAAAAACATTGGGCAAAAAAACGTTAACAGGTTAACTGGAGAGCACAGGTTCTCCATAGAATACATTCCAAAATGACGAATAGAGCTTCACAGAAAACACAGAAGCTGGAGAGATCAAATTTTTTTGGAGAAACAGTAAAGGAAAGGAGAGAAACATGGGGGACCATCGGGAACAGTTGAGCGCTTAGTCGGCCAAATGCACAAGGAATAGTGCCATTTACTCTTCAAAACAGCAGATTTGTTTTGCGGATGGCACAAATTAGTGCAAAAGGTAAATTGTGCCTCTCTTGCACGCTTGCCATCTGGTGCAATTTGCAAATGTGTCGGCGTGCGTACGCAGCCATGAATCATGTGCCTAAGTGCACTCGGAATTGCTTTCGCTCCACCTGAACATTGTTGCACACCAACCATGAATCGACCCTTAAATGTCTTGAAAAAAATAACAACTTACAGGCATGCAGCCAAAATTATCAAGGACAGTGTAATATTTGGGGTAACAGTTAAATTATCTAATCATTTTCCTAAAAAAAAAAAAATCTTCCAAAGGGTATTCTAGGCAACTGTTTTAGTATTGCGCCACCTTTTCTAACATTTGTTTTAAAAGATATGTCCATAACTACTTTGCGTCAAAATAAATGTTTGCAGAAACCATAAAGAGGGTACCTTGGCCACTCACCAGCAATATCTTCAATGATCAAAACTCCTTTCAAGCTCCAATGACCTTGTGCAGGGCCAAATTATTGGCAGGACCAAAGGGACTCTCATCCCTGGGTCTCCACTATTTTCTATATTAAGGGGGCCTCCACCACTTGTCATTGGGAGGCCGAGGCAGGTAACATGCCAATGGCAACAGTAAAAACAGTAAACATTAGACTTAGTGAAGGCAGGGAAGGGGCTCCTGCTTACAGTACTGGGAGAAGCTTTCACTGCACAGCAGCAAGATCATCCTAGGCAACCATGACGGAGCCTGCATTGGTGACAGGAGCCCATCTGACCTTTTTCTCGCATGAGGCGTAGGCACGTGGTATGCAGGGGGGCAGAATTGTGGACTCGTTGAGTGAACTAAATGATGGGCCTCCACCAGACTTTCCACCCAGGAGCCTACACCATACTTAATTCAGCCCTGACCTGGTATCCAAGGATGCCAGCAGATGGTCATATGACTACTTCACAGCACATAATAAACTGTAGCTCATACTTGTGGTGTGCTGGAAGATGGGGGGGGGGACTAATGGGGCCTTTCAAAGCTTGCCCATGAATGCTCGTTTTTTTCAAGAACTGATCTCGGAAATTGGGAAATTGCAAAAGCTTGTATCATTCACACCTGCGTTCCAAGAAAATTTTGTTCATGTGTAAGTGGTTGTATTTGCATTGCATACGCATATGTTTTAGTCGAACATTTACAGTATTTACAGCCAAAGTAGTCCTATTTTTAGATGTAACTTGCTGTGGATCCCATTGTTCTCGGTGTGCCGTGTCCTTCGGTGGCTTTCCGGCATACGGCTTTTTGTGTTTTTACGAGCTATTTTAAGGTGCTTCCCGCTGTCCCCCACCAGTGTACTCATGATAGTCTGCATGTCCTTGCACATACTTACCTTTGTCCCACCTGCTGGCATCTAGGGCATCCCATGTAGTCTGCATGTCCTTGCACATACTAACCTTTGTACTTTTATTGCCATGTCGTCTGCTTCTACCCACTGTTACTCAATGGCCACCTTCTTTTTTGGTCTTCTGTTTTACACCGTTGTTTGGTTTGCGTCTGCTTTATGTGGTTGCATAGAAAACACACCAGCATGCATCATATAACTTTAAAACTCTTGTTTTATTAAAACCATTTTTTAAATTACATTTAAAAAAAATTACATAAAACAATAACATATATATAAATTATTTAAAATTATTGTGGGACCAACGTGGCACCTGCAAAGAGAAAACAAAATACATTAGCACTTGCCTGCTCACATGTGTGCCTGTACATGCATGAACATTTCTACATACATACTACTGGTTGACGCATACTTTTAGGGGGCCACCCTCCTCCGCGGCGCCATCCCTTCTTCAGGGTCTATAGAGGGAAAGAGGCTAAGCTAGAATTCATGGGCATGTGTTTGTGTAATGCTTGAGTTTTGTTCTGCTTCGCTGGCTTGACACTCAACTGAGTATTGCGCCACTTACGTGTCAGGTGAATCTGTAGGGACAGAGAAGCACAACACACCAGCACTTAGCAGACATGTTATTAGCCTTTTCATGCAGCACAACCTGTTTTTTGGTCGGTATTAGCCTAACAGAGTGTACAGGAGCTGTGGGTGACTCCTAGCCCAACACACTGGGCCCAACTGATCGGACCCCATTTTTGTAAAACATGTAACTCATTACTCTGATTGGTCACCTTCTCTGTTGTACGTCCACTTACCTGGAAAGTTCAGGCTGTAGAAACTCTGCACCCAGGGCCACTTTCGCCATTTGAGGTCAAACCAGTGCTGCATTATTTGGGCAAAGGTGTAAGGCGATGTCCCCTCGCCACTCACATGTGCAGCCACTTCCTCTGCCAATGTCCTCTTATCATGTGTGCTGGCTTGAAGTCGGAAACAACAAACAGATGTACATTGTTAACTCATTGTAAGCTCTGTTTGGGTCTTGAGCTCCACATGCATGCCTCTGCCCCTAAGTAATTTTCTGGGACAGTGCAAGCACCCAGGCCTCGTATACACTAGTGTTTGCCAATGCTAACTAATCCAGCTCTCCCATCGCACAGAAGTATCGGCAAGAGCAGATGCACTTAGGCCAAATGGAGTGCTCCACTCCGCTACTACTGTCAGATAGGGGTCACTGACCAGAGCCAGCAACAAGGCAAAGCCAGCTTTCCCATCCCACAATCGTAGTGGGTTGCATAGAAATGCACCCCTATGTCGCATACAAACAAGTCAGAGTGGTCCATGTGATAGTGGCAGCAAAGTACTGTGGGCCTGTAATGTTGGAACGCCCCACCATTACTGTGGCACCATGTGCCTTCAGTCATCACCTGTTTGCACCTTGGCAGGAGTGTAATGCAGCACACATGCGTAGGCAAATGGCATGAAAGTGTGACCTACCATCATAATGTCCTCCGGCTGTTCATGGATGAACACGGGTGCCATGGTGGACCTTTGGATGTCATCTGTATGACGCACCCCTTCGCTGAGGCGTACAAATGCCAAGGCACCCTGGCAGGCCCTGGAAGTGCGCTTGTGTCCATACGCCCAAGTAACCTAAAGATTGCACCTTTGATTGACTGTTAAATAAACCAAATAGTTTCCACCAGAAAGAAAGAAAACAGGTGAGGGAACAGATTTTCCTGCCACTGTTGGAGCTCATTATACCATACCATAAGGGCCATCAGAGCCCCCAAAGCCAGGAGTACAGGCATGGCCGAGGAACCGGTAGCATCTGGCCCAGGTACTGCAGCCCCAGCCACACTCCCCTGCTGATACACACACTAACACACCCGTAGCAGTGTAAAGCATCAGCAGCCAGAGTCAGAAAACCAGGGCTCCCCGTAAAGCCCACCAAAGGACCAACCAACGGTCAGGACACTGAAGCACTATGTGGACCCCAGAAAAGACCCCAGTGTGAGCCCAACTGCGGAGTCCATAGCAGAGCCCCATGTGGAGCCAACGGGGGAACAAAAGGCTGAGAAGCGTTTCCATAGCCAGACCTGCTCTTTCCCAAGCCAGTAGTCTGAAATCCATCCGTTCTGGGCATGGGAGTGGGCATAGTGACTCCCCCTTCAGCCCAGACACCACCCAGCAGACCACTGCATCGACCACTTACCGTGGGCTCAAACTAACAAGGGGCAAGTTGAGAGGCCGATTTAATGACGCCCAGCTGGAAGTTCTGCTGAATGGTGTTGCCAAAAATTATGATTTTTGGGTCCCGGTCCCGCTTAACCCCCAAAAGGGTAGCGAAAGGAGTTATGGTTGGGTATTGCCCGCAACGTGATGGGGACAATTTACCCATGCTGAGAAGCAGGTGTTGGGCATGCTCCACCCCAACACCTACCAGGGGGTGTCATGCACCATTGACACTGATATTCGGCATGTGCCCACCAGTGGTAAGACTTGTTAGCAAATTGTAGCTTGGCACAGGGGGGGGAGGAGGCCAATCAAACACCCCACCCACCAACACAAGCACACCCAACTTTGAGGGCTTGCCTGTGCAACATATGTTGTGTGGCAACACAAACCAGGGGTATTAGCCAACCTTTATATGTAACCCTTAACATAGGTATGAGCAGACAAAAAGTTGTGAGTCTACGTCAATGTGGGATCCAGTGTGTAGCCCTTTTAGGGATTTAGAAAACTACCAGTGCATGTACCTTGACTTTGTAGCAACACGCCAGCCAGCAGCACCACGTCCGCAAGACCCGCCACCTGCAGCCACAGCTTACTTGTCTGGTATGCCAACCACCGAGACATCAAGGCTGGGCCCACCCACCAGCCAGCCACTAAGGGAGCGTCCAGACAGTGATGAGGTAAATGAGTGAACTTAATAAGCAAAGGGCAAGGGGCAGTGTGGAGGAGGAGGGTGAACGCAAGTTTGGGGCCCTGGAGGCTGTGTGGTAAAATTGGGAAAAACTAACATTAATGTTGACCTTTCTCCACACAGATGGCACCTCTCCTAGATGAAATTAATGAGCTGGAGGAATGGCACTCTGAACATCTGGATGAGACCCCCAATATCACCTCCCCCAGCTGCTGGCACCACAGACACTGGCCATCACCACTCCTCCCTGCAGCTACAGTTTCATTCTGCCAATAGCAGCCCCACCAGCTTCAGAGACCAGGAGGAAGACAGCACAGGCGTCATCTGCCTTTAGTAAGGTGGTGACAATTCATGGAAGCCAACTGGTGGGCCAACAGTACCACTTTTTGGCAAAATGCCAACAGATATTTTAAAATTGTGCGATGGACAGCCAGTTTGCTCCATGAAGGCCTGGCTGCAGTGGTTGGGGTGCAGCAGTGCCACCACCAACAGATGAAGACGATAGTTGGGGCTCTGGTGGAGGACAACCAGGTTGCCCTTCAAAGGCTGGAGACCAACCAGGTTGCCCTTCAAAGGCTGGAGAGGCTGAAGGTCAACCAAGTTGCCCTTTAAAGGCTGGAGAGGCTGGAGGCACAGCATGCTGCAAACACCCAAAGCCGGACAACATACCCCTAACCTGCCACACTGGACTTTGGGTTTTGGGGTGGTCACCAAGCTTTAGTTACACCGGACAGGCACATTTTTGTGATAAATGTTTTGTTGACCAGCATCTACAGTTGTGCCATAACCCAACAACTTAACATTAACAAGTAATTAGAGAATAAATACCAAAAAACTTGAACTTTGGATGTTTTTTAATCACACCCAGAGAAGGCAAGGGATAGAATAATTACAAACTACATAAGTGGACGAAAATACCATTTTGTGAATACTCACCTTGTAAAATGGGTATTATAAGTATGTCACACACCCCGCTTCAAGATATTCATTACCTATGGGTTATACTGACCTGAAGAGGCGAATCTGCAGAGATGATAGGAAAAAAAGGGAAGCCCCTCCCAGTCCTATAAATACCTGGGACCTCCCACTCATTACCAAGTATCTAGAGAGCAGTAAGGTAAGGGACCAGGAAGAGGCAAAAACAACGCAAAGTTCACCATATGAAGGATCCAGAATACAAAAGGGCGGGGTGAAGCGGAGTTTGTGACATACTTATAATACCCATTTTACAAGGTGAGTATTCACAAAATGGTATTATTCTAAGTATGTCACACACCCCGCTTCAAGATATTCATTACCTATGGGACATCAAATAGCAGTGTCCAAAAAAAGGTGGGGATCCGAAACAAGGCATAACTCACAACTTAAACCACTGCAGCCTGCAGAACTTTACGGCCAAAAACAGCATCCGCTGAGGCCCGAGCATCAACCTTGTAAAACTTTGAAAAAGTATGAACAGAAGACCAAGTAGCAGCCTTACAAACTTGCTCAACAGAGGTCTGGTGCTGGAAAGCCCAGGAAGCCCCAACCGCACGAGTAGAATGAGCAGTAACATGAAAAGGGGGATTCCTCCCCTTGGCAGAATAGGCCCCAACAATGGCCTGACGAATCCACTTACTGATGGAAGATTTGGCGGGCGCCAACCCCTTCTTGGGCCCGGATGGCACCACAAAGAAAGCGTCAGTCTTGCGAAAAGCAGACGTTACCACCAAATAGTACTTCACAACGCGAACTACATCCAAGGAATGCAGAGCCCTCTCCTTGTCATTGCTAGGATTAGGACACAGAGAGGGCAGAACAATATCCTGATTCAAATGAAAAGCAGAGACCACCTTAGGAAGAAAATCCGTCTTGAAACGGAAAACCACCTTGTCCTGATGTCTTTCAAAATACGGGGCTTGAATGGACAGAGCCGCCAACTCAGAGACACGCAGAACCGAAGTGATGGCTACCAAAAAGGCCACCTTCTGCGTAAGGGAAGACAAGGCAATATCATGCAACGGCTCAAAGGGAGGGCCCTGAAGAGCAGAAAGAACCAAATTCAGATCCCAAACCGGAATCAGAGGCTTCCTAGGAGGCCGCACATGCGAAACCTCCTGGAAAAAAATCTTAACCAGCGGATTAAGCGCAAAGGATCTTTGGAAAAACACCGCCAGGGCAGACACCTGCCCCTTCAGAGTACTGAGTTGGAGTCCTAGATCCAAACCGTGCTGCAGGAACTCCAAAATTCTAGAAATAGAGAATTCCCTACAAGGAAAAGCCCTAGTCTCACACCAATCAATATAAGACCTCCAAGTCCTATAGTAAACAGCGGAAGAGGACCTCTTCCTAGCGCTAATAAGAGTCCGAATAACAGCATCAGAAAGACCTTCCTCCTTTAAGATGGAGGTTTCAGCAGCCACGCCGTCAAAGCCAGCGTTGGTAAATTGGGGTAACGTAGATGACCCTGAGTGAGTAGATCTGGCAGCAGGGGCAGAACGAACTGATCTTCTGCCAACCTTACCACGTCTGCGAACCAGACCTGTCTTGGCCACCTTGGGGCCACCAGAATTGCTGACACTCCTTCCAGAGTCAGCTTGCACACCACTCTGGCCACCATGGGAAACGGAGAAAAAAAGGTACAGAAACCCCAGATCCCTCCAGTTCAGTGACATGGCATCCGTTGCGAGGGCCAGAGGGTCCTTCGCCAGAGACACAAACGCCGGAAGTTTGCAATTGTGACGGGAGGCAAAAAGATCCACTCCCGGTGACCCCCACTTGAGACAGATTGAGTGAAAAACCTTGGGACTGAGAGACCATTCCCCCTTGCGGGCTGACAACCTGCTCAGAGAGTCCGCCTCCATGTTCTCCACTCCCGGAATGTAGACCGCCGAGATGCACGGAACGTGACTCTCCGCCCAGTCCAGAATCAGAGACACCTCCCTGAGGGCACTCCTGCTGCCAGTCCCTCCCTGGTGATTGCTGTAGGCCTCCGCCGTCCGATTGTCAGACCGGACCTGAACCGGTACGCCCCGCAGTTGATGAGTCAAATGAGAGAGAACCATTCTGATGGCTCTCAATTCCAGAACATTGATAGGTTCGTGGGCTTCCAGGGGTCCCCACAAACCCTGAAATTGCAGATCCTTCCAGAAGCCCCCCCCATCCTGACAGGCTGGCATCTGTGGTGACCACCTCCCATCGAGGAGTCTGAAAAGATCTGCCCTTCACAAGATTGGCTGAGTTCAGCCACCACCGGAGCGAGCGGCGAACTCAGGGAGACATCAGAAAAGGATGATCCAGCGACTGAGGAGCCCTGTCCCAGACAGCCAGCAGATGGAGCTGTAGCGTCCTTGTGTGAAACTGAGCAAAAGGAACTGCTTCGAAGGAGGCCACCATCAATCCCACCAGTCTCATCCCTAGGCGGATGGTTGGCCGAGGAATGGACAAGAGCGACCGAATCAACTCCTGAATCAGAAGAACCTTGGATTGAGGAAGGAACACTCTGGCCTGTTCTGTATCCAGAGACATTTCCAGAAAGGATATCATCCTGGACGGGTAAAGGGAGGACTTGGGGTAATTAATCACCCAGCCGAACCTTGGGGCTTAGAGCCCCAATTGAATCCTGAACGGGCACGACATCCCTATTCCAGTAATCTCCTCTTGTAGTAGGGAAGGTAAATCCTCTTCCCGCTCTAGAACCTCGAAAGGAGGGAGTGAAAGAGGCCGCTCCACGAAAAAGACGTCGTTGCTTTTTGCGTTGAGGCAACTTACCGCCCTTGGCCACCGAATCCAATTTTTCTCCAAAAAGTCTAAACCCCACGAAAGGGAGAGACGTTAGCGACTTTTTTGACCCAAAGTCAGCCGCCCACTGACGCAACCAAACCGAACGCCTAATAGTCACCATCAGAGCAGAAGCTCTGCTGCTCATCATCAAGGAATCATCCAAGGCGGCTACCATGAAGGACAAAAACAATTCACATCGTTTAAGTCCAAGAAATTCCTCACTGTCCGGATTCAAACCGGGAGAGGATAACAAGTCCCTGACCACCATCCTGGCAGCCACCGCCAACAGTGATGAGGCACAAACAGGCCGTATGGCCGCCCCAATACTGGCAAAACCATGACAAGCCATCTGGTCAATGCGTTTATCCTCGCTATCTTTAAGAGAGGAACAATCAGGGCTATTCAAGACAGCTGAGTTGGATAACCCTAAAATTGGTGCGTCCACCTCAGGAGGAGACGCCCAGCGCTTAACCGTATCCGCAGGGAAAGGATATCTCTTATCCCAACTCTGAGGAATGCCTGGGAGCCGAGCCGGCCTTTCCCATTCCTTAGAAATAATTTTATCAAAATGCTTCTGATTAGGAAATTCCAAACGCGGCTTGGATTCTTCATAAAACTCCCCTTGTTGATGAGGAGTACTCCCCGGAGGGGAAATAGCCAGGACCTCAAACATCTGAGTCAGGACGTTGGGAGTATCAGAAGAACTCCCTGACCCCCGCTCGGAATCAGCACCCACAAATTGCTGATCATCTGAATGATCTGAATCCTCAAACAACTCCCCATCCTCTGGTGGAGAGTAATCCGACCAATCCAGACCATCCCCCGCATCATATTCAAATGCCGGAGTGACCGGAGACAGATGCTTTCTCTTAGCCGGTGCCTTCTTGGCAACCATGGTAGAAATACATTTTTCAATACTGGCCAATCTGGCACACACATCAGATTGTAACTGCCCACCCATGAAAACGTCACATGGGGCACGGGTCGAAATGGGATGGGGCGGAGATGAAGGCGGCGGTACTGAACCAGAAGCCTGAGGTTCGGACTGCCGTGAAATAGTCTGCTGAGCACATGATATACAGAGAAATAAGTCATCCCCGGTTAGGGATACCCCACAGCCCATGCACTTCCGGGATTGTCCCAAGGGGAGCCCGGTATCCTGGGATGCCTCCATAAGGTGAACTTGTGGCAAGTCGCTATGCCCAAGGGAATTACGCTAATAAGCGACCCGGGATGCCCTTTTAATGTCCCACGTGGGAGGATTTAAAAACTGAAAACCTAAATGACCCAGGGACTATAGGACTAGGAAGAAACCCCCTAATTGCCACTGTGGGTCCGCCTGAAAGACACAGAAGAACTATAAGTATCAGAAACAGCATGACACATAAAGTAAAATGAAGGAGAGGGAGCCAACAGGCGACTCACAGAACCGCCAGAGAACGCAACAGCTCGCACCGTAAGGAGAAAGATGTGTGAGGAGAAGGGGGCGTGGTCAGCGCCAAGCGTCAATCACTTCCCACCTGGCCAGAGGAGATGAATCTCCTCAGCGGCGCCAGAGAAAGATGGGGGCGGGCCGCGGCGATGCGCCGCAGAAGCGGCCCCGCCCCCCCTTAAGAATCATGAGGGGACAGATTCCCTCAGGAAAAAAGTGCGCCAAGAGTTTTCAGTGCCGCGATGGATAAATTACCGTGGCGCTGTAACAACAAAAGACACAATACTTGCATTTGCCTTTTTGCACCGCAAAAGCGAGGAGGGGCGGGCCTCAGCCTCGCGCCGAAGTCCGGCCCCGCCCCCCCCTCGCGGCGCGTGAGGTAAATTTAGAAACTTCACTGAGGGGACCTGAGCCGCCATTACCCGGCGCCGTGGCCAGAGCAACAACGGCCGCGGCGCTGGCAGTGAAAAAATACAGCATTCATTTAAAGCAACACAGTAAAAACATGCATGCGATTAAAGGAGAGATAAAGAAATAAAGAGATAAAGAGATAATCTCACACCCCATCCCCAATAATAATAATAATAATAATAAAGAAGGAGAATCTAAAGTGGGCATTGTATTAAAACTAAGGGACAGGGCATCCCAAACCGGGGTCACCAACCCGGTGTACCGTCTACCCTCTGTATAGGGTCTCACGGAGGAGCCTTGCTCCTGTGCACCAAAGGTGCTGAAATACCCTTGTCTAGACCAGCAGCCACAGCTGAGGAGGCAATGTCTTATAAATAAATAAACTGGTCTGACGGAAATAGTTAAATAATTGGCCGGGAGTTCACCCGGCTACCTGAAAATTCCCCTTGCAAGGAGGAGACATCATCTTCTGCTTGCTCGCCGTCTGCAGAGATGAAGAGTGGGTAATGAGTGGGAGGTCCCAGGTATTTATAGGACTGGGAGGGGCTTCCCTTTTTTTCCTATCATCTCTGCAGATTCGCCTCTTCAGGTCAGTATAACCCATAGGTAATGAATATCTTGAAGCGGGGTGTGTGACATACTTAGAATAAAAACAATTCAAGAAAAGAGCTGTCCACTAAATGCTGGTGAATGCATTGGGTCGCACAGCTCTGGCTTCCAGCATACAGATGGCCAGGAATCCCTGGAGCAGAAGCAGTCTCCTCCAAATATGCTGCCACCCTCTTGCTTAAGTTATCAAGGCTGATGCGTGCCCGTGTGTGACGGTGGGCCCAGGTGTCTGGGGCCAGAATTACTAACGCAACATCAAACAGCCTAGACCAAATATTAATTATTACAAAACAGTAGGCCTAAACAAGCAAAAGGTAAGGCAGGATGCTCGGACTAAGCATTTGTAACTGCAACAGGGAGAAGGGGACATACAATAAGGGGCATGAGCACAGTCAAAGTGATGGAGGGCAGGGAGACTAATTGGCAAACACAATAAACTTGGACCAATTACAAAAAGGGGGCACATAACAGAAATAAAAACATTGCAAATGCAGCATAAACGATAAACACCAAATCCACTCTATCAATAAATAGACTTACCCAGAAGCCAACTGCCAGTCAGCTCACCACTCTCAAAATGGATGTATAAACCAGAACTCCTTAAGATAAATGTATAATAGAAGGAGCCAGGGAATCTAGCTAAAACACTAAAAACTGAAGATCTGGCCTCATGACAAATAGAACGTTGAGTGTCTCATCTTGTGATTGATGAAAAGAAGCCACAAATAAAAAAGGGTCACTGGCAACATCAAATGAACAGCAAAAATAAAGTAAAACATGGGACACAGGAAAGCTGGTTGGGGGAAGGAAAAGCTTCGCTAGAATCAAGAAAGGAGAGTGGGCTACAAAGAGGAGCAATGTGAACCTAAACAGACTGGGACACAGGGAAGAGAGGAGAGTGGGCAAGAAGGAGGATCAATGTGAAACTAAACATACCGAAACATATATTCCTGAGAAAAATGAGCTGGGGCAATCAGGAATACATGAGTGTAATCTATGGCGACCATGACACTTGGCATATTTGCTATTTGAAAAAATCGCAACTCACCACGTTCCAGGCTGCCATGCAGTCAGGGAAAGAGATGAATTTCTCCTGGAGGACAGCCATGCTATTAAGAAATGTAGTCAGGGCGTGGCTCGGCAAAGGCTGGGACATGCCAACTGACAGCCTCTGGAAGGAGACATTCACTAAAAAATGGAGGCAGCCAACCAATTTGCTGATACCTCAAATTGCATGCCCCTTTCCTGTAATGGGGGCCAACCATGGCCGCAACTCTGAGTAAAGCATCTCAAGAAAAAAGAGGTTCATTTGGGTCAATTCGAACACCTGCTGATTGGTCATGTGATATCCAGGCGATGGTGGGTATGCCTAAGCTCTGAAAAGTACATGGTTAACAGCCCACACTGCTGCAGATTCAGCAATCTTCACAGAACTCGTCCAGAGACAAAAGAGGCCGTTTATGTTTTCCCGCTGGCTAAAAGATGGCGGAAGTTTGAACCGTAAACCTATGGCATTTATGGTTCTGAAAACACACAAATCATGGCTTAGAATCACACAAAGTGCAGGCTAAACCTGTAAGATTATGGATGCATGGACGTTTTGAGCCAAAATTATACACCGAACACTTGGTTTGGTGTACGCATATCGGAATTTCTTGCAAAAAGGACAACTCTGCAAAAAAAAAAAAGGGTCTGAATAACCCGACACGGAAAAGAGACCAAATACGGTCATTCCCATTGGCGGGAATACACGCAAGAGAGGCTTTGAAACAGGCCGAATATGTTTACGTGCTCAACAAACAGAGATTAAAAAACAACACTGACAACTAGCTCTTTGTTTGCTGTCTCCCCATAGTTACTGGCCTTCTCTAATATTTGACAGTCTGTTAACTTAGAGATAGAATCTATTGGCTTACAGGTGCTGAAATGTTATGCATCCAAAAGTTGATAGGAAAATTGCTTCGCTGATCCTTTTCATTTTTCAATTTCCTATGTCTCCATTGCAATGTCAAGATTTTAACATGGAGCCTTAATGATGATCTCATCAAGACGAAGTGGGAAAAATATGAAGGAACCAGTCTGCGCTTCACAAACCCATCCATCATCTTGTCTCAGTATCTTACTGCCTTCTATCTGCAAAGCTGGCTGCTGTTCAGAACGACATCACCGGGGCTTCAAAGAGGAGATGAAAAACAGAATCAAGAAGCAGACACAAGTTTTGTTAAACTGCTTTCACCCCCTAGAAACATGCCTCAAAGAGGAAGCTTAAGCCAGTAAAGTGACTGTTTACTGTGGATATGTCAGTCTTCCAAAGAACTGTGCAGCTGTGGCGCAGAATGCTTTTCCGCTATAATTTAAGAGCAGGGGTTAACTTAGGCGCACAGGAGCTGAAATAAATGGTGCTGCTCTTGGGAGCAATCCCAGAGACTCCTGGAAACCTTAACTTTTTGCCTACTGCATAAGACTTAAAGGAGCACTATCGCAAAATTGTGTAATATTAAAAACCCATATAAAAACATTGGCTGAGAAGATGGGTCACTTATACACCCAAACTGAATAAAGCTTGTGATTTCTTTTCCTGGTAGGAATACAATCCAGAGTGACAGGTTTAGTGTATTGGGGTGATAGCCCCTGATTTCCTCTTCCTTCCTAAAAAAGAAAGATACAAGCCTGGCTGGATATTTCCTGATGACGGATGTATGACCTCTCCTCCTGCCATCCAGCATATTTATTTAGATTTTTATAATTGGGCCATTTTTCGCAATAGTGCTAATTTATGTAAACGCTATAGTGATTGTGTTTCTTGTTATAAACCTATGACAGGTTTCCTGGTAAAAACTCAACATAGGGACATCATTGCAAGCAGTACAAGCTTTTCGCTTTATATGATGCCCAGACATTTTGCTTCTGCAAATGAGGTCAAGTTAGTATTCCCAAGAACCTAGAAGGGTTTCCATATCTGCATTTTTATGGTTCTCGGTATATAGCACATGACCCTAGTGGCCTGGACTTAGCAGAACTGAACGGAAGAGTATGGCTATTTTGACTATCCTGGGTATTGGTCCACTTCCCCGGGGCACCCCGATCGGGGGTGCCCCGCTGTGTGAAACCCCCCAGAAAGCCCCCAAACCTCACCTCTCCCCGCTCCCACGTGGCCGCGCCGTCCAATCGGCGCCGACGGACAAGCTGATTGACAGCAACGTACAAGCAGCTTGCCCGTCGGCGCCTCCCGCGCGTCACTCTTGACGTGTGCGCGCCGGCCATTCAGAGACAGCCAGCGCGGGCACGCGCACGCTTAGAGGGGCGCGAGGGAGGCGGCGGCGGCCGGCCGCCGCCGAAGACCAGGTAGGTGGATTTGGGGTGTTCAGGGGGGGTTCATCTTATAGATTCCCGGGCCGATCACCTCAGGGTGTTGGTCCACTTTAAAGGCTTGGAGGCCTGTGTATCCTGGGATACCAGACCTATTTCTAGTAAGCCAGGATGGTAGCCTAAGGGGAGAGGGGCACACATTTTCCAGATTTCCATCCTATAGACTTTAAAGTGGACCAACATAACAAGCAGAGCTCATATGCATCCGTCCCCAGGGCAATTTAGATGCTGCACATAAAAAATGATTTACTTTTTTCTAACACCTGCTGAGGTAAATTTTACAAGATGGCCGCTCATGGGCTTGCAGGCCACCTGCAAATAGGAAGTTCTGCTGGGCTTCCTGTTACTGTGCATTGTCAGTTATGTCAGTTCGGGGAGGGGGCTCCAAAATGGCCATTTTACCTTTCTTTTCCAACTGTGCCAGGTTGTTGGTCAGGTTTAACTGTATTTGGCATTCAAGAGTACCCCTGCTCATCTCATCTCTTTAACCTAATGACTGTTCTGATTTGTTGTTATGGTCCCATTATTTTATCATATGTCTGTGCTGCTGTTTTACTCATTATTCCAATTATTCTTAGTAGCCGGTGCCATGCAAATTACCTCTTTTTATTCCAAGCACTCAAAAAGGAGCCACTGAGTGTGCGATTTCCAGACATAACTTACCAGTGGTGGACACTTTTTCCAGCACAGGGATGGATATTGATAGCTGTTTGGTGAGACTTGAGAGCATGGGGCAAGGTAACCATCTTAGGCAGAATCCTACTTTTGGCTTAATAAGCTGGCTAAAACAACAAGAAAAGCACCCTATTCAAGGTTACAAGATAATGCAAGCGTTCTTAAAATATCCATACACCAAGAATCACAAACTATATAAATTTTTGGTAAGTTGGTGAATAGGGATGAGCGAATCGATCCGGACGAACCCGGATTCGATCCGAATTTCAGGAAAAATTCGATTCGGATCGAATCCGAATTTCCCCGCGATTCGATCACTCGAAGTTTTCCTTTAACATCCATTCATTTACATTTACAGGCATTCTAAGATGGCGGACGGGACATGTCTGGACATGTATCCCGCGCCAGTGCAAGCTGGGGCAGTCACATGCAGCCTATCAGCAGCCAGCAAGCCCGGTGACGTCACACAGCGGTATTTAACGGCGGCCATCTTGCTTTTCCTCATTTCGCTATTGCATTCGTGACAGACAGACAGAACGCTGTGTAGCTGAGGCAGTTAGACAGGCTGGAGACAGGGACAGACAGGGACAGGCAGGAGACAGGCAGGAGACAGGCAGGAGACAGACAGGAGACAGACAGAAAGCCAGGGAAAGGTAGGAAAAACGGAGCTGGCTGACAGGGAGATTTTTTTTTTTTCATCCAGCCTTTGTTAGCGTTTTCAGGCTGCTTATAGTAACTAACTGTGCATATATACTGAACTGATCTTAAGTCTGCTGTGAGGCATCCCATTCTGTGACTAAAGCAGCCTCTGTTTAAGACCATATAAGCATTTGCTCTTATCATATTTGAAATTAGGCCTGATAAAGACACTTTTGCTGGCCAAAGCACTACTGGACCCTGCCAGGTCCATTCCTGCCCAGGGCATCCCATTCTGTGACTACAGCAGCCTCTGTTTAAGACCATATAAGCATTTGCTCTTATCATATTTGAAATTAGGCCTGATAAAGACACTTTTGCTGGCCAAAGCACTACTGGACCCTGCCAGGTCCATTCCTGCCCAGGGCATCCCATTCTGTGACTAAAGCAGCCTCTGTTTAAGACCATATAAGCATTTGCTCTTATCATATTTGAAATTAGGCCTGATAAAGACACTTTTGCTGGCCAAAGCACTACTGGACCCTGCCAGGTCCATTCCTGCCCGGGGCATCCCATTCTGTGACTACAGCAGCCTCTGTTTAAGACCATATAAGCATTTGCTCTTATCATATTTGAAATTAGCCTGATAAAGACACTTTTGCTGGCCAAAGCACTACTGGACCCTGCCAGGTCCATTCCTGCCCAGGGCATCCCATTCTGTGACTAAAGCAGCCTCTGTTTAAGACCATATAAGCATTTGCTCTTATCATATTTGAAATTAGGCCTGATAAAGACACTTTTGCTGGCCAAAGCACTACTGGACCCTGCCAGGTCCATTCCTGCCCAGGGCATCCCATTCTGTGACTACAGCAGCCTCTGTTTAAGACCATATAAGCATTTGCTCTTATCATATTTGAAATTAGGCCTGATAAAGACACTTTTGCTGGCCAAAGCACTACTGGACCCTGCCAGGTCCATTCCTGCCCAGGGCATCCCATTCTGTGACTAAAGCAGCCTCTGTTTAAGACCATATAAGCATTTGCTCTTATCATATTTGAAATTAGGCCTGATAAAGACACTTTTGCTGGCCAAAGCACTACTGGACCCTGCCAGGTCGATTCCTGTTGGGGCATCCCATTCTGTGACTACAGCAGCCTCTGTTTAAGACCATATAAGCATTTGCTCTTATCATATTTGAAATTAGCCTGATAAAGACACTTTTGCTGGCCAAAGCACTACTGGACCCTGCCAGGTCCATTCCTGCCCAGGGCATCCCATTCTGTGACTAAAGCAGCCTCTGTTTAAGACCATATAAGCATTTGCTCTTATCATATTTGAAATTAGGCCTGATAAAGACACTTTTGCTGGCCAAAGCACTACTGGACCCTGCCAGGTCCATTCCTGCCCGGGGCATCCCATTCTGTGACTACAGCAGCCTCTGTTTAAGACCATATAAGCATTTGCTCTTATCATATTTGAAATTAGCCTGATAAAGACACTTTTGCTGGCCAAAGCACTACTGGACCCTGCCAGGTCCATTCCTGCCCAGGGCATCCCATTCTGTGACTAAAGCAGCCTCTGTTTAAGACCATATAAGCATTTGCTCTTATCATATTTGAAATTAGGCCTGATAAAGACACTTTTGCTGGCCAAAGCACTACTGGACCCTGCCAGGTCCATTCCTGCCCGGGGCATCCCATTCTGTGACTACAGCAGCCTCTGTTTAAGACCATATAAGCATTTGCTCTTATCATATTTGAAATTAGCCTGATAAAGACACTTTTGCTGGCCAAAGCACTACTGGACCCTGCCAGGTCCATTCCTGCCCAGGGCATCCCATTCTGTGACTAAAGCAGCCTCTGTTTAAGACCATATAAGCATTTGCTCTTATCATATTTGAAATTAGGCCTGATAAAGACACTTTTGCTGGCCAAAGCACTACTGGACCCTGCCAGGTCCATTCCTGCCCAGGGCATCCCATTCTGTGACTACAGCAGCCTCTGTTTAAGACCATATAAGCATTTGCTCTTATCATATTTGAAATTAGGCCTGATAAAGACACTTTTGCTGGCCAAAGCACTACTGGACCCTGCCAGGTCCATTCCTGCCCAGGGCATCCCATTCTGTGACTAAAGCAGCCTCTGTTTAAGACCATATAAGCATTTGCTCTTATCATATTTGAAATTAGGCCTGATAAAGACACTTTTGCTGGCCAAAGCACTACTGGACCCTGCCAGGTCCATTCCTGCCCGGGGCATCCCATTCTGTGACTACAGCAGCCTCTGTTTAAGACCATATAAGCATTTGCTCTTATCATATTTGAAATTAGCCTGATAAAGACACTTTTGCTGGCCAAAGCACTACTGGACCCTGCCAGGTCCATTCCTGCCCAGGGCATCCCATTCTGTGACTAAAACAGCCTCTGTTTAAGACCATATAAGCATTTGCTCTTATCATATTTGAAATTAGGCCTGATAAAGACACTTTTGCTGGCCAAAGCACTACTGGACCCTGCCAGGTCGATTCCTGCCCGGGGCATCCCATTCTGTGACTACAGCAGCCTCTGTTTAAGACCATATAAGCATTTGCTCTTATCATATTTGAAATTAGCCTGATAAAGACACTTTTGCTGGCCAAAGCACTACTGGACCCTGCCAGGTCCATTCCTGCCCAGGGCATCCCATTCTGTGACTAAAGCAGCCTCTGTTTAAGACCATATAAGCATTTGCTCTTATCATATTTGAAATTAGGCCTGATAAAGACACTTTTGCTGGCCAAAGCACTACTGGACCCTGCCAGGTCCATTCCTGCCCAGGGCATCCCATTCTGTGACTACAGCAGCCTCTGTTTAAGACCATATAAGCATTTGCTCTTATCATATTTGAAATTAGCCTGATAAAGACACTTTTGCTGGCCAAAGCACTACTGGACCCTGCCAGGTCCATTCCTGCCCAGGGCATCCCATTCTGTGACTACAGCAGCCTCTGTTTAAGACCATATAAGCATTTGCTCTTATCATATTTGAAATTAGCCTGATAAAGACACTTTTGCTGGCCAAAGCACTACTGGACCCTGCCAGGTCCATTCCTGCCCAGGGCATCCCATTCTGTGACTACAGCAGCCTCTGTTTAAGACCATATAAGCATTTGCTCTTATCATATTTGAAATTAGGCCTGATAAAGACACTTTTGCTGGCCAAAGCACTACTGGACCCTGCCAGGTCCATTCCTGCCCAGGGCATCCCATTCTGTGACTAAAGCAGCCTCTGTTTAAGACCATATAAGCATTTGCTCTTATCATATTTGAAATTAGGCCTGATAAAGACACTTTTGCTGGCCAAAGCACTACTGGACCCTGCCAGGTCCATTCCTGCCCGGGGCATCCCATTCTGTGACTACAGCAGCCTCTGTTTAAGACCATATAAGCATTTGCTCTTATCATATTTGAAATTAGGCCTGATAAAGACACTTTTGCTGGCCAAAGCACTACTGGACCCTGCCAGGTCCATTCCTGCCCAGGGCATCCCATTCTGTGACTACAGCAGCCTCTGTTTAAGACCATATAAGCATTTGCTCTTATCATATTTGAAATTAGGCCTGATAAAGACACTTTTGCTGGCCAAAGCACTACTGGACCCTGCCAGGTCCATTCCTGCCCGGGGCATCCCATTCTGTGACTACAGCAGCCTCTGTTTAAGACCATATAAGCATTTGCTCTTATCATATTTGAAATTAGCCTGATAAAGACACTTTTGCTGGCCAAAGCACTACTGGACCCTGCCAGGTCCATTCCTGCCCAGGGCATCCCATTCTGTGACTAAAGCAGCCTCTGTTTAAGACCATATAAGCATTTGCTCTTATCATATTTGAAATTAGGCCTGATAAAGACACTTTTGCTGGCCAAAGCACTACTGGACCCTGCCAGGTCCATTCCTGCCCAGGGCATCCCATTCTGTGACTACAGCAGCCTCTGTTTAAGACCATATAAGCATTTGCTCTTATCATATTTGAAATTAGGCCTGATAAAGACACTTTTGCTGGCCAAAGCACTACTGGACCCTGCCAGGTCCATTCCTGCCCAGGGCATCCCATTCTGTGACTACAGCAGCCTCTGTTTAAGACCATATAAGCATTTGCTCTTATCATATTTGAAATTAGGCCTGATAAAGACACTTTTGCTGGCCAAAGCACTACTGGACCCTGCCAGGTCCATTCCTGCCCAGGGCATCCCATTCTGTGACTAAAGCAGCCTCTGTTTAAGACCATATAAGCATTTGCTCTTATCATATTTGAAATTAGGCCTGATAAAGACACTTTTGCTGGCCAAAGCACTACTGGACCCTGCCAGGTCCATTCCTGTTGGGGCATCCCATTCTGTGACTACAGCAGCCTCTGTTTAAGACCATATAAGCATTTGCTCTTATCATATTTGAAATTAGCCTGATAAAGACACTTTTGCTGGCCAAAGCACTACTGGACCCTGCCAGGTCCATTCCTGCCCAGGGCATCCCATTCTGTGACTAAAGCAGCCTCTGTTTAAGACCATATAAGCATTTGCTCTTATCATATTTGAAATTAGGCCTGATAAAGACACTTTTGCTGGCCAAAGCACTACTGGACCCTGCCAGGTCCATTCCTGCCCAGGGCATCCCATTCTGTGACTACAGCAGCCTCTGTTTAAGACCATATAAGCATTTGCTCTTATCATATTTGAAATTAGCCTGATAAAGACACTTTTGCTGGCCAAAGCACTACTGGACCCTGCCAGGTCCATTCCTGCCCAGGGCATCCCATTCTGTGACTACAGCAGCCTCTGTTTAAGACCATATAAGCATTTGCTCTTATCATATTTGAAATTAGCCTGATAAAGACACTTTTGCTGGCCAAAGCACTACTGGACCCTGCCAGGTCCATTCCTGCCCAGGGCATCCCATTCTGTGACTACAGCAGCCTCTGTTTAAGACCATATAAGCATTTGCTCTTATCATATTTGAAATTAGGCCTGATAAAGACACTTTTGCTGGCCAAAGCACTACTGGACCCTGCCAGGTCCATTCCTGCCCAGGGCATCCCATTCTGTGACTAAAGCAGCCTCTGTTTAAGACCATATAAGCATTTGCTCTTATCATATTTGAAATTAGGCCTGATAAAGACACTTTTGCTGGCCAAAGCACTACTGGACCCTGCCAGGTCCATTCCTGCCCGGGGCATCCCATTCTGTGACTACAGCAGCCTCTGTTTAAGACCATATAAGCATTTGCTCTTATCATATTTGAAATTAGGCCTGATAAAGACACTTTTGCTGGCCAAAGCACTACTGGACCCTGCCAGGTCCATTCCTGCCCAGGGCATCCCATTCTGTGACTACAGCAGCCTCTGTTTAAGACCATATAAGCATTTGCTCTTATCATATTTGAAATTAGGCCTGATAAAGACACTTTTGCTGGCCAAAGCACTACTGGACCCTGCCAGGTCCATTCCTGCCCGGGGCATCCCATTCTGTGACTACAGCAGCCTCTGTTTAAGACCATATAAGCATTTGCTCTTATCATATTTGAAATTAGCCTGATAAAGACACTTTTGCTGGCCAAAGCACTACTGGACCCTGCCAGGTCCATTCCTGCCCAGGGCATCCCATTCTGTGACTAAAGCAGCCTCTGTTTAAGACCATATAAGCATTTGCTCTTATCATATTTGAAATTAGGCCTGATAAAGACACTTTTGCTGGCCAAAGCACTACTGGACCCTGCCAGGTCCATTCCTGCCCAGGGCATCCCATTCTGTGACTACAGCAGCCTCTGTTTAAGACCATATAAGCATTTGCTCTTATCATATTTGAAATTAGGCCTGATAAAGACACTTTTGCTGGCCAAAGCACTACTGGACCCTGCCAGGTCCATTCCTGCCCAGGGCATCCCATTCTGTGACTACAGCAGCCTCTGTTTAAGACCATATAAGCATTTGCTCTTATCATATTTGAAATTAGGCCTGATAAAGACACTTTTGCTGGCCAAAGCACTACTGGACCCTGCCAGGTCCATTCCTGCCCAGGGCATCCCATTCTGTGACTAAAGCAGCCTCTGTTTAAGACCATATAAGCATTTGCTCTTATCATATTTGAAATTAGGCCTGATAAAGACACTTTTGCTGGCCAAAGCACTACTGGACCCTGCCAGGTCCATTCCTGTTGGGGCATCCCATTCTGTGACTACAGCAGCCTCTGTTTAAGACCATATAAGCATTTGCTCTTATCATATTTGAAATTAGCCTGATAAAGACACTTTTGCTGGCCAAAGCACTACTGGACCCTGCCAGGTCCATTCCTGCCCAGGGCATCCCATTCTGTGACTAAAGCAGCCTCTGTTTAAGACCATATAAGCATTTGCTCTTATCATATTTGAAATTAGGCCTGATAAAGACACTTTTGCTGGCCAAAGCACTACTGGACCCTGCCAGGTCGATTCCTGCCCGGGGCATCCCATTCTGTGACTACAGCAGCCTCTGTTTAAGACCATATAAGCATTTGCTCTTATCATATTTGAAATTAGGCCTGATAAAGACACTTTTGCTGGCCAAAGCACTACTGGACCCTGCCAGGTCGATTCCTGCCCGGGGCATCCCATTCTGTGACTACAGCAGCCTCTGTTTAAGACCATATAAGCATTTGCTCTTATCATATTTGAAATTAGCCTGATAAAGACACTTTTGCTGGCCAAAGCACTACTGGACCCTGCCAGGTCCATTCCTGCCCAGGGCATCCCATTCTGTGACTAAAGCAGCCTCTGTTTAAGACCATATAAGCATTTGCTGGGCATAGGCTTACTGCTGCCTGCCAGGTGCACTTCTGTTGAGGCATCCCATTCTGTAACATAGCATACCCCTCTTTATTTACACTAAGCAGCTCTCTTATTTACACTAAGCAGGCCTGTTGGAGGCTGAGTGTTACTGCTCACTTTTGGTGTGCATTATATTCTGTTTCATATAGACCCACCGCTGCCCGGGGTTTTTTTAAATATCACCTACTACCACGCCAGTTAGACTATGTCGGGCAGACAAGTGCCTGGAAGTGAAAAGAGGAGTGGCAGAGGCCAAGATTCCGCAGGCAGAGCTCGCATCAGACTGGGGGCCAGTAGCAGCAGGAGTCACGCTGAGAGACCTAATCTGCCAGTATCTGCTAGCGGTCGGGTCTCCACCAGTAACGCATCTGCCGTGGTAGATTGGTTGACGCGCTCATCAACAACATCATCACAACTTACGTCTGAGACCCCCAGTCTAGGGTCGGTAGGTTCCTCTGACACAACCCTGAGTTGGCATGCCCCGAGAGCAGTCCCTGTCCTCCCATTGCCTCTGGCCTACGCCGTTCCCTCCCCCAGCGACGTATCCTATGCTTTGGGTTCAGCTCCACTCTTTAGTGAGGAGGACCATCAGATAGAGGACAGTCAGCAGCTACTGCCCAGCCAAGAAATGGAGGTGGCTTCTTTAGCTAGGCAGACAAATAGTGATGTGGACAGTGTCGTGGGTGCTGCGAGCGTTCCAGCTCCTGCGCCAGACACTGTTGACGAATCCACGAACATCAGTGACGTACAGCCACAACTCGGTGATGATGATGATGATGACGATGAAGCCGATCGCACTTGGGAGCCGGGTGATGAAGGGGCTTCATCGTCATCATCAGGAGAAGAGGGGTGCAGGTTGCCCCGGAGTCAGCAGCTGAGGCAGCAAGGTGGTAGCAGTCAGCATGGGGGCACAATTCCAAAGGCTGGAGCCGGCCGGGGCCGGGGTAGAGCACCTGCTGTGCAGCAGTCTACCTTATCGGGAGGTAGTGGAGCAGGGGTTCCTGGAGTTGGCAACAGCAGCAGTGAATCAGTGAGGCCAGGGGGTGGGAAAAGTAGCTACTCGGCAGTGTGGCAGTTTTTCCTGAGGCATCCGCAGGAGGGTAACATGGCCACATGCAAGATATGTAGGCAAAAGGTGAAGCGTGGCCAGGGTCCAAATGTTGGCACCACGGCCCTGCGTCAACATATGATGCGTCACCATAAAACGACCTGGGAGAACCGAGGCTCCCAAGGGGTGGTCCAGTCTGCTTCCTCACCAAGTGAGCTCCCAATTTCTGCCAGCCAAGGCTCCAGCACCTCAGCCGAAGGCAGCTGTGCGTCATACCCATCCTCTGTCGCTCCTGCTCCTCCTCCTCCAAGTCATGCATCCCGCCAGCAATCCATCAGCGAAGCCATGTCC
Organism: Gastrophryne carolinensis; assembly: GCA_027917425.1. Taxonomy (NCBI): domain Eukaryota; kingdom Metazoa; phylum Chordata; class Amphibia; order Anura; family Microhylidae; genus Gastrophryne; species Gastrophryne carolinensis. The sequence continues at coordinate 75,259,901 of CM051240.1, forward strand.
AAGAGACAGCAGTATGCGCCCACTCATCCTACGGCGCAGAAGCTGAATGTGCTCCTGTCCAAGTTGCTGGTGCTGCAGTCGCTCCCTTTTCAGGTGGTGGAATCTGCACCTTTCAGAGAACTGATGGCTTGTGCCGAGCCGAGGTGGAGAGTCCCAAGCCGTCATTTCTTTGCCAAGAAGGCAGTACCAGCGCTGCACACTTTTGTTGAACAGAAGGTGGGCCAGTCCTTGAGCCTGTCGGTGTGTAGCAAAATACATGGCAGCGCCGACATCTGGAGCTGTAACTATGGTCAGGGGCAGTACATGTCGTTTACGGCCCACTGGGTGAATGTGGTCCCTTTGCAGCAGCAATTTGGACAGGTCACGCCGCTTCGGCCTCCGCGCTCTCTGCCCATTGGGCCTGTGACACCGTGCGACTCGGCCTCCTCATCCTCCGCCATCTCCTCACCCTCCACTGTAGGCTCAAGTCTCAGTGCCCCTCCAGTCTACCATGTGTGCAGGGCACGGAGGTGTCACGCAGTGCTTCACATGGTTTGTCTTGGCGAACGGAGTCACACAGGGGAGGAACTGCTTAAATGTATTCATCAGGAAATCCAAACATGGCTTACTCCGAGAAAACTTAAAATGGGAATCATGGTTACCGACAATGGGAAGAACATTTTGTCTGCGCTGCGCCAAGGAAGCCTGACCCATGCCCCCTGCATGGCTCACGTCTTCAATCTGGTTGTCAAGCGGTTTCTGAAGTGTTCCCCCCATCTGCAGGACATCCTAACAACTTCACGGAAACTTTGCATGCACTTCAGCCACTCCTACACCGCCAAACACACCCTTCTTGAGCTACAGCGTCAGAATGGTATCCCCCAACATAGTCTGATTTGCGATGTTTCCACCCGTTGGAATTCCACCCTTCACATGTTGGACCGATTATATGAACAGAGAAAAGCCATCACGGATTTCCTGATGATCCAAGCAGATAGGGGGACTCCCCTGTGTAACTTCAATGTCAACCAGTGGCAGCTCATACGTGACACCTGCCGTTTGCTCAGGCCCTTTGAGGAAGCCACTTTATTTGTCAGTCGGCAGGATTACGGGATGAACGACGTGATTCCACTGCTTCATGTACTACAGCACATGTTGGAAACCATGGCTGGTCAGGGCACTGGAGACATGGCGTTTACATCTTACGGCCACATGAACCCCGTTGGAGCTGAACTGGAGGAGGAGGAGGAGGAAGAGGAGGAGGAGGAGTTGCCCAGCGAAACACAGTTTAGGCTTGGCGAAATGGCTGGTTTATCTAGTCAGCAGACAGGAGAGGAGGAGCAGGAGCAGCCAGAGGAGCTAGAGGTTTTTGAGGAAGGAGAGACAGAGGACCCGGGCACACCGTGGCAGTATGCAGTGGAGATGGAGACAGGTAGTCCATCCGAGTCACTTGCGCAAATGGCACGAAGCATGCTCACATGCTTGCGTAGTGACCCCAGAATTGTTTCCATCTGTCGGCGGGATGACTTCTGGCTGTCCACCTTATTGGACCCTCGCTTCCGGCACAAAATGGGGGCATTTTTTAAACCCACCGAGAGGGAGGACAAACTCAACTACTACAAAGACATTCTACGTAGGCAGTTGGCCGATGCCTATCTGCGCCATGGTCCATACTCTCGCAGGTCTGACTCGAGGGGACCTCTGCGCTCACCTTCCACTGCCATGGCCGCTGGGGGGGTTGGCAGCAGCAGCAGCAGAAGCTCCATCAGCAGCAGCAGCCTCAGTCTTCAGTCGCTAATGAGTAGCTTTCTACACCCGCATAGTGAGGCTACTCATGAGCAGCAGGAAGACCTGGAGCAGGACCTGAACCAGCAGGTCATGTCATACTTTGACATGACCATGCCAACACACCTTGAGGATCCGCTGGACTTCTGGGCAGCCAAACTTGATTTGTGGCCGCAACTAGCAGAGTTTGCCCTGGAAAAGCTGTCCTGCCCGGCAAGTAGCGTGCCATCTGAGCGGGTGTTTAGTGCGGCGGGGGCCATAGTTACGGCGAGGAGAACTCGTCTGTCAACTAAAAATGTGGAGAGACTCACCTTTGTCAAAATGAATCAGGGATGGATCAGCCAGGATTTCCACCCACCAATGCCTGATGCATGCGACTAGATTCAGCATGGTGCCACGTTTTACACTTTCCAAATGGTGCAAAACATATTTATGTCTTTAGGCCATTTTTTGGGCTCCTGCTGCTGCTGCTGCCAACTCCTGCCAACTCCAGGGTGTGATTCATCCAATTTTTGGGCTCCTGAGGCCAACTCCAGTGTATATTTGGGCTCCTGCTGCTGCTGCTGCCAACTTCTGCCAACTCCAGGGTGTGATTCATCCAATTTTTGGGCTCCTGAGGCCAACTCCAGTGTATATTTGGGCTCCTGCTGCTGCTGCTGTCAACTCCTGCCAACTCCAGGGTGTGATTCATCCAATTTTTGGGCTCCTGAGGCCAACTCCAGTGTATATTTGGGCTCCTGCTGCTGCTGCTGCCAACTTCTGCCAACTCCAGGGTGTGATTCATCCAATTTTTGGGCTCCTGAGGCCAACTCCAGTGTATATTTGGGCTCCTGCTGCTGCTACTGTCAACTCCTGCCAACTCCAGGGTGTGATTCATCCAATTTTTGGGCTCCTGAGGCCAACTCCAGTGTATATTTGGGCTCCTGCTGCTGCTGCTGCCAACTTCTGCCAACTCCAGGGTGTGATTCATCCAATTTTTGGGCTCCTGAGGCCAACTCCAGTGTATATTTGGGCTCCTGCTGCTGCTACTGTCAACTCCTGCCAACTCCAGGGTGTGATTCATCCAATTTTTGGGCTCCTGAGGCCAACTCCAGTGTATATTTGGGCTCCTGCTGCTGCTACTGTCAACTCCTGCCAACTCCAGGGTGTGATTCATCCAATTTTTGGGCTCCTGAGGCCAACTCCAGTGTATATTTGGGCTCCTGCTGCTGCTGCTGCCAACTTCTGCCAACTCCAGGGTGTGATTCATCCAATTTTTGGGCTCCTGAGGCCAACTCCAGTGTATATTTGGGCTCCTGCTGCTGCTGCTGCCAACTTCTGCCAACTCCAGGGTGTGATTCATCCAATTTTTGGGCTCCTGAGGCCAACTCCAGTGTATATTTGGGCTCCTGCTGCTGCTACTGTCAACTCCTGCCAACTCCAGGGTGTGATTCATCCAATTTTTGGGCTCCTGAGGCCAACTCCAGTGTATATTTGGGCTCCTGCTGCTGCTGCTGCCAACTTCTGCCAACTCCAGGGTGTGATTCATCCAATTTTTGGGCTCCTGAGGCCAACTCCAGTGTATATTTGGGCTCCTGCTGCTGCTACTGTCAACTCCTGCCAACTCCAGGGTGTGATTCATCCAATTTTTGGGCTCCTGAGGCCAACTCCAGTGTATATTTGGGCTCCTGCTGCTGCTGCTGCCAACTTCTGCCAACTCCAGGGTGTGATTCATCCAATTTTTGGGCTCCTGAGGCCAACTCCAGTGTATATTTGGGCTCCTGCTGCTGCTACTGTCAACTCCTGCCAACTCCAGGGTGTGATTCATCCAATTTTTGGGCTCCTGAGGCCAACTCCAGTGTATATTTGGGCTCCTGCTGCTGCTGCTGCCAACTTCTGCCAACTCCAGGGTGTGATTCATCCAATTTTTGGGCTCCTGAGGCCAACTCCAGTGTATATTTGGGCTCCTGCTGCTGCTGCTGCCAACTTCTGCCAACTCCTGGGTGTGATTCATCCAATTTTTGGGCTCCTGAGGCCAACTCCAGTGTATATTTGGGCTCCTGCTGCTGCTACTGTCAACTCCTGCCAACTCCAGGGTGTGATTCATCCAATTTTTGGGCTCCTGAGGCCAACTCCAGTGTATATTTGGGCTCCTGCTGCTGCTGCTGCCAACTTCTGCCAACTCCAGGGTGTGATTCATCCAATTTTTGGGCTCCTGAGGCCAACTCCAGTGTATATTTGGGCTCCTGCTGCTGCTACTGTCAACTCCTGCCAACTCCAGGGTGTGATTCATCCAATTTTTGGGCTCCTGAGGCCAACTCCAGTGTATATTTGGGCTCCTGCTGCTGCTGCTGCCAACTTCTGCCAACTCCAGGGTGTGATTCATCCAATTTTTGGGCTCCTGAGGCCAACTCCAGTGTATATTTGGGCTCCTGCTGCTGCTGCTGCCAACTTCTGCCAACTCCAGGGTGTGATTCATCCAATTTTTGGGCTCCTGAGGCCAACTCCAGTGTATATTTGGGCTCCTGCTGCTGCTACTGTCAACTCCTGCCAACTCCAGGGTGTGATTCATCCAATTTTTGGGCTCCTGAGGCCAACTCCAGTGTATATTTGGGCTCCTGCTGCTGCTGCTGCCAACTTCTGCCAACTCCAGGGTGTGATTCATCCAATTTTTGGGCTCCTGAGGCCAACTCCAGTGTATATTTGGGCTCCTGCTGCTGCTGCTGCCAACTTCTGCCAACTCCAGGGTGTGATTCATCCAATTTTTGGGCTCCTGAAGCCAACTCCAGTGTATATTTGGGCTCCTGCTGCTGCTGGTGTCAACTCCTGCCAACTCCAGGGTGTGATTCATCCAATTTTTGGGCTCCTGAAGCCAACTCCAGTGTATATTTGGGCTCCTGCTGCTGCTACTGTCAACTCCTGCCAACTCCAGGGTGTGATTCATCCAATTTTTGGGCTCCTGAGGCCAACTCCAGTGTATATTTGGGCTCCTGCTGCTGCTGCTGCCAACTTCTGCCAACTCCAGGGTGTGATTCATCCAATTTTTGGGCTCCTGAGGCCAACTCCAGTGTATATTTGGGCTCCTGCTGCTGCTACTGTCAACTCCTGCCAACTCCAGGGTGTGATTCATCCAATTTTTGGGCTCCTGAGGCCAACTCCAGTGTATATTTGGGCTCCTGCTGCTGCTGCTGCCAACTTCTGCCAACTCCAGGGTGTGATTCATCCAATTTTTGGGCTCCTGAGGCCAACTCCAGTGTATATTTGGGCTCCTGCTGCTGCTGCTGCCAACTTCTGCCAACTCCAGGGTGTGATTCATCCAATTTTTGGGCTCCTGAGGCCAACTCCAGTGTATATTTGGGCTCCTGCTGCTGCTACTGTCAACTCCTGCCAACTCCAGGGTGTGATTCATCCAATTTTTGGGCTCCTGAGGCCAACTCCAGTGTATATTTGGGCTCCTGCTGCTGCTGCTGCCAACTTCTGCCAACTCCAGGGTGTGATTCATCCAATTTTTGGGCTCCTGAGGCCAACTCCAGTGTATATTTGGGCTCCTGCTGCTGCTACTGTCAACTCCTGCCAACTCCAGGGTGTGATTCATCCAATTTTTGGGCTCCTGAGGCCAACTCCAGTGTATATTTGGGCTCCTGCTGCTGCTGCTGCCAACTTCTGCCAACTCCAGGGTGTGATTCATCCAATTTTTGGGCTCCTGAGGCCAACTCCAGTGTATATTTGGGCTCCTGCTGCTGCTGCTGCTGCCAACTTCTGCCAACTCCAGGGTGTGATTCATCCAATTTTTGGGCTCCTGAGGCCAACTCCAGTGTATATTTGGGCTCCTGCTGCTGCTACTGTCAACTCCTGCCAACTCCAGGGTGTGATTCATCCAATTTTTGGGCTCCTGAGGCCAACTCCAGTGTATATTTGGGCTCCTGCTGCTGCTGCTGCCAACTTCTGCCAACTCCAGGGTGTGATTCATCCAATTTTTGGGCTCCTGAGGCCAACTCCAGTGTATATTTGGGCTCCTGCTGCTGCTACTGTCAACTCCTGCCAACTCCAGGGTGTGATTCATCCAATTTTTGGGCTCCTGAGGCCAACTCCAGTGTATATTTGGGCTCCTGCTGCTGCTGCTGCCAACTTCTGCCAACTCCAGGGTGTGATTCATCCAATTTTTGGGCTCCTGAGGCCAACTCCAGTGTATATTTGGGCTCCTGCTGCTGCTGCTGCCAACTTCTGCCAACTCCAGGGTGTGATTCATCCAATTTTTGGGCTCCTGAGGCCAACTCCAGTGTATATTTGGGCTCCTGCTGCTGCTACTGTCAACTCCTGCCAACTCCAGGGTGTGATTCATCCAATTTTTGGGCTCCTGAGGCCAACTCCAGTGTATATTTGGGCTCCTGCTGCTGCTGCTGCCAACTTCTGCCAACTCCAGGGTGTGATTCATCCAATTTTTGGGCTCCTGAGGCCAACTCCAGTGTATATTTGGGCTCCTGCTGCTGCTACTGTCAACTCCTGCCAACTCCAGGGTGTGATTCATCCAATTTTTGGGCTCCTGAGGCCAACTCCAGTGTATATTTGGGCTCCTGCTGCTGCTGCTGCCAACTTCTGCCAACTCCAGGGTGTGATTCATCCAATTTTTGGGCTCCTGAGGCCAACTCCAGTGTATATTTGGGCTCCTGCTGCTGCTGCCAACTTCTGCCAACTCCAGGGTGTGATTCATCCAATTTTTGGGCTCCTGAGGCCAACTCCAGTGTATATTTGGGCTCCTGCTGCTGCTGGTGTCAACTCCTGCCAACTCCAGGGTGTGATTCATCCAATTTTTGGGCTCCTGAAGCCAACTCCAGTGTATATTTGGGCTCCTGCTGCTTCTACTGTCAACTCCTGCCAACTCCAGGGTGTGATTCATCCAATTTTTGGGCTCCTGAGGCCAACTCCAGTGTATATTTGGGCTCCTGCTGCTGCTGCTGCCAACTTCTGCCAACTCCAGGGTGTGATTCATCCAATTTTTGGGCTCCTGAGGCCAACTCCAGTGTATATTTGGGCTCCTGCCGCTGCTACTGTCAACTCCTGCCAACTCCAGGGTGTGATTCATCCAATTTTTGGGCTCCTGAGGCCAACTCCAGTGTATATTTGGGCTCCTGCTGCTGCTGCTGCCAACTTCTGCCAACTCCAGGGTGTGATTCATCCAATTTTTGGGCTCCTGAGGCCAACTCCAGTGTATATTTGGGCTCCTGCTGCTGCTGCTGCCAACTTCTGCCAACTCCAGGGTGTGATTCATCCAATTTTTGGGCTCCTGAGGCCAACTCCAGTGTATATTTGGGCTCCTGCTGCTGCTACTGTCAACTCCTGCCAACTCCAGGGTGTGATTCATCCAATTTTTGGGCTCCTGAGGCCAACTCCAGTGTATATTTGGGCTCCTGCTGCTGCTGCTGCCAACTTCTGCCAACTCCAGGGTGTGATTCATCCAATTTTTGGGCTCCTGAGGCCAACTCCAGTGTATATTTGGGCTCCTGCTGCTGCTACTGTCAACTCCTGCCAACTCCAGGGTGTGATTCATCCAATTTTTGGGCTCCTGAGGCCAACTCCAGTGTATATTTGGGCTCCTGCTGCTGCTGCTGCCAACTTCTGCCAACTCCAGGGTGTGATTCATCCAATTTTTGGGCTCCTGAGGCCAACTCCAGTGTATATTTGGGCTCCTGCTGCTGCTGCTGCCAACTTCTGCCAACTCCAGGGTGTGATTCATCCAATTTTTGGGCTCCTGAGGCCAACTCCAGTGTATATTTGGGCTCCTGCTGCTGCTACTGTCAACTCCTGCCAACTCCAGGGTGTGATTCATCCAATTTTTGGGCTCCTGAGGCCAACTCCAGTGTATATTTGGGCTCCTGCTGCTGCTGCTGCCAACTTCTGCCAACTCCAGGGTGTGATTCATCCAATTTTTGGGCTCCTGAGGCCAACTCCAGTGTATATTTGGGCTCCTGCTGCTGCTACTGTCAACTCCTGCCAACTCCAGGGTGTGATTCATCCAATTTTTGGGCTCCTGAGGCCAACTCCAGTGTATATTTGGGCTCCTGCTGCTGCTGCTGCCAACTTCTGCCAACTCCAGGGTGTGATTCATCCAATTTTTGGGCTCCTGAGGCCAACTCCAGTGTATATTTGGGCTCCTGCTGCTGCTGCTGCCAACTTCTGCCAACTCCAGGGTGTGATTCATCCAATTTTTGGGCTCCTGAGGCCAACTCCAGTGTATATTTGGGCTCCTGCTGCTGCTACTGTCAACTCCTGCCAACTCCAGGGTGTGATTCATCCAATTTTTGGGCTCCTGAGGCCAACTCCAGTGTATATTTGGGCTCCTGCTGCTGCTGCTGCCAACTTCTGCCAACTCCAGGGTGTGATTCATCCAATTTTTGGGCTCCTGAGGCCAACTCCAGTGTATATTTGGGCTCCTGCTGCTGCTACTGTCAACTCCTGCCAACTCCAGGGTGTGATTCATCCAATTTTTGGGCTCCTGAGGCCAACTCCAGTGTATATTTGGGCTCCTGCTGCTGCTGCTGCCAACTTCTGCCAACTCCAGGGTGTGATTCATCCAATTTTTGGGCTCCTGAGGCCAACTCCAGTGTATATTTGGGCTCCTGCTGCTGCTGCTGCCAACTTCTGCCAACTCCAGGGTGTGATTCATCCAATTTTTGGGCTCCTGAAGCCAACTCCAGTGTATATTTGGGCTCCTGCTGCTGCTGGTGTCAACTCCTGCCAACTCCAGGGTGTGATTCATCCAATTTTTGGGCTCCTGAAGCCAACTCCAGTGTATATTTGGGCTCCTGCTGCTGCTACTGTCAACTCCTGCCAACTCCAGGGTGTGATTCATCCAATTTTTGGGCTCCTGAGGCCAACTCCAGTGTATATTTGGGCTCCTGCTGCTGCTGCTGCCAACTTCTGCCAACTCCAGGGTGTGATTCATCCAATTTTTGGGCTCCTGAGGCCAACTCCAGTGTATATTTGGGCTCCTGCTGCTGCTACTGTCAACTCCTGCCAACTCCAGGGTGTGATTCATCCAATTTTTGGGCTCCTGAGGCCAACTCCAGTGTATATTTGGGCTCCTGCTGCTGCTGCTGCCAACTTCTGCCAACTCCAGGGTGTGATTCATCCAATTTTTGGGCTCCTGAGGCCAACTCCAGTGTATATTTGGGCTCCTGCTGCTGCTGCTGCCAACTTCTGCCAACTCCAGGGTGTGATTCATCCAATTTTTGGGCTCCTGAGGCCAACTCCAGTGTATATTTGGGCTCCTGCTGCTGCTACTGTCAACTCCTGCCAACTCCAGGGTGTGATTCATCCAATTTTTGGGCTCCTGAGGCCAACTCCAGTGTATATTTGGGCTCCTGCTGCTGCTGCTGCCAACTTCTGCCAACTCCAGGGTGTGATTCATCCAATTTTTGGGCTCCTGAGGCCAACTCCAGTGTATATTTGGGCTCCTGCTGCTGCTACTGTCAACTCCTGCCAACTCCAGGGTGTGATTCATCCAATTTTTGGGCTCCTGAGGCCAACTCCAGTGTATATTTGGGCTCCTGCTGCTGCTGCTGCCAACTTCTGCCAACTCCAGGGTGTGATTCATCCAATTTTTGGGCTCCTGAGGCCAACTCCAGTGTATATTTGGGCTCCTGCTGCTGCTGCTGCCAACTTCTGCCAACTCCAGGGTGTGATTCATCCAATTTTTGGGCTCCTGAGGCCAACTCCAGTGTATATTTGGGCTCCTGCTGCTGCTACTGTCAACTCCTGCCAACTCCAGGGTGTGATTCATCCAATTTTTGGGCTCCTGAGGCCAACTCCAGTGTATATTTGGGCTCCTGCTGCTGCTGCTGCCAACTTCTGCCAACTCCAGGGTGTGATTCATCCAATTTTTGGGCTCCTGAGGCCAACTCCAGTGTATATTTGGGCTCCTGCTGCTGCTGCTGCCAACTTCTGCCAACTCCAGGGTGTGATTCATCCAATTTTTGGGCTCCTGAAGCCAACTCCAGTGTATATTTGGGCTCCTGCTGCTGCTGGTGTCAACTCCTGCCAACTCCAGGGTGTGATTCATCCAATTTTTGGGCTCCTGAAGCCAACTCCAGTGTATATTTGGGCTCCTGCTGCTGCTACTGTCAACTCCTGCCAACTCCAGGGTGTGATTCATCCAATTTTTGGGCTCCTGAGGCCAACTCCAGTGTATATTTGGGCTCCTGCTGCTGCTGCTGCTGCCAACTTCTGCCAACTCCAGGGTGTGATTCATCCAATTTTTGGGCTCCTGAGGCCAACTCCAGTGTATATTTGGGCTCCTGCTGCTGCTACTGTCAACTCCTGCCAACTCCAGGGTGTGATTCATCCAATTTTTGGGCTCCTGAGGCCAACTCCAGTGTATATTTGGGCTCCTGCTGCTGCTGCTGCCAACTTCTGCCAACTCCAGGGTGTGATTCATCCAATTTTTGGGCTCCTGAGGCCAACTCCAGTGTATATTTGGGCTCCTGCTGCTGCTACTGTCAACTCCTGCCAACTCCAGGGTGTGATTCATCCAATTTTTGGGCTCCTGAAGCCAACTCCAGTGTATATTTGGGCTCCTGCTGCTGCTGCTGCTGCCAACTTCTGCCAACTCCAGGGTGTGATTCATCCAATTTTTGGGCTCCTGAGGCCAACTCCAGTGTATATTTGGGCTCCTTCTGCCCCTCATAGTGATGCCACTTCAACTCTCTGCAATTGTGCCGCTCTACGATTCTATTAGCGATGCCTCTGATCTGCATGTGATATTTCTTCAAAGTATTATTTAACTAACCCAGCACGCATCCTGTGCGTGTTACAGCAAGGCTGAATGGTTTACAACCCTATTGAGGCTGTAGGAGGCTCAGAAATAGCCGTTTTTAATAGCGATTCGTCGCGAATTTATTCGGGTCGAAACGATTTTTGTCGGAAAATTCGGCGAATCAGTCAAATCGAATTTTTCAAAAGTTCGCTCATCTCTATTGGTGAAGCCATTGAAATAATCATCAATTTTCATCTCTATGCTATTTAAAGCAATCTGGAAAGAAGCACCAGAGATTGTGTGTTTGGGTGTGTGGCCCTCATCAGCACAATGATGGAAGTTGATGGCTGTAATGGGGATGGAGATTTGAGAATACTTAACAAACAGTAGCTTGCTTCTAAGTTAGATTATTATTCCTTCTTTGTGGCTTTGTTTATTACAGTGCAGGTGCACTTTAAATAAAACGTTCTATGTAGTGTATATCAATAACTAGAGACATATGGTAAGGGTCACACAAGGGGCAGCCAGTCAACAGAGATTAAATCCAGCATTTCAGTCCAAACATAGATTTTCTGTTCACAATGGGACATTTATCTTCCCATAATTTCAAAGAAATATGTCTCTTTCAAGATGTCTTGTTACTGATGTAGTATAAATAATACCCTTAATATAAGCCATGTAATAGCTTAATCTTTTGAGAGGTAGTCCATTTCTCATAATTTCTAATGCTTCAAGAAAACTCGAAGGATAACTCCAAGAAATTAAAGGGACTCTGTAGACAAAGAGGCCGATTCATCAATAGCGCCAGGTAGCGACAGATGAGCGACTGTAGCGTGATTTTTTCAGCGCCAGCCAGTATTCGCTGTGCTTGGCCGGCGTTAGCTTGATGACAGCGACTCAGTCGGTGTGCGGTAATGTTGAATACGGGCTGGGGGGTCGCTGTTTCACAGGTCCAGCGTTGTATGTGAGCGCCTGACAACGAATGGCCAGAGCGAACGGCTAGCTTCATATTCATCAAAAAATCACGCTCCGAATGTGCTGTCGCTGTCCATTCCTTGTTCAAACCCCAGAGCGCTGGCGGCGATCTGTATTAACTAGTTTTTAACCCCTAAACAACCATATTTTTTTAATGTAACATTATACATGTTTTTAGAATCATTTTGTTATATGAATACATTAATCTCAGACCTGTTAGATCAATTCTGCACATATTTTTTTTTTTTTTTTTTTTGACTTAAAAATAAATCCTAACATTGCAGAAGTGTTCTCCGATTTTTTGACATTAAAAAAAAAATTTAAAAAAATAATACCAATTAATTATGATTAATTATAGCTTGCTCCATTGAAATGCATTGGACATCGCCAGGGAGCGACAGCTCATACCTGGCGCTGTGAGGGAATTTGCAGCGGCGCTGTTCGGTCCAGGCGGCTTCATGATGGATGCCGCGCTAGCCGTCGCTCTCGCCGGCGCTAGCCTCATTTTGCTTGATAAATGCGTCATTGTGACCGCCGCGGGCGTACTTGAGTCGGTAGTCGCCGTTAGCTGCCGCTACCTGGCGCTCGTCAGACACTACCTGGCGCTATCGCTTGATGAATAAGGGCAAAAGTGCATAAACAGTGCAGTTATTCAGTAGCTCACCTCATCATGGCTGCCCTCTCTCTTCCTGTCAGAACACAGCTGCTTCTGAAAGTAACAAGGCAAAGAGTAGCGGCACATCCCATTAATTCCTTTGCCATAGACCACCAATAATAGGGCTAAGCTGGTGGTCTAAAGCTCTGCATCATCAGACTGTGGACAATGGAGAAGAGGGAGAACAGACACCAACAATTATGCTGATTATTATTTGGCATCACAGGGCCACCGGCCACACCCAAATATTTTAAAAGATAAATGATAAGATGCAACTGTAAACCTTGATATCTCGACCACCTCTTCTTTAATTTAAAAAAATGGAAAACTGTTAAGGACAGTGCCAAACGTAGTCTGCACAATGGTGTAATAGTTGCCTTTGCCTTCTCCCTTTAAACAGGACCTTCGCCCTGAATAAGAACATATCCTATATGTTTCCCCCGTGCTGTACATACCGATTGCTCATTGACTAAAAATGTTAAATATATTAATTTTAGATGCTGGGGAATTTTTTTAAAGGTTTGGGCTTTTCATTAAATTACGCTGAAGGTCCGCTTTAAGTACATTTATTTTGTATTAAAATAATTTCTAAAATCAATGATGGCCACAGTATTCCACAGGAAAGCTTATAATGTTTTTTCCATTTAAAACTGTTTACGATAAAGGTTTTGTAAGACAAATTGACCAAGGCTGACACAATGGGGTGATTTAGAGCCAGGTGAGAATTCTCATTCCTTTTTTAGGAGAGAAAACTGTCATTGACTTTCATTCTGTACCGGTGTAAATCTTCGCCTGGCTCTGAATCAGCCCTAAGGGTGCCCGCTGTTTGAAACCCCAGATCATTGGCTGCTCATCCAATCAGTGCACTCAGAGCGTCATCTAAGGCCCTTATTTATGAAGGAATAGCGACAGGTAGCGACTGGTGAGCAGCCGGTAATGACGGGCCCCGCCACGAGAACACCGGCTCCCCACCACAATCACACATTTATCAAGCCAATCCTGCTTAGCGACTGAGATAGCGACAGATAGCCACTCATTCATCATTATTCCAGCCTCAGCCCACAGCGCCAGCGTCCGACCTTGAACAGCGACAGGTATGACCTCTCGCTACCTGGCGCTCTCCAATGCGTTTCAATGGAACAATCTTTAAATATTAATAATTAATTGTTATTAATATTTTTTTGTTTTTTTTAAATGTGAAAAATTCTGTGACCACTTCTGCCATGTTAGATAATTTTTTTAAGGGGAAAAAAAAAAAAATTTTTTGCAGATTTGATATTACAGGTCTGATTTTTTTTTTGGTTTCCAAAAATATGGTGGTTTGGGGGTTAAAAAACTACTTTTAACACATCGCCTCCAGCGCTCTGGGGTTTAAATATGCATTTCACAGCGCTTGAATTTTTTGAGCCTGATTTTTTTGATGAATATGGTGGGAGCCGGTCGCTCTGACCAGTCGCTATCATGCGCACCCATACATCGCGGAACCTGTCAAATAGCGACTCGTCACCTTGTATTCAACATTACTGCCCACCGACTGAGTCGCTGTCAACAACCGAACAACGGCCAAGCACAGCGACTACTAGCGGGCGCTGTGAAAATACCGCTACAGTCGCTCAACTGTCGCTACATGTCGCTATTAATAAATCAGCCTCCCAGTCTTCGTCTAAGGCCAGTGACTCTAACAGGGAGCGTGCCCATGCCGGCAATTTACAAATGTCTGGCACCCTGCTAGAGGGATAGCGGGTATGCAGCCACAGCTCGTGTTGGACCAGGAGGGTAAGTTAATGGGGCGACCTGGGGGAGGGAATCGATCAGCCTGGGATCGTGCTGGCTTTTGGTCCTCTTTAAGTATCATCATCCGGATAGCTGTCTCTATTAAAAATTTTAATTTTAACTGATAAAAAATGAGTTTCAATATTGAAGTATCAGTATGATGAACGTATATGCTGTGCTGATTGGAATGCATGTTATATGATTTAGGCATGCATGTCAGTGCCAATAAGAAAACAGAAGCATCTACAGCTGTCATCAGGAGAGTCTGGTGAGCTGCATTCAAACAGTATTTGCCAACAAAATGATCATCAGATGGCGCATGGCTGCTCTTGAGTAGAGTCTGTCTACTTCATCACATATTACCCTTCAATTACTGTCACTTTATGGAAGCTTCAGTCCTGTGTCAGGACAGAGCTTCCAGTTATGAGTATAACTGACAGTCTTTATTTCTTAAAGTAAATATACCTTAAGCAAACACTCAGCCCTAAATGAAAACTGTTTATGTTTAACATGGTAAATTTAAGACTCATCTTAATCTCTACTTCCAATAATCCAAAATCTTTGTAGGCAATAAATATGAGATCATCAGCTAAAGCTCCAAGAGAGCATCTACATGAGGTTATGAAAGTGATTGGATAATCTAGTGCAAGGGCAATGAGATCAGTATATGAGGTCACCAGTTTAGTGAAGTGTTGAGAATTTTGACTGGTTCTTTTTTTAAATTAATGTATTTTTTTACCCGGAAAAGTTGTTCAATTTGATAGATGTTATTTCACAGACGTTTTCAAAAGGTGATAGATATCCCCAATCTTTAAGTCCTTCCTTTCTTTACCCCCATGCCAACTACACAGGGATTGTTTTTTTTTTTCTTTTTCAGATAAAGATTCAATTAAATATTGGCGTCATTCTGTGTGGCTGCCCCACCTTAACATGGCTAAGAACTCCAGTATCCTTTTAGCCTGTTATAGCATATTTACACATTGGTGATGTCCATTGTACATGTTTGACTGTTGTTGATTGTCACCTCTGTCTGACCCTTTGGATTTCACAACCCTTCTTTCCTTGAACCTTTGGCTATCATTTTTAAGTTATTTATTTTATTATTCTGTTGCCTGGAGGACACACCTATTGCTTACCTTAACTGGGCTTGTACATTCTTCTGGCTTGCACTTCTTGTTGGCTCAGACCTACTGTACTGTGGAATCCAATACCCTCAATAGACCTGAAATAATAAAAAAAAAGGAAGTACAGTAATCAAAAGAAAGAAAGCATAAATGTATCAAACATGCAGGGGAAAGAAATTATATACAATAAAGCAATGTCTTCCAGCCTGAGCTCAATGTTGACCTAGACTCCTTCAGTTGAACCAGACCAACACCCGTTTTTTCTTTAACGGGTGTTGGTCCCGCTGTCTGCTCATCACAACAAGCTCGGGGGGGGGGGGGGGGGGGGGGCATCCAGAATGCTGGAGCCCCCCCTCGCACATAACCTCCCAGAACGCTCATAATGCTCCTTTATTGCGAACCAGGGCCAGGAAAGGAGTCCTGTGATTGGCTGCCGGGTGGCCGGGACTCCTTTCGTAATGAAGGAGAGCATCACGGGCGTACTGGGGGGGGTTATCTGCAAGGGGGGCTCCAGTATTCTGGATACCCCCCCTTATTTTGATGAGCAGACAGTGGGACCAACAAGAAAAAAAATACAATTTTGTGAAACTCACCTGTAGAATTGTTTTTTAATATATCCAGTCCAGGTCGTCCCAGAAGTGATGACAAGTGAGGCGCTCGACTGCAAGATCAAAAGCTGTCGCTCCTCCCGGCCCCCTATAAAAGCAGGTGTCTCACTATGATTCCCCAGTGGTTAAAAGAGACAGGCCGGGAGGCCAAGAAACCATGTTACTTGACATAGCTTCAGCATGTACTCTCTCCAACAAAAATCCTTAAGGACAACGGTCCAATACAAAAATGGTAATCACCATATAAGGCAAACAAGAGATAATGAACAAGGGCGGGGTCGGACGACCTGGACTGGATATATTCAAAAACAATTCTACAGGTCAGTTTCACAGACTTGTATTTTTCACTATATCCAGCCCAGGTCGTCCCAGAAGTGATGACAAGTGGGACATCCAAAAGCAGTGTCCATTAGAGCATGTAGTTCATTTTACTACCGCCTGAAGCACCTTTCGGCCAAAAACATCATCAGCAGAGGCCCTAACATCAACCTTGTAAAACTTGGTAAAAGTATGAACTGAAGACCAATTGGCGGCTTTACAAACCTGTTCAACAGATGCCTGGTGCTGAAAAGCCCAAGAGGCACCAATAGCTCTGGTAGAATGAGCCGTGATTTGAAAAGGGGGTTCCCTCCCCTTGGCAGAATATGCTTGCACCACTGCCTGTCTGATCCACTTACTAAGAGTGGACTTAGCTGGAGGCAAGCCCTTCCTAGAACCCTCTGTTAGGACAAAGAGCGAATCCGACCTCCTGAAGGATTCAGTCGCAACCAGGTAATATTTGATGGCTATAACCACATCCAAGGCATGGAGGGTCCTCTCTTTAGAATTAGTCGGTGCCGGACACAAGGAAGGCAAGACCACTTCCTCAAACTCTGTAATGACAGACCTTTTCCATCAGGATTGATGTCTCAATAGCCAGGCCGTCAAAGCCAGCATCTGTAAATTGGGGTGTCGCAGCGATCCCTGCGTGAGAAGCCCTGGCTCGTCGGGCATGATGTAGCGGTCCACTGACATCTGAACTATGTCCGCATGTCCGCAAACCAACTCCAGCGAGGAGCCACTAGGATGGTTGGAACCCCTTCCTGGGCTATCTTGCGCAGCACTCGGCCCAGGAGAGGAAATGGAGGGAATGAATAAAGGAGCCTGAACTCCGTCCAAGGAATTGCCAGAGCATCTGTGGCGAAGGCCAGAGGATCTCTGGACAGGGAGACGCAAACAGGTCCACATCCAGTTGACCCCATCGGAGACACAGAGCGTGAAAGATCTTGTTGCTGAGAGCCCCCCCCCCCTCCCGCTTAGGGAGTCTGCCTCCTGGTTCTCTACCCTGGGAATGCAAACCGCCGAGATACAGGGAACATTCTCCTCTGCCCAAGTCAGAATCTGGGTCACCTCCTTGAGGGCTCGCTTGCTCCGAGTACCGTCCTGGTGATTGATGTAGGTGACAGCCGTCTGATTGCCTGAGCGAACCTGGACCGCACGACCCCTTAAATGGGGAGTCAAGTGAAGAAGCACCAACCGGACCTCTCTCAGCTCCAGGAGATTTATGGGCAAGTGGTTCTCCTGCGTACCCCACTGACCCTGGAGCTTCTGCGTCTGCCAGAATCCTCCCCAGCCGGTCAGACTGGCATCCGTGGTAACTATCTCCCACCGGGGAGTCAGAAAGGACTTGCCCACCAGGTTTCTGGGGTCCAGTAACCACAAGAGGAACTGTCTGGCCAGGAGGGACAGAGAAAATTCTTGTTCCTGCGACTCCTGCATCCAGTCCCAGCCGGTCAACAGGTTCAATTGAAGAGGTCTCATGTGGAATTGGGCGAAGGGCACTGCCTCGAAACATGACACCATCAGCTTTATCCCGACACGAATTGAAGGTCGCTGACAAGACAGCAAGGCCAGCACCTACTTCTGAAGACCCACCACCTTCTGCTGTGGTAGGAATACCTAGACCTGAGAGGTGTCTAGCGTCATGCCCAGAAAGGACCTCACCGTTGAGGGAGTGATCGAAGACTTGGGGTAATTGACAACCCATCCAAACTCCTCGAGAGTGGACAACACTGTCCGGGTGTCGCTCTCGGCCTGCTGAAGGGACTGAGCTGCAATCAGTAAATCATCCAGATAAGGCAGTACACGAATGCCCTGGTTCCTCAGAATAGCCATGATGCTCACCAACACCTTGGTGAACACCCGGGGGGCTGAGGATATCCCAAATGGCAGAGCCAGAACAAATCTCAGGAACCTCTGATGTCCCTGGAATATCGGGATGTGCAAATAGGCATCCTTGATGTCCACCGTGGTCATGAAGTCGCCGGGCCGAAGCGAGCTCACCGCAGAACGCAAGTTTTCCATGCGGAAGTGTCGGACTCTGACGAACTTGTTGAGACCCTTCAGGTCCAGTATAGGTCTCAGCGTTCCATCCTTCTTGGGAACCGTGAACAGATTGGAACAGATCCCCCGGCCCTGCTCCTGGCAAGGCACCAGGCAAATCACTCCCAACCGCAGAAGGTGCTGCACGGCTATTCTCAGGCCCTGTGCCTTCACTGGGTTCTGGGATATGCGAGACTGAAGAAATCTTGAGGGTGGCTAGACTGCCAGCTCTATTTTGTAACCGGAGGACACCACCTCCTGAACCCACTGATCCGAGACGCGCTGTCTCTAGATATGAGCAAATATCAGAAGCCGTCCCCCCACCCGGATGGGTGAGGGCGCCTCCTCATGCCTGAGGGGCCTTAGCAGAGGGTTTGGACTTGGATTCCCAGGAGGGAATGGGACGGCCGCGGGACCTACCTCGTCCCCAGGAATCTCTGCGGCCACCTGAAAAAGAAGAGCCTCTTCCTCCTCAAAAGGAGAGATAGGAAGAGGTACCCCGAAAGGGTCGCACAGGCTTCCATTGCTGAGGGAGTCTACCGTCCTTAATTAGGAGGTCCAGACGCTCCCTGAACAATCTGTGCCCCACGAAGGGGATACTAGTGAGCGACTTTTTTCTGATGGCTAAGGAGACAGTAGCCGCGGCGCACACAGGATGAAACCAAGCACCAGCAAAGGTGAAGGCATGACAGACCAGCTGGTCCATGTGCCTGTCAGCTGGATCACATAAGGAAGCGGTATCGGGTGACGGCATAACCGTAGTGTTGGACTACCCCGACACAGGGGAGTCCACCTCTGGAGTGACGGGACCATAAGCAGACCAGCTCCTCAGGAAAGGGATACCGCCTGTCCAGGCCCTTAGGCACCGTCGGGAGCTTGTTAAACCTCTCCCACTCCTTAAATATCATATTAGAAACATGGGCCTGCTCAGGAAAGACTCGCCTCTGTCTTTCAGGCCTAAACAAATCACCCTGCTTCCTCTTAGCCGCTCTTAGAGGGACAATGTGCAACGTCTCAAAAACTGACACCAGCAGCTTCTCCGTATCATCAGGGAGCCACGTATCCTCATCCGAGGAAGAGCCAGGCCCGCTGCCATAGCCGGCAGAATAATCCACAGTGGAGATGGAGTCCTCATGCAATTCGCCTTCCTCCACAGAGCCCACACCTCCAAAAAGGTCACCATCATCATCATCATTATCCGAGTAAACGTGCTCGACGTGCCGCTTCTTACTCGTGGCCTTCACACGTGAGATCTGTCTCTCAAAGCTGGCCAACCGATATGCCAAATCAACTTGGGACCCCCTTCTGGCTTCCCCCTCGCTGGGAGTGGCCGCAGGCAATAAAGGGCTAGGGGCAGATACGCCCGCCCTATCATGCTCCAAAATGACGCTCCTGGTGCAAGTGACACAAACTGAGCTGAGTCCACCCAAAGGACTGGCACCGCACATGGGGAAGAGCTTCACCCGCCCAGATGGGGCCCCTAACTCACTATCCCCAAAAGCCTCCATTATGGTGATTAGCAGACAAAAAATCTTATGCAGGTTACAAGGCACTAATGGCCCAAACCGCTATATCCCTCCGATATAATCCCTCTTTTAGTGTGATCCCTCTAAATAAAAAAGGGGGGAGGAGGGAGGGGGAAGACCGGGAGGAACCACAACCCACAATCTATAAGGGCCCAACCTGAAAGACACAAGCAGAGAAAGAGCCATAAGCATCCCACAGCACATGTGCATGGCAGTATACAATAAAGTAGAATAAAAGGACTCACGAAACCGACAGAGATCACCGGAGAGGTCCCAGCAGCAAGGCGAAGAGCAGCAAGGCAGGAGACCAGCAAGATGACGCCCGGAAGCAGCTCCGCGCGTTCCTCGAGGGGCGGGCCGCATTGGCAGTGACGCGAAAAATGCCCCGCCCCCTCTCGACGGCGTGAACACAGCTCCCGCTTCCTGCCTCCTCACAGGCCATCAAGATGGAGGCAGATCTCTGGGAGCAAGGCAAAAACATGCAGGGCAGCCCACGGCGGGCCCCCGCACAGCGCGCAGCGTACGCACCACACCGCACCAGAGTCAAGCCTCAGGAGAGGCCGCCGAGCAGCGTCGACCCCTCCTCCCCCCCCTCACAGCGAAAATAGCCACCCAAGATGGAGGGGAAAGGGAGCAGGAAGAGGCACTTGAGGGAGCGAGGAAGGTAAGTATAGCCAGCGCAAGACAAAAATAAAGTCACAAATCACAACACATATAAAAATAAAGCTTGTGGGATAATGGGAATACAAGGCCTAAGGGCATAAGTGGTTCCTCCCCCCCTAGGCTCACCATCAGCCTATGGCCGGCTACCCTTTAGACAGGGCCTGCAGCCCAGAGCCTAGCTCTGTCAGACGCCTGACCCCGGCGTTCTCCCTACCATCACAGTCCCGACAGCCTTGGCTGGGAGGCAGCAGTGGGTCCACGGGATCAGTGGGAATAGGGTCCGCAGTGGCCGACGGGCTAGGAGGCCCCGCTCAGCTGCAATATCCAGGAGAGAGTATCCAACGATCTTCAGCAGCAGACTGCAAGATGAACACTGGGGAATCATAGTGAGACACCTGCTTTTATAGAGGGCCGGGAGGAGCGACAGCTTTTGATCTTGAAGTCGAGCGCCACCTAGTGGCGGAATACCCCACTTGTCATTACTTCTGGGATGACCTTGACTGGATATAGTGAAAATGGGTGTTGGTCTGGTTTAATTATTACACCTATTTCAAACCTAAATTTCACAACACCAAGCCTGGCAATAAAACTCTGCATAAAATGTATGCAATCACGCTGTGAATGCGGTAATCGCTGTTGCAATGCGATTGACCGCATTTTAGGGCTGATCACACTTGCATCACTGTTTGCTATAGAGTGCTCGCTAGTGTGATTGCTCCCAAACTGCTGCATGCAGGACTTTTTTCAATTGCCCAGCAAATGCTATCGGCCATGTGAAGGGCTTCATAGAAAACTATGGGACTTATTTATGAAGCGCTAGCACCACACAGCATCTGCCTCTTTCCGCTGTGCCTCTTCACTGCCATATTTATGATGCAAAAAATCTTTAGTGCCCCCCAAGAACGCCACGTAGCGTCTAATTTATCACTTCCGCCATTTCCGTTTTATGCACCAGAACAGTGAGACCTGCAGTGCTACTTTGGAGCAGGCACTCAGTGGCCTTCTCCTATAGAATTCAATGGTTCTTTCTAGCAATTATGATTTTAGTTGTTTTTGTGTGTAATGATTTTTTTTGGGCTCATTTTACTGACAGTTTTCATGTTAACAATGTTGTTTGGGTACTTCTGGAATATTTTTATTGATCATCCCCTAATCTGTGTTTTCAACCTTGCAATTTGTGGCTCAAGATGGCTCAAGCCATTTGTGTGCCACTAATGTCATACCACATACTTTCACTGTGCTTTTAGGGTTTTTACAGCCCATTGTTGTTGGTCGCCTGGGGCTCCGTACCTTAGCACCCAGTTTCCATAGCGGCGAAATGGTGTTTACATCGTTAATTCAGCACAGAGTTCCAATGCTCGAGCACTCAGAAATGGCACAGCGAATCGTCTTGGGTGCTTAGCCGGTTTTAAATGCGGCTCTGGTTATAGTGGGTGCAGCCATTTTGGCTTTGCTGTTTGGAACCTGAAGCTGATTATCCTTTGCACAGACCACACTGTGCTACATGCTACAAGTGTCCTAACAAGTGTTTATGTGACTGTGTTTTGTGAATGTTTTATGGTTTAGTGTGTTCACTGTTTACTGTGGCCATATTGCACCCTTCCATCATTTATTCGCCTTCATTTTCAATTGTTGGCTTTAGCATCTTTTTTAGTATTATCCACCGTTTACTTTCTAGCTACATTTTTCTGCATTGAACAAAGCTTTGGGTCATGTGATTGGTTTGGATTGCGCACTTCCGGTTTTCGACCTCAACAGTTCAAAACAGTCATGGCAGCCTCCCGCCAACATTTGGGACCAGCGGTGAACGACCAAATAGTCAAGGAAAGTTTTGTTGTGCAGTTTTTCTGTGTCCTTTGTAGTATGTTTTGGTGCTTTTGTTTAGCTTACTCTGTGTGTGCCTGTGCTGATTCTCTTCTTTTTCGCTTGGGTAGTTTGCATTGTATTGTCCTTAGATAGTTATAGTAATTTTCTGTACAGTGTTCACCTATGTTTGCTCGAGTTTTGTGTTTTTTGTTGCTGGTGGTAGCATTTTCTGCATATTCTAGCATTTTTCAATTAGTGGTTTTTAATAGCGTTTTCACTTGCGTTGTGTTAATTGCGTTTTTCCAATAGCGTTTTGGAGTTGTGGCTTATAAATTGTCAAAATGGGAATGCTTGAGAAATTATATTCCAATCTGCATATATCCTTTATTGTGAGTTTGCTGGTGTTAGTTTTGGTACTTGTTCCTTGTTGAATATGGCTTTTGGGCTGCCATGTTTTTTTGGGCCAGTAGCATGGCTGGTGGATTTGTTATGTGTCCTGGTGTTTTTTTGGGGGGAGGGGGGTAATTTGGAGGGTGGTTTTTACAATTTGTATAGCAATGTAGGTGTTGTGGCTTGGTAATTTATTTTTGGTTCAGTTTGGTTGTGTGAATGTAGTTGCTGTCAATGTGTGCTGGCCTTTTAAGTGTTGATGGATTGTGTTTTTGATTCTGTAGTTTGTTTGGCAGATGTGTTTGGTTTGCTTTTCTGTTTCTTCATATAGATGATGCTCTTGCAGGTGTACAACTATGAATGGCCCAACTTCTGAAAGGTTGTGACCGAGAGGGAGATTCAGGTGACGACCAACAAGGCTTTAGGGTCAAGCTGAAGCTCAAGTCCATCTGGCACCGTTGGTCTGATCTGAAGTGCGGTGCTCCCTAGTATGTCTACCTGATTTATGATGCCTACTGCTCCAGTAAATTAATAAGGATGTAGGCTTTGTGGAATTTTGGAATTTATTAACCAAAACTGTCTCCTCAATCTTGTTTTTTTCTTTGTCCTTTCCACACAGATAAGCATCTTCCCCTGCAAGTATGGGAAAGTCCTCCCCCACCCCCAAGCCCAGACAGCTCGTCGGGGGGGGGGGGGGCACTCTGCACAAGTGGACGAGGTGGTGGATGACCCAGTGGAGTCAGCCGAGGAGGAGGTGGAGACTTCGCCTAAGGTGGTGGAGGCATCTGATGAGGAGGGTGGCCAGCCTCAGATGGGGCGTCTAGAGGAGGAGGTGGAAACACCACTCCAGGGTGTTGGTAGCAATGCCTTGCAGGAGGCTGGGCCCTCTGATTTGGACTTCACCACACCCCTTTGGGCAGATGCATAAGAGAGAAGAATGAGGCCTGTAGAAGAGAGAAGAAATAAACATGACTCAACTATCTGTGATTGCCTGTATTTTGGGCTTCCCCCCTGAGCTAGCCCAGAGGATTGTGGCAGTCTTGTTAGTGTGAAAGAAGCTAGGTGCAAGGGGAAGGGAAATAAGGGTTTAGGTAAGTTGTGGGGTGGCAAAGCAGGGCAACCATGTAGCCACAAGTACATGGCAGCGGGATTCAGACCAAACATTGGACTGGAGGTGTTATTATTGTAGACAAGGATGTCCCTGACAGTAGGCCACAAGGGTGTTGGGCCAACATGGGTGCTGCACATTGAACTTACCAATGCTGAAAAGTAGACCTGGGTAAGAGGGAAACCCGAATCTTCTGATGGGGCCACTAAAGCTGAGCTTCCTAGTTGCTGCCCGTCTGTTAAGAGGCACAGTGAACTATTAGAAGTGAACCTATGTGTTTGCAAGTGAAGACCAAAGCTGAACAAACAAAACTAGAACACACAGCATTGGGGGTCTTCAGAACACAATGGGCTTGCTACACCTCAGTAGAATAGGGAATGTGTTTGGTTAGCACACATGCACTCTTAAAAAGGGTGCCGAGGCTCACAATGCACCAAATATGGTCACAGACAAAGAATAGTTGGGACATCTAGATGGCTAATCATTGCTCAAATACCTGTGCTGTTAATTGTGTCGGTCTCTGCTGCAGTGGCTGATGTGGTGGATGCTGCTGCTGGCAATTGGGTGACTTCTAGAACTCATACAATGCATCAATACAAAGCTGGAATATGTAAAACAAAGTGCAAGCAAAATGTGGGCAACTTTAGAAGCCACAAGGCAAGGGCAGACAAACATGTCTAGGCATACATCTACGTCAATTACAATAGACCCAACCCCTGGCTAAATGTTTGCCTTGTTTGTTCCATGGTCCAAAATGGCCATGTCCTTACCAAAGTTACCAAGCTAACAGATGCATAAGGGCCCTTGTGGTGATATTTGTCACAAACATGCAAACCCCTCGAAACTCTGCTCCATTTCCTAAATGTCAGGTGGCAAGCATGTGAACACAGGGAAACACCATTAACCAACATACCCTAAGGCAGCATTAGCAGACACATTTGAAAGAGATTGAAATGTGTGCACTTACAGACAGTGTCAGCTTGGCTGGAGCCAGACAATGCTGGTGGTGGGTTGCCTTCATGACTAGCACATCTGTTGGCTCATGCCACGTTGGAATTCCAGTGGCTGGTCCCCTTTATAGCCAGAATCATCATCATCTGGTAGTGAGGAAACAAAGTAAACACTTTGAAAACACACATGCTAACCAAAATGGAAAATTGAGTGGAGCAAAAAACACACTTACCAATGCTGTGGTGTCATCCCTCACATTCACTGTCTTCAGGTGATATTCAGGGATATAAATTTTCAACATGATCTCATATTCCTGATATTTACTTGAGTGGCATTGCAGTTCGCCATGCTCAGTTGACAGGTTAGCTTCCATTTTCTTCATTAGTGCCCTGTGCAAGGTATCTTGGTGGATTTTGTGCTGCATAGATGGGCATGCAATGCAATTGAGGGTCTCAGCAATCCCTGCATAGATCTTGGTATATTCTGTCTTGTTCAAACACCAACACACTTGGAAGATGGCTTACCAGGACCCTTAGCACATCCTGCAGCAATCCACTGGAGCTTGCAATGGCCTCCTCTACATCAATCTGCGGTTGGCCTGACTGCCCACCACACTTGCTTGGGAATTCACCGGTGTGCCCAACCACAGCAGCAACAGCAGCAACCAACCGACCCCGACCTCTCAAAACTTCTCGAGCAGGAAGCAAAGGAAGAGCAAGTTTCCTGCTCGAACGCCCATGAGGGGAACCTCTAAATCTGCGACCAGCAAGGGACTGTCCAGGGGCCCACCTGGCTCATCTACCCCGTGACATCCTGACAGGTTTCTTCCTTGATGACCCAAACAGGATTACACCTCCCTGTGTGAAACACCAGCAAGCTTGCCCAGAACCATTTATGGAGTTGCACAACCAACCAGGCACAGGGCATCATCACAAAGAACACCAATCAAAATGCAGTTGGGTTTTGCGCTAATGTACACACAGGTGCAGAAGCTGGAAACAACTTCTAGCATGCGCCAACCTGCATTTAGGGCTTTTCAAAAGCAAATTAGCATTTTGATTTTGTGACTAGCGAGGAGGAGAAAGATGACAAACATACTAATGGCTGCAGCTAAGTAGGACGCTGTGTAATGCAACAAAATGGATTTGCTTTTGGCTAGGCCTTGTGTGTGTCTGTAAGTTTGACTTTGGAGTAGGTGTACACTGCGTAAGGCCATGCATAAATAGCTGTTTTGTGTGCTAGCAGGTTTGGGATTTGTGACATCTATTGCATTTTCTCTGGCTCTGATATCCAATGTAGTAATCAAAAAATGATGAGCAAACAGTGAGACAGAATTTTATTTGACACCTTTTCTGGGCAATATAGCATCTTCCCTCTTAGGCTGCAAAACACAAGAAGCGTGCTTTCAGCAACCTAATAGTTTCATAATGCATCTGTTTTTTTCTGTGAGCTGCATTGAATTTCACTTTTGTGTGCACTAGCGTGTGTGTGAGTGGTGGTTTGTCGTTGTTGTGCATGTTGCAAGTGTCTGTGTTTAGTATTTTGATTGAGTTTTTTTTTTGTGAAATGCAAATGGAGTACTGTGGCGAACCAGACTGTGCGTTAATGTTTGGTGCTGTTGTGTTGCATCCGCAGAGGAGGAAAAGAAGGTGGAGGAAGCCACAGTGGTGTGAATCAGGGCTGACAAAGTGTTCACCACCAAGCTTTCTGTGTCGGATTTAAGTGACAAGCAGCAGATGTGCAGCTGATTCTGCCTCAACAGAGCCGCAGTTTTGTCACTGTACCAGCAAATAGAATGGATGCTGCCACTGGTAGGCATAGTGTGACTTTGTGCCTCCTTAAACATCCTGGCTAAGGGCACATTCCAGGACACTTTTAAGGGAGAACTGGCCAATGGGAAACGGGGAATGTCAGATGGGTGTATGTAGTGATTGGTGCATACTTTAACTCTGCTCCTGATAGGAGCCCCCCCAGGGACTGGACCGCCCTGACCAGCCAGGCTCTCCAGTCCCTGGGTTCATTTACCCAGAAGACCCCCCCCCCTGGACCTGGATAGGTCCTTTTAAATTTGCCCCCGGCGAATGCGCTGGGAGCAGCGCCGCCGGGGGACATAACTAGAACGTGCTCGCGCACGCGTGCGAGCACGAGACTGTCTGCCGGGCGCGCCCCCCAGGGAGGAGGGGGAGGGCATGCCAGCAGACGCAGCAGAGCCGTCGCCGGGGACACCAGCCGCCGCCGCCGAGCAGGGTGCAGAAGCCAGAGCCCCAGCGAGGGGGAGCGACGGCCGGGACTGAGCGGAGGCGCCAAGTAAGTACCTTACACCCATATCCCATTTCCCCCCCCCCAGCCCAGACACTGCCTGTCTGTAACTGTAAAACCTTCCATTCTATGAATATGATGCTTGTTTGCGATCACGAGATGCAGCTGCATGCAGTGATATTGGGGTTTCTGGGCTCATGCCATGATGCCTATGTGTGCCAACAATCGATCCTGTACAGGAAATGTGAGAATCAAGAAATGCTAGCGGTTTTGCTACTAGGTAATAAGGGTGCAACTGGGAGCCAGAACAATACTTAACCACCCTTACAATGGGGGGGGGGGGTATGGTCAACCCTGCTAAAATTTGCAAAGATCAGAGGTGTGGTAGCATTTATCGTGTAAACAATTTTAAAACCTGCGTTTCTATTTATATGATTCTGGCTATGGCCAAAAGACATGGATGATTACCACACTGCACAACCCGCAAAGGGTGCCTGATGTAAGCTACATTGCAGCTCACTGAAAGACCAGATGCATTGTGGAACTACTGAAAGAGCGCTTATGTTTGGCCTGCCCTGGAGGGAAGATGCTTTACAGCCCAGAAAAGGTGTCAAAGATCATCCTGGCTTGCAGTGTGCTCCACAATCTCTGCATACAACATCAAATAGAAGAGACAGACATGCCCACAGACAGAGCCGAAGACACATAGACTGGATTTGCCTGGCAGGCACAAATGATTGCTTCATTCTTTGGAGTGCAAAGAAATGTGCTAAGAATCATGCCCTTTAAACAGCAGGGAGATATTGGGACCCAGT
This sequence comes from Gastrophryne carolinensis, assembly GCA_027917425.1. NCBI lineage: Eukaryota > Metazoa > Chordata > Amphibia > Anura > Microhylidae > Gastrophryne > Gastrophryne carolinensis. The sequence continues at coordinate 75,287,410 of CM051240.1, forward strand.
TAAAGCAAAGTTAAAAAGATCCGCTAAAGCAAAAACATGTGTTTGCAACCTTAAAAAAATAGAAACCCAACATAGATTAAGCAGAGCCATATACACGGAGAGGAATGGACAAAAAAAACACAACTAACATTTGTTTTTGCTTCCTTTCTAGGCACAGTAAACAAGGGACCAGACTGGTTTCAGGAGTTTGGCTGGGGACACAATTCTGTCCATAATTTTGCATAACATGCATAGCATTTGTAAAATACAGAAAAATTATTTCCAAGCAATCAAACAGTGGAATTCAGTGATATGTGTACATGAGCACCAATATATAATAACATTTAGCAATCGAACAGCACAAGGTACAGCACTGTTGCTTGGGCGCTGTCTCAGTCGCTCGGCAGCGGCCATAATGTAGCTGCCTGGCTTCATAAATTAGGCTCTATATTCAGCGTTTGCAGGCGATAGAAATTGCCCCTCTATTGCATTGCAATGTGGCAATGTGAACGGTGCCTTAGCCTTTCATGATGATACATTTGACAGCAATAAATATGTTTATGAAATTCTTTTCAGACACATCGCAATTTCCTGCACTTCAGGCTGAAAAATTGGTGCCAAATCAAATCAATTGTTTAATTTGCTTTAGTACACTACATTGAAGTTCTCAGGCAATAGCAGAGCAGTCTTCAAATTCACAGTTGTTGAATCTTTGTGCTGTATCGCATTCTCTTATCTATTTTTGTGAATCTCAAAATAATTAGAGATTATTTGCATTAGTTGCAGCCATAACATTTTGTAGTGTTATAGACATAAATATAACTCTGGAATGGGAAAGTAAATCATTTTCTAGTCTACATTTTTTCACTCTAGGTTGTTTCAGCCAAGGCCTAATTACATTGTGCTTGGCTTGCATTTTTACACGTGTTTACGCATATGTGTATTCAGAATCATATTCTTATGTATTTGTAAAGCAGGGCAGCAATGCGAATGGAAAATGCACTATCCATGCCAGTATTTGTGGTGCCATGCCTTGAAATTGTTTTATAGGCAAATAGGTTTAAAAGAGTTACAGAACTTTACTATAACTGTGGTTTCTGCTGTAGGTCTTTCATAAACCTTCAAACTAAAAATATATATGGGGGGGGGGGGGGGGGTGATTCAGCAAGAGTTGAAAAAAATTATCTTTGAGTAAAAAAGTGCCATTGACTTTCAATTTCTTCCTAGTTGGTGATTCACCAACGATTACATTGAAATTCTCATGCTTGTTTTCGCCAAAAATGAATTGTGTACTATCAAGAGAATTATTTTCAACTGTTACTGAATTGACCCCAAAAGCTTGTACCAGTGACATCCTACATGTTGCCATAAGGAATCTACTATATATTTTGAAAGCTTAAAGTGCACAAAAGCCACAGCAGCCAGCCCGGGAGCCTAAAAGTCTCCAGGGCCAGCAGATAGCCTGCCCTGGGGATTTTGTGTCACTTGAACTTTTACTGCAGATAGGATAGCTCTTTCTTGAACTATCTTTTTTAAAGACTCAAGTCTCTTTTTATGCTAAATAGCTCCAAATGCTAACATATTCTATTCTGTTTCTTCTAAAAAAAATCACAAAGCTGGGTTGTTTCCAGGCTAGCTTAAGAAACAACATTGTAAAAGCTAAAAGCTTAAAAATGGTAAAACAAGAACAGCAGCTTTTACGAGAACCATGCACCCCATTTCTTACTTAACATACTTTTTTTCACAATGAATTCAAGGACAGAAGAAGGAAGAATTTTTATTAGTTCTAAATCTGCAACTACAGAACAGTTTCCAGGCCCCACTTAAGCTCAGATGAATTGTCTGATATGTATCACCCCACCACTCATGGCTGCCCTCAGGACCAGTGAGCCCAGAGAAAGATGATTTGCAATGGAGAAAGTGGCAAGAAATGTATGGGTAGTGGCGCACCTCAGAAGATGGTGCGGACCAGAGAATGATTGGCAGCCACAGTTTAATCTTCAGCAGAAACAGGGAACACAACAAGGAGTGAAAGACTATCTGTATCAGCGGAGAAAGCAGTAAGGACTGGAGGGTGATTGGCACAGTGGAGAAGTCGACAAGAAGGATCATCTACTCCAGAGAAGGTATTAAGACTAGAGTGCTGGTAGTGGAGAAGGTAGTGAGAACTGGAGGGTGATCAGTGACAATGGACCCATCGGTGCGTGAAGCTAAAGGGCGACATGATACAATGAGACATGTGACAGGACACACTGCAAAAAGGGGCCCACATAGTTCTGTTCCATGTCAACCTCAGCATAGTTGAGCACTTTACAGGTAAGAGTGAAAGTCTGTCTGGATCTTCCAAATGATTGTTTTAAAAGGTTTACATCATATTGCTATTTTTTTCCCAGATAAAAAGATGGGTAAAAATCAGGCACTTGTATTTTACTTGTAATTTTTGTATTTTAGATATGTATAGATGGGATTAGAGAGTATAATATAGTAAAGGGAGACATTCTAATCATAGGCTTGTTTGTCCAATCTGAGCCCTGAAGCTTTAAGATGTACAAATGCACCCAACTTAAACCAGACCTTCAGCATGATTTAACGAAAAGCCCAAACCCTTAAAAAACTATTCCCCATCATCTAAAATAAATATAATTTAAGTTTTTAGTTACTTATTATTCTTTTACCCACCAGGCTGCAACTCTGTTCAGGACTCTAGGATATGGGTGCCGCCATCTTGAAGCATCACACATACTGAGGAAAGGAGAGCAGGATAAAGTGCAGGGGGTGGGGTTATAGTTGTGCTTTGCACAGACAGAGCATAGCTAGGGTCAGGGAAAGGACAGCCATCCCAGAATGCAGAGTGACACAGTCAGAAGACACTTCCTGTTTGCAGGCTGCCTGATGCTCCATGAGCCACCATCTTGGATGTTTAAAGGCTCATAGCATGCAGTAAATGCAAGTAGGATAATTTTTAATGTGAGCAATCTGTGTGTACAGGGTGTGGAAAACATATTAGATAGGCTCTTATTCAGGGTGAAGGGTTGCTTCAATGCTTCTCCCTAGTGTTCTAAAGCATGAGCCTCATTTATCAAGCGTCAGAGCCAGTCAATGCCACTCAGCACCAATATTTTGCCTCAAAGCCACTCAGTTCCTGATTTAACAAACAAAAATCAGTCAGTGCCAATGTGTCTGTCAACCTGCTTCTAATTTATCACCAACACCATATAGTTCCCAGTGACTGGCGCTGTTCTCAAAGCTGCGCTTTTTTATAGTGGAGAGGCAGCTGCTACCAAGGGAGTCTTCAGCTCCCACTCCTTGGGTATATTACTGTAGATTTTGGGTCTCCCGAGTCCATTTCATGGCTTAAATGTAACATGTCCTGAGGAGGGCTGAAGCTCCTGTGTGAGGATGTGGAGGGAAACGCCATTAACAGGGCAGAGTGCAGCTGGGAACTTGTTCTCTTCTACTTACCAAGTTGCTGCATTAGGTTCAAGTGAGCCATTCGGCAGACCAAGAGGCAAATACAGTAACTTGGTGAACAGAAGTGTATCACTTCCCAGCTTCACTCTGCCTCGTCAATACCGCCAACCTAGGATCAGGTGAAGAAACTACTCCATGTCACTACTTCCGTGGACCATTTGGGAATGGTTACATTATTGTACATTTGAAATGTGTCAAGCTCAACACCTCAGACTTTACTGAATACTGTTTCAAATACTGTAAACATTGTTTGTGTAAAGTGTCTATAACTGCTACTCACTACCAACTATTAATTTATAACTATATCACCAATATTGTGGGAGGGAAACACCAAAAAACAAAAACAAAACAAACAGCTCCCAAAGGTGTATTCAAACAAAGCGGGGGGACTACCAGGTGGTTTATACATCATTAAATGTTCATCTCATGTGGGCAACTCTGCTACTGCATAACTTAATAAGGTTGACAAGTAGGGATGAGCAAACTTTAAAAAGTTTGATTAGGTAGATTTGTTGAATTTCCCCCAAAACTGCTGACGTCAGCTCACTCTACCAGTATAAAGGGCACTTCCCTGCATCCCTCCCGGCTTCCATTGATCAATCCTACTGTTAGAAGCAGTGGCAGACGGTGCTGAACAACAGCAATCAGCAACAGAAGAAGGTAAGTAGGGGAAAAAAAAAGATTAAAACATTTTCTTCTTTGAGTGTTTTTGTTCATATTAAAGTCCATGAGTCCCCTAAAGCAGTTCACAGGGCAGGAGGGGCTGACAAGTCTCTTGCAAGCAATTGGGTGACTTGCCTAAACCCCACGCCTCATTAGCTGCATCCCCAAAGCCCAGGGGTTGCAGAAGAACACGTGGGCTGTGTGACCTATGTGGGCTGGTAGCCTTTAGGGACGGGGGCTGGCATCTCAGGCCTCCGCACCCTGGTCTACCAGCCCCTATAGCTGGTGCATGGGCTTGTTTTAATGGAGAGAGGGGACCCCATACTATTTCTTTTATTTTTAAGGGTTTAACCTTTAAAAATTTTAAAAATCGAATGGGGTCTACCCCCCAGATAGCGGGACCCTATGTCATTTAAATAAAGAAAATGACGTGGGGGTACTCCTCTCCAGGGGGAACCCACGCCTTTTTTTAGATTCTGAAGGATTTAACCCTTTTTTAATGGTGTGGGGTCCCCTCTCTTCAGTAAAACTAGCCCAGGCACTAGCTATGGGGGCTGCTAGACCAGGGTGCAGAGGCCGAGCGGTCGGCCTCCAGTCTGCATAGCCGACACAGGCTCTTTTGCACCACCCTGGGCTTTGGGGAGGAAGGTAATGGGGAAGATGTTATGGTAAGTCAGCTGCTTGCTGGCAGGTGACTTGCCAGCCCCTCCTTTTTTGTGAACTGCTAAAGGGGTCTCAAGGACCCTTTGCCAGTTCACAAAGGGTGATATGTAAAAAAAAGAGAAACGTCTTTCCATCGCTGTCCGCCACTTCTTCCGAATGTTGGACTGATTTGGCCGAAGCCGGGATCAGGGTAGAGGATCGCTGTCCCCTGCCTAGCTTTTGCCGATTACTCCGGCTTCTAAAACACCAGGCAACAGGGCCCCAGGTAGGTCCCAAAACACCACTAGTAGATAATGTGCTGCACACACAAGGCAGGGGTATGTATAAGAAATGGTCTTAACTTTAATATATATGTATATATTTAAAAACAATACATCACACAATAGACAAGACATTTAAAAACAACCAGCTAGCACCTTACCCCTCTCCCCTGAGGAAAAATGTAGGGAACCCAACAAATGTTTTCCAATAAAGAGTATATTTAGCAATGTACTATGTGATATTTATAATCAAATATCAATGATAAAGTAAAAAAAGAGAAAGCGCATGATCAGATCAAATAATCTATAAACAAAAATATCCCTTGCTACAACGTGACACACAGTGAATAAGTGTCCTGTCACGGATATCTCAAGAGAGAAATCCACTAATAAAGAATGACCAGTAATTTGAGTACTGCAAGCCAGATCGACTAGGATTATGCAGAAAACTGTGTTTATTCTGAGAAACAATTAAACATTCACACATACATGCATGAGATCCAGTCCCAAGGTAAGTCCAAAAAGGGAAAACAGCAAACAGGAGGGAAAGCAATGGCTGACAAGGAAGTCCTAGGTTCAGGGTTCAGAGTTCAGGAATCAGGTTCAAAGGTTCTGGGTAAAGAGTTCAGGTTCCAGAAGACAGAGTAAAACGCTGAGAACTGACTGCATGGCAGCATCAGCATATAAAGGCCAGCAGGTAATTAGCACAGGTGCTGGCTGAGCTCCAGGAGCTTTGCAGGGCAGTGCCACCTGGTGGTCAAGCTGCATACTGCAGAGAATTGTGCAGAGAGAAACAGGCAAAGGCTAAGGAGGAACTCCAGGCATGACATGTCCACTATCAAATAATGTCCTGTGCTAACCATGACCATAGACACATTTTGCCAATAGAAAAATGTATGAGAAACTACATATATGAGTGCAATCCTCAGTATACTGGGCATGAGAAGTCATGTGTTATACCCATTCAGCCAGGGAGGACACACTAGAAATAAGTTGAAAAGTAAAGAAAGTAATCAAAGAGTTAGTACATCACCATGTATGTGTGCTCCAGAAGGGGAGAAGCACAGGAACCCACACTTTGAATGGTCACTTCAGTTCACCCTTAGTGTGATCCCTGCAAACCCGCATGCCCAGCTTATAATTTCAAGGTAGCAGGTGTATCTAATCTGTGCACTGCAACAAAATCACAGACCTCGTTCCCCCGGAGCAGCAGGTCACATAATGCGGGGCAGGGAAACAGATCAGGAAGTGTCGATTGCGTTCCAGAGGCCATGTTGTCAAGTGGAGTGCATCCTCAGCCAGTGTGTATGCAGAACTGCTCGGCATGTGCAGCATCTACCCTGAGAACTGGTATAGGGGTCTCAAGGACCACTTACCAGTTCACAAAGAGTTAAATGTAAAAAAAAAAGCTCAAAAGAAAAGCCCTTCAATCGCCATCTGCCGCTGCTCCTGACACCCGGATCAATCGGCAGAAGCTGGGATCAGAGCAGAGGATCGCTGTCCCCTGCCCCGTGGCGGGCTTCTGGCAATTACTCTGGCTTCTGACATCTTACTCCCGCTGCAGAAAGAAACCTCCCTGTGGCAGGGAGTGATGTGGCCAGAGCACAGTGCCGGGGGCTGTGGATATCTGTGGAGAGCGGCATAGAACAGCATGGACACACTGGAGAACAGCAAAAGAGCAGAGTTTTTATCTTTTATAATTAAGGATTTCAGGGGAAAAAAATTATTAGTACAAATCACAAGAAACTTCGGATTTATGCCGAATCGATTTTTCCTGACACTTTAATCAAACTCTAATTCACAAACCAGTTCACTAATCTCTTTTAAAAAGCATTAAAAATATTTTTGTACTTTTTTAAAATGAAAAGCGATAATTTTAAAAGGTCTTGCCTCCTCCCATTAGGTTAAGGGGTGCAGACTTTCTGCAGGTTAGGTACAAGGCATTTTCCACAAATTTGTCAAAAACAGCCCGTATGTTGTAGTCTAAGGCTGCACGCATGTCTATTTAGTAAATGACCCTTTAAAACATTGACAATATTACCCTGGTGGTCCTGTGAAGCTGCTACAGAGGACAGTCAAAGCTTTCTCAATTGCTCCCTTAATGACTGCCCTTGACCCTATGTGATCTTAATCTGCTACAGTCCATTAGTTAGGGTGTCTAACATTTCAATGGCAAAGTCAACCTCCGGTCTCAAGTGGCTTGCAAAGCTAGAAAATAATTATGGCAAATTGTCAGAGCAAATCCCTTTGTTCTGAAAACATAATTATTGATGAGCTGAAAAACATCCAAACGTTCAGAAGTAGCAAAACCAACACTAAACCAATTGTAACCACACCCATGTCTAGTGATTTCCAAACATTGAGTCATGGACCATTAGCGTGTCATTGAAAAGCTCACTGTAATTTAGCTGTCACTAAATGTGCAAATAACGTCCCACGACAAGTGCCTTAGAGTGTTTAAATGTACGGTAATGTAAAACGATTTAAGAAAATAAAATAATTAGGTAACAGCAAAAAAAAAAAAAAAAAAAACTTTAATGCCCTTATTTAACAAGGGATAGCGACAGGTAGCGACTGGTGAGCGCCTGGTAATGGCGGGCCCCGCCACGAGAACGCCGGCTCCCCACCACAATCACTCATTTATCAAGGCAATCCTGCTTAGTGACTGAGATAGCGCCATATAGCCACTCATTCATCATTATTCCAGCCTCAGCCCACAGCGCCAGCGTCCGACCTTGAACAGCGACAGGTATGACCTCTCGCTACCTGGCGCTCTCCAATGCATTTCAATGGAACAATCTTAAAATATTCATAATTAATTGTTTTTTTTTTTTTAATGTGAAAAATTCTGTGACCACTTCTGCCATTTTTAATAATTTTTTTAAGGTTAAAAAAAAATAAAAATAAAAAAAGTACAGAATTGATATTATAGGTCTGATATTAATGTATTCATATTACAAAATTATTTTAAAAACTTGTTTTTTTTGGTTTCCAAAAATATGGTTGTTTGGGGGTTAAAAAACTACTTTTAACCCATCGCCACCAGCGCTCTGGGGTTTAAACATGCCTTTTACAGTGCGCAAATTTTTTGAGCGTGATTTTTTAATGAATATGGTGGGAGCCGGTCGCTAGGGCCAGTCGCTATCATGCGCTCCCAAACAGCGCGGAACCTGTCAAATAGCGACTCCTCACCCAATATTCAACATTACGGCAAACTGACTGAGTCGCTATCAACTACCGACTCAACTGTCGCTACCTGCCACTGTTAATGAATCGGCCTCCCCGTATGACACAAGGAAAGGTACTATCATGCCACTAAACACATTATTTGACATCTTTCTTTAACATATAAAGGAAAAAGTCTTACTCCACTTAGTAGATGAAGGGCCGTTTACCTAATCAAGAGAGATAAGAACCTAAAGTAAATACCAACCAGTTTCAGCAACAGATGTAAAAACAGTAACATTTGACTTGTAATTTAAGTACATTACATAAGCAAAAATATTTAGACACCTTTTCTAGTCGGTGGATGTGTCTATTGGCTATTATTGATTAACAGTGGTATATAACTGAACCTCTGGTAACCAATAATAGCTAAAAAAAGCACTCTCTGATTGGACTAGAGCAATTCATTATATTTACAATAACTAATGTATGTAGTCAGCTATGGACTGTTATATGTGGTGTATTTTGGACATCATTCACTGGGAGGCTCATAAAGTGCCCCGTTCCTATCTCTACCTTTGTTCTGCGACAAAAAAAGTCTCACCTGATCAGCATTTACCACCTGATGCCCCGGTGGAAATGGGGTGCATGGAGTCCTGCTTCTCCCTGGATTAGTAATAGTTTATTGCAAAGCTCACTGATCTTACTTGATCTATGCCGGGCAACTGACTAGAGAAAACACAAAGGAAGAGAGCCCTTCCCCCTTCCATTCACAGACATGTAACAATTTATCTCTAAATCACACTTGTTAGATAGTAAATTGCAAGGCATAGCTGTAAAAAAGGAAATATGACGTCATCAACACCCTCCTGAGAGAGTGCTTTTCGCCTTACAAGATGCACCTGCCCATAAGACGCATCTAGGATTTGGAGGAGAGAAATAAGAAAAAAAATGTATTCTAAACCAAATGTGCTAAAACACCCATTGCAGGCAATGTGGCATCCCCCCACCCCATTCCTCGTGGGCAGTGTAGCATTCCCCCCTCCATTCCCTATATAGGCAGTGTGGCATTCCAACCCATCCCATTCCCCATATAGGGAGTATGGCATTCCTCCACCCCATTCCCATAAGCAGTGTGGCATTCCCCCTCCCATTCCCTTTATAGGCAGTGTGGCATCCCCCAATTCCCCATATAGGCAGTGTGGTATTTCCCCCTCCCATTCCCTGTATAGGCAGTGTGACATCACCCCTCCCATTCCCATAAGCAGGGTGGCATTCCCCCCTCCCATTCCCTATATAGACAGTGTGACATCCCCTATCCCATCCCATTCCCTGTTTAGGAAATGTGGCATCCCCCTCTCATTCCCCATATAGGCAGTGTGGCATCCCCCCCCCCCCATTCCCTGTATAGGCAGTGTGGCATCACCCCTCCCATTCCCATAAGCAGTGTGGCATTACCCCCTCCCATTCCCTATATAGACAGTGTGGCATCCGCTATCCCATCCCATTCCCTGTATAGGAAATGTGGCATCCCCCTCTCATTCCTCATATAGGCAGTGTGGCATCCCCCCTCCCATTCTCTGTATAGGCAATGGGGCATTCCTCCTCCCATTCCCATAGGCAGTGTGGCACCCCCCCTCCCATTCCCCATATAGGCAGTGTGCAAACCCCCACCCATCCCATTCCCCATATAGGCAGTGTGACATCCCCCCATCCCATTCCCCATATAGGCAGTGTGACATCCCCCCTCCCATCCCTCATATAGGCAGTGTGGCATCCCCCCATCCCATTCCCTGTATAGGAAATGTGGCATCCCCCCTCTCATTCCCCATATCGGCAGTGTGGCATCCCCCCTCCCATTCCCCATATAGGCAGTGTGGCATCCCCCCATTCCTCATATAGGCAGTGTGGCATCCCCCCTCCCATTCCCCAAATAGACAGTGTGGCATCCCCCCATCCCTTTCCCCATATAGGCAGTGTGGCACCCCCATCCCCCTAATCAGTGTGACATTCCCCCAACTCCTCAGAAAAAGAAAAAAAGTATACTTACACGAGCCCCATCCACACTCTCACTGCGCCGGTGCATGCGGACTCTGAGTGTCAGTGCAGACTGAACAAGGTGCAATGGCAGAGCCAGGAGCCAGGGCGGGGGCGCTGTCTCTCCTCACTCTGGCTCCCACCCCCTCCATCGCATTCACCTCCACCTCGTTCAGTTCTGACACTCGGCCGCCAGCACGCACTGTGTAGCCGGAGCGGGGAAAGTGGGCTCGTGCCTCAGGTAAGCATTTTTTCACTTTTTTTTTTACATTCGCCCAATAAAGCGCACTGAGATCCCCACCCCCCATTCCTGGGGGGACAAAATGTAGGGCAAAAAATACGGTATAGCTTGGCTTATATCGGAAATAAAAAACATATAGGGAGGCACTGTCAACTCATAAATTAATCCTAAAATATTTTTATTAAATTACACAAATATAATCACCACATATAATCACTAAACACATAGATCAAACAATAACACACAAGACAAACCAACATAAAGGTGTATAGGCGATGGGGAGAGTATCACCACACTTGTTGTTATTAAATGCCAAAATATATATGCTTAATCATCAAAGTGATCCAACAATGCAAATAACCACGTGCAAATCCTGCCTATGATCCGAATCCTAAAAAAAGAAAATTCTGTGAGTACTCACCTGTAGAATTAATTTCTCTTCCATTATTACTTCAGGACATCAGATGAATTCAGAAACGAATGGGTTAACCTTTCCCGAAGGGTGTGGTCTGCAAGAACAAAGGTGTGTCTCCACCTCCCGGGCCTATAACCACCTGGCTGACTTGATGCACCTCAGTTTAATTGAAAAGCTCCTCCACTCCACTAAAACTAGGCATCCAAGACATGGACATAGTAACCTAGCAGACAGGGAGGGTCTGATGTCCTGAAGTAATAATGGAAGAGAAATTAATTCTACAGATGAGTACTCACAGAATTTTCTTTTCTCTTCCATTTTACTTCAGGCCATCAGAAAAATTCAGAAACGAATGGGACCTCCAAAAGAATCCCCAAAACCCTTATTCCTTCAGGAATAAGACATTCCAAAAAACCTTTATTCCTTTCAAGAACAAGGCATTCCAAAAATCCTTATTCCTTTCAGGAATAAGACATTCCAAAACCCTTATTCCTTTCAGGAATAAGACATTCCAAAATCATCTAATTAACACTGTATGTAATTCCTTTCTACCAAAGGCTCTACCTTATAGAATTTGGTAAATGGATGAGCCGAAAACCAAGTAGCGGCTTTGCATACTTGTTCTATTGAAGCTTGATGCTAAAAAGCCCAAGAAGCTCCAATAGCTCTTGTCAAATGAGCAGTAGTCCTAAAAGAAGAATACTTCCCCTTAGGGAATATAGGCTCTTACCACTGCCTGTCTAATCCATCGCTGATGATATACTTAGATGGTGGAAGACCTTTCTGTGGACCCTCAGGTATGACAAACTAATGAGTCCAACCTACGGAAAGATTGTGTAGCAGTGAGATCATATCTTAGTGCTTTTTCCTACATCCAGCAATGAAGAATCCTTTCTTTATCGGACACTGGAGTAGGACATAAGGAAGGCAATTCACTTCATCATTAAGATGGAAACCACCTTAGGAAGAACATCCTGTTTAAAGCAGAGGATGAACTTGTCCTTATGTAACACTAACTAAGGAGACTTAACTAATAAGCTGCTAATTCAGAAACCTTCCTTACTGAGGTTATTGCCACTAAAAAAGATAACCTTAAGAGTCAATAAACGTAATGATGCATCTGCCAATAGTTCAAAAGGAGGACGCTTATAAAGAGCTGATAAAACTAAGTTCAGGTCCCAAACCGGCAGAAGTAGCTTACGAGGAGGCCGCATATGAGCGACTCCCTATACAAAAAGTTTTGATACATTTATTCACAGCAATGGGTTTATGAATAAAAAGATAGATAAAGCAGATATCTGTCCCTTTAAAGTAGTCAATTGAAAACCTTCATCAAGACCTTTCTGCCAAAAAATCAAATATTCTGGGAACAGAAAAAATTCTACCAGCAAACCTTCTGGATTCGCACCAAGCGATAATGCTTGCCAGACTATAGTAGATCATTGATGAAGGCTTCTTCCTGGCCTGAATCATAGTACACATGACTATGTCAGAAGAACCCCCTTTCTGCCAAGATAAAGGATTCAATAGCCAGGCCGTCCAAGCCAGAACAAGTGAATTGGGATGCCTTAGAGGCCCCTGTGTGAGAAGATCTGGATTGTTGGGTAACCTTCACGATTTGCCTTCTGACATCCTTACTATGTCTGAGAACCAGCTTCTTCTTGGCCACCGAGGAGCCACCAGAATGGTTGGGACTCCCTCGCGAGCTATCTTTTTTAGTACTCGCCCTAGGAGTGGAATCAGAGAGAATGCATAAAGAAGCTTAAACACTGACCACTGAAGAGTCAGGACATCTGTTGCTATAGTTAGAGGATCCCTGGACCGAGGCACAAACTTTGTAACCTTCCGATTGTGTCGTGATGCACAAGAAATCTATGTCCGGAATCCCCCAGCGCATGCCTAGGGATTGAAAAACCCCTCTGACTAAGAGACCATTCCCTATGATGCAGGACTGTTCTGCTGAGATGATCGGCCTGCAAGTTGTCCACTCCAGGTATGTGTACAGCCGAAATGCATGAAATCCGTTTCTCGCCCCAAAGTAAAAACCAGCTCACTTCCATGAGGGCTTTACTGCTTCAGGTGCCCCCATGGTGGTTGATATATACCACCGCCGTCCGATTGTCTGTTTGAATCCGGTCAGGATGCCCCTCCAGATGGTATGTCCAATGTCTGAGATACAATAGAATCACTCTCAGTTCCAGGATATTTATGGAGCGTTTGCTCTCCTTCAGACTCTACTGTCCCTGGAGTGTTGGTGACTCCATGACACTCCCCCAACCCGATAGACTGGCATCCATGGTGATGATCTTCCACTGTACTGGAAGGGAGAATTTGCCAGTCTGAAGAGGCTGAGGACCAGGATAGAGACATGCAAAAAGAGTGATCCAGAGTGTGTGGGTCTCGATCACAGATTATGAGCAATTCCATCTGCAGGGGTCTTGTGTGAACAGTGCAAAAGGTACTGACTCAAGCAAGATACCATCAGGCCCAACAGACATATTGTCAGTAACCGCTTACCTGGACCCCGTTCCAGCGCCGTCTCCAGGCGGCCGGCCGCAGCTGTCACTGTGCGGCGGCGGCGGCTCAGGCGGCGCCGAGCATGGCCGCTCTCCTCCCTCGCGTCACTGCTGCTCGTGCTCGCGCCCGCGAGCGAGCACGTGATTGTTTTGTCCTCCTGCGGCGCTGTACTCAGCACGCCCGCCGGAGGCTGTGATAGGGCCAATGTGCCCAGGGGTTTTTGATATGGGCCAATGAGCCCATGGGCTGGGGATTTGGGCCATGAGCCCAGGGGAGGTTGGGCTTTCGCCCTCCCGTTATTGTGCAGCCAATGAGCTGTTGGTTCCTAAATGCACCAATCACACACACACCTACCCTTGTAGTCTGTCCCTATAAAGGTTCTCCCTGTCAGTTATCCGATGCCTGTGATAGCGCCTTGTATCTAGTATTGACCTCTGTGTATTTGTGATCTGAATCCCCGTTGCCGACCACCGCCTGAACCGACCATTCTTGATCTGAACCCCCGTTACCGACCACCGCCTGAACCGACCATTCTTGATCTGAACCCCCGTTGCCGACCACCGCCTGAACCGACCATTCTTGATCTGAACTCCCATTGCCGACCTCTGCTTAGAAACTTGACCACAAATTGCCTAATCCTTCTGTACCGCCACGATCTCTGTCTTCCCGTTGTCGACCTCTTGCCTGTCTCTGGACTTCCGCTACTGACGCTCTAGCCATTTGGTTCTCCAGATCTCCTATTAATAGGCTCTCATCCTTTGAGCCATTGAAGTCCTGGGGGCAACCGATCCCGGGCAGGCGTATTCTGCGTCCCGGCAAGCGGGGGCTCCTACAGGTGAAGCTGGCTGTGGAGATTGGGGGTTGAGGGCTTATCTGGAGGGCTGGGGTTACATTGAGCGTGACATTATCACAGGCCACAAAGATATGGATGACCTGGTACAGCAAGTGCAGGCTATGGCCACGGCAATTAACCAACTTGCTCAAAGGGTGGCCACTCAAGAATCCAGGCAATCTCCTGCATCTTCTGTACCACCTCATGTTTCTGAGCCGAAGATTCCGCTACCAGAAAAATTCTGTGGAGACCGTGCCAAGTTTTCTCATTTTAAGAATACTTGTGAACTTTATTTTAAGTTGAGGCCCGTTTCCTCGGGCACCAAGACCCAGCGAGTGGGCTTGATAATTTCTTTGTTACAAGGAGACCCTCAGTCTTGGGCCTTTAGTCTGCCTCCCAATGATGCCGCATTACAGTCAGTTACGGCATTCTTCATGGCAATGGGTGTATTATATGCAGACCCAGACCAGCAATCTACGGCTGAGAACAGGCTTCGGGCCTTGAAGCAAGGGCGGAACACGGCGGAGGATTATAGTGCGGAATTCCGCCGGTGGGCCGTAGAATCTAGGTGGAACGACCCAGCCCTGTGCAGTCAATTCTGAGTGGGGCTGTCAGAAAGCATCAAGGATGCGTTGGTGAATTTCCCCCCACCGACAGACCTGGACCAATTAATGCAGGTCTCCATTAAGATTGACCGGCGTCTGAGAGAGAGGGCTAGGGAGAGAACCAGGGCTCCCACATCTCTCAGGTCCTTTCAGAACCCAAATCCACTGGTTTCCCGTGGGGAGAGTGCACCGTCACCCTCTCAGGAGGAACCCATGCAGTTAGGGAGAACCCGCCTATCCCAGGATGAGAAGCAGCGTAGGCGTTCCATGGGATTATGCCTTTATTGCGGGAACCCGGGACATTTTGCTGGGTCTTGCCCAAACAAGGGGAAACCGGCGGAAAACTCCCACACCTAGATCAGGGGGAGAGTGCTGATCTAGGTGAGTCAGTTTTTTACTCTCACCAGAATGAGATGCTAGTGCCTGTAGACCTTTACTGGGGCTCCTCCAAGCAGACTAGGTCTGCCTTTATCGATAGTGGAGCTGCGGGTAACTTTCTCGATAGGGGCATGATCTCCATTTTAGGAATCCCTTTGGTACCCCTCGAGAGATCACTGCTGGTGTTGGCCATTAATGGGAAGGCCATTCAGGGGGGACCGATCAACACTAAGACCCAACCTCTTAAATTAATTGTTGGATCCTCCCACTCTGAGTTCATAGAATTTTTTGTTTTCGACTGTCCAGAAACTCCAGTGGTCTTGGGATACCCCTGGTTGCAACTCCACAACCCCATTTTAGATTGGCAGGCTGGGGAATTGATTAAGTGGAGTAACCACTGCAAGGGCCACTGTTTCTCTATGGTCCTCAGAAGTGTTCAGATGTTGCCCCACGGGTTACCTCAGCCGTATGCGGACTGGGCCGATGTTTTCTCGGAACGATCAGCCGATACTCTTCCTCCACATCGGCCCTACGACTGCCCCATTGACTTGCTCCCCGGAACGATTCCTCCTAGAGGGAAGATTTACAATCTCACCAGGCCTGAGGAGCAAGCAATGAGGGAGTACATTGCCGAGAATTTAAGTAAGGGGTTTATCCGCCCCTCTACTTTGCCTGCAGGGGCTGGATTCTTTTTCGTTGAGAAAAAGGATGGTGGCCTGAGACCTTGTATCGACTACCGGGCCTTGAATAAAATCACGGTTAAAAACAGATATCCTCTACCGTTGATAGGGGATTTGTTTAATCAAATTGTAGGCGCCCAAATCTTTTCCAAGTTGGATTTAAGAGGGGCTTACAATTTGATTCGTATCCGACATTTAATGTGAAAGATGGTCATTACCAGTATCTGGTCATGCCCTTTGGCCTTTGTAATACACCAGCCATCTTCCAAGACTTTGTAAATTACGTATTCCGAGAGTATCTAGGTAGATTCGTGGTCATCTACTTGGATGATATTCTCATATTTTTCGAATTCTTTGTTGGAGCACAGATGTCATGTCAAGTTGGTACTGCAAAAACTAAGGGAGAACAATTTATATGCTAAACTTTCTAAATGCATGTTTGAGGTCACCACTGTTCCCTTCCTGGGGTATGTTATTTCCAACCGGGGTTTAGAGATGGATACGGTGAAGGTTTCAGCGGTGCAGGATTGGGTCCAACCCAAAACTCTGAAAGAATTGCAGCGCTTCCTTGGGTTTGCGAATTTTTATTGGCGCTTTATCAAGGGCTTTTCCCATGTTGTAGCACCTCTCACCAACCTTACTCGTAAGGGCGCCTTTACTGCTAACTGGCCTCCCTCTGCCTGCGAGGCCTTTCTGACTTTAAAACGGGCCTTTACTTCGGCGCCTGTGTTAGTTCATCCGGATGTTAATAAACCTTTTATCATTGAAGTTGATGCTTCTGAGTTGGGTGTGGGGGCAGTTTTGTCGCAATATTCCGGTCATCCTGAGCGTTTACATCCTTGCGCTTATTTTTCACGAAAATTTAGTACCGCGGAGCAAAACTATGATGTAGGAAACAGAGAATTATTGGGGGTAAAACTGGCCTTTGATGAATGGCGTCACTGGTTGGAGGGTTCATTACATCCAATAACGGTCTATACAGATCACAAAAATCTCGAGTACATCGGTTCAGCTAAGAGACTGAACTCTCGTCAGGCACGTTGGGCACTGTTTTTCTCGCGCTTTAATTTCATAATTACATTTAAACCAGGAGTTAAGAATTCTAAGGCGGATGCCCTGTCCCGCATGTTCGGGGAATGCAAAGATCGGGGTGATATGGGTGAACCAATTTTGCCTCTGGGCTGTGTGGTAGGGGCATTGCTTCCTGATCTCTCTAATACCCTGGCGCCGTTTCAAAATGATTCCCCTGTAGATGTACCTTTGGAATGTCAGTTTTTACCGCCGCACCTACGCCCTGATGTAATCCGCAAATTTCATGATGCTAAGACTGCTGGTCATCTGGGAAATCGTAAGACTTTCATTTTAGCCCGACGCCATGTATGGTGGCCTACTATGCGACGTGATATTTCTGCCTTTATCAACGCATGTTCTGTTTGTGCACGAAGTAAAGGGGTGCACAAGGCCCCTAGTGGGTGTTTGGTTCCACTTGAGATTCCTAAAGAACCATGGACTTATATTTCCATGGATTTCATAGTTGATTTGCCTCCTTCACGTGGGAACACTGTGATTTGGGTGGTTGTCGACCGCTTTAGTAAGATGGCACATTTCATTCCATTACCTAAACTACCGTCGGCTCCTGAGCTTTCGCGATTATTTACCTCACATATTTTCCGTATCCATGGCATACCATCTAATATCATTTCCGATCGGGGTGTACAATTTACTTCGTGGTTTTGGAAGAGCTTCTGTTCGCGGTTGGGGATTCAGATATCTTTGTCATCGGCGTATCATCCCCAGACCAATGGACAGACTGAAAGAACCAATCAAAGTCTGGAACAGTACTTAAGGTGTTACATTTCTGACGCTCAAGAACAATGGTCAGAGTTCATTGATTTTGCTGAATTCGCGTACAGTAGTGCGCCGAGTGAAAGTACTAAGGTGTCCCCATTCTTTTGCAACTTGGGGAAAAACCCCAGAGGTTCTTCCCTCTCAGGATCACCTTCCGATTTACCGGCATTGGAGGAGTGGCTCCAAGAACGGAAAAACATCTGGGCCCGTGTCCAGGAGACGTTGAAAACTACTGTTTTAAGATATAAAAGATTCGCCAATCGCCGCAGGTCTCAGGAACCCCCCTTTCAGGTTGGGGACCTAGTTTGGGTTTCCACTAAGAACATTGCTCTCCGGCAACCTTCTAGTAAGTTGGGTCCAAAGTTTATTGGGCCTTTCCCTATTATTCGGAAGTTGAACAATGTAACCTTTAAGGTACAACTTCCTCAAACTATGAGAATCCCAAACTCCTTTCATGTGTCACTGCTAAAACCAGCTAAGAATATACAGCTTTCATCCCTATCACCAATCTTAATTGATAACGAACCGTAATATGAAGTGAACAAGATTCTGGACTCGCGCAAAATACGTAATTCGTTACAGTATTTGATTGACTGGTTTGGCTATGGTCCAGAGGAGAGATGTTGGGAACCGACCATTCTTGATCCGAACTCCCGTTGCCGACCTCTGCTTAGAAACTTGACCATGAATTGCCTAATCCTTCTGTACCGCCACGATCTCTGTCTTCCTGTTGTCGACCTCTGGCCTGTCTCTGGACTTCCGCTACTGACGCTCTAGCCATTTGGTTCTCCAGATCTCCTATTAATAAGCTCTCATCCTTTGAACCATTGAAGTCCTGGGGGCAACCGATCCCGGGCAGGCGTATTCTGCGTCCCAGCAAGCGGGGGCTCCTACAGGTGAAGCTGGCTGCGGAGATTAGGGGTTGAGGGCTTATCTGGAAGGCTGGAGTTACCTTGAGCGTGACACATATTTCTTGATGAATCGTCGGGTGAGGGCAAGACAAGACCCTCTACCCTGGCCTAAAGTAAGAGTCACTTCTGTGTTGGAAAACACTCTTGCCTGAGACGTGTCTAATTACAGTCCCAGTAAAGAATAACTTTAGAAGCTATGATCTGATATTTGACTTAAGAGTTTGACTGGATAGTCAATTATCCAATGTCGATCAGACAGTCTGTGTATCTTTCTGGGCCCCCTGACATGATGGGGCCCATATCAACAGATAGTCTAAGTGAGGGATTATATATATACCCTGACTTCTTAGAGAAAACATGAGACCTGCCAATACCTTGGTAAACACCCTTGGTGCTGAAGATAGACCGAAGGGTAACGGCACAAACTGAAGATGTAGGCCACCTACAGCAATGTAGGTATGTATCCTTATATTTATCACTGCCCGGCTGGAGTAACTTCACTGTGGATCAACAACTCCAATCTCTAAAAAGGCGAGATACGACAGATCTCAATCTGCTTTCTGCGGAATTAGGGATACCCCTGACCAAGAGAATCTCCAAGGGGGTCTGGCTCCTAATTCGATCTTGTAACCTGAGGATACAACTCCCTGTATCCAAATATCTGTTACATAAAGCCTCCAAATATGAGCAAAATTCAGAAGCGGTCCCCCCACACCTACAAGAGTGGGGGCATCCCTTCATGCCTGAGCAGGCTTTGAAGGGGGTCTGACTTTATTCTGCCAGACACCTGTTGCCTTAATTTGGAACTTTGTCTTATTCCTAAAAATCTCTTCGGTTTCCCGAAGAGGCTGAACCTCTAGCCGGAACCCAGGAGTATTAGAGGCCCTGCGGAAGCAGTATTTGACTTCGGCTTCTGTGGCAGATTAGATGATTTACCACTAGTAGCATGCTTTACCATGTCAACCAAGCACTCCCCAAACAGACATCCCACCTTAAAGGGGAGTCCTGTCGTTCTTTTTTGAAAGCTAGGTCAGCTGGCCATTGCTTAAGTCATAAAGCACGCCTTAAGGCTAACACCAGAGCTAGGTCTCTGGCACTTATCCTGCTCAATCTTCCATAGCCCGTATCATATACCTGTTGTAGCCAAACTGGTCTTGATCACCTGGGAGCATGACTTCCATGAATGACCCTTACGAGTCTTTGAGTCCGGTTGTTTTAACAACCTCCTGCTCCCCAAAAAATGCTATAGATATAGCCCAGGCCGGCCGCAAGGTCGACCCCATAATAGAATAAGCATGACATGCCACCTGATCCACGCGCTTATTCGCTGGATCCTTTGGAGAACCACTATCCGAGGATGGCATAACCAAAATCTTAAAAAGACCTGGCCCCAGAGCGTCCACCACAGGAGGGTGAGACCATAATTCAATATGAACTGGAGGGAAGGGATACATAGTATCTAGTACTTTAGGAATGGGCGGAAGACAACCTGACTTCTGGCATTTCCATATTGATCAGATTAGAATAATGTGTATGCTCGCCAACATCCTCAAGAATGGAGGAAATCAAAACCATCCATCCATCTTAACTGAGCACCCCCTTGCATAGAGGACAATAAATACGAGTCCCTACTGGATAAATCCTCCCCAACGGATAACTTCCTGGGAGACTATGGCAGCTAAAATTTTCTCTTCAAGTTAGAGGATAAATCTAAAAACCTGTTTAGTAGCCAATCCTTCTAAATTACTTTCTAAAGGTTTAGGACCACTTGAGGGCTGCCGACAGAGTTTAAAGACTCAGAAGGAGGCTATGGCAGCCACAATATCCTCTTCAAAACTCAGAGGAATTTTTTTTTTCAAAACCTTCTTAGTAGCCGATATGACTTACTAAAGGTTTTAGGTCCGCTTGAAAGCTGCCAAGGGGGGTTTTAAGCTCAGATGGCACCAGCAACAAGGGTCAGAGGGTGAACCACATCAATATATTGCCAGTCTAATCCCATCATATTAATACACATAATCATTTAAAAAATGGCCTACCTAAAGATTTAGGTCCACTTGAGGGTGGCCGTGCGCAGCTCAGAAGCAGCCTTTTTTGCCGGCCAACAACCCCAGTATCAAGCGCTGCCGGAGAAGAACCGTGAAGTCGGTGGTACTTTTGTGCTTCCCCCAGCCGAAAATCTTCCTGTGAAGGCGGCCGGAGAAGAACCGCGATTTCAGCGGTACTCGGCGCTTCGCCTGGCCGAAAATCTTGCATTGAAGGCGGCTGGAGAAAAACCGCGATGTTAGTGGTACTTGCCGCTTTGTCCGGCCGAAAATCTTCCAGTGCGAGCGGCCAGAGGAGAACCGCAATGTTAGCGGTACTTGCCGCTTAGCCCGGCCGAAAATATTCCAGTGACAGTGGGGTAAGAAAAGTGCTGCACACCGGTGCTCGCTGCTATGCTAAGCAGAAAATGTTTCCATAGCGGCGGGTGCAAATTTTGAATCTTTCAACCAGTAAAAACAAATGGGAAGAGCAATAAAGGGGAAACTAATTCCCCTGGTTCCCCTCAATCAGGCTCACCAAACAAAAGCCTTATGGCTGCTTTTTCTTGTGGCGGAATTCTCAACCAGGAGTGTCTCTTTTTTAAAAGACTAAAAGGTGACACCCCACAGCGCGGCGCTTACCTTACCATCCTGATCCGAATGCAGCTTAGCTGCGGAGGCAAAGTGGGTCCATTCAGATCCAAGGAGTATAAGGGCCAAGGAACAGTCAGATTTCCATTACCTCCGCTTCCAAGGCATAATTCCTTTAAAACAAAAAGTAAATGGGAGAGGAGTTCAGATAAGTCCTTGCAGTTCCACTGCAAGAAAGAAAAACTGAGGTGCATCAAGTCAGCCAGGTGGTTATAGGCCCGGGAGCTGGAGACACACCTTAGTTCTTGCACACCACACCCTTCGGGAAAGGTTAACCCATTCGTTTCTGAATTCTTCTGATGGCCTGAAGTAAAATGGAAGAGAAATAGATCTATAAAGTGCAAGTGCAAATCAATCAGTCAAGAATTTATACTCCAAAACTAACATTTTTAACATTTCCTAACCATATCAATCTACCCTTTACTCCAATTCAAAACAATACCAAAATATCATCAACCCATAATGAATACAATTAAGAACCCCCAAATAATCCACTCAAGAAAGCGCCGTCCCTTTAAGGAGGACAGCCCACATGACTGGCCTGTGTTCCTGTCCGGAGGCAGACCAGCCATGGGGGGAAGTGACCACAGGGGGGAGGGGGAGTATATAGGGGGACGTCCGTCCCCTTCCTCTTTGACCCGGCGTGGATGGACGAGCAGTCGGACCGACGCTCATCCATCCAGATAAGTAGAATGGAGGCCCCTTTTTGCAGAATTGCGCAGGGAAGCAGGGCGGCGAGGTGAGGACTGGGTAAGGAGTCTAATTCCCTCCCAGTCCACCTCACCACCACCCCCCTCTTGCCCCCGCAGGGCCATTGCCTGGCTCAGCCCTTCTCCCCCCTGCCGGGCTGATCGGCGGGGAGCTGGTTTTGTCCCCCCTTCCCAACCCCCTCCTCCTCCTCCCGTGGCGCGGCCCGTACCTGCTGGCTCCGGCCTCGGGAGGTCTTCAGCGCGGCGCCCTGTGTCCGGCTCCGGGGAGGGGGCAGCCGCCCAGCCTCCTCCCCCTCCTGCTGCTGCGGCTTCTTCTTCGGCTCGGCCCGAGCGCCTCCGAGCGAGTTGCACTGGGGGGATGGTGCTGCAGCAAGGGACAGCGCAGGTGGATAGCAGGGAGGGGGTACATTCGGGAGATCCGGGTTTGGGTGATTTAGGGGGGGGCGACAGGTCCCTACCGATTTCGGATTCGGACAAGGGGAACACCTACGTGTGTTTCGAGGGTCCGCTGGGGGGACACTTGAAACAGGAGGTGAGGGAAAAAATATGGCGAAGGGAGTATGTGGACATATTCACGTTATTGCCCTTGGAGCGTTTTGGGGTTGAGGGGTGGGAAAAGGGGAAGGAGCACCGGAAGGAGGAGGATGAGGATAGGAGGCGCTTCCGGTTGATCCCGAGGACATTCGGGCATTGGCTGCAGGCGTTTGTAATACTTGCAAGCGTTATTGGGGAAAAGAACCCGGAACACTGCTCGTCGCTTTTTTGTTATTTGGACGCCATTTGGGAGGCCCACCAGGTTTATGGGGGCTTGGCCTGGCTTCGGTACGACGACCAGTTCCGGCAACGGATGTCTGTAAGTGAGAGGTTGGGGTGGGATCATAGGGATATAGGGCTGTGGTTGAGGGTGATGAATGCGAGGGGGGGAGTATACCCAGCTGCCGGGGGGGGGGATCCTCCCCCTTTCCAGGGGCCGCCACTTCAATGGGGTCGGGAGGGGCAGATTTGGCCAGACGCAGTTTGTGCTGGGCCTTCAATTACTCCTTCTGCAAATGGGGGCCCACGTGCAAATTCCGGCACGAATGTTCGGCTTGCGGTGGGAGCCACTCAGCGGGGAGATGTTTTTAGAGGGGTCGGGGGGGCGCAGGGGGGCGAGGGTCCTGGGAAAAGGGGTGTCCCTGGTGAAAGGGGCGGAGATACACCCCTGGTTAAAAAAGTATCCTGATCAGGGGGTGGCCCGATTACTGGGTGAGGGTATCTAGTTGGGTTTTCGGATTCCATGTGCAGCACCTCCCAAGGTGCGCTCGCTTAGGAATCTGAAATCGGCTCGGTACCGGCCTGAAGTGATTAGGGGTGCCCAAGAAGGAACGAGGCAAATTTCGTCTCATACACCACCTGTCTTTCCTGAGGGGCGGGTCGGTGAATGATGGGATAGATAGAAGAGCTGTCATCGGTGTCTTATACGTCGTTTGATTTCGCTCTGGCTATGGTAATGGAGGCAGGCCCCGGGGCATTGATGGCATGCTACCAGTGCATCCAGATAGCTTGTATCTTTTGGTGTGTTTTTTCGAGGGGGGGTATTACGTGGATCGGTGTCTCCCGATGGGGTGTTCAATTTCGTGTGCCTACTTTGAAGCCTTTATCTCATTCTTGGAGTGGGCATGGGGTCAGATTTTTTGTGCGTGGGGACGGTGGGGACTAGAGTATGCGATTTGTTGTTGGCATCCATGCTGAACGTGTTTGGGGCTTTTGGGGTGCCAGTGGCGCATGATAAAACGGAAGGTCCAGCAACCGTGATAAAATTCCTGGGGTTTGAGATTGACACGGTGAATAGGGTATGTAGGCTTCCGAGGGATAAAATTGAGGATTTGGTTGGGGGGTTTGAAGGGGCCCTGGGGGTTAAGAAGGTCACGTTAGTGCAGCTTCAGTTAGTGCTCGGGAAATTGAACTTCGCGTGCCGGGTTTTGCCCATGGGTCGCGTCTTTACCAGGCGCCTATCGCTAGCGACGGCCGGGGTTCGGGAGCCGCATCACTTCATCAGGTTGATGGCGGCAATGAAGGAGGACATTAGGATGTGGATCACTTTCCTGGAGTCCTTTGATGGGCTGGCGTACAGGTTGGACCCGGTGAGGGCAAATGATGAGCTTGAGCTCTTCACAGATGCGGCGGGCTCGGTTGGGTTCGGGGCCTACTTGAGGGGGAGTGTGGTGTGCGGGCCCCTGGCCAGGGCGGTGGATGGAATCCACCCTGGTGAGGAATTTGGCTTTTCTGGAACTGTTCCCACTGGTGGTGGCGGTGACCCTGTGGGGAGAGGTGCTGAGGAACAAGGAGATGTGTTTCCGCTCAGACAATATGTCGGTGGTTGCGGCAGTTAACACACAGACTTCGTCTTCGTTACCGGTGGTGGTGCTGCTCAGGCAGCTGGTGTTGGGATGTTGACGGTATAACGTGTGGTGCAGGGCGGCACATGTGCCTGGGGTGGAAAACAGGATAGCTGACGCTCTTTCTCGTTCGCAGTGGGAGCGCTTCAGGAAATTGGCACCCGAGGCGAGGGATGTCGGCGAGTCATGCCCCGGTTGGCTGCTGGAGATTCTGTAAGACGCCTGTTTGGCTTAATTCAAAAGTCGGTTGCACCATCTACTTGGGGGGGCGTATGTAAAGACGAGGCTGCAGTGGTGGGCCTTGGTGGGGGAGTTCGGGGTACCTGCGACGGAGGAGGACAGGCAAGGGTTGCTAATTTGGTACGTGAGCGAGTTGTTGGCAGTGGGCGAGACCCCGACTTCGGTTGACAAAAAATTGGCAGCTTTGACGTTCTTGTGTCGTTTGGAGGGTTGGGCGGATATGACGAAAGCGTTTTGGGTACGCCAGGCTCTGAGGGGGTGGCGGAAAGAGCATAGGGCGCTGGATAGCAGGCGGCCTGTCTCGTGGGGTTTGTTGGGGGGGTTAATCAGTGTTTTGCCCCGGGTTTGCTCGTCCGGTTTTGAGGTGCGTTTGTTTAAGGCGGCATTCTCGCTGGCATTTTTGGAGCCCTGAGGGTTGGGGAGCTGGTGAGCTCTAGCAAGCGGGTACCTGGGGGATTGTGCTTGGATGATACGGTGATGTCAGATGAAGGGGTGGTGATACGTATAGGAAGGTCTAAGACGGATCAAAGGGGGCGGGGGGTCAGTATCTTTTTGAGTAGGTTGCAGCGCTGTAATTCATGCCCGGCTGCCGCCGTTGAGGAGTTCCTGGAGGTCAGGCCGAGTGGGAATGGTCCACTGCTTATGCACGAGGATGGTTCCTTCCTATCGCGGTTTCAGTTTTTGGCAGTCTTTAGGAAATGTCTTGGGGAGTTGGGGCTGGCAAGCAGCGAGTATGGTACCCACTCATTTCGAATAGGGGCCGCAACAGAGGCTGCTAGGCTTGGGCTGTCGGATGACATAATAAAGAGGCTGGGGAGGTGGGAATCGGCGCGGTTTCGGCGGTACGTTCAGCCGGACAGGATTGATTGGCGGTACAGGTGAATGTGTGGATCGGTCGATAACATTTTCCTACCTCCCTCCCCCCCTCCCCCCTTTCCTTATTTTTGTTTTAGAGTCGGTGTGCTCGGTCATGATTGTTGGGCATTCTTATATTTACTGGTCGGCTCGGCGAGCGGTGGTGCGGAGGAATGGAATGCAGTTGGGCATTCCGGAAGATCGAGCTCGGTTGAGCTGGGCCGGTGTGCGTGGCCTGTGCTGGGAGGACATACGGGTGCACACATTGCGTGTGGCAGCAAGGAGGGGGCCGCCGGGGGTTTTGGTCATTCATGCGGGTGGGAATGATTTAGGGAAGGTGCCAATGCGGCACCTGATCAAGTCCATCACGCGGGACTTGTTGTTTTTCCTGGGAGTATTTCCGGGTGTGGTCCCAAATTGTTCACCGTTTTGCCTGGCGGCACGCAAGAGACTTGTTGGCCATAGAGAAGGTTCAGGTTAAGGTCAACAAGGCGATAGCGAGGTTTGTGAGGCTGAACAGGGGTTTGAGCGTGCGCCACATCGAGGTAGAGGGGATGAGGGGGTTTTATCGATCCGATGGGGTCCACTTGAATGATATGGGGAATGATTTGTTTAACGTGTCATTGAAGGAGCGGATCGATATGGCGGTGGAGTTGTGGCGGGCCAGGCAGCGCTAAGGTCTCAGCGCTGCTTGGCTTTGGCAGGTCTCCTCTCGGGTTTCGGGTCTGAGATAGCATTTACATGGGTAGGGTATGCGGCTGTTTCTGTGGAAACCGGCCAGGACAAGTTGGTTAAAGGATTTTGGATGGTTGGGGTTCAAGTAAGGAAGGGGATGTTTTTGGTCACTGGCGGTTAGCCCGATTAAGCTCCCTGGCCTAGGAGGTTTTGCGGCCGAGTTTATGTTGGCTTCCGCTTGGTGGGGGTCGGGAAGTTAATTTTTGTTCCCTCCCCTTCCCTTCATTCTTGGGATCCTAGGCTTCTCAGACCCGGAACAATAGGGGGGACTCTATTCTGCTTGTACATTTGTTTATTATATGTTGGGCTGTGGCCGATTAAATTTAATCTTTCCAACGACATGGTGGTCTGGTCCTGTTATTGTGGTGATGGGAGCGGTATGACGCAGGGCATATTGGAACGCTAGCACAGTCATGTATATCACAATACCAATCCTATAATTTAAATCAAAAAGCACAAGGAATGACCGCACCAGCCTATAAACAAGGGCGTGCTAGCCTGGCTATATGCCCAAACTTATACAGATAGGGGGACCCCCCAAAAAAAATCCCCCTCAGAACCAGATCATAAACAGCACCACCCAAATAGTATTCAAAATGATACAAAGATCCAGTTTATTATTACACAGAATTCACATGGTTACAGACATTTAAAACATAATTAAAACAACTAATCGTGACCTCCGGGGGGCACTATCAGCAAGCCAATCCTCCTATCCAACAACCAATGTAAACCACTTATAACCTCAAATAATTTTCCCTCATCAAATCAATCTTTACCTAAATCCCATAATCTATTAAAGTGCATCAAAATACATATATGTGTGCAAATACTGCATATAAATTGCTATACATGCAATACAATGACCTATCTATAAAGGACCGCCAAGTGAGGGAAAAAGTAAACCATCAAAACATAGTCAATTTAATATAATATAATTTAAATATAATTTAAATCACAAATCTATCGCAAAAGATATCACAAGCTGATCCCACCCAGATACAAATATGTTTCCACATTAACATAATAGACACAGGTCAATTTCAAGTGCAGAACCTTTTAGACTCTAGGCACCCTGTTTGTCTAATTGACTGTTTACTTTTAATCTACTGACTAAAGTGAGTAACTCTCATAGTCTATTGCAACTTCCTATCATCATCATCTCTTTTTTCTCTTCAGGTTACCTACCTCTTAAACTAATTCCCCCCTTCCCCACACTAGTATTGCATGTCACATAATGTAGGAATTCTATTGCAAAATTCAGGTTAGGTAATTTCAAAAATCTTTACAGAGCTACATTTATTTGCTACCTCAGATGACTAGGTGTCTTGCACTTCCATTGGCATAACCCATGTTTTCTTGACCTTCCTGTGAGTCATTCCTGGCCGCTATACTAGAAGCATTTAGTATGATACAGAGAGCTAGAACTGGCTTTGTTATAGGCACAAGTTTTCTATACAAATTCGGCGCTTCTACTTGACATTCCCCCCTGCCATCAGGAACATTTCTGTCATCGATGTTTTCTCCTGAAGTCTGGAAGACACAAAGCCTGAGTGCATTTCCCTTATGTACAGTTACACAGAATACTCATTCCAGCCAAGCTCACAAAACTTTAAAGCCAATGGAAATAACGGGAAATCCAGTTAACTGATCACCTGGGCAAACATAATCCTATGTCAACTGATTTACTAGACAGCTCTGACATATAAAGCACCGCATCAGCAGGGGGAATTCTCCTGGCTTACTTCATTTCTAGAAATATTGTAATTTGAGAAGACTGTATGCCGAATTTGCTTAAAAATATTTTGGGGGGTTCCTTGGCTACAGAAGACAACAATGGGAATGTGATATGTAGATGTATATGTAGATGTGATAAAATGATTTATTTTATATGATGAAAAGACGAAAAAGTCCATTTGAAACAAAATGTGATTGATTTGATTTATACAAATTGTTCGGATGCCCCATTAAGGTGACCTTATCCCTTTCAATGTCAAGCACATACATTCTGCTTACTTCTTTAAAGTGGACCAAAGCCCAGGATTTTGACTATCCTGGGTTTTGGTCCTTGCCCCCGGGGCACCACGATAGGGAGTCTTGCTGTGTTAACCCCGATCTGACTTAACCCTCCCCAGTCCTACGGTGCATGCGCAGCCTCTTGTCTAATCAGCACGCAGACGGCCGCATCCCCTGCTACTCTCTATATAAGCCGCTGCTCATCCATTGGACTAGGAAAGAAGGGGTGTTTCCTGGGGACCTGGGGGTTTCACACAGCTGGGCATCCTGATTCTGGATGCCCCAGGGGGAGGGAATCTAGCAGCCCTGGAATCTATAAGCCGAGCATAGGCTTTGGTCCACTTTAAGTGCCAACATGAACAATCTTCACCTCCATACTTGATCCAGGTCCTTTTATGCCGGGAGGGGACTTTTATACCGGGAGTGAGGTGACGTCATCTTAGTCTGCCAGTATAAAAGGCTGCGCCCAGCGGCAGCTGGTGAACGCAATCCAGGAGTGATCATCAGAAGTCGGGTGCGGGGCAAGAGACTATGATTCCCTGTCCCCGCACATACTTCTGCCTTTAACTTCTGGCTGTCAGTGCAGTGGCGTTGATCAGCGCAGGACTTCAGGATCAGAAGTAGAAGAAAAATAATAACAGAAGCCTTTTTTTATGTATCAGTGTGTTTTTTTTTTTTACTTAACTCATTTTGTTTGAGCCCACTATACCAGCTCACAGGGCAGGAGGGGCTGGCAAGTCACCTGCCAGCAAGAAGATGACTTTCCATTACCCCTCGCCCCATTACATGCATTCCCAAATCCCAGGGGTGCAGAAGATCCCACGGCCCATGGGCTGGCCAATCGGCCTCTGCGCTGTGGTCTACCAGACACCATAACTGTTACCTGGGCAGAAAAGGGTGTCTACGATACATATGTGGTGCCGTTGTAATCAGGAGGAAGGGGGCTTTCATATGCAATATGGCTTTCTTGAAAAAATTACATTTTGTATTAACAAAAAATGTGACAAAGTTTAAAAAAAAAAGTACATTTTTAATTTTTTTTTTTTACATTTTTTCCCAAAAACGAGGAACTGAAAAACAATATATAATTTTCCTGGCAATTCCTGCAAAAATCACTAAACATATATAGCGCAAAATGGTGATAACATCTCTTGGTAGGCTGGCACTGAAAGGGTTAAAGCTGAATTTTTATGTCAATGAACTTATGCGGCAGTGCGCACTCCCCATTGACTTCAATCAGAGCCCTTTCCCGAAGGATGTAAACACGGCAAAGGGCTCCGATTGGACAAGAGCCCGTGTATGTGCCGTTGGAGGTCGGAAAGTCGAGTTTTTGTGGGCTGACTGGGGGGTTCCACACAGCAGGGCATCCTAAATTGGCAAATGGACATGGAATATAACTTGGAAAGTCAAATTCCTGGGTTTTGTTCCACTTTAAGTACCAGCCACAACTCCAGATTAGCCCATCCCCTGGAATGCCCCATCCACACATCCAACATCTCTCCTTGCTGTGACACAGACTGGCTGTATCCACCCCATCCCTTCCTCGAGCTTGCCTCCCATCTACTGGCCATCACAGCCCTATTCTGCACAGACTTGTTCTCTATCCTGGGTTAAGCTTTGTGGAGCTGCACAAGGTCCACTCACTGACTGTTGGCCTCCGGGACCTTTGCCTATCTCTATCCACCACTGCTCATCTCACCTCTTCCCACCTTACCTCTATTCACCACACCTCTTTCTACCTCACCTTTTCCCACTACAATTCAGCCCTCTTCTTCCCATCTCACCTATTCCTGCCTACCTCTTCCCAATTTTTCCCATCTTGTCTATTCCCACCTTAGCTTAGTTCACTGCATCGGTTTCCCATCTCACCCCTGCCACTCCCTTCTACCTCACCCCTTCCCACTTTTTCTCATCACACCTTTTCCCACCACACCTTAGCTAACCTCATCGATTTCCCATCTCACCCTTTGTCACTTCTTTCCACCTTACCTATTCCTGCCTCATCTAAGTCCACCTCATCTCTGCCAAAGCAGGTTTCCAGTGACCGGCTTGGTTTCTATCCAAAGTTTCTTGTATTTTTGGCCTTATGTATCATTGCCTTGCCTTTTCTGTGAACATGTGTGAAGGCATGATCCAGCTCCACTTACTGTAGTTGTCTGAATGCAGATGTGCAGTGGACATAGCAATTCCCTGTGCACATACAGTACACAGAATCCAGCCAGCACAATGTTGTACATGTCTACATGTATGTGTTTTCAAAAAGTGCGAGGCTTCGGATACTACAATTTAAAACTACAAATTAGACGGCACAAGGCTCCCCTGCTTACCGTCATCCGGTTTCATGATGGTAATTGCAGTCCCACAAACCTCATTATCTGAAGAGGGGTGCCACACTTCGGCGTGTCAGTCTACAGGTGGGCATGTGTTGTGTATGAGGCCAGAACAAGGCTGCCTATTATTCTCTATAGGTGCATTGGCTGAGTTTTTACATTACTGTACAACTCTGACCAGCTTGAACCCTGAAGTGCGACACCAGGTTTTAGATACCAGGGAATGCGGGAAAGCAAGCACCACCATGGGAGTGGGTGAAGGTAAGCAGGAAAGCCTTATGCCCCCTTTAGCAGTCCTGATCTGGGCCCATAGGGAAAGTCCACAAAAGTGGACAATACTTTTAATAAAAAAGTCCACTTCTGTAGACTTTTCCTAATACTTGAGCTCCGGCTAGACTAGAGGATCCACTTACCTCATACACAGGCCATGCCCACCCACTAGCTGTAACCCAGAAAGGCAGCTCCCATCTTCACAAACTGGGGCTACGGAAGACAGATTGACTGCACTGGAGTGGCGGTAAGGTAAGCAGATCCTCTAATCACCTCTTGGACTGCTTGGTGCTATAGTATTATAACAAAAGTGCACTTTGGATTTTGCTATTTATCTGACTACCCTACAACTGTGGCTTAAACCACTGCTCTTTGCCTAGAACTTCTGCCTGTTCCTCACTTATGAACCTCTGCTGCCATGCTTATAATTGTACCAGATTTCTAGGTCCCTGGGATTGGACTTGATATTCTCCCTTTTTTAGTGGCCAGATAAAAGCTTCTAAAATATGGATCATAAGTCAAAAGAATTAGGATGATTGTTCTGATCTCAAAGGACCCAGCTGGGTTCTGGTCATACATTGAACACAAACACAGCTAACTTACTTGGCGCCCAACTGGAGTTCTCCAGATCTCTCTATCTGGGGATCCCCTTATCGGACATGCCTTATAGTCTCTAGATTGTGAAGATGTAACTGGTTAAGGACTAGGGTGCATAGCAATTTAATATTTCTCTATGAAATTATGGCACCACTGTGCCTGTAAACTGCTCAGCCAGCACAGGCTAACAACAGTGGGTTACCTGCCAGAGGAGCCTTCACCAGTTTTCTGGGAGAAGTGCAAATGATTTCAGAGTGGGATCTTTGAGGCCTCCTGCCGAGGAACTCCTCCTGTTTGAGCTGTGCATTTTAATTGAGGTCTTTTGTTCCTGATCAGACATAAGGCTGGCAGGAGTTGAGAAATTATTGCCAATATTCCTCACGGTCAGATACGGTGATAGAAATACTGTATTTGTCACTAAGTGGAGCAAAAGGGAAAGCATTAGTTTTTATGTCCAAGAGCAGTTTTGAACAACCATGTCAAAAGACACTGTGAAAAAGCTTTTACTTCATGTATGTCTCTTCCTATGGGCCCTAAAATGTTGAGAGTCCTTTGCAAATTATTGACTTGTGCCTAATAATGAGCCCCAACCCCAGCCCCAGATCTGATCCCATTCTAGCTTCTACCTTATATGCCAGCCTCACTAAGAGGAAGAGGCATCACAAATTGGTATGCTCCGTTATGTAAAACCCCAGGGTTCACCCAGTAAACTTACCTCGTTGGCTTATGGGGAAGGAACAAAAGGTGGTTTTTTGTTAGCAAAAAACTTTTGCTCTAGTCCAATATTTTTAAAATGTTATTTTAACAAGCCATTTGGATACTTCTAATAATTCAAGGGATTATATTCGTATTACCTGTAAAATTTACCAATCCACTACTAGACCTTTTTTAATAGTTACAAGTCAAAATAAACAGATGGATTCAGCAAAAATGATGCCTGCTGTATGTGGCCAGCCATTTAAAACTGTAATGACTGCCAGGCTTGGTTTAATTAGGCAAGGTTAAAACTATGTAGCTCCCCCCTATAAACATCAGGTCTGTGTGTACCCGGAGATTTATGAGATGTCTTCTGCTGTTTCTCATTGGCATCAAATGCTTGACCTGTTGACTGCACTTCACAAGGCAACTCGCTTTTTAATGAGCTATGATAATCATTTGGCATGCTCATTCATTCTTCATAAAAATATCAGTTGTATTGCCATGGCATGACATAGACATGTCTGAGTTCATCGCCAAGTTGCTGCAGACAAGTCCAAATCATTATACTAGCTGGTGTCTGGTACCTGGGATGCTGAGCCAAAAAAAGCTAATTTGTGCAAATATAAGCTGTTTGTGTTGAATTAAACAATGAAAACGACCAACCCAGAGTCTTTCCAAAGTACCCATGTCTCAGAATGTTAAAAAATTAAAACTGGTCTCAATCAGGCATCAAACATGTGGCCAGTCCCCATTAATGCCTTTACGCATGCAATCACTAGCTGCATCTATAAATGTGCATACATAGTTTTGCCATGTCAGTGGACAATGCATGGCTGTCACAATGGGGGTGGATGGCGTGCACGTCTTCACTAGAAAAAGTAGGACCTGTTTCGATACCTACTACATGTTGGATATACTAGACGACAGCTCAACTTGTCACAGTATGTGATTTGCAACTATATTTGCTAGAGTGACAGCAGTATACAGTTATGCCACTAGATTTCATTGTTACAATTACTTATTTGTAGTCTCGCTGTGCATTTTTCAGAATGTGTTGTATTTTCTGTACAATGAGCTGAAGCCACTGATTTTTTTTCCTGTCTGTGTTATTAACCATGTTAAGGTGCCCTTCTTTTACTGCATGCATGACCCAGTAAAATGTAGTTCCTGTTACTCCACAATGTCTATCTGACATTGACTCCAGAGCACCCAGTACTCACACTCTGCAGAACTACTAACGTAAGTTGCTTGCACTGACCTTGGTCTGATTACCACTTCTGCTCGTCTTGTTTATTAATCCACCATGTCTGCACCAAGCTTGGTTTGACACGTGACTATCTTTACAAACATTTTGGTTGGTTCATTCTTCTTTTGCAAAAATCCAAATGGATGAGTTTACATTTTGCCTGAAGGAAGAGGCCCCACCAGCTATGTTTTTCCCAATTGGATTTTCTAATAGAACTTTAATTATAATCTCTGAGTGCTGGCTTTTTTTACCACCTTTACAAACAGATACTGCCTGATCCTCCCTCATTGTCATACCATTTACTTTAAGTCTTGACAGAATGATCCTGAATAGCGTGACCCAGGCACATCATGTAGACAAGTCCATCTCCCATCTTCAGAGTTACTAGCCAGGACTGGGTGTGTTGGGTAAGCAATAGTAAAAAGGTGCAGCTCACTGCACTCATATCCTGTATAGTGAAGCACAGAATGAAGTCTGGACTGGCATGCCCACTTGTCAGGAGTGTGGTGCAGAGGCTAATCCGCACTTCTGACTTTTAGTAACAACATTTAAAATCCAGATATGCTGCACCAAACAGACCTCAGCAGAACAAGAAATCACCATGCCTCCTCTTCAGGACTGTGTAACGTATTCAGGCCCAGCGGCCATTAACCATTCCATGTATTGGGTAACCACCTGAGCCACAAGCCTAGCAGATGAATCTAAAAGTAGTGCATGGCATCTTAGGGAGGCCCAGCAAAGCTTTAACAGAAGGACTGAAAGAAACTAAAAATGTTATACCTAAAAGAGGTATGATGGTAAAAATATATTTTTTAAACAAAGGTGTTGATTCGGTATTGGACATTTTCAGGATTTTCAGGTTCATACCTTTCTGCAATGTAAAGAAAATGTTTTTTTTTTTACCCACGTTTTGCAGTTATCAGATTGCATCAATGGTTTTCCACTTGTGGTCTACATGTAACTGCTCTAGGCAGGAAACTAATGGTACACTGCACATGACTGTATGGCTCTTTTATTTAAATGGGACTTGTATTTTTCAATAAAATATAAACAAACATGTGGCTCCCGTTTCTGAGGCAATCAGGCATAGGATCTTGTATCCTACAGCTCGAAGGCTGAACAGCCGCCCTCCGGCCCTGCAGATTAGCCAGCCTTTGCCCTTTCAGTATAGGTCTAGAGCAAATGGACATCTTGGAGGCCTGGCTTCATAGTAATGCTAAAAAAAACCAAGAGGACAAGTTGCCAAAGGATAAACTCATCTTCTCGGGGTGGTAAGGACCTGTGTCGCCCTAAAGAGGAAATGGCAGAGAAGCAGTAAAGACAGGCATGTCAAGCTACTTAGAAGACGTAGAGAAGCCATATAGAAGTCTGCAAACAATACGCCACACTGGGGAGAGAAAGACTATGCTGGTAGGTTTTTTTTTTTAAATTAAACTATGTATTGTAAAAATGGGAGGAAGTTTTTTTAAACTACTTGTAAATGGGTAAGGAGTCCCAAGACACCCTCTATTAGATCAAGTGGTTTGGTGGCAACTGGGGGGGGGGTGGGATTGGCATGCACTTTTACTACATTTTAAAATTAAAAAAAAAAATAAAAATAAAAAAATAAGAAATACTTAATTTATCTTTGCTTTATTTTATATCATTTATCCATACAGTGACACACTACTAACATGGGTTCTAGGAAATCTAAATGAGGCTCTTCAAGTAAGATGGTTGGGGATCCCTGGTGTAGAAGATGCATTATTATTATTATTGCTTATTTATATAGCACCATCATCTTCCGTAGCGCTTTACAAGGTATTTACTATAATTCCCAAATTTCTGATGTAGGATTTTTTTTACCCCATCAGTGCTACTCTGGGGAGTAGGAAGCCAGCTTAACAAAACCAAGCAAATATTTAGTGAAGAGGACCAAAAGGAACCAACTAGACCAAGAACAAACATAAAAGAAAAGGTGGCCTTTTAAAACAAGTCAGACAGACAGCCTCTGCAGAGAGGAAGTTTGGTATAATCAAAAACACACAAAACTACCACCCACCCTTGGCAGAAAGAAGGTACCTGTACTCCAGCTCACAGCAGCATGGAGTCCGCAAACGTAAAGTGTAAATTCTGTATTCACTTTTTTACATGCTGCTACTATATCCTCTAGTACAGGGGCTCCCGGTGGTATGTGAGCTGCCCTCTGGTGGCACGCAAGTTCCGCTTCCAACTAGGCAGATTATTCTACCTCTGGCTTTCCTAATTACAAATACTGCTTGTTCCTCACCATGGAGCAGTGCTTTGGAGACCAGAACAGACTAGCCAATTAAAGAAATCAAGGTGCACTTCTAGAATGCAACCTGACAGTGAAGTTGCAATTAGGGAAGGCAGAAGATCGATAGTGTGATGCCCAGCGGGACACCAGCCTTCTGTAAGCAGGCAACCCCCAATCTCCACCGCCGCTTCTGCCTATAGTCAAGCCCCCGCTTGCCGGGACGCTAGGCACGCCTCACCGGACACGGTTGCCCCCAGGTCTTAATAGGCGCAAAGGATGGCTGCTTACGGTGAAGGCCGATGAACCACGAGGGTATCCCGAAGCCGAGGTCGGAGCCGGGAGGTCACGGGGCGAGGTATCCAATGGGAGGAACAGAGAGTAGTCAAACAAGCCGAGGTCAAATCCAGAAGATCACAGTGCGAGGTATCAGAGGGGTCAGGCGGAATCGTGGTCAGGCAGGCAAAAGGTCGGTTCAATCACTAGAGACAAGCTAGACAACTAAGTACTAGGCGCTATAACAGGCAATGACACACTGCAGTGGAAATCCCTTTATAGTGGGAAAACCGGCAGGATTGGACAGAGAGACAGTGGCTGGGATTGGTGCATTTAGGATCTGGCGGCAGATTGGAGCACTGGCCCTGTGGTCTGATTGGTGAGCTCTGGGCTGATTGCTCCAGCTGAGCTTCCCAGGCAAACTGCTCAGAGCTGCACCTTCTAGACTTCGTTCTTTTAAACAGCCTCCGGTGGCCATTCTGAGTGTTGCACCACCGGAGGACATGAGCTGATTGTATAGGCCAGCAAGCACAAGCTGAGTGACAATGGGCAAGGGGGGAGGACTTACTCGGCAACACACGCGCCGCTGGGGATGGCACCGGAGGCAGAGGCGGCTGCTGGGCAGGAGAAACCCTGGCCAGTTGCCTAGGGACACCACGGGCACGGACTGAAGGCAAGTCATTCATGACAGATAGTTTATGACGGATGTGGCTTGCTGTAGCCAATAGGAGAAGGTCCAGCAATGGAAGTTGGTAGGTATGCCATCTAATGAGATGGGAAAGGGTCAGGAGGGTGAGTGATCTGCTTAATAATTCCTTGGATCGCCTTGTGCATAGTTTCTAGGGCTCAATCCACGGATCCTCTGCATAATAATTTATTGGGTTTTGGGGTATGGATAGGTCATCTGATCACCCTTTGCATAACAATTTCTTGGGCCTGGTGGGATCTGCTCACTCTCTCAAACCGAAATGCACCGGAAGAGGGAATCAGACTACAGGGCCCCTTTTGGTCTATTTTAAAGTGAACATTCCAGAATAAACTGTTTTGGTGCGAGCACAGAAAAACCAGAAAATGAGTGGTGCTCAATTAAAACATTTCTATTACTTATTACAGTGTAGAGAGCTCTACACGTGTCTCTCAAGGGGTGGAGTCATGGGAACAATCGGGGAGATTTTTTAAAAATCTTTCCTCCACTCTTGTGAAGACTGTACTATGTCCTGGAGACTTGAGAAACGTTTCCACTAAAAACAGTGGTACAGTAGGTGTCTTGAACAGGAGTCTGTGTGTGTGTCAGCTTTTTTTGTTTCTAACTAAAATAGAAATCCTCTTTAATGGGAATAACTTTGTTTTAGACATCATCAATGGCTAGCGGCAGGTAGTGCCTTGTATATACCAAGATAAAGGGGTTTAGGTAAACAAAGCCCTGGCAACCCCTATTAAGGGAGCACCACCTTGTAGAGTAAAATAATCACTTTTATTAGGAGTATATACAAAAATACAATTCTGTATCTGCAATTACTCACCTGTAGAATTGGTATTATGAGTATACAGTACGTCCTGCTCCAAATAGATTACTTACACTTGGGTATTACTCCGCCAGATGGTGCTGCACTGCAGAGACATCGAAAACAGGCTCCTCTCGGCCCCTCAAATACCCAGGGACCTCCCACAATCCCCAGCATTGAAAAGCAGTTAACGAGAAGCCGGGAGAATTAAAACAAACCCAACTGGTAACTATAACAATGATAACAGTCAATCACCATACAGGGGATCCAAGATAATGCAACACCAAGGGTGGGGTGGAGCAGGACGTACTGTATACAAATAATACCAATTCTACAGGTGAGTAATAACAGAATTGTATTATTCTTAGTATACAGTACGTCCTCCAGATATAATACTTACTATCGGGACATCCAATAGCAGTGTCCATAAAGTAGGGTGCGAACCCCAAAGGTAACAGCAGACAGGTCATACCACAAGCAGCATCAGCTGAGGCCCTAACATCAACCTTGTAAAACTTTGAAAAGGTATGAACAGAAGACCAAGTAGCAGCCTTGCAAACTTGTTCAACAGAAGCCTGGTGCGGAAAAGCCCAAGAGGCACCAATAGCATGAGTAGAATGAGCAGTAAGGCAGAAGGGAGGATTCTTCCCCTTAGCAGAGTAGGCCTGAATCACAGCCTGACGGATCCATTTGCTGATAGCAGACTTGGCAGGAGTCAAGCCTTTCCTAGGACCAGAAGGGACCACAAAAAGAGCATCAGTTTTTCTGAAAGGTGTAGTAGCCACCAGATAGTACTTCAGACACCTAACCACATCCAAAGAGTGCAAAACCCTCTCCTTAGCATTACTAGGATTAGTGCACAATGACGGAAGAACAATGTTCTGATTCAAATGAAAAGCAGACACAACCTTAGGCAGAAAGTCTGGCTTGAAGCGAAACACCATCTTGTCCCGGTGTCTCTCAAAGTAGGGGGGCTGGATGGAAAGTGCCGCCAACTCAGACACACACCTAACAGAGGTGATAGCTACCAAAAAGAAAACTTTGAGAGTAAGAATGGCCAGGGCAGCATCCTGCACAGGTTCAAAGGGAGCGCCCTGCAAGGCTGACAAAACCAAGTTCAAATCCCACAGGCAACATAGGCTTATGTGGGGGACGCACATGAGTAACCCCCTGGAAAAAAGTCCTGATCAGAGAATGCTGAGCAAAGGACTTCTGGAAGATAACAGCCAGGGCAGAAACATGACCCTTCAGAGTACTGAGCTGGAGCCCCATCTCCAACCCATGCTGCAGGAACTCCAGAATCCTGGGAATAGAGAACACATGACAGGGATAAGACTTAGACTCACACCAGTCAATGTAGGCACGCCAAACCCTGTAGTAAATGGAATAAGAAGACTTCTTTCTAGCCTTTATCATGGTATTAACAACAGAGGTAGAGAGCCCCTTCTCCATCAAGATGGAGGTTTCAGCAGCCAGGCCGTCAAAGCCAGAGTTTGTAAATTGGGATGGCGTAAGGGACCCTGAGTGAGCAGGTCTGGCACCCTGGGCAGAGCGTACTGATCTACTACCAGCTGCACCACGTCTGCGAACCACACTCTTCTTGGCCACCTGGGGGCCACCAGAATTGCTGTCACCCCCTCCAGAGCAATCTTGCGCAGAAACCTGCCCAACAGGGGGATTGGAGGAAAGACATACAAGAGCTGAAAGTCCTGCCATGACATTGCTAGGGCATCCGTGGCCAAGGCCAGAGGATCCTGGGACAGGGAGACAAAGGCCGGGAGCTTGTGATTGTGACGGGACGCAAACAGATCCACATCTGGTTGGCCCCAACGGTGACACAGAACTTGAAACACCCTGTTGCAGAGGGACCATTCTCCCAGGCGAGAGGTCCCCCCGCTCAGAGAGTCTGCCTGCAGATTCTCCACCCCCGGGATGTACACAGCTGATATGCAGGGAACATTGGCCTCCGCCCAGGTCAGGATCAGAGACACTTCCTGGAGGGCCCTCTTGCTCCGGGCCCCTCCCTGATGATTGATGTAGGCAACTGCCGTCTGGTTGTCCGAGCGCACCTGAACAGGCAGGCCCCGAAGGCGATGAGTCAACTGAGTCAGAACCAACCTGATCGCCCGCAGCTCCAAGACGTTGATAGGTGTGTGGGCCTCCTGAGAGCCCCACCTCCCCTGGAACCGCAGGGGACTTCCAGAAACCCCCTCAACCTGACAGACTGGCATCCGTGGTGACCGTCTCCCAGGAGGGGGTCAGAAAGGATCTGCCCCCCAACAGGTTCCTGGAGTACAGCCACCCTGAGAGGGACCGTCTAACCAGGGGGGAAAGCGCAAAGACCCGGTCCAGGGACGCAGGATCCTTGTCCCATACTGACAAGAGGTGGAGTTGCAGAGGCCTCAAGTGGACCGGAGCATAAGGGACCGCCTCGAAGCACGCCACCATCAGGCCCACCAGCTGCATTCCCTGCCTGATGGAGGGAGGATGACAAGATAGCAGGAACTGGACCTGCACAATCATACTGTCCACTTTCTGCTGAGGAAGAAAAATCCTTGCCTGAACTGTATCCAGATTAATTCCTAGGAATGGAGTCACCAAGGAGGGAGACAGAGAAGACTTGGGATGGTTGATCACCCAGCCAAATGACTCCAGGGTGGACACTACCAGCTGAGTATCCAACTCTGCCTGATGTAGGGACTGGGAAGTGATGAGAATGTCGTCCAGGTAGGGCAGCACGTGGATGCCCTGAGACCTGAGCAGAGACATCACTCCTGCCAGCACCTTGGTGAACACTCTGGGAGCTGAAGTGAGACCAAAGGGCAATGCCACAAATTGGTAGTGTTGATCCTCCAGAGCGAACCTGAGGAACCTTTGATGACCTGGAAACACAGGAATATGAAGGTAAGCATCTTTGATGTCCACACACATCAAGAAATTCCCTGGACGCAGGGAACTGATGGCAGAGCGCAGAGTTTCCATGCGAAAACGCCTGCACCTGACAAATTTGTTGAGGATCTTCAAGTCCAGGATGGGCCTGACTGACCCATCTTTATTGGGCACGGTGAAGAGGTTGGAATAGAAGCCCTTGCCCCTTTCTCTTAAAGGGACATGGCAGATGACCCCCAGGTCCAGAAGGCTTTGCAATGCCTGCACTAGAGCCTGAGCTGACACAGGGTCCTGATAAATCCAGGATCTGATGAATCTTGGGGGGGGGGCAGGCAGCAAACTCTATCTTGTAACCGGAGGACACTACCTCCTGAATCCACCGGTCTGAGACATGAAGCCTCCAAACGTGAGCAAAGTGCTGAAGCCGTCCCCCCACCCGGATGGGTGAGGGCGCCCCTTGAGGGGGCTTGGGAGAGGACTTAAGCTTGGAGCCCCAGGAGGAGCCAGGGCGTCCACGTCCTCTGTCCCTACCCCAGAAGTCTCCTCGGGCCCTAGTAAGGGAAACCCCCCTCCCTTGTCTAGCACCATGGTAGGGGGAGGAAAAAGAGCCCTGACCCCAAAGGGCCGAGACTGCCGCCTGTGCTGGGGTAACTTGCCTTCCTTAGCCAACAGGTCCAGGCGGTCCCCAAACAGGCGTAGTCCTATGAAGGGAAAGCCAGTGAGGGCCTTCTTGGCAGCGTTGTCAGCAGCCCACTGGCGCAGGCAAACCGAGCAGCGTGTAGCCACCACAAGGGCAGAGGTTCTGCCACACATTCTAATGGTGTCATCCAAGACAGAGAGAACATAAGTCACAAAAACATCACAACGAGAGAGTGCATTAAACTCCTCACTAGAAACATCATCAGGGGCACCATCAAGGATACTTCTGAGCAGGGTCCTAATAGCCACAGCCATAATGGCAGAGGCACAGACCGGGCGCAGCGCCGCCCCCACACATGCAAAGGTATGGGACGCTACCTGATCAATACGTCGGTCCTCACCATCCCGCAGAGTAGTAGAGTCAGGGGAGTGCATGACAGAGGTGTTAGATTACCCTAGGACCAGGGCATCCACTTCAGGAGGGGATGACCAACATTTCACCACATCAGCAGGAAAGGGATATCTCTTATCCCAACTCTTAGGTACACCGGGAAGCCTGCTGGGGCGCTCCCATTCCTTGAGCACAAGGTTATTAAAATGGGCTTGCTCAGGAAATTCCAAGCGTGACTTAGCAGTATGAAATAGACTGCTGGCTCAGATTTTTGAGGTTCTATCTATCAGTATCATCTGGGGCCCCGGGGTCAGAGCCAGAATCGTCATGACCCCTGGGCCTCTAATCAGATGACTCTGAGTCAGAGAATAGCTCCCCTTCCTCCAAAGGGGTATAGCCAGACAGTTCCAAAAACTCATCAGCTTCCATAGGGAAAAGAGTGACATCAGGCGTTAAGTGCCGCTTTTTGCAGAGGCCTTACGCGCCAAGGTATTAGCAATCAACTTCTCAACACTAGCCAGTCTGGAAGACACATCAGGCTGAGAATCCCCACTTGTATGCAACTCAGTGGGAGTGAGATTTAAGCTTGGGGGAGTAGATGAAGCCATACGAGGTGCAGGCACAGCCACTGGAAAACCAGGCTGCAGCACAAGCACCTGCTGGGCACAAGGTACACAGACCCGCACATTGTAAGCGCTAATAGGGCACAACCCACAAGCTACACACAGCCGGGCTTGTCCCGAAGGAACCTCGAGCACATTATCCTGAGACGCCTCCATATGGTGATTATAGCAGCACAATAGACCAATAGGGATTGACGCTATAAAAGCAACCCGGGATGCCCCAATAACCCGCTAGGGAAGAGGGAGTAATTAACACTAGGCCTCACAAGTTAATAACTAAATTGAGGGAGTAGGGCCGGGAGAAGCCATTTGGGTTCTGCCCGCCTGAAAGACATAAGCAACGTGTAACGATAAATAAAGCCGCCCGTGAGGGCACTCACGGACCGCGGTAGGTAGATGCCCGTTACGTAGCAGCCGGATCCAAGAAAAAATGGCGCCGGGTATACCTCGAGGGGCAGACTGCAGAGACAGTGACGCGTAACGCGCCAAAAACGCGTCCCGCCCCTCCGGAGAGCGCGAAGCCGTACACGTGGCAAGCAGCCAATAATGGCGCACCAGCGCCTGAGGTAACGATGCCGCCAAGTGCGGAACACAAGTGCGTGCGGCGGAAAATTTAAAAAAGACAATCAGTGCAACCAAGTCAGTGCGGCAACTGACACAAATCATAAGAACATAAGACTGTGAAGCACAAAGGCAAATACACATACACACACACACACACACACACACACACCCCTCCCCCGAGGGCTACAAGGGAGAGCGAGGACCCACCGATAGACAGGGGCAAGGGGCAATAGTGTGGGAGGGGCATCCCATAGAGGCTCACCATATGCCTATACCACCTACCCTTTGGTGGGGGATTGCGGTGGAGCAGCGCTCCTAAGCACCTAACAGTGGTGCTGCCTACCATCACCCGACCAGCGCAGCCAAGGCTGGGAAGCAAATTACTAATGGAACGGGTGGGAATAGTCCTACAGGGCCGCAGGCTAATAACCCTGCTCACCTGCGAGTAGAGAGCCATCTTCTTGTCCTTCGCAGTCCAGACTGCAGAGAAGATCTGGGGATTGTGGGAGGTCCCCGGGTATTTGAGGGGCCGGGAGGAGCCTGTATTCGATGTCTCTGCAGTCCAGCGCCATCTGGCGGAGTAATACCCAAGTGTAAGTAATCTATCTGGAGCAGGACGTACTGTATACTAAGAATAAACATACATCACACTAGAGACATTTAAAAACCATGGAGACCATGTGCTGTTGTACATTGAAAAACTTTGTAACTTTGTATCTGTGCCCATGCACATTGCACTTTGTGGTTTATTCCTTTTATATGAGCACTTGTGATTGAGATTTATGTATTATATTTATTGCTCTATTGACTTAAACGTATTAATTGTTTTAACCCTATGGGTAATATTTTGCACATATATATAGATAAAAGTTTTTTGTTGATTTCTCAGTTAGTGCCTTGTAAGCGACAGGTAGCAAACGGTGAACGCCGGGCGCCGGACGCAATTACCTGTCGCTACCTGTCCCTCTTTCATACATTTCAATGGACGTTACTTTTCTTCTCTTTAAACAGGGTTTTCTTTTATTTTTTTTA
This sequence comes from Gastrophryne carolinensis, assembly GCA_027917425.1. Taxonomy (NCBI): domain Eukaryota; kingdom Metazoa; phylum Chordata; class Amphibia; order Anura; family Microhylidae; genus Gastrophryne; species Gastrophryne carolinensis. Next base: position 75,330,996 of record CM051240.1, read on the forward strand.
CTTTTTTTTAATCAAATCATTGTGTGACCTCTCCTAGCCTAGAAAGTCATTTTTGAAAACTTTTTTGATTTTTTATATTTTTATGCACAATTGTCATTACAGGTCTGTTATTAAAGTGTTAATGTCACAATGTTACAACAATGTAATTCCATGTGTTTTCGCTTTGGTATTGGTGGTAATGTTTAAAAACGGACATTAATCACACAGCTTCTGGCGTTCTGGCCTACAGCGACCCAATTTTGAGTGCCAGTGATGTGTGAGGCTGTTTTTTTGATGAATATGGTTTGAGTTGCTCACACTGACCAGTCGCTACCGTTTGCTCCCATATAGCTCTGTACTGGTGTTATAGCGATTCACACATCAATTCATCAATGCTGGCCATGTTACTACAGCGACTGAGGCCGTTCAAAGCGACCACTAGCGGTTGCTCTTAGCGCCGCTGTACAGACGCTCATCTGCCGTTACCTGGCACTAGTAATGAATCAGCCTGCACATGTATATCTTGGGCATCAAGCAAACTATGAGCAAAACATGACCCACTGCTGAAATTCACAGTGTACATTATTGTTCTCACTCAGCTACAGCCACATTCAGCATTGTAGAGCAGAAATTCCTATACTCAGTACACTGCTGCCATCTCCTGGAGAGGAAGCTGAGCTGGACTCAACACTAAATATTTAATGGAGCCTTATGTGTTTTTGTAAAGTATCCAAAAAAACTAAAGACAAGAGATTTTGGGATCTTACCAAGAGACAAAAAGTAATGAGAGAAGGAAGAAGTAATTGACATGATTATACAGTACGCAGTTAGTTTGCGATTTTGACACCAGTTCACTACTAGCGCACTACTAGTGTCTGTATAGTGGCACTTAGAGCGACCGCTAGTAGATGCTGTAAGCGAGTGTAGGGCGCTGTAATCTAACATAGCGGTCACTGTATTATCCTGGCTGGCTGGCTGGCTCTCCCTGATTCACTGCAGAGCCAATGGAGAACGCTAGGTGGTGTCCTAAGGTCACAGCGCCCAAGCCTACACCACGTCTAACAAGAGGACAAGGCTGCAGCAACTGATAGGTAGCGCCAGCTCAGTGCGTCCTGCACTCGGCGCTCCACACCATATTTAACAAAACAAAAACACACACACAGCGCCGACGCTCTAAATCTGGGCACTGTAGCATAGAGCGCCAGACGCTGTGTGATTAAAGTCTGTTTTTAAAAACATATCCACCAGTAACAAACGAAAACACATGGAATAAAATAGTTTTAACACTGGGACAATAACACTTTAGTGCCATACTGACCCATCCTTTTGGGGAACTGTGGAAAGGTTGGTGTAGCGGCCCCTGCCTCTGCCTATTAAGGGCAATCTGCAAGTGACCCTCAGACCTCGTAGGCCTTGCATGGCCTGTGCCAGCACCTGAACAGTGGCAGGGACCAGGAGTACCCGGGACCTGATAATCTTGGGGAAGGCCGCGCAGCAAACTCTATCTTGTATCCGGAGGACACTACTTCCTGAATCCACCAGTATGAGGCGTGATTCCTCCTGACAAGAGCAGAGTGCCACAGCCATCCCCTCACCCAGACGGGCGAGGGCGCCCCATCATGCTTGAGGGGTTTGGTGGAAGATTTAGGCTTAGCCCCGCCGGAGGGCCCAGAGCGTTGTCTGCTGCTCCCAGGGCAGAAGTCTGCGCGAGCCCCCACGAAGGACACCCCTGGTTCTTGTTTAACACTATGGTAGGGGGGAGTAGGGGTGCCCCTGCCCCGAGGGGGCCGAGACGGCCGCCTGCGTTGGGTTGACTTACCCTTTTTACCAAACAGGTCTAGACGGGCCCCAAACAAGCGTAGCCCTCTAAAGGGAAGAGTCTTTTTAGTAGCATCGTCAGCACCCCACTGTCGCAGCCAAACCAAGCGACGTATAGCCACCGCAAGGGCAGAAGTTCTTGCACACATTCTAATGGTCTCATCCAACACTAATAGGATAAATTTTACAAACACATCACAGCTGGAGAGTGCATTAAACACATCCCAGGGGAGATTATCAGAGTGATGATCAAGCATCTTTCTGATGAGGGTTCTAGCGGCCACTGCAGTAATAGCCGCGGCACAGACCGGACGCAGCGCCGTCCCTGCACAAGAAAAGGCATGGGAGGCCAGCAGATCAATGCGCCAGTCCTCAGCATCCTGAAGGGTATTATAAGCAGGGGCTGCAAAAAAGGGGGGGTTAGGAACCCCAATGATCGGGGCATTCACCATGGGGGGGGGATGACCAGCAATTAACCACCTCAGGGGGAAAAGGGTATTTCCTATCCCAGTCCCCTGGGACCCCTGGAAGTTTACTGGGGCATTCCCATTCCTTGAGAACAAGAGCATGGAAATGAGCTTGCTCTAGGAATTCCAAACGTGCTGTTGCTGTATGGAAACGCTCCCCTCTCGGCTTGGAAGCCTCACCAGGGAGAGAGATAGACAGAACCTTAAAGACCTTAATCAACAAATCGCCAGTGTCACACTGGGCCCAGTGTTCAGGTCCAGAATCGTCATGACTCCTCGGCCTCTCATCAGATGAGCCTGAGTCAGAGAATAGCTCTTCTTCATCAGAAGGGGTATAGTCACACGGAGTAGTAAACTCCTCAGTTCCCATAGGAAAAACAGTAACATGAGGCGTCAAGTGCCGCTTCTTACCAGGGCCCTTGCTCTCTGACAACCTCGCAATAATCTGTTCAGCCATAGGCAGTCTGGATGACGCAACAGGCTGCAAATCCCCACTTGTATGCGACTCAGCTGGAGTGAGATTTAAGCATGGGGAAATTGGTGAATTGAAGCGAGGTGCAGCCACTGGCAGACCTGAATGCAGAGCCAGTGCTTGCTCGGCACAGGGTCCGCAGACCCATGCCCTGTCAGCATCAGCATGGGGTTGTCCACACGCTGTACACAGCTGTTCTTGTCCCAGAGGGACCCTGGTCACATAATTCTGAGATGCCTCCATATGGTGATTATTTAGGCACAATATGCCAGTAGGGATTTACGCTATAGGCAACCCTGGATGCCCCAAAGAACCGCTAGGGAAGTGGGAGAATTTTACAAGGCCCGCTATAATTACACCGGGCCGGGAGAAGCCAATGGTGTTCACCAGTCTGAAAGACACAATGAGAAGAGAATGGTGTCAGAACCGAAAACACTACAATGAGAATAAGCCGCCCGAGAGGGCACTTACAGTACCACGGTAAGCAGGAACGCCCCACGCATCGCGCGCGAACAGACAAAATGGCCGTGTACCTCGAAGGGCGGGCCAGAGCGCACCATGACGCGGAGCGCGCCAAACCAGACCCCGCCCTCCCAAAGAGTGCGAAGTCCAACATCAGCCAATGAGGACACAGAGGTGTCTGAGGTAACGCCGCCGCCAGGCAGTCATACAAGTAAAATACATAAAAAGGGCGCGGCGGCTGACACCATATCTAATGTCCAAAGACAGACAAAGGCCATATACGTGCAAAGATCCTATACAGACCACACAGGCACACACCCCCCCCTTTCTTTCCCCCCCCCCCGACTACGGGGGGAACGAGGGAGGATGGTGGCCCTTGGTACAGGGCCCACCGCTACACGGGGCAAGGGGCAGTAATGCGGGAGGGGCATCCCATAGAGGCTCACCATCAGCCTACACCGCCTACCCTTTGGTGGGGGACTGCGGAGGAGCAGCGCTCCTTAAGCACGCTTGGTGATGCCCACCTTCACCCGACCAGCGCAGCCCAGGCAGGGAGGCACAACACAACGAGGACGGGTGGGAATAGTCCAACAGGCCCGCAGGCTTTAATAGCCCCGCTCACCTGCGAGAGAGTGATACTTCATGTCTTCGCAGTCGGCACTGCAGAGAAATCTGGGGATTTGTGGGAGGTCCCCGGGTATTTAAGGGGCCGGGAGGAGCCTGTTTTGCATGTCTCTGCAGTGCAGCGCCATCTGGTGGAGGATAACCCCCAAGTGTAAGTACCATATCTGGAGCAGGACGTACTGTATACTAAGAATAAAGTCTTAACCAAACGGTGACTGGCAAAAGATCTTTGGAAAAAAATTGCTGAAACATGACCTTTGAGAGTACTAAGTTGAAGGCCCAAATCCAAACCTGGGAATAGAAAACACCCGACAGGGAAGAGATTTAGACTCATACAAGGCAATGTAAGCATGCCAGACCCTGTAATAGAAAAAGGACGGGGACTTCTTCCTAGCCCTAATCATGGTATCAACAACAGAGGCAGGCAACCCCTTATCCATCAAGATGGAGGTTTCAGCAGCCAAGCCGTCAAAGCCAGCATTTGTAAATTGGGATGGCGCAGCTGCCCCTGAGTGAGCAGATCTGGATCCTTGGACAGGACGTACTGATCTACTGCCAACTGCACGATATCTGCAAACCACACCCTTCTTGGCCAACAGGGGGCCACCAGAATGGTTGGCACCCCTTCCTGGGCTATCTTGCGCAGCACCCTGCCAAACAGAGGAAACGGGGGAAACACATAGAGGACCCGAAACCCCTTCCAAGGCATTGCTAGCGCATCTGGAGTGAAACACCCTGTTGCTGAGGGACCACTCCCCCAGCCGAGACATCCCCCTGCTCAAGGAATCTGCCTCCAGATTCTCCACTCCCGGGATGTAAACTGCCGATATGCAGGGGACATTCTCATCCGCCCAGGACAGTATCAGGGACACTTCCTTGAGGGCTTGCTTGCTCCGAGTCCCTCCCCGATGATTGATGTAGGCAACTGCCGTCTGGTTGTCCAAGCGGATCTGAACAGCCCGACCCCGAAGGTGTGGGGTCAACTGGGAAAGAACCAACCTTATCGCCCGCAGTTCCAGATTGTTGATGGGAGCATGGGCCTCCTGAGGGCCCAACTGACCCTGGAACTTCAGAGACTTCCAAAAGCCCCCCAACCTGTCAGACTGGCATCTGTGGTGACAGTCTCCCAGCACGGCGGCAGAAAGGTCCTGCCCACTAGGAGATTCCTTGAGTCCAGCCCCCACGAGAGGGACTGACTGACCAGAGGGGACAGAACAAATTCCTGATCCAGGGACACAGGGTCCCGATCCCAAACTGACAAGAGGAGCAACTGAAGAGGTCTCATGTGAAACTGAGCATAGGGGACCGCCTCGAAGTGTGACACCATCAGACCCACCAGCTGCATCCCTTCCACCTTCTGCTGAGGCAGAAAAACCTTGACCTGAGATGTATCCAGAGTTATGCCCAGAAAGGACCTCACCAAGGACGGAGACAGTGAAGACTTGGGAGCGTTGATCACCCAACCGAAGGACTGGAGTGTGGAGACCACCATCTGGGTAATCCGCTAGGCTTGACGGAAGGACTGAGATGCAATCAGAATGTCATCCAGATAAGGAAGGATGCGAATGCCCTGAGATCTCAACAGAGCCATCACCCCCGCCAGCACCTTGGTGAAGACCCGAGGAGCCGAGGTAAGGCCGAACCTGAGAAATCTCTGATGACCTGGAAAGATAGGAACATGAAGGTAAACATCTTTGATGTCCACAGAAGTCATGAAATCGCCCGGGCGCAAGGTACTGACCGCCAAGCGCAGAGTCTCCATGCGAAAATGCTTGAACTTGACAAATTTGTTGTGCGCTTCAAATCCAGGATGGGCCTCAGGGACCCATCCTTTTTGGGAACCGTGAAAAGATTGGAGAAGAAGCCTCTGCCCCTTTCCTGGGAAGGCACCGGGCAGATGACACCCAAATCCAAAAGGCTTTGAACCGCAAGCTGCAAGCCCTGAGCTGACAGGGGGCTTTGAGCCATCCGGGATCTGATGAATCTTGGGGGCGGCCAGGCTGCAAACTCTATCTTGTACCCGGAGGACACTACCTCCTGAATCCACCGGTCTGAGACGCGCAGTCTCCAGACGTGAGCAAAGAGCCGCAACCGTCCCCCCACCCAGATGGGTGAGGGCGCCTCCTCATGCCTGGGGGTAAGATTTGGACTTGGGACCCCATGAGAGACCGGGGCGACCACGACCTCTACCCCGGCCCCAAGGGTCTCTATGTGTCCCCACAAATGGTGCACCCCGACCGGACCTGGGAACACGGAAGGAAGGGAGGGAAGAACCAGCCCCCCAAAAGGGCCGCGGCTGCCTCCTGCGTTGAGGCAGCCTACCATCCTTGGCAAACAGATCCAGGTGCTCACCAAAAAGCCGTAGCCCAGTAAAGGGGAAGCCAGTGAGAGCCTTCTTAGCAGCATTATCAGCCGCCCACTGACGCAGCCAAACAGAGCGGCGTATAGCCACCAAAAGGGCAGAAGTCTTACCACACATCTGGACCGCATCATCCATAGCAGAAAGAATAAATGCAACAAATTCATAGCAAAGCAGGAGGGATCTATACTCCTCCCCCCTATTGGTGTCCGAGGCATTATCCAGAAGGCACTTGAGCAGCCCTTTAATAGCAAGAGCCGTGATGGCAGAAGCGCACACAGGGCGCAGCACAATCCCTGCACAAGCAAATGCGTGACAGGCCAGCTGATCCACACGCCGGTCCTCACCATCCCTCAGAGTAGAAGTGTCAGGGGAATGCATGACCGAGGTATTGGACAACCCAAGCACGGGAGCATCGACCTCAGGGGGACACTACCAGCACTTAACCACATCAGCAGGGAAGGGGTACCTCCTGTCCCAACTCTTGGGCACCGCGGGCAATCTGCTAGGACGTTCCCACTCCTTGAGCACCAAATTATTAAAGTGGTGCTGCTCAGGGAACTCCAAGCATTGTTTAACAGAGTGAAAAATCTCACCCTGCTGTTTTGTTAGCCGGCACAGGAGGGGTAATACATAGCACTTCAAAAATGTGAGCCAACAGCCTATCAGTATCCTCTGGAGACCATGGATCTTCCCCAAAAGGAGACCCAGTACCACCATAAATCAGAGAAAAGTTCCCCCTCTTCTAGGGCATAAAGGCCAGGGAAAGAATAATGTCCCTCATCCTCCTCAGGAAAAAGGGAAACAGCGGGAGTTAAATGCTGCTTCTTGCCAGAAGCCTTACGGGGGGCAGGCCCAGTAATATGCCTTTCCATTCTGGCCACTCGCAAAGCCAAGTCAAAATGTGATTCCCCACTAGCATGTCCCTCACTAGGGGTCATATGCAGGCGCGGGTGGGTAGGATATGTAGAAGGAGGCGCAGAGCTGGGCAGCGTAGCAGGCAACCCAGACTGCAGCGCAAGTACCTTCTGGGCGCAGGGCACACATACCCTGACACCGTCACTCACAAGGGATACCCCACACGCGGCACACAGCTGGGCTTGTTCCGAAGGAACCCCAAGCACATTATCCCCAGAAGCCTCCATATGGTGATTAGTATAGACCCAATGGCCATTATAGGGTTAAGGCTAGCAAGAGCCACCCGGGATGCCCCCTAGGGAAAGTGGGAGGTGAAAGGGGGGAGTGCCAGGAGAAACCACAGTCATGGTTATCCCGCCTGAAAAACATAATAAAAATACATGAAAATTCCCATAGCGCGGCTAAAGAGCAATAAAACACAACCCCGAAGGGAACTTACAGACGAAGGGGGCCGATAGCACCAAAGTCCAGACCGGAACAGCAGCACGCAGCAGCAGCGTAGAAGACGAGGGCCCAGCACACCACAGCATCAAAATGGCGCCGCAGCGGACCTTGAGGGGCGGGCCGTGGAGGTATGACGCAGAATGCATCATCCACAGGACCCCCCCCCCGAAGAACACGAAAAAGCCGGTCACATGACCCACCAGTGCCATGACAGCACAGGGAATCGTTAAATATCGGTGCCCACCGCGGAGCGCCGTACAAAGCAGCGCCCATCAACACAGGGACAAAGCACAACTAACAAGTCAAACACCTCTCAGGGCACCACCTCCTACCCCCCCCCCCCCAGGGAAGCAGGGAAGGGCATCCCAAAGAAGGCTCACCATAAGCCTGAACCGACTACCCTTGTATGGTACAGGGATTGCGGTTGGAGCAGCGCTCCTGAACCAGGCAGCCGAGGCTGGGAGGCAGTGGGTCCAGAATGGGTGGAAATAGTCCTGCAGCCCCGCTCACCTGTGCAATATAGAGAGCCAATCTTCTATCTTCGCAGTCCAGACTGCAGAAGGAAACTGGGAATTTGTGGGAGGTTCCTGGCCTTTTATAGGGCTGGGAGATGCCACCTTGTGGCGGATAACCCAGACGTAAAGAATTAGTGAAACAGGACGTGCTGTATACTTGGAAAATGAAGGTGAGTTTCCAGGGCTAATCATGGCCATACACACAGTGGGGAATTCCAAATGGGGATGTCCATTCTGAGAGGAACAACACCTGGAAGCATGAAAATACAATTCTGTGAGATACAGTACGTCCTGCTCCAGATAGATTACTTACACTTGGGTTATCCTCCACCAGATGGCGCTGCACTGCAGAGACGTGAAAAACAGGCTCCTCCCGGCCCCTCAAATACCCGGGACCTCCCACAAATTCCCAGCATTGAAAAGCAGTGAACAAGAAACCGGGAGAATTTAACCACCCAAAACAAAACTGGTAACTACAACAATGATGATAATCACCATACAGGGGATCCAGAATAATGCAACAACAGGGTGGGGTGGAGCAGGACATACTGTATACTTATAATACCAATTCTACAGGTGAGTATCTCACAGAATTGTATTATTCTTAGTATACAGTACGTCCTGTCCATAAAGTTGGGTGGGATCCCCAATACGAAAAAGGTAACAGCAGGCAGTTTAAACCACTGCCGCCTGTAAAACCTTGCGGCCTAAAACAGCATCAGCTGAGGCCCTAACGTCCTTGTAAAGCTTTGAAAAGGTATGAACAGAAGACCAAGTAGCGGCCTTGCAAACTTGCTCAACAGAAGCCTGGTGCTGGAAGGCCCAAGAGGCACCAATAGCATGAGTAGAATGAGCAGTAAGGCGGAAGGGAGGACTCTTCCCCTTAGCCGAATAGGCCTGAATCACAGCCTGACGAATCCATTTGCTGATAGTAGACTTGGCAGGAGTCAAACCCTTCCTAGGACCAGAAGGGACCACAAAAAGAGCATCAGTTTTCCTGAAGGACGCAGTGACTACCAGTTAATACTTCAGAGACCTGACCACATCCAAGGAGTGCAAAACCCTTTCCTTAGCATTACTAGGATTAGGGCACAAGGAAGGAAGAACAATATCCTGGTTCAAATGAAAAGCAGACACCACCTTAGGCAGGAAATCTGGCTTAAAGCGGAACACCACCTTATCCTTGTGTCACTCAAAGTATGGAGGCTGGATAGACAGAGCCGCCAGCTCAGACACACACCTGACGTAATAGCCACCAGAAAGACAACCTTGAGGGTAAGTACAGCCAGAGCAGCATCCTGAATAGGCTCAAAGGGAGCACCCTGCAAGGCAGACAAGACCAAATTCAAATCCCAAACACAGGTACTGAGTTGGAGACCAGACTCCAAGCTTTGCTGTAAGAACTCTAGAACCCTGGGAACTGAGAACACCCGACAGGGAAGAGACTCACACCAGTCAATGTAAGCACACCAAACCCTATAATAGATGGAAGATGAAGACTTCTTCCTAGCCTTCACCATGGTCTCAACCACGGAGGCAGACAAGCCCTTCTCCATCAAGATGAAGGTTTCAGCAGCCAGGCCGTCAAAGCCAGAGTTTGTAAATTGGGATGGCGTAGGGAGCCCTGAGTGAGTAGATCTGGCACTGCTGGCAGGACGTACTGATCTACTGCCATCTGCACCACGTCTGCGAACCACACTCTTCTTGGCCACCTGGGGGCCACCAGAATCACTGGCACCCCTTCCAGAGCAATCTTGCGCAGTACCCTGCCCAGCAGAGGGAATGGAGGAAAGACATACGGGAGCCGAAATTCCCGCCATGACATGGACAGAGCATCTGTGGCCACGGCCAGAGGATCCTGAGACAGGGAGACAAAAGCCTGGAGCTTGTGATTGTGACGGGATGCAAACAGATCCACATCCGGTAGACCCCAACGGTGACACAGGGACTGGAATAACCTGTTGCAGAGGGACCACTATCCCTGACGAGAGGTCCCCCTGCTCAGAGAGTCTGCCAGTAGATTCTCTGTCCCCGGAATGTACACAGCCGAAATGCATTGAACATTGGCCTCTGCCCATGTCAGAATCCGCGATACCTCCTGGAGGGCCCTCCGGCTCCGGGTCCCTCACTGATGGTTGATGTAGGCAACCGCCATCCTGTTGTCTGAGCACACCTGCACAGACCGACCTCTCAGGTGATTGGTCAACTGCTCCAATACCAACCTGATTGCCCGCAGTTCCAGAATGTTGATGGGTAAGTGGGCCTCCTGAGTGCCCCACCTCCCCTGGAACTGCAGAGACTTCCAGAATCCCCCCCATCCTGACAGACTGGCATCCGTGGTGACTGTCTCCCAGGAGGGGGCCAGGAAGGATCTGCCTCCCATCAAGTTCCTGTGGTCCAGCCACCAGGAAAGGGACCGTCGGACCGAGGGAGGAAGCACACAGATCCTGTCCAAGGACGTTGGATCCTTGTCCCATACTGACAGAAGGTGAAGTTGAAGAGGTCCCAAATGGAACTGAGCAAAGGGCACCGCCTCGAAGCACGCCACCATCAGGCCCACCAACTGCATTCCCTGCCTGAGGGAGGGCCTGGGGCACGATAGCAGGAACCTCACAGCAGTTAGAGCTTCCACCTTATGCTGAGGAAGGAATATCCTTGACTGAATCGTATCCAGAATCATTCCCAGGAATGGGGTCACCGAGGAAGGGGACAGGGAGGACTTGGGGTGATTGATCACCCAGCCGAAGGACTCCGGGGTGGACACCACCAGCATAGTGTCCAACTCTGCCTGTTGCAGAGACCGAGAGGTGATGAGTATGTCATCCAGGTAGGGTAGCAAGCGTATGCCCCTTGACCGCACCAGAGACATCACCCCTGCCAGCACTTTGGTGAACACTCTGGGAGCTGAGGTGAGACCAAAGAGCAGGGCCACAAATTGGTAATGTTGGTCTTCCAACGCGAATCTGAGAAACCTCTGGTGTCCAGGGAACACAGGAATGTGAAGGTAAGCATCTTTGATGTCCACCGACGTCATGAGATCCCCTGGGCGCAGGGAGCCAATGGCCGAGCGCAGAGTTTCCATGCGAAAACGCTTGTTTCTGACAAATTTGTTGAGGATCTTTAAATCCAGAATGGACCTGACTGACCCATCCTTTTTGGGGACTGTGAAAATGTTGGAATAGAACCCCTTGCCTCTTTCTCTTAAGGGGACACTGCAAATGACCCCCATATCCAGAAGGCCTTGCACGGCCTGCATCAAGACCTGAGCTGAGGCAGAGTCCTGGGGGATCCTGGACTTGACGAATCTTAGGGGGGGGGCGCACAGCAAACTCTATCTTGTAGCCAGAGGACACTACCTCCTGAATCCACCTGTCTGAGACGTGATGCCTCCAGACGTGCGCAAAGTGCTGTAGCCGTCCCCCCACCCTGATTGGCGAGGGCGCCCCATCATGCCTGGGGAGGCTTGGGAGAGGGTTTTGGTTTAGAGCCCCAGGAGGCGCCGGGGCGTCGTCCACTGTTCCTGCGCCAGGAGTCTGTAGGAGCCCCCGCGAAGGACACCCCTTTGCCCTGCTTAGCACCGCGGTAGGCGAGTGAAGGGGGCCCCTGGCCCCGAAAGGGTCGAGACTGCCGCCTGCGTTGTGGTAACTTACCTCTTCATCAGACCCATCAAGTACACTTCTGATCAGGGTCCTGAGCGCCACAGACGTAATGGCCGAGGCACAAACCGGGCGCAGCGCCACCCCCACAAATGCAAAGGCATGACACGCTAATTGGTCAATGCGCCGGTCCTCAGCATAGTAGTGTCGGAGGAGTGCATAATAGAGGTGTTAGACAACTCTAGAATAGGAGCATCGACCTCAGGGGGCGATGACCAGCACTTAACCATGTCAGCAGGAAAGGGATACTTTCTGTCCAAACTCTTAGGTATACCGGGAAGTCTACTGGGACGTTCCCACTCCTTAAGCACGAGGTTATTGAAATGGGTTTGCTCAGGAAATTCCAGACGAGCTTTAGCAGTTCGGAAAAGCTTCCCCCTTTGCCTGGGAGCCGCAACCGGGGGAGATATAGACAAAACCTCAAATATTTGGAGCAGCAGTCTGTCAGTATCATCCGGGGTCCAAGGGTCAGAGCCAGAATCGTCATGACTAGGGATGAGCGAATCGATCCGGACGAACCCGGATTCGATCCGAATTTCATGAAAAATTCGATTCGGATCGAATCCGAATTTCCCCGCGATGCGATCGATCGAAGTTTTCCTGAAATTTAAAAAAAAGGCCGGCCTGGTGGGAGCCGAGGAGGCCGGCTACTCTGTCAGCTGTGCAAACCAGCTTCCGCCTCCCGCTGACAGTGCAGCCGGCCTCCCCGGCTCCCACCATAACGGCATGTAGCACACACTTACCTACATGCCGGTATGGTGGGAGCGGAGGAAGCTGGCCGCACTGTCAGCGGGCGGCAGAAGCCGGGTTGCAAAGCTGACAGTGTGACCGGCTTCCCCGCTCCCACCATGCCGGCATGTACACACTATAAAAACACTACAAAATAAACTAAAATACCTGGAGCATAAAATAAATAGATAAACATTTAAAGAATGAATGAACAGTTAAAAATGTATTCACATATATAAAAAATCAAACATTGAAAGAATGAATGAGCATTGTAAAGGGTTTCAAGATGGTGCCAGGAGGCTGTGCTGTTGCAGTCCTCAGGCTTGTTTGTTACAATGTATTTACCTGGGAAAAGGCAGTATGTATATGTAACAGATTATTATACAAATGTCACAAGGTATTGTAATTAAGTGTTCAGCTGTGCACCCGACTCTTCTGCAGAGATTCTGCGCATATAAAAGTATTGTGTTTATAAATTCTGTATATAAATAGAAGTGTTATATTTGTGTGAGGGAACTTAGATTTAAATATATATATATATATATATATATATATATATATATATATATATATATATAAATACCTATATATAGGTAAATGTTATACATTTTATATATATATATATATATATATATATATATATATATATATATATATATATATTATTTTATTTTATTTTTTTTTTTATAAAAATATATAGTTACAAGCATAGGATAAATATAAATATAATATAAATATTATTTATTATAATTAGAAAGATATATAGATTAATTAGATATATAGATAGATTAATTAGATATATATATGTATATATCTGTATAGAAAGTACAAGTTGGTTTTGAGGATAAAGCGCAACTGGATAATATGAGCGGCTCCTACAGCAGGAAAACCTGTGATTCCCAGGAAAAATTGTAGTGTGTTAATCAATTTCAATTTAGGTGTAGCCCTAGAAGGAAAAAGATTGGTGTAGGAGCGCTGTGGATACACAAAGGTTGGTTGAATCATTACATGTGATAGAATGTATTATCACAGATTAAAAGTAGTAGGATGATAACTTATCATGGAAAAAAAAATAAAGAAGTACCAATATGATATACTGAATATAGTGGAACATCTTAAATAATTGTAGATAATATAAATTAATAGTGGATAGTATAAATTAATGATTAAATAATAAATTATTGATTGATCTAATAAATAAACAATAATTTTATTAAAATTTTGGTAGGGGGGCAATTCATTAGAAAGTTAGATACTATAAATTAGTGTATATTAATAGTGGGTACTGTAAGTTCATAATTAAATAATTAGTTATTGGTTGATCAAATAAAAAAAAAATAGAAAATGATTAAATCATTAGTAGAGGGACAATTCATTAAATAATTAGATGGAGGGATGTAAAATTGAAACTGGATAGACGTGAATAGATAGAATGGATATATAAACTAAGGATATGATAAAAATATGATAAGAGTATAAATATATAAATATATAGGTCATTGTGGATGAGGAATAAATTACTAGAGGATTAGTAAGAAGTAATTGATAAAAAACGATTTGATGGATATATAAAGTAATGATATTATAAAAATATGATAAGACTATAAATATATAGATCATGGTTGATGAGGAATAAATTATTAGAGGATTAGTAAAAAGTAATTGATACAAAATGATTTGATATGATATGAAAATGATAAAAAGGTGGTGACATTAAGGATGTAAGGGTGTAAAAATGTAAAAGTTAATTAATTATGATTGAATAGTAATGTTAATGTTAATGGAAATAGTGTAGTCGAACATTGCGGTAAAGGAGTAAATTAATAAGTTTGATGAGTAGGGGGAAAGTCCAGACAAATATTTTCTAAGGAACAGATCAATATTGAAGGGGAACCAATCTAGTTAGTTGTTTTCTAAAAAGCAATTAAAATCCAAATCTATATTTTGTCCATGTGGTGAGAGTGTGTTTAATTCAAAAATCCAGAACGTTTTTTGAATAAAATCCTATTAATAGGTTATCATTGTCTCATTTTTTTATCTATTATTATTTTTTTACCTATAAATAATCAATTTACCTATAAATAACTTATTTTATATCCACTGTTCACACATTCTTACATAATTTTCACTTATTTTATTCAAATTACCTCCACAGCCATATAAAGTCCATATTTTAATAATATATATATATATATATATATATATATATATATATATTATATTTTACTAATCATTCCATAGACTAATAAGAATATAAATTAATCCAGACATCTCTTTCATGTCCCACTCACAAATTACCACATACATTTTACTTGGATCATGATATTATATTATTCTCCTAATATTATTAATAGTGATGATAAAAATAATAATGATATTAATATTAGTGTTGTTATTATTATTATTTTTTTTTTTCATTATATACATCCTCTAGTGCATAAACAATCTTTTCTAAACAATTTCTTTGATCACTTTCTCATTTTTTATCCAACTTCTATTCAATTTTTAATCATATCAATTTTATTCACTTTCATTAATTTATTCATTCTTATCAGTTCCATTCATCCAGATCTAATTCATCCAGTTATTTAATAATGTATTTATTTTTTGAATTATTTAAACACTTAATCATTATAACCAATTTGTTAATTGCGTCAACTATTTTTTTCCCAATTATCTATTATGACAATCATTTATTTATTATGTAATCATAATTATGATAATCATTTATTTATTTGAATCAATAGTACAATTAACTGTCACAATTCACAGTCCTCTATTTAAACAATTGATTATTTCATTCAATTCATTTTTGATTAACCATATAATTATAACTATAATACCACCAAAGAAGACCCCGCCTTCACCTTGAAAGCGTCGGTGAACTGAAATACTCAAGTACAGCAGAAAAAAAGCCGGTAACCGGCTTTTCACTAGATAAGAGTATAAATATATAGATCATGGTTGATGAGGAATAAATTATTAGAGGATTAGTAAAAAGTAATTGATACAAAATGATTTGATATGATATGAAAATGATAAAAAGGTGGTGACATTAAGGATGTAAGGGTCTAAAAATGTAAAAGTTAATTAATTATGATTGAATAGTAATGTTAATGTTAATGGAAATAGTGTAGTCGAACATTGCGGTAAAGGAGTAAATTAATAAGTTTGATGAGTAGGGGGAAAGTCCAGACAAATATTTTCTAAGGAACAGATCAATATTGAAGGGGAACCAATTTGTGCCCTTATTCATCAAGCGATAGCGCCAGGTAGTGTCTGACGAGCGCCAGGTAGCAGCAGCTAACGGCGACTACCGACTCAAGTACGCCCGCGGCGGTCACAATGACGCATTTATCAAGCAAAATGAGGCTAGCGCCGGCGAGAGCGACGGCTAGCGCGGCATTCATCATGAAGCCGCCTGGACCGAACAGCGCCGCTGCAAATTCCCTCACAGCGCCAGGTATGAGCTGTCGCTCCCTGGCGATGTCCAATGCATTTCAATGGAGCAAGCTATAATTAATCATAATTAATTGGTATTATTTTTTTAAATTTTTTTTTTAATGTCAAAAAATCGGAGAACACTTCTGCAATGTTAGGAATTATTTTTAAATCAAAAAAACAAAAACAAAAAAAAAGTGCAGAATTGATCTAACAGGTCTGAGATTAATGTATTCATATAACAAAATGATTCTAAAAACATGTATAATGTTACATTAAAAAAATATGGTTGTTTAGGGGTTAAAAACTAGTTAATACAGATCGCCGCCAGCGCTCTGGGGTTTAAACAAGGAATGGACAGCGACAGCACATTCGGAGCGTGATTTTTTGATGAATATGAAGCTAGCCGTTCGCTCTGGCCATTCGTTGTCAGGCGCTCACATACAACGCTGGACCTGTGAAACAGCGACCCCCCAGCCCGTATTCAACATTACCGCACACCGACTGAGTCGCTGTCATCAAGCTAACGCCGGCCAAGCACAGCGAATACTGGCTGGCGCTGAAAAAATCACGCTACAGTCGCTCATCTGTCGCTACCTGGCGCTATTGATGAATCGGCCTCCCCGTTAGTTGTTTTCTAAAAAGCAATTAAAATCCAAATCTATATTTTGTCCATGTGGTGAGAGTGTGTTTAATTCAAAAATTAAAAAAAAATATATATATATATGAGTATAAAATCGGTATTCAATAGTAATAACTAGTAATACAATTATATAAAAATTAATATAAACAGTGGTCAGTAGATAGAGTTATATTAAATTGATATGAAAGAGATATATGTGTACATAATTGTACCGGTGATATCATTGCGATTTTCTGGCATATTCATATTCTCAAACTAATTAATTTTAAATCAATCTTAAACCAATTTCATAAAACTATTTCAAGAAGGGGCGGGAATGCCCTTGCTGTCTTTTTGAACCAGGTGTTTCCCAGTGCTTGCTGGGAAATGTAGTTGTAGGCAGTAGTTCTATTGTCAGCTTTTCTTTGATAGCTCTATTGCCGGCTCTACTTTATTAGTTCAATTGTCGGCTTTTCCTTATTAAAAGCATAAAAAAAAACTTGGTAATGTTTTGTAGTGGAAATAGGACAAACCTTATGTATTTATTACTTAATTAACTGATGATTAAAATTAAATTGATGATTGAAAATAAAATGAAAGTCAAATGGAAAGGAATATAAGTTTCGGGGACTTGATTGTGATCTGATTTATTTAGTTGATTAGCGGGAATCCGTTTTGTTTAGTTAATTGATAGAGTATGAATTTAATGGATGATAATAGAGAATTAATTTGGCGGATGATAATAGAGTATGAATTTGGAGGATGATTTTTGTGAATGACAGCTTGGAAAGAAAGTGGGCTCCTGCCTGCCGGCCCCGTCCGCTGTCATTCCAAGCTGTCATTACCTCCCCGCCCGCTGTAACTCCTCCCTCCCGCCTTGCCCACTTTCTTTCCAAGCTGTCATTCATTACCTCCCGCCCCGCCCACTTTCTTTCCAAACTGTCATTATCTCCCGCCCCGCCCACTTTCTTTCCAAGCTGTCATTACCTCCCCGCCCGCTGTCAGTACCTCCCTCTCGCCCCGCCCACTTTCTTTCCAAGCTGTCATTCCTCCCTCCCTCCCACCCCGCCCACTTTCTTTCCAAGCTGTCATTCCTCCTTCCCGCCCCGCCCACTTTCTTTCCAAACTGTCATTATCTCCCGCCCCGCCCACTTTCTTTCCAAACTGTCATTACCTCCCTGCCCGCTGTAACTCCTCCCTCCCGCTCACTTTCTTTCCAAGCTGTCATTACCTCCCCGCCCGCTGTAACTCCTCCCTCCCGCCCCGCCCACTTTCTTTCCAAGCTGTCATTCCTCCCGCCCCGCCCACTTTCTTTCCAAGCTGTCATTACCTCCCTGCCCGCTGTCAGTACCTCCCTCTCGCCCCGCCCACTTTCTTTCCAAGCTGTCATTCCTCCCTCCCACCCGCCCACTTTCTTTCCAAGCTGTCATTACCTCCTCGCCCGCTGTAACTCCTCCCTCCCGCCTCGCCCACTTTCTTTCCAAGCTGTCATTCCTCCCGCCCCGCCCACTTTCTTTCCAAGCTGTCATTACCTCCCCGCCCGCTGTCAGTACCTCCCTCTCGCCCCGCCCACTTTCTTTCCAAGCTGTCATTCCTCCCTCCCTCCCACCCCGCCCACTTTCTTTCCAAGCTGTCATTCCTCCCTCCCGCCCCGCCCACTTTCTTTCCAAACTGTCATTATCTCCCGCCCCGCCCACTTTCTTTCCAAACTGTCATTACCTCCCTGCCCGCTGTAACTCCTCCCTCCCGCTCACTTTCTTTCCAAGCTGTCATTACCTCCTCGCCCGCTGTAACTCCTCCCTCCCGCCCCGCCCACTTTCTTTCCAAGCTGTCATTCCTCCCGCCCCGCCCACTTTCTTTCCAAGCTGTCATTACCTCCCCGCCCGCTGTCAGTACCTCCCTCTCACCCCGCCCACTTTCTTTCCAAGCTGTCATTACCTCCTCGCCCGCTGTAACTCCTCCCTCCCGCCTCGCCCACTTTCTTTCCAAGCTGTCATTCCTCCTGCCTCGCCCACTTTCTTTCCAAGCTGTCATTCCTCCCGCCCCGCCCACTTTCTTTCCAAGCTGTCATTACCTCCCCGCCCGCTGTCAGTACCTCCCTCTCGCCCCGCCCACTTTCTTTCCAAGCTGTCATTCCTCCCTCCCACCCCGCCCACTTTCTTTCCAAGCTGTCATTACCTCCTCGCCCGCTGTAACTCCTCCCTCCCGCCTCGCCCACTTTCTTTCCAAGCTGTCATTCCTCCTGCCCCGCCCACTTTCTTTCCAAGCTGTCATTCCTCCCGCCCCGCCCACTTTCTTTCCAAGCTGTCATTACCTCCACGCCCGCTGTCAGTACCTCCCTCTCGCCCCGCCCACTTTCTTTCCAAGCTGTCATTCCTCCCTCCCTCCCACCCCGCCCACTTTCTTTCCAAGCTGTCATTCCTCCCTCCCGCCCCGCCCACTTTCTTTCCAAACTGTCATTATCTCCCTCCCCGCCCACTTTCTTTCCAAACTGTCATTACCTCCCTGCCCGCTGTAACTCCTCCCTCCCGCTCACTTTCTTTCCAAGCTGTCATTACCTCCCCGCCCACTGTAACTCCTCCCTCCCGCCCCGCCCACTTTCTTTCCAAGCTGTCATTACCTCCCCGCCCGCTGTCAGTACCTCCCTCTCGCCCCGCCCACTTTCTTTCCAAGCTGTCATTCCTCCCTCCCACCCCGCCCACTTTCTTTCCAAGCTGTCATTACCTCCTCGCCCGCTGTAACTCCTCCCTCCCGCCTCGCCCACTTTCTTTCCAAGCTGTCATTCCTCCTGCCCCGCCCACTTTCTTTCCAAGCTGTCATTCCTCCCGCCCCGCCCACTTTCTTTCCAAGCTGTCATTACCTCCCCGCCCGCTGTCAGTACCTCCCTCTCGCCCCGCCCACTTTCTTTCCAAGCTGTCATTCCTCCCTCCCACCCCGCCCACTTTCTTTCCAAGCTGTCATTACCTCCTCGCCCGCTGTAACTCCTCCCTCCCGCCTCGCCCACTTTCTTTCCAAGCTGTCATTCCTCCTGCCCCGCCCACTTTCTTTCCAAGCTGTCATTCCTCCCGCCCCGCCCACTTTCTTTCCAAGCTGTCATTACCTCCCCGCCCGCTGTCAGTACCTCCCTCTCGCCCCGCCCACTTTCTTTCCAAGCTGTCATTCCTCCCTCCCACCCCGCCCACTTTCTTTCCAAGCTGTCATTACCTCCTCGCCCGCTGTAACTCCTCCCTCCCGCCTCGCCCACTTTCTTTCCAAGCTGTCATTCCTCCTGCCCCGCCCACTTTCTTTCCAAGCTGTCATTCCTCCCGCCCCGCCCACTTTCTTTCCAAGCTGTCATTACCTCCCCGCCCGCTGTCAGTACCTCCCTCTCGCCCCGCCCACTTTCTTTCCAAGCTGTCATTCCTCCCTCCCTCCCACCCCGCCCACTTTCTTTCCAAGCTGTCATTCCTCCCTCCCGCCCCGCCCACTTTCTTTCCAAACTGTCATTATCTCCCGCCCCGCCCACTTTCTTTCCAAACTGTCATTACCTCCCTGCCCGCTGTAACTCCTCACTCCCGCTCACTTTCTTTCCAAGCTGTCATTACCTCCCCGCCCGCTGTAACTCCTCCCTCCCGCCCCGCCCACTTTCTTTCCAAGCTGTCATTCCTCCCGCCCCGCCCACTTTCTTTCCAAACTGTCATTACCTCCCCGCCCGCTGTCAGTACCTCCCTCTCGCCCCGCCCACTTTCTTTCCAAGCTGTCATTCCTCCCTCCCACCCCGCCCACTTTCTTTCCAAGCTGTCATTACCTCCTCGCCCGCTGTAACTCCTCCCTCCCGCCTCGCCCACTTTCTTTCCAAGCTGTCATTCCTCCTGCCCCGCCCACTTTCTTTCCAAGCTGTCATTCCTCCCGCCCCGCCCACTTTCTTTCCAAGCTGTCATTACCTCCCCGCCCGCTGTCAGTACCTCCCTCTCGCCCCGCCCACTTTCTTTCCAAGCTGTCATTCCTCCCTCCCACCCCGCCCACTTTCTTTCCAAGCTGTCATTACCTCCTCGCCCGCTGTAACTCCTCCCTCCCGCCTCGCCCACTTTCTTTCCAAGCTGTCATTCCTCCTGCCCCGCCCACTTTCTTTCCAAGCTGTCATTCCTCCCGCCCCGCCCACTTTCTTTCCAAGCTGTCATTACCTCCCCGCCCGCTGTCAGTACCTCCCTCTTGCCCCGCCCACTTTCTTTCCAAGCTGTCATTCCTCCCTCCCTCCCACCCCGCCCACTTTCTTTCCAAGCTGTCATTCCTCCCTCCCGCCCCGCCCACTTTCTTTCCAAACTGTCATTATCTCCCGCCCCGCCCACTTTCTTTCCAAACTGTCATTACCTCCCTGCCCGCTGTAACTCCTCACTCCCGCTCACTTTCTTTCCAAGCTGTCATTACCTCCCCGCCCGCTGTAACTCCTCCCTCCCGCCCCGCCCACTTTCTTTCCAAGCTGTCATTCCTCCCGCCCCGCCCACTTTCTTTCCAAGCTGTCATTACCTCCCCGCCCGCTGTCAGTACCTCCCTCTCGCCCCGCCCACTTTCTTTCCAAGCTGTCATTCCTCCCTCCCACCCCGCCCACTTTCTTTCCAAGCTGTCATTACCTCCTCGCCCGCTGTAACTCCTCCCTCCCGCCTCGCCCACTTTCTTTCCAAGCTGTCATTCCTCCTGCCCCGCCCACTTTCTTTCCAAGCTGTCATTCCTCCCGCCCCGCCCACTTTCTTTCCAAGCTGTCATTACCTCCCCGCCCGCTGTCAGTACCTCCCTCTCGCCCCGCCCACTTTCTTTCCAAGCTGTCATTCCTCCCTCCCACCCTGCCCACTTTCTTTCCAAGCTGTCATTCCACCCTCCCGCCCCGCCCACTTTCTTTCCAAACTGTCATTATCTCCCGCCCCGCCCACTTTCTTTCCAAACTGTCATTACCTCCCTGCCTGCTGTAACTCCTCCCTCCCGCTCACTTTCTTTCCAAGCTGTCATTACCTCCCCGCCCGCTGTAACTCCTCCCTCCCGCCCCGCCCACTTTCTTTCCAAGCTGTCATTCCTCCCGCCCCGCCCACTTTCTTTCCAAGCTGTCATTACCTCCCCGCCCGCTGTCAGTACCTCCCTCTCGCCCCGCCCACTTTCTTTCCAAGCTGTCATTACCTCCTCGCCCGCTGTAACTCCTCCCTCCCGCCTCGCCCACTTTCTTTCCAAGCTGTCATTCCTCCCGCCCCGCCCACTTTCTTTCCAAGCTGTCATTCCTCCCGCCCCGCCCACTTTCTTTCCAAGCTGTCATTCCTCCCGCCCCGCCCACTTTCTTTCCAATCTGTCATTACCTCCCCGCCCGCTGTCAATACCTCCCTCTCGCCCCGCCCACTTTCTTTCCAAGCTGTCATTACCTCCTCGCCCGCTGTAACTCCTCCCTCCCGCCTCGCCCACTTTCTTTCCAAGCTGTCATTCCTCCCGCCCCGGCCACTTTCTTTCCAAGCTGTCATTCCTCCCGCCCCGCCCACTTTCTTTCCAAGCTGTCATTACCTCCCCGCCCGCTGTCAGTACCTCCCTCTCGCCCCGCCCACTTTCTTTCCAAGCTGTCATTCCTCCCTCCCACCCTGCCCACTTTCTTTCCAATCTGTCATTACCTCCCCGCCCGCTGTCAGTACCTCCCTCTCGCCCCGCCCACTTTCTTTCCAAGCTGTCATTCCTCCCTCCCACCCCGCCCACTTTCTTTCCAAACTGCCATTACCTCCCTGCCCGCTGTAACTCCTCCCTCCCGCCCACTTTCTTTCCAAGCTGTCATTCCTCCCTCTCGCCCCGCCCACTTTCTTTCCAAGCTGTCATTCCTCCCTCCCACCCCCTTTCTTTCCAAGCTGTCATTACCTCCCCGCCCGCTGTCAGTACCTCCCTCCCGCCCCGCCCACTTTCTTTCCAAGCTGTCATTCCTCCCTCCCACCCCGCCCACTTTCTTTCCAAGCTGTCATTACCTCCCCGCCGGCTGTCATTCCTCCCTCCTGCCCCGCCCGCTTTCTTTCCAAGCTGTTATTACCTCCCTCCCGCCCGCCCAACTTTGCGGCTGGGCTTTTTTTTTTTCAAATGACAGAAAATCGGGGGGGGGGGGGGCTTTTCCGGGGGCTTTCCTGGGGCCATCCGAGCCCCTAGGGGGGATCGGATGGCACCAAATTAAAGAGGATACCCGGCCAATTCGATAGAGGGGTCAGGTGAGTATTTTTGTACAGTTATTTTTTTTACTAGCAGCGGGGAAATCAAGGGTGGTTAATAGCGATTCGCCGCGAATAAATTCGGATCGAAACGATTTTTGTCAGAAAATTCGGCGAATCAGCCGAATCGAATTTTTCAAAACTTCGCTCATCTCTAGTCATGACCCCTTAGTCTCTCATCAGATGACCCTGAGTCATAAAGCAGCTCCCCTTCGTCTGATGGGGCGTAGCCATACAGATGCAACAACTCCTCAGATTCCATAGGAGATGGAGTAGCATCAGGAGTTAAGTGACGCTTTTTAGGTATTAGTGATCAATCTTTCAACATTGGCCAGTCTAGCAGACACATCAGGTTGAGAATCCCTGCTTGTATGCAATTCAATGGGGGTGAGACTCAAGCTTGAGGGAGTAGGTGAAGTGAGACGAGGTGCAGGCCCAGCCACCAGAGGGGTGCCTGCTATGCGCAAGGGACACAGACCCGCGCATTGTCACCGCTGAAAGGTGAGACCCCACAAGCTACACACAGCCGGGCTTGTCCCGAAGGAACCCCGGTCCCAATATCCTGGGATGCCTCCATATGGTGATTATTAGTCACAATATGCCAGTAGGGATTGACACTATAAAGCAACCCTGGATGCCCCAATGACCCGCTAGGGAAGTGTGGAGTACTTATACTAGGCCCAACTACAATACACCGGCCAGGAGAAGCCACTGGATTCACCGGTCTGAAAGACACAATGAGAAGAAGGGGTGTCAGAGTCATACACGGAAAATTATGAGTATTAAAGATGCCCGCGAGGGCACTTACAGACCATGGGAGGGGGAACCGTTACACGCGCGAGCGCGACTGTACAGAGAAAGACGCCAAAAGAACCTCGGAGGGCGGGCCAGAGCGGGCCGTGACGCAGGGCGCGCCAAGCCAGGCCCCGCCCCCCGAAGAGCGCGAAGTCCACAGACAAGCGGCCAATGAGGATGCAGGAGCGTCTGAGGCAACGCCGCCGCCCGGCGCGGGGCATCCAATGAAGGAAAGGGCGCGCATGGCGGCGGCGTTCACAATAGTAAAAGGCAAGTCAGCGCGGCGGTTGACACACATATACTAGTCCCAACACACATACCGACAGGCGATATACACGAATCACTGTACTCGCTCTACCACACCCCCCCCCCCTTCTTTTCCTCCCGAAGGCTACGGGGAGAACAAGGGAGGATGGCGGCCCTTTGTACAGGGCCCACCACTGCACGGGGCATGGGGCAATAATGCGGGAGGGGCATCCCAAGAAGGTTCACCATCAGCCTATACCGCCTACCCTATGGTGGGGGACTGCGGTAGAGCAGCGCTCCTTAAGCACACATGGTGCTGCCTACCTTCACCCGACCAGCGCAGGCCAGGCTGGGAGGCACAACACATCAAGGACGGGTGGGAATAGTCCAACAGGGTCGCAGGCTTCAATAGCCCCGCTCACCTGCGACAGAGTGATAATTTCATGTCTTCGCAGTTGGCACTGCAGAGAAATCTGGGGATTTGTGGGAGGTCCCCGGGTATTTGAGGGGGGGGGGAGGAGCCTGTTTTGCATGTCTCTGCAGTGCAGCGCTATCTGGTGGAGGATAACCCAAGTGTAAGTAATCTATCTGGAGCAGGACGTACTGTATACTAAGAATATTCCCGGGTGTTGTTCATCTTCAGCTATAACAAAGAAAGGTAAGGGTGTACACGTTTTTTTGGTATACTCACTTCTACCACAACAAACTCTTTGGCTGTTGATATTGCTCTTCTATCGGAAATGCACTTTTGTCCATGTTCTTATGCCTTATGTGCATGCTATGCTCCATGTAATGCTATGCCACTTATAATCAGTGCCAAGTGCTATTTCTGATCTTTTTACAATGTTCATGCAAAGCAAACACCACTTTAAACCCTTCAAACCAAAATAGTCAGCATATAGACGTTCAATAAAAATCTGTCTAATCCTTAGAGTTCCTATACTAATATATGCTTATATAAGCTTAGGCATGTAGAAAATAAGCCCTATTATGTGTGAGTGTATAACCTGTGCTCTACTGCAATAAAAAAAAAAAAAGTATATTCACTATCACACAGTGTGCTATCCCTCTTAGTGATGGGGGCCCACCAGGGATTCCATGATAAACGGGTGGACCAGTCTAAGCCTGGTGGTGGTTTCCATTTCAGTCTAACAATACAATGAGAAAACGGGTAATTCATTAAAGTGGACCAAAACCCAAGATTTTGAGTAACCTGGGTTTTGGTTCTTTCCCCCGGGGCACCCCCGATCAGGTGTGTGAAACCCCCCAGATCGTCGAGCGCAACTCACCTCTTCCCGGTCCTACAATGCATGCACGGCTGCTCGTCCAATCAGCGCGCCCGGAGACGCTGACGTCACGCCATCTAAGTCAGCGTCTAAGGCTAGTGGCCCCAAGCGCGCTGGTGGCAGCATCCCCCACTTCCCTCTATCGGGGAGTGTGCTCGCGCCGGCTATTCACAAATGCATGGCGCAGGCACTTGCCCTGCTAGAGGCATAGTGGGGATGCAGCTGCGGCTTGCGCCATTGGACTGGGAAGCAAGGTAAGTGAACGGGGCGACAGGGGGGTTTCACACAGTGGGGCATCCTGATTTTGGATGCCCCGGGTGGAGGGAATTGATCAGCCTGGGAATCTTATAGTACTTCTTTATATAAATCCCCATGATTGCACTACATAATATACATTATGTAATAAATACAAATATGCATAACCTCTCATTTCCTTGCCCTATGATAATAAATGGCTCTTTCCTTTCAATAAGCTATCCAAAACAGAAATATGTGTGCCTGCTCATATACGGAAGAGTAAGAAACAATTGATTTTCGTGTACCTCTTTATATAAATCCCTATGATTGCACTAAATAATATATACATTATGTAATAAATACAAATATGCATAGCCTCTCATTTCCTTGTCCTATGATGATAATGCTGTACTTCACAATTTCAACACCAGATGGCAGGCAAGGTCTATAGAAAAGCTGCTCTACCACAGCTTTAATGTAATTAAACCGCAAGTCAAACCAGTAAAACATTTAACAAACTAAGGGCTTGATTCAATACACATATAAAATAAACTTAAAATATATGCTGTAAACAAGGACCATATTAATGCTTTATTTCAGAATAAGAAAGTATATTACAGGAGTTTATACTTACCTGAGAGTGCTCCAGACCACTGTTTCCAAACCTACGGTACACCTCCCCCAGGGGGTACACAGCTTTATTCCACGGTGTACCAACAGGGGAGACTGACGAGTTTGGTATATGACTGTAAATTGTTATTCCTCCTTGGCGGAATAGGCCTGTGACCTCCTTATTTTGGTAACATTTATAATTGATCCCCTCTTTAGGAGTTGGAACTTCCTGTCACTAAGTGGTTCTTGCCTTAGAAAGGTTAAGAACCCTGCTCTAGACAGGCAAAAAGCATCTTTCAAAATGTATTCAAGATTTACTGTGAAAAAAACATGGCTCTAGTGAAGGTTTTTTGTCAAAAATAGTGTTTCTAAAGGTCTCTTTTTTTTTAAATCACTCCTTAAAGTGGACCAAAACCCAGGTTTTTGAGGGTTTTGCTCCTTGCACCCCGGGTGCCCCGCTGTGTGAAACTCCCCAGGTCGCCCGATCTCACCCTTCCCTGGTCCTACGGTGCATGCTCAGCCCACTCGTCCAATCAGCGCGCTCTGATCTGTCCAAGCCCCTTTGTCCTGGAGCTCGTCTAATCCGAGAACATTGACAGCCACATCTCCCACTACCCGTTAACAGGGAGCGTGGCAGCGCCGGCAATTCACAGCGCCTGACGCGGGCACACACCCTGCTTAAGGGATAGCGGGAATGCAGCCGTTGCTCGCGCAAGCACCGTTGGACCGGCACTGAGGGTGAATTTTTAGGCGACCTGGAGGGTTTGACACAGTGGGGCACCCCCAACCGGAGAAAGCAGGTCTGCCCTGGAGTCACAGACTCCAGGGTGGGTTTTGGTCCACTTTACAGCAGAACAAAACCCACATTTTTAACTAGCATCCCCCAAATTGCTCCCCCCGTGAGGAGAACCTTTTCCCAATGTTTATTGCCCCTAATTCACTCAGATAATGGCGCCTGTTTTAGCTGTAAAGCTCCACCTCCTCCATTTATTGCTACTGTTGATGTCATTGCCACACCGTGTAATGACTGATCACCTGCCATCTTACAGAGAGGCACAGCAAATTAAAAAAAAAAAGGCGTTCCAGGACGATTCAAAAAGTGAAAATATCCATTTCTAGTTCTACACCCTAAGAGGGGCGTATTGGCAGGGGCTTTGGCCAAATGAATTTCACAAGCTTGGTGGGTTTTAGTCCACTTTAAAGAAACTGAAGAAAAGGTCACTTTTTGTACCCTTCAGTGATTTTACCACTTTCACAGGTTGCTGAGATCGAGTCCTGCAGTTCCCATGAATGTTCACAAATCACCAGCAGACAGGGAAAAAGGCCGCCCCCTTTTACAGTTACACTGACTGGACACAACCATTCCATTCAGTCCAATAGATTGGCCGCATTGAGGCTTGGAGCACCCCCTCTTTTGGAGTGGGTAAGCTTGAGCCACAGTGACTGACATGGAGGGGTGGCTGTTGGTCCCACGTGCCGCCGGTGACCAAGAATGCAGGGCTCAGTTTTTTTCAAACTGGAGTACGGTTGGGGAAGGAGGGCAAAAGCAAGTATTGAGTTTTTTTCCTGTCTAAAAAAACCTTTAACTTAAAACAACAAATAAAGCATGAATACAATTTATAGAACATACCTTGTTGATTAGCAATTTTTTTAACAGTTTAACTCTGCAGTTTCAATAAAGCTAGATGTCACTTACTGCAGGCTCTCACTGACTCACTTTATATAGGGAAACAGTCACATTCATACCTGGTCCTTCAGCAGTGATCCCTTGGCTATAATACCCTAGTTTCTCCACAGGTCATTTTTTTTTACAGCCATAGCAATGTTGGCACCCCTGAAATTTTTCTAGAAAATAAAGTGTTCCTCATAGAAAAGGATTGCAGTAACACATGTTTTCCTATACACGTTTATTCCCTTTGTGTGTATTGGAACTGAACCAAAAAAGGGATGAAAAAAAGCTAATTGGACCTAATATCACACCAAACGCCAAAAATGGGCTGGACAAAATTATTGGCGCCCTTAACTTAACATTTGGTTGCACATCCTTTGGAAAAAATAACTGAAATCAGTGGCTTCCTATAACCATCAATAAGCTGCTTACACCTCTCAGACGGAATGTTGAACACTCTTCCTTTGCAAACTGCTCCAGGTGTCTCTTATTGGAAGGGTGCCTTTTCCCAACAGCAATTTTAAGATCTCTCCACGGATATGCAATGGGATTTAGATCTGGACTCATTGCTGGAAACTTCAGAACTCTCCAGTGCTTGGTTGCCATCCATTTCTGGGTGCTTTTTTTTTTTTAACAATAAATCTTTATTGAGGTAAAGAGGGTAGCAAGGCAATCAAATACAGAGCTCATTTTCATACAGCAGACAAATCCAAAATGCAGATTACACAAGCTAAAACAAAGATCAAGATATGCACAACTCGCTGGACCTCTGCGAACTTCACCCTCCTGCCTGATGCCTATATTGAGCCTCGCCGTTCCCCTCCACCAACTTTTTGTTAAAGGAATGAAGAGGGACCAAGCATCAAACATTGAGGTTTGGAAAGAGTGGGGGAAGGGGGAAGAGGGCGGGAAAGGGAAGGGGGGGAGGTTAAGGAGGACGGGGAGCAAGGGAGGAAGGAGGGAAGCCCCCCCAGCCCACTCCCCCCGTGCCCGCCCAGCGCCCCGCCCAAACCCGCATCCCACCGTTTGGACCGCACACCTCACGCCGCCGTCTGCCCATCAACCCTGCTCCATGCGGTCATGTTACATTCAAAAGGTTTTTGCCTTCAGCGGATTCTACGAACATGTTCCATGGCAGCCACCGGTACCTATGTTTTTCCTCCAAGCCTCTGAGAAGGGCCGTCAAGTCCTCCATGTGCCTAATGTCTTCCACCCTACGGATCCGAGAGCCAATAAGAGGTGCAGTGGGGACTTCCAGTGGGCCGGTATACACGTCCTGGCTGCGTTCACCAGGTGAATAGCCAGTGACTTTCTGTATTTCCCCACTTCTCCCCTGATGGAGTGAAGAAGGAGGGTTTCCGGGGAAAGTGGGATATCATTGCCTGTTATCTTGCGTATCCACTCAGCCACACTCTTCCAAAAGCCCCGTATTTTCTCGCATTCCCAGAATATGTGCAGGATGGTGCCGATGTAGCGTCTGAGGAGTCCTGTACCCGCGGCAGAGAATTTTGTATCCTGCCTCTTGGTACAGAATGCTGACCGACGCTTGATGTGCCAGCTCCAAAATTTTCTTTACTTGATTTGGGGAAAACAATTCTGTGAGTACTCACCTGTAGAATTGATTTTGTAGTATACAGCGCGTCCTGTTTTTTTCTTCTTTTCTTCTTTTTCTTCTTTTCTTCTTATCCGCCACAAGGTGGCACAGTGGACTGCAGAAAAGACTTGTGGCATCTCCTGGTCCTATAAAAGGACAGGAACCTCCCACAAATTCCCAGTGTTACAAAGCAGTTAGACAAGAAGCCGGGAGAATAATAAAGAAGGAAACCCCAACCAAACATTTGAACAAATCACCATACAGAGGTAACCATGAATAATGATAACAAGGGAGGGATGAAACAGGACGTGCTGTATACTACAAAATCAATTCTACAGGTGAGTACTCACAAAATTGTATTTTTCCAAGTATACAGCACGTCCTGTTTCACGGGGAGGCCGATTCATCAATAGCGCCAGGTAGCGACAGATGAGTGACTGTAGCGTGATTTTTTCAGCGCCAGCCAGTATTCGCTGTGCTTGGCCGGCATTAGCTTGATGACAGCGACTCAGTCGGTGTGCGGTAATGTTGAATACGGGCTGGGGGGTCGCTGTTTCACAGGTCCAGCGTTGTATGTGAGCGCCTGACAACGAATGGCCAGAGCGAACGGCTAGCTTCATATTCATCAATAAATCACGCTCCGAATGTGCTGTCGCTGTCCATTCCTTGTTTAAACCCCAGATCGCTGGCGGCGATCTGTATTAACTAGTTTTTAACCCCTAAACAACCATATTTTTTGAATGTAACATTATACATGTTTTTAGAATCATTTTGTTATATGAATACATTAATCTCAGACCTGTTTGATCAATTCTGCACATATTTTTTTTTTTTTTTTTTTTGACTTAAAAATAAATCCTAACATTGCAGAAGTGTTCTCCGATTTTTTGACATTAAAAAAATTTAAAAAAAAATGATTACCAATTAATCATGAATTATTAAAGATTGCTCCATTGAAATGCATTGGACATCGCCAGGGAGCGACAGCTCATACCTGGCGCTGTGAGGGAATTTGCAGCGGCGCTGTTTGGTCCAGGCGGCTTCATGATGAATGCCGCGCTAGCCGTCGCTCTCGCCGGCGCTAGCCTCATTTTGCTTGATAAATGCGTCATTGTGACTGCCGCCGGGCGTACTTGAGTCGGTAGTCGCCGTTAGCTGCCGCTACCTGGCGCTCATCAGACACTACCTGGCGCTATCGCTTGATGAATAAGGGCATACATTTTTTACATCTGGGAAATCCAAAAGCAGTGTCCGTAAAGTAGGGTGGGATCCCCAAGAACAACGGCGGCCAGTTTAAACCACTGCCGCCTGAAGAACTTTGCGGCCAAAAGCAGCATCAGCTGAGGCCCTAACATCAACCTTGTAAAACTTGGAAAAAGTATGAACAGAAGACCAAGTAGCGGCCTTACAAACTTGTTCAACAGAAGCCTGGTGCTGAAAAGCCCAAGAGGCACCAATAGCACGAGTGGAATGAGCAGTAAGGCGGAAGGGAGGCTCCTTCCCCTTAGCAGAATAGGCTTGCACCACCGCCTGACGGATCCACTTGCCGATAGTGGATTTAGCCGGAGGCAAACCCTTCCTAGGTCCAGAAGGGAGAACAAAAAGAGCATCAGTCTTCCTGAAAGATTCAGTAGCTGCCAAGTAATACTTCAGAACCCTGACCACATCCAAGGAATGCAGGGTCCGCTCCTTGGAATTAGCAGGATTAGGACACAATGAAGGCAAGGCAATGTCCTGATTGAGATGAAAAGCAGACACAAACTTAGGCAAGAAATCTGGCTTAAACCGAAACACCACCTTGTCCTGGTGTCGCTCAAAATAAGGAGGTTTGATGGAAAGAGCCACCAACTCAGAAACACGCCTGACAGAAGTGATAGCCACCAAAAAGGCTACCTTAAGTGTCAAAATGGACAAAGCGGCCAAACTGGTAACATTTTGGGTGGCGGACGCACATGAGAAACCCCCTGGAAAAAAGTCTTAAACCGGACCTTCAGCATGATTTAATGAAAAGCCCAAACTCTTAAAAACGGTTCCCCAGCATCTAAAATTAATATATTTTACGTTTTTAGTCACTAACTTATTATGCTTTCCCCCACTGGGCTGCAACTCTGTTCAGGAATTTAGGATACGGGCGCCGCCATCTTGACTCAGAAGCATCACACTTACTGAGGAGAGGAGAGTGGGATAAGGTACAGGGGGGCAGGTTATAGCTGTGCTTTGCTCAGACAGAGCACAGCTGGGGTCAGGTAAAGGTCAGCAGTACCAGAATGCAGAGCAGCACAGTCAGGAGGCACTTCCTGTTTGCAGGCTGCCTGATAAGATGGCGGCTTCCATAAGCCGCCATCTTGGATGTTTAAAGGCTCATAACATGCAGTAGATGCAGGTAGGATGATTTTTAATGTGGCCAATCTGTATGTACAGGGTGTGGGAAACATATAAGACTCTTATTCAGAGTGAAGGTCCGCTTTAACCAAATGGTGACTGGCAAAACATCTTTGGAAAAAAATTGCCAGAGCTGAAACATGACCTTTGAGGGTACTAAGTTGAAGACCAAAATCCAAACCATGTTGCAAGAATTCCAGAATCCTGGGAATAGAAAACACCATACAGGGGAGAGATTTGGACTCACACCAAGCAATGTAAGCATGCCAGACCCTGTAGTAGATAAAGGATGAGGACTTCTTCCTAGCCCTAATCATGGTATCAACAACAGAGGCAGGCAACCCCTTTTCCATCAAGATGGAGGTTTCAGCAGCCAAGCCGTCAAAGCCAGCGTTTGTAAATTGGGATGGCGCAGCTGCCCGAGTGAGCAGATCTGGATCCTTGGGTAGGACGTACAGATCTACTGCCAACTGCACAATGTCTGCGAACCACACCCTTCTTGGCCAACAGGGGGCCACCAGAATGGTTGGCACCCCTTCCTGGGCTACCTTGCACAGCACCCTGCCCAACAGAGGAAACGGGGGGAACACAGAGGAGCCGAAACCCCTTCCAAGGCATTGCTAGCGCATCCGTGGCAAAGGCCAGGGTCCTGTGACAGAGAGACAAAGAATGGAAGCTTGTGATTGTGACGTGAAGACCACATCCGGCAGACCCCAGCGATGGCACGGGAGTGAAACACCCTGTTGCTAAGGGACCACTCCCCCAGCTGAGACATCCCCCTGCTCAAGGAATCTGCCTCCAGGTTCTCCACTCTCGGGATGTAAACTGCCGATATGCAGAGGACATTCTCCTCTGCCCAGGAGAGTATCAGGGACACTTCCTTGAAGGCTCGCTTGCTCCGAGTCACTCCCTGACAACCGCCGTCTGGTTGTCCGAGCGGATCTGAACAGGCCGACCCCGAAGGTGTGGGGTCAACTGGGAAAGAACCAACCTTATCGCCCGTAGTTCCAGAATGTTGATGGGGGCATGAGCCTCCTGAAGGCCCCACTGACCCTGGAACTTCAGAGACTTCCAAAAGCCCCCCCAACCTGTCATACTGGCATCTGTGGTGACAGTCTCCCAGCACGGGGGCAGAAAGGTCCTGCCCACTAGGAGATTCCTTGAGTCCAGCCAGCACAAGAGGGACTGACTGACCAGAGGGGACAGAGCAAATTCCTAATCCAGGGACACAGGGTCCCGATCCCAAACTGACAAGTGGTGCAACTGGAGAGGTCTCATGTGAAACAGCATAGGGGACCGCCTCGAAACATGACACCATCAGCCACACCAACTGCATCCCCTGCTGAATGGAGGGATGAGGGCAAGAAAGTAGAAACCGTGCCTGCGTCTGCAGGTTCTCCACCTTCTGCTGAGGCAGAAAAACCTTGACCTGAGATGAATCCAGAGTCATGCCCAGAAAGGACCTCACCAAGGACAGAGACAGAGAAGACTTGGAATAGTTGATCACCCAAACGAAGGACTCGAGTGTGGAGACCACCATCTGGGTATCCAGCTCGGCTTGATGGAAGGATGGACAGACTGGAACATGAAGGAAAGCATCTTTGATGTCCACAGAAGTCATGAAGTCGCCTGGGCGCAAGTCTTTCTGCAGTCCACTGCGCCACCTTGCGGCGGATAACCCAGACGTAAAGAATTTAGTGAAAACAGGACGTGCTGTATACTTGGAAAAAATGAATTGCCGCAACAGATTCACCACAAGTGTATTATTAGCCGACACTTCTGCCATAGTAGTGGAATATCATTGACTTGTTCTTCAGCTTTTTACCCTTTAGTGCTAATGTGACAAGCAGCAGAAACATTTCCAACACTGCCAAATTCCTAATCAGGGAAGAAGAAACCAAATGATCAGGCCAAGGAGAAGAACACCACCCTGCATAAATGGCACCCTACAGCATCATTTTTGAGCATTATCCAGTATTGGTTCTAGTCAGTAGGACAAACCACTTAAACTCATCAAGGACAGTCACATCCACATGTCCTCTTTTAGTTTCAATGTAAGCCGAATGGTGAGATTCCTGCACCCCTGTGGTCACCAGAGTAAGACAAGTGGAAAACACTCTCCTTAAGGAGAGCTTTTATTGGCAAAAATGAGCTTACGCAAAAACACAATTCTGTGAGGTACTCACCTGTAGAATTGTTTTTTCTGGGAATCCATTCCAGGCACTCCTTACGCTTGGGATTACCTCCTTGCTGATCACGTGACTGCAAGAAAGAAAACAGGTGTGGCCCCTCCCGGCCCATAAGTAGCAGCTGCCTCCTCACCAAGATCAGTTTACTTAAAAAGCAGTAAAAAACAGAAAAACAGAGGCAGGCCGGGAGGGCCTATATAGGAGTCCATGTTACTTTACACCGAACTCTGCGAAAATACTCTCAGAAGTTAAGTTTTGTTCCTTTCACTTTCTCTTACACTTTTTCTATTCTCTCTTTTTTTTAAATGCTAATGAAATAAATGGACTAAACACCATAAAAAAAAAGCATCAAAAGATAGATCATGACCCAAAACGGGTGGGCCGGAGTGCCTGGAATGGATTCCCAGAAAAAACAATCCTACAGGTGAGTACCTCACAGAATTGTGTTTTTTCTTCCAATCCATTTCAGGCACTCCTTACGCTTGGGATCTCCAAAAGCAGTGCCATCTATGGGCGGGATCCCCTAACGCAAAACAGCAGGGAGTTCATTTCACTACTGCCTGAAGAATCTTTCGACCAACCACAGCGTCAGCTGAGACTCTAACATATACCTTGTAAAATTTGGTAAATGTATGAACCGAAGACCGGTGGCAGCGACTGTGGGGCTCGATCCAAGTTTGCCAACGGATTCCACTGAAGAAGCCTCATGTGAAACTGGGCAAAAGGTATGGCCTCGAAGCAGGCTACCATAAGGCCTACTAGCTTCATCCCTAGCCGAATGGTCGGCTGTCGACAAGCCAGTAAGTACTCTATTTGATTTCGAATTAGCAGAGCCTTCTGCTCTGGTAGAAACACTTTTGACTTGAACCGTGTCCAGAATCATTCCTAAGAAGTTCCTTACTGGCGCCGGAGTGATATGGAACTTTGGGGTAATTAATCACCCAGCCGAACTCTTCCAGACCATCTGCGTATCTTTCATGATCCGCTGAAGAGACCCGCTGAAATTAAAAGATCATCCAAATATGGAATGATGCATATCCCCTGGCTCCTGGAAATGGCCATGAGACCCGCCAAAACTTTGGTGAACACTCTTGGAGCCGAGGATATCCCGAATGGGAGTGCCACAAACTGGAAGTGCTGGTCTTCCAGGGCAAACCTCAGGAACTTCTGATGCCCTGGAAAAATTGGAACATGCAGATACGCGTCCCTTAAGTCTATAGTAGTCATAAGATCCCCCGGGCCGAACTACACTTACCGCTGACCTTAGCGTCTCCATGCGGAAAAGTTTCGCGCGGATATACCTGTTGAGATCCTTTAAGTCTAAAATGGAATGCATCGACCCGTCCTTTTTGGGGATTGTGAACAGGTTGGAGTAAAACCCCTGACCTTCCTCCTGAAAGGGTACCCGACAAATTACCCCTTTTTGAAGGAGATGCTGAACTGCGGATCTCAGGGCATCTATCTTTGACTGGTTCCGGGATGCCCCTGACCGAAGGAACCTTGCGGGTGGTCTGGCTGCAAACTTGATCTTGTAGCCTGATGACACCACCTCTAGGATCCAAAGATCCGCCACGTGGTGCCTCCAGATATGAGCAAAATGCAAAAGCCGTCCCCCCACCCGCTCAGGTGAGGGCGTTCCCTTATGCTGGAGGGGGCTTGGCTGGAGGATTAGGCCCACTTCTCCAGTCCCCTCCTGCCCTATTACGCGCTCTGCCTCTACCTCAAAAATATATACGGGAGCAAGGACGAAACCTCTGCCAGTCCAAAAGGGTCGATATGATGAAGTCCTCTGAAAAAGCCGAGTTGTCCTCTTCCTCTGAGGCAGTTTGCCATCCTTCACCATACCATAGTTTTTCTCCAAAAAATCTGCTCCCTAAAAAAGGTAGATCTATAAGAGTTTTCCTAGCGGCGGCGGCGGCGGCAACCGCCGACCATTGTCTTAGCCATAAGGAACGGCGCAAGGCCACAAGCAGAGCAGAAGTTCTAGCAGCTAGCCTGACTGCATCATCCATCGCAGTGATAGCGAACGAGTTAAAGTCCAAACAATCCTTAAAATCTTTGAACTTTTGAATAAGCCTGCGAGACTTAGACCTGGCTAAACTTTTTCTTCATCTTCTTCCTTGAAGCCAGGGACACAATGGCCATGGCACAAACAGGACATAGAAAGGATCCTTTCATAGCAAAAGCATGGCGGGCCAATTGATCCATTCATCTCTCAGTGGGATCTCTTAAAGATCCCATAGTAGCAGACGGCATGATGGAAGTATTAGACAAGCCTGCTACTGGAGAATCCACCTCAGGTGAGTAAGACCAAAGCTTAATTATGTCCGCCGGAAAGGGATACCTAGAGTCTAGTATCCTAGGAACAGCCGGTAATTTGTTAGGATTTTCCCATTCCTTTAACACCATTTTAGAAAAGCGCGGCTGCTCCGGGAACACCTGCCTTTGCCTTACTGGCTTAAACAGATCATCCTTGCCACCTCAGGAGGGGTGATATTATTATTATTATTCATTTATATAGCGCCATCATCAAGTAGTAATTACAGACAGGGTAGAACATACAGTACATACACTATTTCAAACGCAGTTTTACAGAATATTCTAAGTACAAGATACAATATGGGAGAGAGTGATATTCAAAGTTTCAAAAACCGAAGAGAGCAGACACTGTGTTTTGCCTGCGAGGAGGGGGTCCTCATCAGAAGAGAAAAAAAACAGAGTTACTACCTTCCTCACCAGAGCGTAACTCGCCTTCTGAGAGCTGCTCATCTATATACTCTTCTTCCTCCCACTCTCCAAAAGAGGCAAATAAATCACTTTCCTCTGCAACAGGTTCCAATGCCTCCTCTTATAGGTGGTCTTCTTTGGAATAACCAAGGATAACTGTCTCTCCAGGTTATCCAACCTGTGCACCACATCTGACTGCGCCTTGCTGCCTTCCCCCTCTCCAGGGGAAGGAAGGGATGGGTGAGCCGTTGCGCTCACACCAGTAATAACTGGACTAAAGACCTGAGCCGCCGCTCTCTTATGGTCTAACCAATTCTCAGGGCGCAAGCGGAACAAACCGTGCTGAAACTACCCAGGGGATCCTGCTTACATAAGGGGCAGAGCCCGCCCTGCTCAAATGGGATGCCCGAATCACTATCCCCTGATGCCTCCCTCATGGTTTTTTTTTTTTTTAATTTGGCAATCAGACCTAAAAGGCCCTAAGCCTAAAACCAATCCCAAAAGGGACCGGGAGGAACCACAACCCTTTTCTATCCTTCCAAATTCTAAAAAATAAAACAGGAGAAAAAAAGAGCATTAATAATCTCCCTCGCTTTTTTTTTTTTCTTTTTAACTGATAAAAGGATAAAACTGACAATCATTATAATAATAAAATACATTCATACAGATAGTAAAATATTAAAGGAAAAAAAAATATATATATATATATAATATATATATATATATATATATATATATATATATATATATATATATATATACCGTATTTTTCGCCCTATAAGACGCACTTATTTTTCCCCAAAAGTGGGGGATAAATGTCAGTGCGCCTTATCGGGCGAATGTAAAAAAAAAAAAAAAAAAAATTACAAAAAAAAAATAAATAAATAAAAACTCACCCGGCCCCGGTGCTCCCGCGTTGTCTGGCACACTGCGAGAGGCCAGAGGAGCGGCGGGGGCTCTGTCCCGGCCCCGCCGCTGCGATCGCTGTCTTTTCAGGCAGCGATGACAGCGGCGGGGCCAGAGACAGAGCCCCCGCCGCTCCTCCATCTGCTGCCGGGCTCAGAACACACGCGAGCACGTAGGTCCCGGCAGTGGGTGGGTCACGCCCGCCCGCTGCCCGGATCTTCGTGATCGCATGTGGAGAAGCAGATGGAGGAGCGGCGGGGGCTCTGTCTCTGGCCCCGCCGCTGTCATCGCTGCCTGAAAAGACAGCGATCGCAGCGGCGGGGCCGGGACAGAGCCAACTCGTGAATGGGGTGGGCATGGCCTGCGTCGACGCTGCGGCGCAGGCCACGCCCACCCCATTCACGGAGCCGGCCGCTCAGCGCAGCGGTGTCAGCGGACAGGTGAGTTTAACTTTTTTTTTTTTTTTTTTAATATCGCGCCTGCCTATACTAATGGGGGGAGAGGGGCCACACTGCCTATGGGAATGGGGGGAGGGGTATGCCACACAGCCTATACTAATGGGAGCAGGGGGATGCCACACAGCCTTTGGGAATGGGGGGAGGGGTATGCCGCACAGCCTATGGGAATGGGGGGAGGGGGATGCCACACAGCCTATGGGAATGGGGGGAGGGGGATGCCACACAGCCTTTGGGAATGGGGGGAGGGGGATGCCACACAGCCTTTGGGAATGGGGGGAGGGGTATGCCACACAGCCTATGGGAATGGGGGGAGGGGGATGCCACACAGCCTATGGGAATGGGGGGAGGGGGATGTCACACAGCCTATGGGAATGGGGGATGCCACACTGCCTATGGGAATGGGGAGAGGGGGATGCCACACAGCCTATGGGAATGGGGGGAGGGGGATGTCACACAGCCTATGGGAATGGGGGATGCCACACAGCCTATGGGAATGGGGAGAGGGGGATGCCACACAGCCTATGGGAATGGGGGGAGGGGGATGTCACACAGCCTATGGGAATGGGGGATGCCACACAGCCTATGGGAATGAGGGGAGGGGGATGCCACACAGCCTATGGGAATGGGGAGAGGGGGATGCCACACAGCCTATGGGGAGAGGGGGATGCCACACAGCCTATGGGAATGGGGGGAGGGGGATGCCACACAGCCTATGTGAATGGGGATGCCACACAGCCTATGGGAATGGGGAGAGGGGGATGCCACACAGCCTATGGGAATGGGGGAGGGGGTGGCCACACAGCCTATAATAATGGGGGGAGGGGGATGCCACACAGCCCATGCTAATGGGGAGAGGGGGATGCCACACTGCCTATGGGAATCGGGAGAGAGGGATGCCACACAGCCTATACTAATGGGGGGAGGGGGGATGCCACACAGCCAATGGGTATATGGGGAATGGGAGGGGGGGATGCCACACAGCCAATGGGTATACAGGGAATGGGATGGGGGCATGCTACACTGTCTATGGGAATTGGATAGGGGAATGCCACACTGTCTGTAATGGTGCGTTTTTGGTTTACATTTTTTTTTTTCTTATTTTCTTCCCCCAAATCCTAGGTGCGTCTTATGGGCATGTGCGTCTTATAGGGCGAAAAATACGGTGTGTATATATATATAATATAAACATATAAAAATATATAATAACAATAAAAATAATATAACTAACTGAAAAATGAAATTGATAATGCAATTAATCAAAAAAATTGATATACAAATTGATAATGGCAATGTCCACTCACCACCACCGCTCTTCTCTTTACCGCTATACAAAAGAAATGATCAAACACATAATATATATATAGCTTAGTGCAAACAATGACAAAATCAGCTTGCCCTGAGGCAGCAATATGAATAAACCAGCGGAACCCCCGAAAGCCATCCTAATCACAAGGCATTTCTAGGCCAGCACCTTGGGCCAACTGGCCGCCGCCGCAATCGCACTGCTATCTGGCCGCAATATATATTATATATATATACACACACACACCTAGCAATATGCGATTTCCTCGCCCGGGGAGAGAGACAACTGAATACACGGCCTTGTGGTTCCGTGTTAATCTCTGCCCCTTGCGTGACGTCAGCCACGTCCCTTAATTTTTTTTTTTTATTATTATTATTTTCTTTTTTTCTTTTTCTTTTTTAAGATAAAAAGCCTACCTA
The DNA here is from genome assembly GCA_027917425.1 of Gastrophryne carolinensis. NCBI lineage: Eukaryota > Metazoa > Chordata > Amphibia > Anura > Microhylidae > Gastrophryne > Gastrophryne carolinensis. The sequence continues at coordinate 75,370,525 of CM051240.1, forward strand.
ACTGGAAGAAGGAAGGGTTGGGTAAAAAATAAAAAAAACATTCCTCAGCAGGTACACCAGAAAAAAACCTGCGGCCGACTTGCTTTTCAAAAAAGCCTGCAGCCCAGAGCATACACACTCTGTAAGCTCCCCAAGACCCCGGCGCTTCCACCTTACCTTCACGGACCCCAAAACAGCCAACGCTGTGGAGGCATAAACTTGGGTCTTGAGGGATCCGTGGGAATAAGGCTACGCAGAGAGCTGACAGGGTTCAGTCCCCCGCTTGTTGCCAATCCTTGAGAGCTAATCTCTTGAACAACCTTTACAGTCACTTGCCACTGCAAGAAAGAAAAACTGATCTTGGTGAGGAGGCAGCTGCTACTTATGGGCCAGGAGGGGCCACACCTGTTTTCTTTCTTGCAGTCACGTGATCAGCAAGGAGGTAATCCCAAGCGTAAGGAGTGCCTGGAATGGATTGGAAGAAAAACAGACTGACGTCTCTGGAGGGTGATTTTTTTTTTTACCTCAATGCCGCTTCTAAGCACCCCATTAGGTCACTGAACTTGTCTGCGTGCAATCACACACCTAACTGAGTCAAACTCTAGCCCCAGAAACTAGATACATATTTTGGGGTTCCTCGTTTTGTCATATGCCACCGGTAGACCGAACGCCTTGAAAACACCTAGCATGCCCTTTAAGATTATCTAACAAAAACTTTTACCCAACAGGCCTATGCACAAGAAATAGCCCATAATACATAACGGTGGCCAAACCCATTTTATCCATCCACTCTAATAATGTGCTGAAGTTATGCTGAAATATAAACAAATTGTCAAAACTGTTCATGAACTTTTCACCCCCGCAGACTCTGTGGGCTTCCCAGATAGTGCCCAAAAAAATCTATATATTCCCCAAATTTTTTCTTTCACCTCCTGCTTTTAAATGGACCCTTGTGGCAGATGCACAAGTGGCCATTGACTGGGTCCAAAAATCAACAGATAATCCTCAACAGATAATCCTGGTACCACAACCCCATGGGACACTGCACCCAGTGTTGTCACTACAATTTCCTGGAAAGGGCCCACACTTACCAGCCCTGTCTGAAGACAGGGGGATCTAAATTGGCTAACAGCCCCCTTAAACATTGTACAAATGCCTGAACACAGAGGGTGTAACCCACACTTTACCCCCCCAAACCCAAAACAGTGCACAATCAACAATAGGCACAACAAAAAAATCCAGACATCTTCACAGTTCCTTGCGACTGCAAGAAAAAAATTGAGGTAGTGCTGCTAATGGTGGTGCCCTAGAATGGAAGAGATGAGAAATAGGGGAGAATCAACATCAGAAGAGGATCAGATGGCTAGTAGGGCATGATCAAAGAATTTGGGGAAGACGTGCAAAGACCAGTTCTCCCAGCCCCCTTTCAAATGTATAAAGTGTTCCTGTAATAGATGCCGCAGTTTTCTAGTATGGCATAACATTGTTTACACAAGGGCCAACTATATTATATTTTTTAAAATGTGGGTAGTTTTAATAGCTTCTAAAAGTATAAAATAGTGAAAATAATATACTGTGATAAGTTACAGAAAGCTACTGAAAAGGGGCTAAATCCTAACAACAACAGCTTTATTCAGTGGAACCCTGGGATGAACCCTTTGCATGGCAGGTGAATTATTTGTTTTTACACTTGGCTTATCTATAAGACATTAGGTCTGGTTAAAGTGGACCAAAAACCAAATTTTTAACTAGCAGTCCCTTAATTGCTTTCCCCCGAACAGTAACTTTTGCCTATTTTTACTGCTCTTGCGTCATTCTAATCCAAGATAAAGCCGCCAGTTTAAGCTGTAAAGCCCCCAGCTTCTCCATTCATTGCCAATGTTGTGTATGGCAATGATGTCATTGCCGCACTTATGCATTGACTGATTACCTGCCATCTTAGAGAGGTGCAGAAAAAAAAATAAAAACAGTGTTCCAGAACGATATGATAGGAGATAATATCCATTTCTAGTTATACTCCCTAAGAAGAGAGCATCGCCAGGGGCTTTGGCCAAATGTATTTCACAAGTTCATTGGGTTTTGTTCCGCTTTAAATACCCACCCAGATTTGGCAAGCCCCGCTGTGCAAAAATACCATTTTGTGATTACTCACCTGTAAAATGGGTATTATAAGTATGTCACACACCCCGCTTCAGAATTGTCATTACACTTGGGTTATACCGACCTGAAGAGGGCGATCTTGCAGAGATGTCATGAAAAAAAGAAAGCCCCTCCCGGTCCATAAATACCTGGGACCTCCCACTCATTACCCAGTATTAAGACAGCAGTAAAAGGACCAGGAAGAGCCAATTATAAACAGTAACATTAAAAAAGGTTCACCATATAAAGGATCCAGAATACCAAAGGGCAGGGTGAAGCGGGGTGTGTGACATACTTATAATACCCATTTTACAGGTAAGTAATCACAAAATGGTATTATTCTAAGTATGTCACACACCCCGCTTCAGAATAGTCATTACACTTGAGACATCCAATAGCAGTGTCCATAAAGGGCGGGGATCCAAAACAAGGCAATAATGCACAAACTTAAACCACTGCAGCTTGCAGAACTTTGCGGCCAAAAACAGCATCCGCTGAGGCCCGCACATCAACCTTATAAAACTTGGAAAAAGTGTGAACAGAAGACCAAGTAGCAGCCTTACAAACTTGTTCAACAGAGGCCTGATGCTGAAAAGCCCAGGACGCCCCAAAAGCACGAGTAGAATGAGCAGTAACACGAAAAGGGGGAATCTTCCCCTTGGCAGAATAGGCCCCAACAATGGCCTGGCGAATCCATTTACAAATGGAAGACTTGGCGGGCGCCAAACCTTTCCTAGGCCCTGAGGGCACCACAAAAAAGGCACCAGTCTTACGAAAGGAAGAAGTAGTCACCAAATAATACTTCACACAGCGAACCACATCCAAGGAATGCAAAACCCTCTCCTTGTCATTGCTGGGCTTAGGACACAAGGAGGGAAGAACAACATCCTGATTAAGATGAAAAGCAGAAACCACTTTAGGAAGAAAATCTGGCTTCAAGCGGAAAACCTTGTCCTGATGCCTCTCAAAGTAAGGGGCCTGAATGGACAAAGCCGCCAACTCTGAAACACGCCGAACTGAGGTGATAGCAACCAAAAAGGCAACCTTTTGAGTGAGCATAGAAAGAGCAATATCCTGCAATGGCTCAAAAGGAGGACCCTGAAGAGCAAAAAGCACCAAATTCAAATCCCAAACAGGGAGCAGAGGCTTCCTAGGAGGCCGCACATGCGTAACCCCCTGGAAAAAAGTCTTAACCAGAGGATGAAGAGCAAAAGACCTTTGAAATAAAACCGCCAGGGCAGAAACCTGTCCTTTTAACGTACTAAGCTGAAACCCCAAGTCCAGACCATGTTGCAGAAAATCCAAAATCCTAGGGATAGAAAACACCCTGCAAGGCAAGGCCCTGACCTCACACCAATAAATATAAGACCTCCAAGTCCTATAGTAGATGGTAGAGGAAGACCTCTTCCTAGCGCTAACACGAGTCTGAATCACAGCATCAGAAAGACCTTCCTCCTTTAAAATGGAGGTTTCAGCAGCCACGCCGTCAAAGCCAGCGTTGGTAAATTGGGGTAAAGTAGTTGACCCTGAGTGAGCAGATCCAGCAGAAGGGGCAGATCGAACTGATCCACTGCCAGCCAAACGACGTCTGCGAACCAAACCTGCCTTGGCCATCTTGGAGCCACCAGGATTGCTGGTGCCCCTTCTAGAGCCAGCTTGTGCACCACCATGCCCACCATAGGGAATGGAGGGAACAGGTACAGGAACCCCAGATCCCTCCAGCTCAGAGACATGGCATCCACTGCCAAAGCCAGGGGATCCCGCGAGAGAGACACAAATGCCGGAAGCTTGTGATTGTGACGAGAGGCAAAGAGATCCACCTCTGGAGTCCCTCACTTTGAGAGACCATTCCCCCCGGCGAGATGAGCATCTGCTCAGGGAGTCCGCCTCCGTGTTCTCCACTCCCGGAATGTACACCGCCGAGATGCATGGGACATTGCTCTCCGCCCAGGCAAGAATCAAGGACGCTTCTCTGAGGGCACTCCTGCTGCGAGTCCCTCTCTGGTGATTGATGTAGGCGACCGCCGTCCGATTGTCCGACCGAACTTGAACCGGTAAGCCCTGTAACTGAAGAGTCAAGTGAAACAGAACCAACCTGGCTCTCTGCTCCAAAACATTGATGGGGTCGTGAGCCTCCTGAGGCCCCCACAGTCATTGAAACTGAAGATCCTTCCAGAAACCCCCCCAACCTGAAAGGCTGGCATTCGTGGTGACTGTCTCTTAACGAGGGGTCAGAAAAGATCTGCCCCTCATCAGATTGCTTGGTTCCATCCATTCCCGAAGGGAATGCCGAACCCGGGGGGACATCAGAAAAGAATGATCCAACGACAGCGGACACCTGTCCCAAACCGCCAAAAGATGGAGCTGGAGCGTCCTTGTGTGAAACTGAGCAAAGGGAACCGCCTCGAAGGAAGCCACCATCAATCCCACCAGTCTCATCCCCAGCCGGATTGATGGACGAGGGTGGGACAGAAGAAGCTGAATCAATTCCTGAAGCACCAGAACCTTGGGACGAGGAAGGAACACCCTGGCCTGAGAAGTATCCAGAGACATTCCCAGAAATGACATCACCCTGGACGGGGAGAGGGAAGACTTGGGATAGTTGATCATCCAGCCGAATCTCTCCAGAGTGGATACCACAGCTCTGGTGTCTAGCTCCGCTTGGCTGAGAGAAGATGCCATAATGAGAAGGTCGTCCAGATATGCCACAATGCGAATACCCTGGGCTCTGAAAAGGGCCATCACTCCTGCCAGCACTTGGTAAAAACCCCTGGAGCCGAGGTAAGGCCGAACGGAAGGGCCACAAACTGAAAATGCCGATTTTCCACCACGAACCTGAGAAATCTCTGGTGTGCCGGGAATATAGGAACATGCAGATAAGCATCCTTGATGTCTATGCACGTCATGAAGTCCCCCTGACGAAGTGAATTTTTGGCTGAACGCAGAGTTTCCATGCGGAACTTCCTGGGACGGATAAACCTGTTGAGGAGCTTCAGATCCAGGATGGGACGAACGGAGCCGTCCTTCTTGGGCACCATGAACAGATTGGAATAGTAGCCCAGGCCCCTTTCCGAGGAAGGCACCGGGCAAATGACAGCCATGTCCAGAAGATTCCTTACTGCCGCTCGGAGCCCTTGCGCGGCCAGAGGATCCGAAGACACCCGAGACCTGAAGAATCTGGGAGGGGGCCGGGTCTCGAACTCCAGCTTGTAACCGGAAGACACCACTTCCAGAATCCATCTGTCTGAGATCTCCTGGTCCCAGAGCTGGAAGAAGTGTCGCAGCCATCCCCCCACCCGCAAGGGTGAGGGCACCCCCTCATTGCTGAGCTGGCTTGGCAGCGGGCTTTGGTTTAGAACCCCAAGTGTGACCTGGACGGGCACGTCCTCTGCCCCTGTTCCAGGGATCACCTCTGGAGGAAGAGAAGGACAATCCCCTGCCCGCTCTGGCCCCGCGAAAGGAAGGGTTAAAGGAGGCCACCCCCCGAAAGGGACGACGCTGCTTCTTTCGCTGAGGTAACTTGCCGCCTTTCGCGGCCGAATCCAATTCTTCTCCAAAAAGCCGCAACCCCACGAAGGGAAGACCCGTAAGCAACTTCTTAGCCACAAAATCAGCTGCCCACTGGCGCAACCAAACCGACTGTCGAATAGCCACCAGCAAAGCCGAAGTTCTACTACACATCACCATGGTGTCATCCAGGGCGACTAGCACAAAGGACATGAACAATTCGCACCGCTTAAGGGCAGTGAACTCATCACTAGCCGGGTCAAGCCTGGAAGTAGTCAACAGGTCCCTAACAACCGACCTGGTAGCTACCGCCAAAAGTGCTGAAGCACAAACAGGCCGCCAGGCCGAACCGACGCTGGCAAAACCGTGACAAGCCATCTGATCAATGCGCTTGTCCTCACCATCTTTTAGGGTGGTGGAGTCAGGAGAATGCAAAATAGAAGAATTAGACAACCCCAACACGGGGGCATCAACCTCGGGAGGGAACGACCAGCGCTTCACCGCGTCCACCAGAAAAGGATATTTCTTATCCCAGCCCCGAGGAACACCCGGAAGCCGAGTAGGCCTCTCCCATTCTTTAAGAATGATGCCATCAAAATGCTTTTGATTTGGGAATTCCAAGCGCGGCTTAGAAGTCTCAAAGAACTCCTCCTTCTGCGGAGGAGCCTCCTCTGGAGGAGAAATAGCCAGAACCTCGAAAAGATGAGCCAGGACCTTAGGGGTATCCACGGCATCCCCCTGTCCCTGCTCGGTATCAGCGCCAATAAATTGCTGATCGTCAGAACCATCAGATTCCTCAAATAATTCCCCTTCCTCTAGCGGGAAATAATCAGACCAGTCAAGTGTATGAAACTCATCAAAATCAAAGGCCGACGCGGCTGAAGACAAGTGCTTTCTCTTAGCCGTGGCCTTTCTGCCACAGCGCTAGAAAATAATTTCTCAAGATTGGCCAATCTGGCACACACATCAGATTGCGACTCCCCACCCGTGACGACATCACTCGGGGTACGGATCAGACTGGGTGGGGTAGGCGATGAGGCCAGCGGCGCTGACCCAGACGCCTGGGCCCCCTACTGCCGGGTTATAGCCTGCTGCGCACATGGTATACAAAGTAATACATTATCCCCCGAAAGGGATGCCCCACAACCCACACACTTCCGGGATTGCCCAGAGGGGAGCCCAAGCCCGGTATCCTGGAGAGCCTCCATATGGTGATTTTAATGGTAGTCGCAATGAGGGAATTACGCTAATAAGCAACCCAGGATGCTCCTTTAAGTCCCACGTGGGAGGATTTATTGGGAGCCCTAATCAAACCCAGGGACCCTAGGACCGGGAGGACCCCTTAAAAATCCAATAAGAGTCCACCTGGACATAAGGAAAAGGGCTAATCACACACACGCACAACATGGCCTACACATAAACTGAGCAATGTGACATTATAAAAATATATAAATATATATGAATGCATAATAATAAAAAGCCATTCTGCAGATAATAGGATCAAGAACAGCATGGAGCCCACAGGGCGCATACAAGAATGGCGCCGTCCACAGACCGAGATGCAGAGCACGAGACAAGGCAGAGAGCGAGATGAGGAGCCGGTGCGGTTCGCGCATCGCGCCCGGCCCCGCCCCCCTCCCCCAACATACTGCGGTTCCCGGCCAGTGGCCGGGCTCTGCAGCTGCACCAGCAGCACGGGAGGCGGGCCGTAGGATCGCGCCGAGCGCCCGGCCCCTCCTCCCACATCACCGCACCTGAGGGGAAGAAGCTCTCCCAACGAAAGAAAAAACCGCATGTCCATGGCCAGCGCCGCAGCAACAGCCGGTGCCGGCCAAGGTGTAACATAAAGACACACACACTAATAAAACACAGTTTCAATAAAAACAATCAAACAATCAATCCTCAAGGGAAAGGGCCCCCCCCCTCGTTTAGGGAGCAATGGGTGACCGGGAGAGGGTAAATCACACCAAAGGTGGAAGGGCAAGGGACGGGGCATCCCACTCCAGGATCAGCAACCCGGGCAACCGCCTACCCCTTAGTATGGGGTCTCACGGTGGAGCATAGCTCCTAAGCCCCGTAAGGTGCTGTCTACCCTTGCCCGGACCAGCAGCCTAGGTTGGGAGGAAAGGGGAATTTTAATGAAAGTGGGTCCAGGCAGAAATAGACCAACAAGAGGGCCGGGGGTCACCCCGGCTACCTGCAAGGAGGAGACATCCATCTTCTGACTTGCTCGCCAACTGCAGAGATGAAAGACTGGGTAATGAGTGGGAGGTCCCAGGTATTTATGGACCGGGAGGGGCTTCCTTTTTTTCATGACATCTCTGCAAGATCGCCCTCGTCAGGTCGGTATAACCCAAGTGTAATGACTATTCTGAAGCGGGGGTGTGTGACATACTTAGAATACCCCACCAGTCACCCCATATTCTTACCTCGCCGCTGAAACCATGTACGAGCTCTATATTAATTAGTGTTTTATAGTGTGTATATTAATAGAAGGATAAATGGAAGGAGAGTGCCAAACATCCATGCATTTGTATTCCCCCTGGCTTTGTGTACCAAAGCTAAGCTGGCAGAATGCACTGTTGGATCCTGAAACAGTCCGTCTTATGGCAAACTGGAGGGCATCACATTTTGTGGCCGATGGTTTCTCCTCTTTAACCCTTCAAATGGGCAAGCATGTGAAATTTATGCGTCTTTCTCTCTCTACTACCATTAATGTACAGCCATGTAAATTTTACGTGCCTGTTGTTTCCCTGGTTTACAGAGGAGAAAGCAATGCTCATCTCTGTCCAAGAGCTCTTCCCCCAGTGGGCCTGTGATCGACGGTCTTCAGCGCGGCAGAACAGTGATTCTCTGCCCTGTATGCTGGCATCTCGCTCACCACCACAGGGAAGGTCAGAAGCAGTGCACAGGGCAGAGAATCGCTGTTCTGCCTAGCTGCAATAGGAGTGCACAATGAAGCCCAGAGTGATCGCTGGAAGCCGTCAGGGGACACCAATCATCTGCCTGACTCCTATATTCCACTGATCACTTCTGGCTGGTGACAGTGATCAGCATTGCAAAGAAATAATTAGTAAAAAAAAAAAATGACTTTTGGTAATGTGGGTGTTTTTTTTTTTTTGGTTTAAAAATGATAGGCTATGCGGGCTGCTAGCCTTAAGGGCCAGGGGGCTGACCACCTGGTCTCTGCGTTCTGGTCTACCAGCCCCCCAGCTGGTGCCTGGGCTGTTTTTCCAGAGAGTGGGGACCCCACACTGTTTTTTTTAAAACTTCCACAAAGTAGTTGTATATTACAGTATTCTTCTCCCTATAAGATGCAGCTGCCCATAAGACGCACCTAGAATTTGAAGGAAGAATATAAGACAAAAAATATTCTTATAGTTCTAAAAACATAACTAAATGTTGTGCTAAAACACCACCTCCTAAGATACAAATAATAGGCAGGGTGCAGTATCCCCCCGTTACAGGCAGTGTGGCATTCTCCACTTTTATTCCCCATAGGCAGTATGGCATTCCCCCTCCCATTCCCCATATAGGAAGAATGGCACTCCCCCCTCCCATTCCCCATATAGGCAATGTGGCATTCTCCCCTCCCATTTCTCTTACAGGCAGTGTGGCTTTCTCCCCTCCCATTCTGCATATAGGCAATGTGGCATCCGCCCCTCTCAATTCCCTTATAGGCAGCGTGGCTTTCCCCCCTCCCATTCCCCATATAGGCATTGTGGCATTCCCCCCTCCCAATTCCCTTACAGGCAATGTGGCTTTTTCCCCCTTCCATTCCCCACATAGTCAATGTTCTGACCCCCCCCTCCTTCCCCATTGCTACCAGCCCGGATGGGCAGACAATAAAAAAAAAAAAAAATTCCCCCACATATTTCACCCCAAAATATTGAGAAGGCAATGAAAAAATTACAAACCAGACATTTCATGTTAAACTCGACCTTCACCATGATTTATTGAAAAGCCCTAAACCCTTAGAAACCCTGATTCCCCAGCATCTGAAGTTAATATATTTTAAGTTTTTACTTAATTATTATTCTTTCCCCCACTGGGCTGCAACTCTGTTCAGGACTTTAGGATACGGGCGCCACCATTTTGACTCAGAAGCATCACACTTACTGAGGAGAGGAGAGTGGGATAAAGTACAGGGGGCAGGTTATAGCTGTGCTATGCTCAGACAGAGAGGAGCTGGGGTCAGGAAAAGGTCATCAATCCCCGAATGCAGAGTGACACAGTCAGAAGACACTTCCTGTTTGCAGGCTGCCTGATGTTCCATGAGCCGCCATCTTGGACTATTAAATGCTTATAACATGCAGTAGATGCAGGTAGGATGATTTTTAATGTGAGCAATCTGTATGTACAGGATGTGGGAAACATATAAGCTCTTATTCAGAGTGAAGGTCCGCTTTAAAGCACAAACTCTGCTGAAAAAAGGATATATCATTTTCCAAGAAATCCATGGTAAATCTTGCAACACAGCTAAACATAAAAAGTGCAAAGTGGTTAAAAATGACCTGGCAACAGAGGACGACAAAATCTCTAGGCTGGCAGTTAAAGGGTCAATAGATCAGACTTTGGATGACCAGCTAGTGTTTCTGATTATACTTATATAAAAGGCACAAGCACCAAAGTAGGAGATAGATATTACTCTCCCGCAGTTTCCAATAATTGTATTGGGTCGCACAGGTCAGTTGTTTATATGTGTAGGGATAGGGATGAGGGATATCAGCCTTCTGTACAGTCACCTTACTCAGGCCTTTAAATCTCCCTCTCTATTATGAACTAATTTAGGCAGGTGCAGCTCTTTTGGGCCTATTTTGCCTTTTCCAGCTTTTAAAATCTATAACTGTAATAATACACGTGGCACGCTCAGGCGAATAACATCGCTGGGCATTCAAGATGTGTTGGGAAATTCCTAGTTTAGGGATTGGAACGTGGGACAGGGAGGCAGCTCTCAGCCAGGCAGTTATTTCCTCCATGGAGGCCATAGTCTGAGGTCACTATCTGGGGATAAAGGAAGCTAGGTAGCTGACAGAAGAACAAAAGACAAACAACCGGCCTGTGCCACCAAAGGGGCAAACTGCCTATCACCCAGGGCGCGGGTGGTCCGGTTCTAGGAGAGCCCATAATCCATCCACTTCAGCAGTGATCCTAAAGGTGGACTTGCACAGGCCCCAGGTAGTCCCTTGGTGGTCGCAGACTTGGGGATGGGAAATACAGGGCAGACGTACACAAAACACGAACAGGTGATCTGGGTGGAGGTGGGCAGGCTATAGGACTGACAATGAAGGGCCAATGTAAGCCCCATCACAGACACAGACACGAACTATGAAGGGCAGTAAGCCTCAGCACAGACTAGACATGATCTAAGAGGGACCGTGAGCCCCAGAAAGGATGAGGAGGCTTTAAAGTGGACCATCACCCTCGGGTGATCGCCGATCACCTCCCTCCCCGCGGGACATCCGAGATCGTGAAACCCCCCCAAAACCCCCAAACCCCCTTACCTTAGTCTCGGCGTGCGCGCCCCCGCGTCAAGAGGGACGCGCGGGAGGCGGCGGCGGAGGAGCCACGGACAAGCGGCTGTCAAATCGCTTGTCCGTCGGCGCTGGGAGCGGGGAGAGGTGAGTTTTTCTTGGGGTTCGGGGGGGTTTCACACAGCGGTGCACCCCGATCGGGGGTGCCCCACCGAAGTGGACCAAGACCCAGGATAGTCAAAATCACTATCACAATAAGCAGGAGGGCCCGTAGGCCCCACGAGGCCAAGGAGGTAAGCAGGGGGGTTGGAGAGCATTGCTAGGAGGATTAACACCAGGTGAGGTTAAACAATGCAGCTCTATGACCCAGGAAAGAAGTACACTACTCCAATAGACACACAGCAATAACACCACAGCAGACAGCATAATGGCTAGAGCAGCAGGCTTGGAGCGATAATGGATGGCAGATCGCCGGCCAAAGACCCCGTCCATGCCAGTCCCAACACCATCCCCTCCTTCACAAGGCAGACTCCCGATGCCTTTTGGGATTTTTTTGCACCCTAACCATCTTGTGTTAGAACCAAGTGAGCCTGAGCAGTAGATAGGTGCTTGTAGAACTCCAGAATTCCCTTCGGGGTCAAAGTTAAAGGGGAACAATTCATTACAGTCACAACCCAAGAAACAATGGCTGGGACCTGCACGCACAGGGGGGCCGGCAGCGCACAGGGGGGCCGGGACCCACGCGGCAGTGCACAGGGGGGCTGAGAGCCTAGGTTACCAGAATCAGACCTTCCTGCAACTCTAGGAAACCCTGCAAGGTCTCTTTGAGCCAGCGGGAGGCAACAACTGGGCACGTTGGAGCGGAGGCAACAACTGGGCACGCCGGAGCGGAGGCAACAACTGGGCACGCCGGAGCAGAGGCAACAACAGAGTTTGGTAAGCACTGGAATCAAAGGCTCAAGTAAGGCAGAAACTGGCATTAGAGGCTCGAACAAGGCCGGCACTTTTATCTCAGGCAAACCAAACTCAGACACTTCTACCCCAGGCGAACCGGATTCAGACCAGGCAACGGATTCAGGCTGGGCAACAAATTCATACTCGATAGAACGTTCAGACTTGAAAGCAGGTTTGGGCTGACAAGAAGACATTGAGTCAGGCTCACAGACTGACATTAGGTCACAGACCTTGGAAACAGTAGTTCCTTTTTGTGACAGCGCAGCTCAGCTCTCTGCTTGAATCATTTTTCGTACTAGGTGCTGTGATTTCTCTGGCAGGGTTGTGCTTTTCCCTAAATCTCCTCTCTGCTGGGGGACCAGAAAAAAATACAATTCTGTGATTACTCACCTGTAGAATTGGTATTATGGGTATACAGTGCATCCTGCTCCAAATCTAATACTTACAGTTGGGATATACTCCGCCAGATAGCGCTGGACTGCAGAGACATCGAAAATAGGCTCCTCCCGGCCCCTCAAATACCCGGAGACCTCCCACAAATCCCCAGCATTGAAAAGCAGTTAAGAAGAAGCCGGGAGAATTAAACAATCCAAACTATGAACTATAACAATGATAACAATCACCATACAGGGGATCCAAGAAAATGCAAACCAAGCGTGGGTTGGAGCAGGACGTACTGTATACTCATAATACCAATTCTACAGGTGAGTAATCACAGAATTGTATTATTCTTAGTATACAGTATGTCCTGCTCCAAATCTAATACTTAAAGTTGGGACATCCAATAGCAGTGTCCATAAAGTAGGGTGGGATCCCCAAGAAAAAACAGCAGCAGGCAGTTTAAACCACTGCCGCCTGCAGAACCTTTCGGCCAAAAACAGTGTCAGCTGAGGCCCTAACATCAACCTTGTAAAACTTTGAAAAGGTATGAACAGAAGACCACGTAGAGGCCTTGCAAACTTGTTCAACAGAAGCCTGGTGCTGAAAAGCCCAAGAGGCACCAATAGCACGAGTGGAATGAGCAGTAAGGCGGAAGGGAGGATTCTTCCCCTTAGCAGAGTAGGCCTGAATCACAGCCTGACGAATCCACTTGCTGATAGTAGACTTGGCAGGAGCCAAACCCTTCCTAGGACCAGAAGGGACCACAAAAAGAGCATCAGTTTTCCTGAAAGGTGCAGTAGCCACCAGATAGTACTTCAGACACCTAACCACATCCAAAGAATGCAAGACCCTCTCCTTAGCATTGCTAGGATTAGGGCACAAAGAAGGAAGAACAATATCCTGATTCAAATGAAAAGCTGACACTACCTTAGGCAGAAAGTCAGGTTTGAAACGAAACACCACCTTGTCCTGGTGTCTCTCATAGTAGGGGGGCTGAATGGAAAGCTCCGCCAACTCAGACACACGCCTGACAGAAGTAATAGCCACCAGAAATACAACCTTGAGCGTAAGAATGGCCAAGGCAGCATCCTGCACAGGTTCAAAGGGAGCACCCTGCAAGGCTGACAGAACCAAGTTCAAATCCCAAAACAGGCACCATAGGCTTACGTGGGGGACGCACATGAGTGACCCCCTGGAAAAAAGTCCTGATCAGAGGGTGCTGAGCAAAGGACTTCTGGAAAAAAATAGCCAGGGCAGAAACCTGACCCTTCAGAGTACTGAGTTGGAGCCCCATCTCCAACCCATGCTGCAGGAACTCCAGAATCCTGGGAATAGAGAACACACGACAGGGAAGAGACCTAGACTCACACCAGTCAATGTAGGCATGCCAAACCCTGTAATAAATGGAAGAGGAAGACTTCTTCCTAGCTTTAATCAAAGTATCCACAACTGAGGAAGACAGCCCCTTCTCCATCAAGATGGAGGTTTCAGCAGCCAAGCCGTCAAAGCCAGAGTTTGTAAATAGGGATGGCGTAGTGAGCCCTGAGTGATCAGATCTGGCACCAAGGGCAGAGCGTACTGATCTACCGCCAGCTGTACCACGTCTGCGAACCACACTCTTCTTGGCCACCTGGGGGCCACCAGAATTGCTGGAACCCCTTCCAGAGCAATCTTGCGCACAACCCTGCCCAGCAGGGGAATTGGGGGGAAGACATACAGGAACAGAAAGTCCTTCCATGACATTGCTAGCGCATCCGAGGTCAGGGCCAGAGGATCCCTGGACAGAGAGACAAAAGCTGGAAGCTTGTGATTGTGGCGGGACGCAAACAGATCCACATCTGGTTGGCCCCAACGGTGACACAGAGATTGAAACACCCTGCTGCATAGGGACCATTCTCCCTGGCGAGAGGTCCCCCTGCTCAGAGAGTCCGCCAGGTGATTTTCCACCCCCGGGATGTACACAGCTGAAATGCAGGGGACATTGGCCTCCGCCAAAGTCAGGATCCGAGACGCTTCCTGGAGGGCCCCCTTGCTCTCCCTGATGATTGATGTAGGCAACTGCCGTCTGGTTGTCCGAGCGCACCTGAACAGGCAGGCCCTGAAGATGAGTAGTCAAGCGAGCCAGAACTAACCCGATCGCTCGCAGCTCCAAGACATTGATAGGTGTGTGGGCCTCCTGAGGGCCCCACCTCCCCTGGAACCGCAGGGACTTCCAGAAACCCCCCCAACCTGACAGACTGGCATCCGTGGTGACCGTCTCCCAGGAAGGGGCAAGAAAGGATCTGCCCCCAACAGGTTCCTTGAGTCCATCCACCACAAGAGGGACCTCCTGACCAGGGGGAAGAGCACACAGACCCTGTCCAGGGACGCTGGGTCCTTGTCCCATACAGACAATAGGTGAAGTTGCAGAGGTTGGGTAGAGAGAGTTGGAACTGAGCATAAGGGACCGCTTCGAAGCACGCCACCATCAGGCCCACCAGCTGCATCCCCTGCCTGATGGAGGGATGGGGACAAGCTAGGAGGGACTGAGCCTGTGCAATCAGACTGTCCACCATCTGCTGAGGAAGGAAGATCCTTGCCTGAACTGTATCCAGATTCATTCCTAGGAATGGAGTGACCAAGGAAGGGGACAGTGAGGACCTGGGGTGGTTGATCATCCATCCAAATGACTCCAGAGTGGACACCACCAGCTGAGTATCCAACTCTGCCTGATGTAGAGACTGGGAAGTGATGAGGATGTCGTCCAGATAGGGAAGCACGCGGACGCCCTGACATCTGAGTAGAGACATCACGCCAGCCAGCACCTTGGTGAACACGCTGGGAGCTGAAGTGAGGCCGAAGGGCAAGGCCACAAATTGGTAGTGTTGATCCATCAGAGCGAACCTGAGGAACCTTTGATGACCTGGGAACACAGGAATATGAAGGTAAGCATCTTTGATGTCCACAGAAGTCATGAAATCCCCTTGGCACAGGCTACTGATGGCAGAGCGCAGAGTCTCCATGCGAAAGCGCCTGCCCCTGACAAACCTGTTGAGAATCTTTAAGTCCAGGATGGGCCTGACAGAACCATCCTTTTTGGGTACTGTGAATAGGTTGGAATAAAAGCCCTTGCCTTTTTCTCTTAAGAGGACCTGGCAGATGACCCCCAGCTCCAGGAGGCCTTGCACTGCTTGCACTAGCTCCTGAGCTGACACAGGGTCCTGAGGAATCCGGGATCTGATGAATCTTGAAGGGGGATCGGGAGCAAACTCCAACTTGTAACCGGAGGACACTATCTCCTGAATCCACCGGTCTAAGACATGAAGCCTCCAGACGTGAGCGAAGTGCTGCAGCCATCCCCCCACCCGGATGGGTGAGGGCGCCCCATCATGCCTGAGGGGGCTTGGGAGAGGATTTAGCTTTGGGACCCCAGGAGGAGCCAGGACGTCCAAGTCCTCTGCCTCTACCCCAGAAATCTCCCCTGGCCCCAGGGAAAGACACCCCCCTTCCCTGTCTTGCACCACGGTAAGGGCAGGAGAAGGAACCCTGACCCCGAAAGGGCCGAGGTTGCCGCCTGCGTTGGGGTAACCTGCCTCCCTTAGCAAAAAGGTCCAGGCGGTCTCCAAACAGACGCAGTCCTTTAAAGGGAAACCCAGTGAGGGCCTTCTTGGCAGCGTTGTCAGTAGCCCACTGGCGCAGCCAAACCGAGTGGCGTATAGCCACCACGAGGGCAGAAGTTCTGGCACACATTCTGATGGTGTCATCAAATGCTGATAGGACAAAATTTACAAAAACATAACAACTGGAGAGTGCATTAAACACCTCACAAGGCAAATTATCAGGGGCACTATCAAGCATATTTCTGATAAGGGTTCTAGTGGCCACAGCAGTAATGGCAGGGGCACAGACCGGGCGCAGCGCTGTCCCCGCACATGCAAAGGCGCGGGATGCCAGCTGATCAATACGCCGGTCTTCGGCATCCCGCACGGTAGTAGAATCAGGGGAATGCATGACAGAGGTGTTAGATAGCCCTAGGATCGGGGCATCCACCTCGGTGGGGGATGACCAACATTTAACCACCTCAGAAGGAAGGGGATACTTCCTATCCCAACTCTTTGGAACCCTGGGAAGTTTACTGGGGCACTCCCATTCCTTGAGCACAAGGTTATGGAAATGTGCCTGCTCTGGAAATTCCAAACGTGATCTTGCTGTATGGAAAAGCTCCCCTCTTTGCCTGGGAGCTTCAACAGGGAGAGAGATGGACAGAACCTCAAAAATCTGGGTCAATAATCTGTCAGTGTCATCCGGGGCCCAGGGGTCAGAGCCAGAATCGTCATGACCACTTGGTCTCTCATCAGATTAGCCTGAATCAGAAAAGAGCTCCCCTTCATCAGACGGGGTATAGCCACACAGATTCCAAAAGATTCCCATAGGGAAAACAGTAACATTAGGCATCAAGGCATCTTATCCCGAAGGACCCCGGTAACATTATCCTGAGATACCTCCATATGGTGATTATAGCGGCGCTATACGCCGATAGGGAATGACGTTATATAGCAACCCTGGATGCCCCAATAACCCGCTAGGGACATGGGAGTATAATTTTTACAAGGCCTACAAGTAATATACTAAAAACAGGGCCGGGGAGAAGCCAAGAAGGGTTTGTCCCGCCTGAAAGACATAAGCAGACAAGACCTTAAGTACATTGTAACAAAAGTGAAGCAGATAAAGCCGCCCGCGAGGGCATTTACGGGCCGCGGTAGGTAGGAGTCCGTCGTGCATAGGCCAACCAAGTCAGAAAAGATGGTGTCGGTATACCTCGAGGGGCGGGCCAGTAATAGCGATGGCGCGGAACGCGCCAAAGACGGGCCACCCCCCCCCCCCCCCCCGAAGAGCGCGAAGCCAGAAAGGCCAACAGCCAATGATGGCGCACCAGCGCCTGAGGTGATGCCGCCGCCAAGCGCGGAACCAAGTCAGCGCGCGGCGGCGGTAATTTTAAAAGCAAAGACAAGTCAGCGCGGCGGCTGACACAAGAATAAAGACATGTGAAAAGTGAAAGCACAGACTGCATAACATACATATCTATACACATACACACACCCCCCCCTCTTTTCCCCCGAAGACTACAAGGAGGATGAGGGAGGACGGCGGCCACTTAAATAGGGCCCACCGATAGACAGGGGCAAGGGGCAATAGTGCGGGAGGGGCATCCCATAGAGGCTCACCATAAGCCTGAACTGCCTACCCTTTGGTGGGGGATTGCGGTGGAGCAGCGCTCCTAAGCACCTGACAGCGGTGCTGCCTACCTTCACCCGACCAGCGCAGCCAAGGCTGGGAGGCATATTACTAGTGGAACGGGTGGGGATAGTCCTACAGGGCCGCAGGCTAATAGCCCCGCTCACCTACGAGTAGAGAGCCAATTTCTCGTCCTTCGCAGCCAGACTGCAGAGAAATTCTGAGGGGGATTTGTGGGAGGTCCCCGGGTATTTGAGGGGCCGGGAGGAGCCTATTTTCGATGTCTCTGCAGTCCAGCGCCATCTGGCGGAGTATATCCCAACTGTAAGTATTAGATTTGGAGCAGGACGTACTGTATACTAAGACTGCTGCATGCTAAAATAAAAAATAACTTCCCCTACCCCAACACTTGTAGTTGAACTTAATGGAGATGTGTTTTTTCAACCGTATTAACTATGTGAGATTGACATCCAAACTGCTACGATCAATATTAACAGAGGGCAGGGAGCATGTGGAGGACCCCAGCATCAGAGCGAAACGCGTCAACAAGCTATCGAAGGGAATCCACATTGCGGAGGATTCTTTGAGACCCTGGGAGTTTCCTAACCTTCCTGTCATTTTTTTTAACTCTACACAAATTATTACAGAAATAGATTTTAAATGATGGAAAAGGCAGAATATGCCCAAAAGAGTAACATCTGCCTAAATTAATACAGAGAGAGAGAGAGAGAGAGAGAGAGAGAGAGAGAGAGAGAGAGAGAGAGAGAGAGAGAGAGAGAGAGAGAGAGAGAGAGAGAGAGAGAGAGAGAGAGATTCATAGCCTGAGTAAGGTGACAGTACAGAAGGCTGATCCCCTCTCACACATGGGGAGGCTGATTCATTACTAGCGCTAGGTATCGGCAGATGAGCGTCTGTATAGCAGCGCTTAGAGCGATCGCTAGTGTACGCTGTAAACGGATTTTGGGCGATGTAACAGAGCACCTCAGTCGCTGTAGTAACCTGCCCGGCATTGATGAATGAGATGTATGTCGGGCGTACTAACACCAGTACAGCGTTAAAGCGAGCGAAAGGTAGCTCCAGCTCAGTGCGACCGACTCTCAGCGACCCACACCATATTCAACAAAAAACAGACTCAAATAGCGTTGGAGAGCTGGATCTGGAAGCTATAGCATAGAGTGGCAGACGCTGTGTGATCTGTTTTTGAACACATATCCACCAGTAACAAAGCGAAAACACATGGAATAACATTGTTTTAACATTGTGACATTAATACTTTAGCGCCAGACCTGTAATGACAATTTTGCATAAAAATATAAAAAATACCCTGTTTAAACAGAAGAAAAGGAACGTTCATTGAAATGTATGGGAGAGCGGCAGGTAATACCTGGAGCTCTGGAAGCTAGAGCGCCGGCGCAATACGCTGAGCCGCCTGTAATGATGAATCAATGATGAAGCATGGCGCTGTTAAGAGTCGCTCATCAGAATTGCCTTCATAAATGTGATATTGCGTACAGCGCCCGGCGTTCACCGGACGCTGCTTGCCGCTACAAGG
The DNA here is from genome assembly GCA_027917425.1 of Gastrophryne carolinensis. Classification (NCBI taxonomy): domain Eukaryota; kingdom Metazoa; phylum Chordata; class Amphibia; order Anura; family Microhylidae; genus Gastrophryne; species Gastrophryne carolinensis. The sequence goes on from CM051240.1 coordinate 75,389,725, forward strand.
CACTACCTGCCACTATCCCTTGATAACTAACCCCCATAAATTGACTAGCGTGGCCCTATACAATCACTGGAAACTGCTAGAAAGTAACATCTATCTCCTACTTTGGTGCTTGTACCTTTATATTCATAATATTGAGCCTAGCCACTCAAAGGGAGGCTGCTTATAGGCATCTGCGCTTGTTTTATCTTTTCTGTTTTTGATTATATGTTTTAAGCATTTCCTCCCCATAGAAAGTGAAGAGGATCAGTTTAAAGAAGCCCTGTGCTATAATAAAGTCATACTGTAGTATATCAGTGTGAATGTAAGCTAAGCTGAAACTATTGAAAACTATTTTTGGAAAGTTTCCCTTTAAATGATGAATGCTGAAAGAGCTGAAGCTTGGCGAAGCAGTGATGTGTCCCCCTGTTCCATTTTAATAGTCATAAAGGAAGGATAAAGGCTGCAGGTATTTGATCACCACGCTAGGAAAACACAATTAGCCCAGTCCACCGCCTGCAACGCGCCCTGAGATTACTGACTTATAAAGAACAGGGAAAATAGTAAATGTTAGGCTATTAGATGGAAAGGTTAATACATAAATCAAACAGAAATGTCAAATGCCTCTTAACGTTGATTGAGATGTAATTTAGACTGTCTAACAATATTTTACTTACACAAATTCACAAACCTATTTAAGTTGCTTGATATATATATATATATATATATATATATATATATATATATATATATATATATACTGCCTGGTTAAGCAGGAATAATACCCTCAAAATTATCTTTCTCCATCTGAATAGCGATAAAAAATAGCACTCACCTTTTTTATTTTAGTGAAAATCCATATTTCTGCCCATAATAGCAGCCTCTGAGGATGATCTAGCCGCCAAAGCGCCATATAACACCACAAGCGCCCTCTCTTTTTTTTTTAGCCAGCAATCTGGATAATATGGGTGCACTATCCAGATGTAGAAAGGTAATTTTACCCACCTAGTTCCACAATACCATGGTGCATGCACTGGCAGCCATTCAGGTCTGCCTGGCGCTGCAAATGAGCAGAACAAGGATGTCACCAGAGGCCCATGTGCTCTGGGATCAAGGAACAAGAGGAGTTCATGAGAAACCTGGGTGGATTCACAGTGTGTGTCATCCCAAATTGACATTCCTCTAAAGCAGGGGTGGGCAATTATTTTTTCCATGGGGCCACATGAGAAACTAAAAATATTGTGGAGGGCTGGGCCACAAGGTTGAACTCAATTCTGCATAATATTAATAGTATTTCTTTATAAAAAGCAGTAAATAGCATTGTTTTGACAAGCTGGTACGAGTATATGTTATAGTTAAACAATAAAAAAGTGTAATTTATTCAAAAAAACACATTTTGAGTTTCATTTACTGTTAGAAAGAGGTTCTTTTTTTTTTTAACTCAGTAGCGATGTGAAAAATTACGGATTCCCTCACATAAAGCAGAACAAAACCCAGAGTGGCCACTGGTCTCCCCCCTGGAAATCCCAGATTGGGATGCCCCACTGTGTGAAACCCTTTTTACTCAGTAGCAACATGAAAAATGGCAGACTCCCTACCTTAAAGTGGAACAAAGCCCCGATCTGGGATGCCCAGGTGGAAGACCAGTGGCCGCTCTGGGTTCATTTCCACTTTAAGGGGGGAGTCCACCATTTGTCAAGTTGCTACTAAGTAACAAGGGTTGTGGGGCATCCTGATCTGGGATATCCAGGGGGAAGACCAGTGGTCGCTCTGGGTTTTGTTCTGCTTTCAGAGAAGGAGGCTGCCTTTTCTCACGTTGCTACTGAGTAACGAGGGTTTCAAAAAGTGGAGCATCCCGGTTTGGGATGCCCGGGGGAGGGGAGGGAGACCAGTGGCCGGCCTTGGATAAAAGGCTGTGTAAAACCCCTTCCACCTTGCAGCAGGGTCCCCCTGCCCTCCCAAAGGCATTGGTCTGGCCAGAAATGGACTACGAGAGCCAGTGCACCATCAGGCGGGGGTGTCAGCAGTGTGCAGCCGCACACCTTACAGGGAACGCTGGTCGCGGGCCGGTCAGAGCCAATCAAAGGGCCGTATTTGGCCCAGGGCTGTACAATGCCCAGGTCAGCTCTAAAGCATGGATGCACAACCTGAGGCCTGGGTGCCAGTGGCTGACCACTAGAGACCGGTGTGCCTCTAATTTCCGAAGCAGAAAGTGGGTCACCACTAAACTTCTCTGTAGAGGTAGGTGACACACATGTGCTACTGGAGTGTTTGCGCTGGCTGTGTCTGAAGATGCCCAAGTAGACTCATTCCAGCCCCCCTCTGCCCACCTCTTTCCTCACTACCTGTGTTTATTTTAACTCTGCCTAATTCTACTTACCTCTTTCTGCCTTGTCCAATCTTACCTCCACTTCCCTCACCCCTACCTATTTCTATCCACCTCTTACCACCTCACCTCTATCCATCATTTCTTACTATCTCACCTCTGCTCAACTCTTCTTGACTCAGCTCTACCCACCTCCCCTCTTTCTACCTCATCTCAATGCTCAATTCGCCTCTCCCTGCATTACTATCTCCTTCTCTTACCATCTGACTTCTGCCCACCTCACCTTGACTCACCTCTGCCGAGGGGCAGACTGGGGCTAAAAAAATACCCGGGAGCTTTCGGGGCACACCGGCCCTGCTGTTGTGTTCCTGGCCCAGTATAGTACCTTAATGTCACATTATATATATCCCTTATTTTTCGTTCCACAACATGCACCCTCATTACAACTAGTAAGTAGCATTCCTCATAACATCGAGTGAAAGGGCATTCCACATAGGCGTGTTGCAGCATCTCCCATTACAGGCAGTGAGGGGCATCCCTCATTGAAGCCAGTAAGTGGCATCCCACATAGGCGTGTTGCAGCATCTCCCATTACAGGCAGTGAGGGGCATCCCTCATTAAAGCCAGTAAGTGGCATCCCTCATTACAGGAAGTGTGCTGCATCTCCAATTACAGGCAGTGGAGCCATCCCTCTTTACAGCCAGTGAGAGGCATCCCTATATTACATTTAGTGAGGGGCATTCCAGAGAGGCATGTTGTGGCATCTCCCATTACAGGCAATGAGCGACATCCCTCATTAGAGCCAGTAAGAAGCATCCCTCATTACAGCCAGTAAGTAGCAGCCCTCATTACAGACAGTAAGTAGCAGCCCTCATTACAGACAGTGAGTAGTAGCCCTCATTACAGCGAGTGAGGGGCATCCCACAGAGGCATGTTGCGGCATCTCCCATTACAGGCAGTGAGGGGCATCCCACAGAGGCATATTGCGGCATCTCCCATTACAGGCAGTGAGGGGCATCCCTCATTATAGCCATTCAGAAGTATCCCTCATTACAGTGAGTGAGGGGCATCCCACCTAGGCATGTTGCAGCATCTCCCAATAAAAAATCTTGCCCACCCCATAAGCATTACCTTCCAGGCAAACCAAGCATAAGGGCTTGTAATTGTTAAATCCAGGGCAGTAAGGTAGGCACGTGCCTAGGCTGGAGATACAGACAGCCAGGCCAGCAACAATTTAATTAAAAAAAAAAATAAACTTGCATGTAGTAGTGCTCCCTTCTCGGCTGGCGATGTGGGGAAGGCAGTGGCGGTGAGCACAACTGTATGGACAATCCCCCAGTCCTTCCCTCCCCGCCCCTGCTCGCAGCCGCCACCTGTCTCCTTCCTATGACAGGAGCAGCGTGCCAGCTAAGAGTGGTAGTTGGGGCCGTTGCCTTGACAGTGCCCACGCTCCAGCCCCGTTTCAGCTCTTTGCCGATGTGGGCAATCCCCCAGCCCTCACTGCCCCTCCTCGCAGCCGCCATCTCTCTCCCTCCTATAACTGGAGTGGTGGGCCAGCTAAGTGCTTGAGTTGGGGGTGTGGTCTCGCCATCTGCTTTAGTCAGGGGCATAGGGGGGCATGAGCCCCGGGAGGGCATCAAAGGGCGACCTGGGTGCTGGACTGATGGGCGGACTCTTCTCTCCCCAGCTACTTTGGCCAGCGATCCTGGCAGCACTGAAGTCTCTCTCCGTCTCTTCAATCAGCAGGGCAGGAGCCTGCACTTCTAAAGGGCATCTGGGATGCATTGTAGTGTCAGTGTGTCAGGGCAGCACAGGGCCGCCCCCTCCCTCAGCAGCAAGTATCATCAAAGCAGTGTGATGGCGGCTCTTTCCCTCCTCCTCCCCTCAGCACAATGTGTGGGCTGCCGGCTACACTGCAGCTGGAAAATGATCCTCCTCCTCCTGTGCGAAGCGCTCTGCCCTCCATGATTTCCAGCAGCCGAACAACGTACCAGCACATGTTATAGAGGAATTTATCTTTCCTGTGTCTTGTTCCTCTCTGCAGCAGCATCCCAAATTGGGATGCCCCGGTGTGTACCCCCTCACATCAGCCCTTTTCACCCACCTTCCTTCCGCTCCCACAGTGCAGACTTGGGCAAGAGTGAGTGCGCCGATTGGCTGAGTGAGCCGCGCAACCAATCAGCGGGCTCACAGTCACTCGGCTATCTTTGGCACGGAGGCGCCGCCAGCCTTATCCCCCGCCCACCTGGCAGCCATAGCGAGACCGCACCGCCCATTCAGGAAGGTCAGGCGCACAGGTGAGGGGCCCCAAGGACTGGAACTCGGGAGTCTTTTATACTCCAGGGCCTCCAATGTTCCTCTTTAACACACACGGCAGCTACCAGGGTGTAACTATAGGGCAGGGGTACTCAAGAACGTTTTATAGAGGTCCGCTCGTAGCAGTATGCCGCAAGCTGAAGGTCCGGAATTGGGAGTAGGTTAAAATCAGCACACCAGGGGGCTATATATTCCACAAGCATAACTAAAAGGCTGCTTTCCCCCCTCCAGCATTATATCTATATGGCATTGGGGGAAAACAAACAGCAACTTTTTTTTTTCTTTGACCTGGTGCACTGATGTTAAATGAGCAGAGCTAAGAAGAGATAACTGGCTGCGGCAGAGCTGGGAGAAGAGAAAGATGGGATGGGGCAAAGCTGGGAAAATAGAAAGATAGGATGGGGCAGAGCTGGGAAAAGAGAGATGGGATAGGGCAGAGCTGGGGAAAGAAAGATGGGATGGGGCAGAGCTGGGAAAAGAGAGATGGGATGGGGCAGAGCTGGGAAAAGAAAGATGGGATGGGGCAGAGCTGGGAAAAGAGAGATGGGATGGGGCAGAGCTGGGAAAAGAGAGAGATGGGATGGGGCAGAGCTGGGAACAGAGAGAGATGGGATGGGGCAGAGCTGAGAAAAGGGAGAGATGCATGGGACAGAGCTGGGAAAAGAGAGATGAGATGGGACAGAGCTGGGAAAAGGGAGAGATGCATGGGACAGAGCTGGGAAAAGAGAGATGGGATGGGACAGAGCTGGGAAAAGAGAGATGCGATGGGACAGAGCTGGGAAAAGATAGATGCGGTGGGACAGATCTGGGAGAAGAGAGATGGGATGGGACAGAGCTGGGAAAAGAGAGAGATGCATGGGACAGAGCTGGGAAAAGAGAGAGATGCATGGGGCAGAGCTGGGAACAGAGAGATGGGATAGGACAGAGCTGGGAAAAGGGAGAGATGCATGGGACAGAGCTGGAAAAAAGGAGAGATGCATGGCACAGAGCTGGGAAAAGAGAGAAATGCATGGGACATAGCTGGGAAAAGAGAGATGGGATAGGACAGAGCTGGGAAAAGGGAGAGATGCATGGGACAGAGCTGGGAAAAGAGAGAGATGGGATGGGACAGAGCTGGGAAAAGAGAGAGATGCATGGGACAGAGCTGGGAAAAGAGAGAGATGCATGGGGCAGAGCTGGGAACCGAGAGATGGGATAGGACAGAGCTGGGAAAAGGGAGAGATGCATGGGACAGAGCTGGGAAAAGAGAGAGATGGGATGGGGAAGAGCTGGGAAAAGGGAGAGATGCATGGCACAGAGCTGGGAAAAGAGAGAGATGGGACAGAGCTGGGAAACAAGAGAGATGGGATTGGGCAGATCTGGGAAAAATACCATTTTGTGATTACTCAACTGTAAAATGGGTATTATAAGTATGTCTCACACCCTGCTTCGTAAAGAAAAATTACACGGGGGTTATGGTCCAGTAGAGGGCGAACTTCTGCAGAGATGACTAGAAAAAGAAGCCCCTCCCGGTCCATAAATACCTGGGACCTCCCACACATTCCCCAGTAAAAGAAAGCAGTAAGGAGACCAGGAAGAACCAATAAAATCCATGAGAAAAAAGTTTCACCATATAGAGGATCCAAGATACAACTCAGGGTGGGACGAAGCAGGGTGCGAGACATACTTATAATACTCATTTTACAGGTGAGTATTCACAAAATGGTATTATTCCAAGTATTGGGTTGATTCAAAGAAACATGTAACAGCTTGGATTTTGCTCACGATCATCCTATTTTTCACGTCCGCTCGTGCGTTCGTATGAACTTGCGAGTGATTCAATAAGCAAATACGTTTCTATCCTAAAAGATACGTCCGTTCGTATGATATCTCCCGAACTTGCCTCAGTCAGTTGCCAATCGTAAAAATCACGTCATGTGCTCACCTGTTGCGGCGGCAGCCTGTTTTTTCGGCAGCTTCCATCGTCAAGCTCTTCCAATTACTTGCGTTAGCCTCTGGTTTTCATTGGTTTTTGGTCTCTTAGATTCGTGCGTTCGTATGTTTATAAGATCTTGCGCATGCGCACCCTCAACCAGAAACTTACCTAAACCCCTTAGCGCTTGCATCCAACTTCATTTCTCGGTCCCTCAAACTTACCTAAACCCCTTAGCGCTTGCATCCAACTTCATTTCTCGGTCCCTCAAACTTACCTAAACCCCTTAGCGCTTGCATCCAACTTCATTTCTCGGTCCCTCAAACTTACCTAAACCCCTTAGCGGCTGCATCCAACTTCATTTCTCGGTCCCTCAAACTTACCTAAACCCCTTAGCGGCTGCATCCAACTTCATTTCTCGGTCCCTCAAACTTACCTAAACCCCTTAGCGCTTGCATCCAACTTCATTTCTCGGTCCCTCAAACTTACCTAAACCCCTTAGCGGCTGCATCCAACTTCATTTCTCGGTCCCTCAAACTTACCTAAACCCCTTAGCGGCTGCATCCAACTTCATTTCTCGGTCCCTCAAACTTACCTAAACCCCTTAGCGGCTGCATCCAACTTCATTTCTCGGTCCCTCAAACTTACCTAAACCCCTTAGCGGCTGCATCCCACTTCATTTCTCGGTCCCTCAAACTTACCTAAACCCCTTAGCGGCTGCATCCCACTTCATTTCTCGGTCCCTCAAACTTACCTAAACCCCTTAGCGCTTGCATCCCACTTCATTTCTCGGTCCCTCAAACTTACCTAAACCCCTTAGCGCTTGCATCCCACTTCATTTCTCGGTCCCTCAAACTTACCTAAACCCCTTAGCGCTTGCATCCCACTTCATTTCTCGGTCCCTCAAACTTACCTAAACCCCTTAGCGCTTGCATCCCACTTCATTTCTCGGTCCCTCAAACTTACCTAAACCCCTTAGCGCTTGCATCCCACTTCATTTCTCGGTCCCTCAAACTTACCTAAACCCCTTAGCGCTTGCATCCCACTTCATTTCTCGGTCCCTCAAACTTACCTAAACCCCTTAGCGCTTGCATCCAACTTCATTTCTCGGTCCCTCAAACTTACCTAAACCCCTTAGCGCTTGCATCCCACTTCATTTCTCGGTCCCTCAAACTTACCTAAACCCCTTAGCGCTTGCATCCCACTTCATTTCTCGGTCCCTCAAACTTACCTAAACCCCTTAGCGGCTGCATCCAACTTCATTTCTCGGTCCCTCAAACTTACCTAAACCCCTTAGCGGCTGCATCCAACTTCATTTCTCGGTCCCTCAAACTTACCTAAACCCCTTAGCGGCTGCATCCAACTTCATTTCTCGGTCCCTCAAACTTACCTAAACCCCTTAGCGCTTGCATCCCACTTCATTTCTCGGTCCCTCAAACTTACCTAAACCCCTTAGCGGCTGCATCCCACTTCATTTCTCGGTCCCTCAAACTTACCTAAACCCCTTAGCGGCTGCATCCCACTTCATTTCTCGGTCCCTCAAACTTACCTAAACCCCGTAGCGGCTGCATCCCACTTCATTTCTCGGTCCCTAAAACGTAAGAATATCACATAATTTACATATGTCTATATGTTTCTAAGTGTGTTGTTTCTGGTTTGTGTAATTTTTTGGGTGTGTGCATATTAGAAAAGACACATTTCGGAAGGCTTAAAATATAATTTATTTTAAATATTTTCTTAGTTTTTTTTGGAATAATTGTAAAAACTTTTTTTTTTTTTTGGCAAGTAAAAACACATAAAATTATTTGGTATTTTTTTAACAGGAAAACACATTTTTTTTTTTTGTTTTTTTTTTTTTTTTTTTAAAAACAACTTTTTTGGTTTTTCACCAAAACAATAAAAAAAGTTTTAAAATTTGGAAACATTTAAAAACAACTTGAAGAAAGGAGCCAGGACCAAGGGCACTAATCCTCCTCGTCTTCTTCATCTGTTGGCCCCAACGTCGCCTGTATGGCCAGCAGCTCGGCCACCAACTCCTTAATTCTTTTTTTTTTTCCCGCCAAGGTTTGGGGGATCATCCCTGGAACCAATAGAGAAAGAAACATAAATAGGAGTCCCAGACCGGTTTGTATGCTGGAAATAGATTTAGGGTTAATCAAATACATGTAAATGCATGACATATGTCCTTCTTCAAAGGGATACAGTTAATGCATTTCCCACAGGTAAGTGTTTAAACTCCTTAAACCGGACCTTCAACATTATTTAATGAAAACCAAAAACTATTCACAAATGATTCTGCACCACCTCAAAGTTATTTAGGGTTTTTTGGGGATTACAGCGCCGCCATCTGGACTCTGAAGCATAACACTTAATGAGGAGTGGAGAGTTGGATAAAGTACAGGGGAGTAGGTTACAGTGGTGCGTTGGGAATCCAGAGCATAGCTGGGTTGAGGGAAAGGTCATCACTCACACAATGCATGGCAGCACCTTCCTTTTTTCAATCTGTATCCCATGCTGCCTGTAAATATTGTGCATTCCATATTCCCCAATATTGGTTTTGTTCTGTCTAATAACATGCATTAGATGGGTGAAGGGTGTTTTTCCATGTTTCTAATCTGTAGGTACAGTGTGATGGCTAAGTCTTTGGTTCTTAATACTAGTTAGGGTCCTCTTTAAGCTAACGAAGTGCCCACATTAAAGTGTGAACTACACATTGGCTACGCCTTTAGTTATGTGTGTGTTATTAGCTAAGCAAACATTAATATGAATAATGGCATGGAGACTTACGGAGTTGGTGGCCGACAGATGGCTGGTTGGGGCCAACAGGCTGCCCTTGGTCCTGGCTCTGCTGTGAAGAAGTCCCTGGAGAAACATGTGACATTTGGTTAGTATTTGTAGAGAGTCACTATTCCCAACATATCTGGCTCCCAGTCTGGCTGACATCACTCACCTTCGCCAGGATCGACTTCAAGCATCTCTGCTGCCTCCTCCTCCACTATCTCACCCGCTCCTGAAGCTTCTACAAATACATAATAAAGGATAACTTAGTTTTTGGCCTGCCATGTATATCTTTGTGCCTATACATGAAGAGTGACATACCAGAGCCTTCCCCATGCGTGGCCAGGTATGACTCCACGCCCACGCGCCTTGGCCCCTCCTCTGTGGTAAGGTCCAGGGGCTGGTCTGAGGAGGCCACAGAGGAGGGGTAGGTCCGTCGCCCGGGAGATCCACCACCTTCACTCACAGATGCAGAGTCATGCAGCACTGGTCGGCCTGTACGTCTCCGGGTGCGGCGAATTCTGAAATCCATTTCCAACACTACCAAAGAAAAGTCATTATAAATAAAGGCATAACTTAGACATTTGGAACATATACCATGCAATTGCTTTGTACTTACTTGGGAAATGGATCCCAAAAAACCTCCGCACCCGGGGCATGTGCAGACGCTTCAGGTCCGACCAATGCTGCATTATCTGGGTGTGAGTGAAGGTGGTGCTGGTCACACGGTGGATCTCGGCGATGATCTCCCGGGCGATGTCCCTTTTCTCGCACACATTGGGCGCGAAGTCATACCGGCGCTGAAGCATGATCTGAAAAACATAATGGACACAGAGCTTTTACTTTTACACACAGACCCATATGTGTTGCATCACAAGTTGAGAATTTAATGTCATTAACACACACATTTCGAGTGGCCGCCATTTTTGGGGAGTGCCTTAAAGAGGACGTTGACTGTGATTGACAGTCTGGTCTTATGTTATATGTATCACACACCATGTACATACAGATAATAGCCAACATCAAGAATCAGGCCACCTGCATCTATGGCATGTTAGGATGGTTTAAACATCCAAGATGTAGCCTAATGCTTAGGCTTTTGGACCACGTGTGTGGCTTCCCGTTGTGTTTTTATGGCTTAGGAAAACAGTGTTCCTCAAACATCCGCATCAAGGTCCGAGACAGGCCAGGTTTGACAGCTCGCCCCGCTACTCCACAGGTTAATTAACTGTTGCTAAGCCGGAGCAATTGGCCGAATTAGGACATCAGCATAGACAGTTGAAAACGTGGCCAGGCTCGGCCCTTGAGGATGAAGTGTGAGGAGCCAGTGATTAAACATTAAGAGACCCCAAACTAGTTCCCAACGCATCATTTACATTTAGGCCATCATTGACTATTCTATTAAAATGCACAGGCAGCCACTTACCAGCATGAGGATCTCTTCCTGTTGACGGGTGAAGATAGTGGGCGCCATCTTTAGGCTTCTTCCAGGCAGCAGATAAGTGAAACCCCAGCGGTTTCCTGGTTCCGCTCGAACGTACGTTCGTACGAGCGCGTAGTCGTGCGCATAGGCGTCACACGCTGGGCTCATTATTTAAAGGTCCCTGCACCCAAAGCTCATTCTCTTTGAGCATTTGTGTACGATGGCACCAAAAAAGGCGATGAGCAAGCGACCCCAGGCAAGCAAGACCGCGGAGGGCCCCACCACAAGGTCCCAGCAAGCTGGCCGAAAACTGAGATCCAAGACTCCCACCTCGGCCCCACCAAGGGACCCTGGACCCTCAGGTACCAAAAAAAGGGGCCCCAAGCCCCGTGCCCCTCCTGCAGCCAAAAAGCTGGCAACTGCAGCACCCACCACCTCTGCCCCCAGAACAGGCAGCACCAGTGAGCCCACACCGGCCATGCCTTCAAGTAGGGCAGTTCGGAAACCCATGCCCCGCAGCAGGGCCCGAACCCCATCCAGGGCCCGAAGCACAGCCAGAGGGCGAAGAACCCAATCCAGGGCACGAAGCCCAGCCAGGGCCCGAACCCCATCCAGGGCCCGAACCCCATCCAGGCCCCGAAGCCCATCCAGAGGCCGCAGATCCCAAACCAGGGCCAGAAGCCCCTACAGGGCCCGCAGATCCAAAACCAGGGCCAGAAGCCTCTACAGGGCCCGCAGATCCCAAACCAGGGCCAGAAGCCCCTACAGGGCCCGCAGATCCCAATCCAGGGCCAGAAGCCCCGACAGGCCCAGAAGAACCCAATCCAGGGCCAGAAGCCCCTACAGGGCCCGCAGATCCCAAACCAGGGCCAGAAGCCCCTACAGGGCCCGCAGATCCCAATCCAGGGCCAGAAGCCCCGACAGGCCCAGAAGAACCCAATCCAGGGCCAGAAGCCCCTACAGGGCCCGCAGATCCCAAACCAGGGCCAGAAGCCCCTACAGGGCCCGCAGATCCCAATCCAGGGCCAGAAGCCCCGACAGGCCCAGAAGAACCCAATCCAGGGCCAGAAGCCCCGACAGGGCCCGCCGAACACAATCCAGGCCGAGAAGCCCCTACAGGGCCCGCAGATCCCAATCCAGGGCCAGAAGCCCCGACAGGCCCAGAAGAACACAATCCAGGGCCAGAAGCCCCTACAGGGCCAGAAGAACCCAATCCAGGGCCAGAAGCCCCTACAGGGCCCGACGAACCCAATCCAGGGCCAGAAGCCCCCGACCTGGCACCAGCCGGGAACAGAGCCCCCGACCTGGCACCAGCCGGGAACCTAGCCCCCCAAGAGGGCCCCGAATTGCCCCCATGACCACATCTACACCTGGAAGTTCGGTGGCCAGCCACGCAAGAACACCCAGTCCCTTGGCCAGTCCAGTCCAGTCATTGGGAAGCCACCAATCCGGCCATTCCCCTACCCAGCCCCAGGCCATAATGTCACCACATGTGTCTGCACACATGGAGGAGCAGCCAAGCCAACCATCTGGCCGCACATTGCGCCGCGGCCAGTTGAGTGGGAGATTCTCCCATGACCAAAATATGGCATTGGCTAGTGGCCTTACATTATACTATGACGAGCTATATGGGAGCAAATCCAAACACACCACCAAGCAGCGCAAGATGGAATTGTTTGAAACCATCCTCCGACAAGTAAATGCAGCGGGGGAAGAGAGGAAAGATGTGTCCCAAATTCAGAAGAAAATCTCTGATCTGAAGTATGCTGTACGGCAAAAAGAAATTAAAAGGCATAATTACAGGTAACTAAATGTTTACGCTAAATCTAATGTTTTGGATGTACTGTATGCACCTTTTCTGAGTACCAAACGATTTTCTCTTTTCAGCCTGAAAACTGGCGGTGGCTTTCCATCTAAATTGGAGTTTACCCCTGCTGAGGAGATTGTGCTTGGACTTCTCCATCCGGTCGCGGTCGGTGGACATGCTGGTCTAAGGGACACAGACTCACCGACCCGTACCCACGGTGAGTACTCTTAAATCTGCATGTTTGCCTGTTTGCTAAATAATCTACAGTTCACTAGTAACAAGCTAACGGGATGCCCCTATGGTTTGCCTTGCTTGGCCTCGCACTACTGTGGCTGTTTGTGTCCTCTTTTTGTCCCTGGGAATCACACATTTAGGCCCACAGCCATTATGGCAAAGTTCAAATGTCCAATTGTATTGTTAAAGTCATGAAGTTTCGCAAGATAAGTGAGATATTTTGAATCAATCACAAAACACACATCATTATGTATGGGTTGCCTTTTGGTTGTGTGAGTTGTGTTTGAGTTAACAATTTAATTAGCCACCCACAAACATATGTGACCTAGAGCAGCGAGACTCAACTGGCGGCCCGGGGTCCCAATGCGGACCTTGGCACCACATTCAAGGACCCCTGCCCAGACAGCCCTGCACTCAGTTACTTCTGTGTTGACGTGCTCAGAGCTGCCCCCTTGATCGGCCATGTAGTGGTTGGTCTCCTGCCCAATGTCATGGCTCCGTGAAACATAGCATTGCAATATGAAGTACTGCCCGAGGAAGTGGCATTGCAAGGTACACAGTAACTTATTTTAATTTTCTCTGGCCACAATCGTGTCCCGCTGCCCCTGCTCTGGCCCATCTGCCACAGTCCCCCCATGCCCCCCCCCACATAAGCCCCATACATTTGTAACAGATTGGCTCCATCCATCCCATCACCATCAATACGTTAACTCCCCCCTTTAGCCATCCAATCCCTGTCCCCTCAGCTCTGGCCCATCCAGCCCAGCAAGGGCAAGCAGCCTTTATTAGTTGGCACTTTGAAATCTCCAGCCCCTCCACCAGTGTCTTTATTTTTAACTAGACACCCCCTGCGTCAGCACCATGGCCAGACATTCACCTCTCACCACATACCTTTAAATGGGCATTTCAAACAATTGTTTGAGTACCCCGGACCTAGCGAATGGTAGGCTAAATCCAAAAATGTGCCTTGAAAGTTGTATGCTGACTGGGTACACTTCATGACTTAGAACTGAGGTCACTTAGCAGTTTGTCAGAGCCATTGCACCTATGTAAACTTGCGTGTGTTTGAACAAAGGTCACCATTGCTCTAGAGTTGAATAATATTACAAATAGAGCTATATTTGATTACCTATCCTAAAAAAGGTTATGTGTGTGTGTTTACGTGGTTTGTTTTTCTCTTCTTCAGCCCAGCATGATCCCTCAGCAAGGGTAAACTCACCCCCCAGTTTGGTTATGCCTACCAGGTCCGTACAGCATAGGAGCCCAGATCAGAGATTTTCGGTAAGTTAATTTAGTAGCATAAATACTAACAAGTGCTTAAGAATGTGTTAAACTGTTGAAATCCAAAATTTGGACGCAAACTTAGCCTTTTTTTTTTTGATATGTCCCTACAGACCCGCACACTCATGGAAGAGATCCAGGACATGGAGGAAGATGATGATGTCTCCGTACAGGGCACGTCGGATGAACTCCCCCTGGGTCCCAATTTGGAACTGCTCCATAATGTTTCTCTGGCCAATCCTCAGCAGCAGAGTGAATCTCCATCCATTGTGCTTGCACATGGGGAGACTGACACTACAGTCCCCAGTGTTCACTCTGCTGCTGAGGATTTGCAAAGCAGGCCGGTTGCTGTTGAGGGTACGACACCACGCGGCAGGGCACGCCCAAGAGCCAGGGTAATTGTGCGGCGGACGCCATTACGCCGCCCCACAATTTCCCAGGGGAGGCAGAGTGCCCTGCTTCAATTATGGACCCAACAAAGGGACTCTTATGACGCCCAGCTCGTTACAGAGCGTGAGCAAAGGCATGCCGACATGGTGAACATCCATACCAGTCTACAGGGCATCCTCGCGGAGTTGCGTACCCTCAACAGCAACGTGGCCAATGCAAGTAATGGCATCCAGTCAGCCATGGCTGAGATGACCAATATGCAGAGAAACATTGTGGAGCAGTTTCAAATTCACAATGCTGCCATGGCCCAGGCTAGGTCCCATTCCCATGGACCTCCACCTGGACCTCCACCTGGGTATTATGGGCAGCCACCCTATTAAGCCATGGGTGTGTGGGACATCTTTTCTCTTAACCCCCACTGTATTTACTTGTCCTTTGAGGTTTCAAACAATCCATTTTGTGTTGCTCTGGCAGGTTGTGTTTTGTATTTGCTCCCATATAGCTCCTTAGAGTAATGCTTAAGGCCACTAGCCAATGCCATAGGTCTATGTGGAGTTTATCTGGCCACTTATGGCTTTACCTATGTATTTGGTTGGTGCTCCTCCTGTTTGCAGACATGTTTGTGTGACATTATGGCCATGCCCAAATATCCCTGGGCACAGGCAATATTAATGACTGGACTAGGCTGGCCTTTGGACTGGGTGTCCTTGTTTGGTTGTGCCACTCACTTCCAGGTGTAGATGTGCTCGATGTTTTTTTTTAATGTTATCCATTTGTTACCACAGATGTATGTGGACTGATTTCTGTTAACCACTATAATTTTTCACTTACAATACTTGTGGCGTTTTTAGTGGGAAGACATTTTTAACAGCTTGGGCTAAACCAGATAATTTTGGTTTGAAGAGGTGTAACAATGCAAAGCTAAAGCTAAGGAAACTACATGAAATACATTAGGCAACAATTAAGGTCTAAATGTTTTACTTAGAGGTAATGCCACATTACGGCAAAACAACATATGTAACAAAAAGGATAACACAGACATACAGAATGGTGAGACAGGGAAAAAAGTTAACTAAAATGCTGGCTGATCAGGTTGGCTCGAACAGATTGGCCAGACTCACTGGGGGGCCCCTCAAAATTCTCGACTTCATCCTCGACGGCTGAAGAGGGCAGGCTGTCCACATAACGTGGGACACGTTCCATGATGGCAAAATTGTGCAAAACAGCACATGCCATTATAATGTCGATCACTTTCTTGGGATCATATTGCAGGGCCCCCCCAGTATGGTCAAGGCAACGAAAACGTGTCTTCAGCAGACCAAAGGCCCTCTCCACAACAGCCCGGGTCTTGCGATGCGCACGGTTATACGCTTCCTGAGAGGCATCCTGGGGCCGCAGCACAGGCGTCATGAGCCAGGGTAGAAGTGGGTACCCGGAATCACCTTAAACAGAGAATTAAATGTAATCAAAATTAAAAAGGCAACACAACCAACACCAAAAATTTCACAGATATCATAATGATGTAAGGTAAAGTGTTCCCAAAAAAAAACACGGCACATTAGGGCCCCCAAAAATTGCACTAAGGTATAACCTAAATAAAAATGGCACTTCTATATACCAATTAATTAACAAACATCTGCACGGCCAAGGGTATTTGTATTTTACATATATTTGTAGTTTTCAGACATGTTACAATTAGGATGCTGCGGAGGGCCTATCCACATTTCTCTGGAAACTACAATGTATGCAGTTTAAGTCCACTTTGACATTTAACGACCAATAGTACAAAAGGAGCCAAATGTCAAAGAACCCTATCCACATTTCACTGGAAACTACAATGTATGCAGTTTAAGTCCACTTTGACATTTAACGACCAATAGTACAAAAGGAGCCAAATGTCAAAGAACCCTATCCACATTTCACTGGAAACTACAATGTATGCAGTTTAAGTCCACTTTGACATTTAACGACCAATAGTACAAAAGGAGCCAAAGGTCAAAGATCCCTATCCACATTTCACTGGAAAATACAATGTATGCAGTTTAAGTCCACTTTGACATTTAACGACCAATAGTACCAAAGGAGCCAAATGTCAAAGATCCCTATCCACATTTCACAGGAAACTACAATGTATGCAGTTTAAGTCCACTTTGACATTTAAAGACCAATAGTCCAAAAGGAGCCAAAGGTCAAAGATCCCTATCCACATTTCACAGGAAACTACAATGTATGCAGTTTAAGTCCACTTTGACATTTAAAGACCAATAGTCCAAAAGGAGCCAAAGGTCAAAGATCCCTATCCACAATTCACAGGAAACTACAATGTATGCAGTTTAAGTCCACTTTGACATTTAAAGACCAATAGTCCAAAAGGAGCCAAAGGTCAAAGATCCTTGGGTATAAACTCCAAACCAATATATTTAGGCACAAGGAACTTACAGACATCCTAACTAAAGGGAAAACATTCTGAAGGCCACAGCGAGACAAGGATTTTTTGGGTAAGTTCCTAATATATGAGCCAAGAAAAAGGCAGTTGGACGCTTCTGTAAAGTTTTCCAAAACAAACATATCAACAAATACAAGATTAATGCCACATTTAATAACACACAAATAGGACACACTTACCAAGCAGCCATGCCCCCGAAAATTCACCTGCCTCAAATCTCCGAAACAACCCAGATCGCCGGAGGATATAGGAGTCGTGGGACGATCCGGGGTAGCCGGCAAGGACACTCATAAACCGCATATCCGGACCAACCACGGCCTGGACATTAAGTGAGTGTCCCATTTTACGATTCCTTAAGGAAAAAACATACAAAAAGGGTAATTGATATTTGACCCAAACTAATAAATTAACCACAAAACATGTCTGCACTCTATTGGGAAAGACTAATGAAAAGCCGAGATAAAGCAGCTACACAAATGAGGGATAAACAAATATGCTTCCGCAAAGGAAAACAGGTTACATGACACGTTGGGCAACATAATAACCAATCTCAATACCTATATATATACTCGTCGGCTGCCCTAGGTACGAGTGCCACATGTGTGCAGTCAATTGCACCAATAACGTTGGGCATGTCGGCCACATTATAAAAACCAAGCTTAATGGCGTTTCTGGCTGCCATATCATCTGGAAAAAATATATATTTTTGAGTTATGGCAGCCATGCCTTCCAAAAATTTAGACAGTGCGCGGCTCAGCGTAGGCTGTGACATCCCCACAGAGAGGGCACCCAGCCTCTGGAACGAGCCGTTCGCCAAAAATTGCAGGCAGCCAAGCATCTTGGTCATACCTGAAATTGCATGCCCCTTCCTTGTGGTGCGGGCTAACCATGGCCGCAGCTCACTATATAATTTATGGAGGGAAGCGCGATTAAGCCTGGTCAGCTCGAACAGCTCAACATCATTCATGCTATCGATGTTCATGCGACGACGCAGGGGCAATCTGCTCTCAGACATCTCGATCAACTCAATGCCAAAAAGCATAAGCCCTTGATGTGCCACAAACTCGCTCCGCTCCATCCTACTCCCGAGGCCAAATAGCTGCCGGCAAACATTTCGTAAAGCAGCTCTTTAATGGGCTTCAAAACAATTAGCAATCACCTCTCTGAATTGGGCGCAAGCCCATGTGAAGGACGTAAAAAATAGGATCGGACGCAAATAATACGATTTGGACGGGAAAAACACACGAACTAACGCAAATTATACGATTCTCGTACGAAATGCGTATGTTCATATACGTCTATGCGCGAACGATCGTGCGAATACGAAATGGCCAAAAAAACAAGAAAAAATGACAAACACCCACCCAAACTTACGATTCTCGATACGAAATCACTTAACTTTTGCTCTTTGAATCGAGGGGCATGTCTTACACCCTGCTTCGGAAAGATTAGTTACACGTGGGACATCCAATAGCAGTGTCCAAAAAGGGTGGGGATCCCAACAGGCAATAGTGCACAAATTAAACCACTGCAGCTTGCAGAACTTTGCGGCCAAAAACAGCATCTACTGAGGCCCGCTCATCAACCTTATAAAACTTGGAAAAAGTATGAACAGAAGACCAAGTAGGAGCCTTACAAACTTGTTCAACAGAGGCTTGGTGCTGAAACGTCCAGGAAGCCCCAACAGCACGAGTAGAACGAGCAGTGATCTGGAAAGGGGGATCCCTCCCCTTAGCAGAATAGGCCCTAATAACGGCCTGACGAATCCATTTACTAATGGTAGACTTGACGGGCGCCAAACCCTTCTTGGGCCCAGAGGGAACCACGAAAAAGGCGTCCGTCTTCCGGAATGGTGAAGTAGCCACCAATAGTACTTTACACATCTAACGATGTCCAGAGAGTGCAAGGCCCTCTCCTTGTCATTGCTAGGTTTAGGACACAATGAAGGAAGCACAATGTCCTGATTGAGGTGAAAGGCAGAGACAACCTTTGGCAAGAAGTCTGGTTTAAAACGGAAAACCACCTTGTCCTGATGTCTCTCAAAATAGGGGGCCTGAATGGACAGAGCTGCCAACTCAGAAACACGTTGAACAGAGGTGATAGCCACCAAAAAGGCAACTTTTAAAGTGAAAATGGATAGTGCAGAATCCTGCACTGGTTCAAAAGGAGGACCCTGAAGGGCAGACAATACCAAATTTAAATCCCAAATAGGTAACATGGGTTTGCGAGAAGGGCGCACATTAGTGACCCCCTGAAAAAAGGTCCTAACCAAAGGATGAAGAGCAAAAGATCTCTGAAAGAAAACCGCCAGAGCGGACACATGCCCCTTAAGAGTGCTAAGCTGAAAACCCATGTCCAGACCATGCTGAAGAAACTCCAAAATCCGAGGAATGGAAAACACCCGACAAGGAAAGACCCTAGCCTCACACCAATCAATGTAGGTCCGCCAGGTCCGGTAGTAGATATTAGAGGAAGATTTCTTCTTTGCCCTGACAAGAGTCTGGACAACGGCTTCAGACAAACCCTTTTCCTTTAAGATGAAGGTTTCAGCAGCCACGCCGTCAAAGCCAGCGTTTGAAAATTGGGGTAACAAAGCTGACCTTGTGTGATCAGATCCGGAACCAGAGGCAGCCTGAATTGATCGACCACCAGCCGGACGACGTCTACGAACCACACCTGTCTTGGCCACCTTGGGGCCACCAGGATTGCTGGCACACCCTCTTGAGCCAGCTTGCATACCACCTTGCCCACCATGGGAAAGGGAGGAAACAGATACAGGAGACCGAGCTCCCGCCAGGACAGAGACATGGCATCCACTGCCAGAGCCAGAGGGTCCTGGGACAGAGACACAAATGGAGAAAGCTTGGGATTGTGATGAGAGGCAAACAGATCCACCTCCGGACTCCCCCACCTGCGACAGAGGGATAGAAATACCTTGTTGCTGAGGGACCATTCCCCCCGGCGAGAGGTCCCTCTGCTCAGGGAGTCCGCTTCCAGGTTCTCCACCCTTGGAATGTAGACTGCCGAGATGCACGGAACATTGCTCTTGGCCCAAGCCAGAATCATAGACACCTCCCGGAAGGCACTCCGGCTGCGAGTCCCTCCTTGGTGATTGATGTAAGTGACCGCTGTCCAATTGTCGGAGCGAACCTGAACTGGTAAGCCCTGAAGGTGATATGTCAGGTGCAACAGCACCAACCGAACCGCCCTCAGCTCCAGAATGTTGATGGGGATATGGGCCTCCTGAGGACCCCACAGCCCCTGGAACTGATGTTCCCTCCAGAAACCTCCCTAGCCTGACAGACTGGCATCCGTGGTGACAGTCTCCCAACAGGGCGCAAGAAAGGACCTGCCCCCCAGAGATTCCTCTGGTCCATCCACCACTGGAAGGACCGCCGGACAAGAGGGGACAGAACACAAGTCTGATCCAGAGACAGAGCACATTTGTCCCAAACCGATAGAAGATGGAGCTGAAGGGGTCTCATGTGAAACTGAGCAAATGGCACTGCCGCGAAGCAAGCCACCATCAAACCTACCAGCCTCATGCATTGCCTGATGGACGGACGAGGGCTGGACAGAAGAAAACGAATAAGAGCCTGAAGAACATCCACCTTCGGCTGGGGTAGGAACACCCTGGTCTGAATGGTATCCAGAGTCATGCCCAAGAACGAAGCCACCCTCGACGGGGATAGAGATGACTTGGGGTAATTGATTACCTCTTCTACCCAAACCTCTTCAGCCGTCACCACCGTTCTGGTGTCGAGCTCCGCCTGGTGAGAGGATAACGTGATGAGAAGGTCGTGCAGGTAAGGCAAGATACGAATGCCCCGGACTCTGAGAAGAGCCATCATGCCCACCAAAACCTTGGTGAACACCCTGGGTGCCGAAGTCAGCCCGAAGGGAAGAGCCACAAACTGGAAGTGCTGGTTGTCTACCACGAACCTGAAGAACCCTTGGCGTCCCAGAAAGACCGGCACATGAAGGTAAGCATTCTTGATATCTATTGAGGTCATAAAGTCCCCCGGACGCAGTGAGTCGACAGCAGAGCGCAGAGTCTCCATGCAAAATTTTTTGGGCCTGATGAACCGGTTGACAGTTTTCAAGTCCAAAATGGGTCTTATGGAACCATCTTTTTTGGGGACCGTAAAGAGGTTGGAATAGTAACCCAGACCTCTCTCTGTGGGGGGAACCGGACAAACTACCCCCATATCCCAAGGGTTTTGCATCGCCAGAAAAAGGCCCTGTGCCGCCCGTGGGTCCGACGGAACCCGGGACCTGAGGAATCTGGGAGGAGGCCGGCATGCAAACTCCAGCTTGTACCCGGAGGAAATTACCTCCCGGATCCAGACGTCTGTGATCTCTAGGGTCCAGACCTGAGCAAAGAGCCGCAGCCGTCCCCCCACCCGCAAGGGTGAGGGCGCCCCTTCATTGCTGAGCGGGCTTGGCAACGGATTTGGGTTTAGTACCCCAGGAAGTCCCGGGTCGGGCACGTCCTCTGCCCCTACCCCAGGCATCTCCTCGGAATGCAGTGAAAAACATTCCCCTGCTTGACCAAGAGCCACGAAAGGAAGGGTTGAATGAACCCGAACCCCGAAAGGGCCGGCGCTGCTTCTTGCATTGCGGTAACTTACCCCCTCTGGCAACCGAGTCTAAACGATCACCAAACAGGCGCAGACCCACGAAGGGAGGAACCTGTGAGCGCCTTCTTAGCAGCGTTATCAGCCGTCCACTGGCGCAACCAGACCGACCGGCGTATAGCAACCTGAAATGCCAAGGTCCTGCTACACATACGGATAATATCATCCAAGGCAGATAAGACAAAAGCAATGAACATCTCACAATGAGTCATGGCTGTAAACTCCTCACTGCAAGGATCCAATTGGGAACCATCCAAAAGGCCCCGAATTAGACTCTAGTAGCCATGGCCGTAATCGCAGAAGCACAAACCAGGCGCGAGGCCGAACCCACACAAGCAAAGGCATGTGAAGCCAATTGATCGAGACGTCGGTCCTCACCATCCTTCAAGGTAGTGGAATCCGGGGTATGCACGACTGAAGTATTGGACAATCCCAGGACGGGCGCGTCGACCTCTGGAGGTGTCGACCACATCAACAGGAAAGGGATACTTCCTATCCCACCCGTGAGGGATACCAGGGAGCCAACTAGGCTTTTCCCATTCCTTAAGGATCAGATTGTTAAAATGCTTCTGATCCGGGAACTCCAAACGAGGTTTGGCGGTCCCAAAAAAATTCCCCCCGTTGCGGAGAGGCCTCTGCAGGAGGGGAAATGGCAAGTACCTCAAAAATTTGAGTAAGGAGCCTATGGGTGTCAACAGTATCCCTGCGCTCTGAGCTGGCATCAGCGCCAGGATACTGCCGATCCTCAGATGAGTCAGAGTCTGGGAACAGTTACCCTTCCTCGAGCGGGGAACAATCAGACCAGTCAAATGGTTCAAAATAAGCATAATTAAAGGCCTGCGCCGTGGGCGCCAAGTGACGTCTCTTAGCTGGGGCCCTCCTGGCCGCAGAGCTAGCAATCAGTCTCTCAATGTTGGCCAGTCTTGCGCATACATCAGATTGCGACTCCCCACTGGTGACAACGTCACTTGGGGTCATAACCAGGCGTGGGGGTGTAGGTGATAAGGCCAGCGGGCAGAACCGTCCGCACGGGGCCCGGCTTGCCGCACAAGCGCCTGTTGTGCACATGGAATACAAATTTGCACATTGTCTCCCAAAAGGGATGCCCCACATATCACACACGACCGGGGTTGTCCCGAAGGGACCCCGAGTCCAGTATCCTGGGGAGCCTCCATATAGTGCTTTATTGATAGCCGCAATGATCAATGGGAATTACGCTATGAAGCTGCCCGGGATGCCCCTTAGCGTCCGTAAGTGGGAGGATTTATAATCACACAGGGAACCCCAATTTGAACAAGGGACTAGGACCGGGAAAAACCCCTTTTAATAAGGAAAAACTTCCCACCTGAAAGACATAATGAGGGTACCCCTTAAACACATTGACAGGCACACAGATTCATGCAATTAAAAAATGCAGACAGTAAGCCTGTGTGAAAGAAAGAAAAAAACGGATATGGATATATATATATATATATATATATATATATATATATATATGTATATGTATAAATACATATACCCATATACACTCCATAATAATATATATATATATATATATATATATATATATACACAACAACCACAGAGAAAATAATATGCATAAGAAGGAAGGAGGGGACACACTCACGCGTGTAGAGCAGCCAAAATGGCGCCGCTGGTCCAGGGAAGGAGGAAGAAGGGCAGGCCAGCGCGGGACATCTTCTCGCGCCACGCGTGACCCCGCCCCCTCCCGACCCAGGAAGCGAAGCGCCCCCACCAACAGGATAATGCGCACCAACAGTAGGGGGCGGGCCGCACAAGGCACGACGAGCTCCAGGCCCTTCCCCCTCCCCTGAGTCCCGAGGCCGCGCTCCCCAGCAAGGCTGCGGAGCCAGCCAAGGGGAAACGTACACCCACACACTCACACACAACCCACGCTGGCGCAGCCAGCTGGGGAATGAACGAATCAAAAGTTAAAAGTTAACAGGAGCTGAGGGAGAGAAGCCCCCCCCTACTATCCGGGAATGGAGTAAAGGGGAAAGCCGATAGCTACATTTTAATATGTTGTGAGGACTACTCAACGGACGGGGCATCCCAAGTCAGGGTCACCAACCTGACGACCGCCTACCCTTTGGAGGGGGATTTGCGGTGGAGCATAGCTCCAGGTAACAGGACACCTCTAGAGGTGTTCCCTACCCTCACCCGGACCCTACAGTCAAGGCTGGGAGGCAAGGGGAATTAACAAAGGAGTCCGGGCGGCAATAGGAAAAAGAAATGGCCGGGTGTAAACCCGGCTTACCTGCAAAGGAAAGAGACAGCTTCTTGACTTGCATCGCCTTCTGCAGAGACTTAACTGGGGAATGTGTGGGAGGTCCCAGGTATTTATGGACTGGGAGGGGCCTCTTTTTCTAGTCATCTCTGCAGAAGTTCGCCCTCTACTGGACCATAACCCACGTGTAATTAATCTTTCCGAAGCAGGGTGTGAGACATACTTGGAATAGAGAGAGATGCATGGGGCAGATCTGGGAACAGAGAGATGAGATGGGACAGAGCTGGGAAAATAGAGAGATGCATGGGACAGAGCTGAGAAAAAGGAGAGATGCATGGGACAGAGCTGGGAAAATACAATTCTGTGAAGTACTCACCTGTAGAATTGATATTATTTGTATACAGTACGTCCTGCTCCAGATATAGTACTTACACTCGGGTTATCCTCCGCCAGATTGCGCTGCACTGCAGAGACATGCAAAAACAGGCTCCTCCTGGCCCTCAAATACCCGGGGACCTCCCACAAATCCCCAGCATTGAAAAGCAGTGAACAAGAAGCCGGGAGAATTAACCACCAAAACACTGGTAACTATAACAATGGTAACAATCACCATACAGGGGATCCAGAATAATGCAAAAACCAGGGTGGGGTGGAGCAGCACGTACTGTATACAAATAATATCAATTCTACAGGTGAGTACTTCACAGAATTGTATTATTCTTAGTATACAGTACGTCCTGCTCCAGATATAGTACTTACACTTGGGACATCCAATAGCAGTGTCCATAAAGTAGGGTGGGATCCCCAACAAAAACGACAACAGCAGACAGTTTAAAACCACTGTCACCTGCATAACCATACGGCCAGGACAGCATGAGCTGAGGCCCTAACATCAACCTTGTAAAGATTTGCAAGGAATGAACAGAAGGCCAAGGTAGTGGCCTAGCGAACCAGTTCAACAGAAGCCTGATGTTGAAAAGCCCAAGAGGCATCAAAGCACGAGTAGAATAAGAATCAAAGTGAAAGGAAGATTCTTCCCCTTGTTGGAATAGGCCTGAGTAACAGCCTGACGAATCCAATCGCTAACAGAAAACTTGGCAGAAGCCAAAAGACCCTTCCAAGTACCAGAAGGAACATCCATTAAAGAAATAACCAGGGCCAAGGCCACCCAACTCCCCGAGATCAGACGAGATCGGGCACATTCAGGATATAGTGACCATAGGCCCCAAGGAACATCAGTTCTTCTAAGGGACACAGTGACTACCAAGGAAAAAACTTCCAACACCCGTTCAAGGAATGCAGAACCCTTTCATCAGCGTTGCTAGGAAAAAGGAACAGCAGGAAGAATAATATCTCGAATCAATGAACATAAGACACCACCTTATACTGGTGCATCTCAAAGAATGGGGGCTAGGTAGACTGAGCCGTCCGCTAACACACGCCTGACCAAGATAACAGTCACCAGAAGGACAACCTTTAGGGTAAGAACAGCCAGACAGCATCCTAAATAGGACCAAAGGAACAAAACCCTGCAAGCAGACAGACAGAAATTCAAAATCAAATCCCAGCAGGGACCATAGGATTACATGGGGGACGCACCTGAGTACCCCCTGAAAGAAGTCTTAACCAAGGAAGACTGAACCAGAGACTACTAAGGCAAGGTGGACAGGGCAGAACCTGACCCATCAGAGTACTGAGTTGGAGAACCAACTCCAAACCATGCTGAAACCAACTCTAGAACCCTGGGAACCGAGAACGCCCAAAAGGGAAGAGACCTAGACTCACACCAATCAATATGGGTATGCCATACCCTATAACAGATAGAAGAAGAGGAGGAAGAAGCTTGCTCCTAGCCTTCCCATAGTCTCAATCACCGAGACAGATAAGCCTGTTTCCATCAATATGTATGTTTCAGCAGTCTGTAGGTGGAGTGACGTAAAGGGGGCCCTGAGTGATCAGAGCTGGCACTCCTGGCAAAAGGTACAGAAAACTACTGTCCTCGGTACCATGTCTGCAAACCACACTCTACTAGGGCACCTGGGGGCCACCAGGATCGCTAGTCCCCTTACCAGAGCAATCTTGCGCAGAACCCTGCCTAGCAGGGGGAATGGAGAAAAGACATACAGAGCCGAACGTCCTGTCATGACGTTACTAAGGCATCCGGACCACTGCCAGAGGATCCGGGGACAGGGAAACAAAGGCCGAGAGCCTGTGATAGTGACGGAACACAACAGATCCACAACTGGTTGGACTCCATAGTGACACGGGGATTAGCACATCCTGTTGCAGAGGGGCTCCACCGGAGCTAATATCACTGATATGCAGGGAACATTGTCTCCACCCAGAAAAGGAACACAGACACTTCCTGGAGGGTCCACCATCTCCAGGCCCCTTCCAATGATTAATGTAGGACACTGTCGTCAGACAGACCGAGCGCCCCCAAACTGGCAGGCCCAGAAGGGAAGTGGTCAAGCGAGATAGAACCAACTGAAAACGCTCACTGTTTCGAACATCAATAGGCGTAAGGACCTTCTAAGGGCCCCATCACCCCCAGAATCGCAGGGAGTTTCAGAAGAAACCCTCCCCCTTCAACCTGATAGGTTGGCATCCATGGTGACCGTTTCCAGGAAGGGGCAAGAAGGAACTGCCCCCAGACAGGTTCCTTGAGTTCATCCATTTCCAAGAGAAAACCTTCTTACCAGGTGGGAAGGCCCACAGACCCAAGTTCCAGGGATGCTGGATCCCTGTCCTGTATTAACAATAGAAGTCGCAGAAGGGCCCAAGGGGAACTGAGCATAAGGGACCTCTTCCGAGCAAGCACCAACGGGCCCACCAGCTGCATCCCTGCCTGGTGAAGGGACCGGGACAGCAATGAGGGACTGAGCCCATGTGACCAGATTGCCCACTTTATTGCTGAGAAGGGGAGATTCTGGTTTGAACCTAATCCAGATTTATTCCTAGTAATGGAGTTACCATTTAAGGGGACAATGAGGACTTGGGGTGATTGATCACCCATCCAAATGCCTCCCAATGGACACCACCAGCCGGGTATCCAACTTAGCCTGACGTAGAGACTGAGAAGTGAGAAAGGACGTCCAGGTAGGTCATCGCATGGACGCCCCTTGGTCTCATCAGAGATATCACCACCGTCAGCACCTGAGTGAGCACTCTGGGAGCTGAAGAGAGGCCAGATAACAAGGCCACAATTAGCAGTGTTGGACTACCAACACGAACCTGAAGAGCCTCAGTGTCCTGAAGGCACAAGGATGTAAACATAAGCATTTTAGAGCTTCCCAGACGGCAAGAAGCCCACTGGGCGCAAGGTGCTGATGGCCCATCTCAGAGTTTCCATGCAGAAACTGCCTGTAATTAGAGAATTGCTGTGAATCCAGATTGGGCCAGCCCGACCCATCCTTTTGGGGGACTGTGGAAAGGTTGGTGTAGCGGCCCCTGCCTCTGCCTGTTACGGCAATCTGCAAGAGACCCTCAGACCTCGCATGCCTGGCATGGTCTGTGCCAGCAACTGAACAGCGGCAGGGACCAGGAGTACTGGGACCTGATAAAACTGGGGAAGGCCGCGCAGTAAACTCTATCTTGTATCTGGAGGACACAACCTCCTGAATCCACCAGTATGAGGCATAAAGCCTCCTGACAAGAGCAAAGTGCCGCAGCCATCCCCTCACCCTGACGGGCGAGGGCGCCCCATCACGCCTGAGGGGGATTGGTGGAAGATTTAGGCTTAGCCCCGCCGGAGGGGCCAGAGCGTTGTCTGCTGCTCCCGGGGCCGGAGTCTGCGCAAGCCCCCACGAAGGACACCCCTGGTTCTTGTTTAACACTAAGGAAGGGGGAAATAGGGGTGCCCCTGCCCCGAGGGGGTCTAGACGGCCGCCTGCGTTGGGGTGACTTACCCTTTTTCCAAGCAGGTCTAGACGGGCCCCAAACAAGCGTTGCCCTCTAAAGGGAAGCCCAGTAAGAGTCTTTTTAGTAGCATCGTCAGCACCCCACTGTCGCAGCCAAATCAAGCGACGTATAGCCACTGCAAGGGCAGAAGTTCTTGCACACATTCTAATGGTGTCGTCCAACGCTAATAGGATGAATCTTACAAACACATCACAGTTGGAAAGTGCATTAAACACCTCCCAGGGGAGATTATCAGAGTGATGATCAAGCATCTTTCTGACTAGGGTTCTAGTGGCCACTGCAGTAATAGCCGCGGCACAGACTGGGCGCAATGCCGTCCCTGCACAAGAAAAGGCGTGGGAGGCCAGCAGCTCAATGTGCCGGTCCTCAGCATCCCGAAGGGTATTATGAGCAGGGGCTGTAATAAAGGGGGGGGTTAGGAACCCCAATGATCGGGGCATCCACCACAGGGAGAGATGACCAGCAATTAACCACCTCAGGGGGAAAGGGGTATTTCCTATACCAATCCCCTGGGACCCCTAAAAGTCTACTGGGGCATTCCCATTCCTTGAGAACAAGAGCATGGAAGTGAGCCTGTTCTAGGAATTCCAAGCGTGCTGTTGCTGTATGGAAACGCTCCTCTCTCGGCTTGGAAGCTTCACCAGGGAGAGAGATAGACAGAGCTTTAAAGACCTTGATCAACAAATCGTCAGTGTCACACTGGGCCCAGTGTTCAGGTCCAGAATCGTCATGACTCCTTGGCCTCTCATCAGATGAGCTTGAGTCAGAGAATAGCTCTCCTTCATCAGAAGGGGAATAGTCACACGGAGTAGAAAATTCTTCAGTTCCCATGGGGAAAACAGAAACAGGAGACGTCAAATGCCGCTTCTTACCAGGGCCCTTGCGCTCTGACAACCTCGCAATGAACTGTTCAGCCGTGGGCAGCCTGGAAGATGCAACAGGCTGCAACTCCCCTTTTATATGCGACTCAGCAGGAGTGAGATTTAAGCAAGGGAAAATAGGTGAAATGAAGCGAGGTGCAGCCACTGGCAGACCTGATTGCAGAGCCAGTGCTTGCTCGGCACAGGGTCCGCAGACCCGTGCCCTGTCAGCATCAGCATGGGGTTGTCCACACGCTATACACGGCCGGTCTTGTCCCAGAGGGACCCCCACATAATTCTGAGATGCCTCCATATGGTGATTATTCAAGGCACAATATGCCAGTAGGGATTTACACTATAAGCAACCCTGGATGCCCCAAAGACCCGCTAGGGAAGTGGGAGAATATTACAAGGCCCGCTATAATTTTACACCGGGCCGGGAGAAGCCAAAGGTGTTCACCGGTCTGAAAGACACAAAGAGAAGAAAATGGTGTCAGAACCAGGAAAACTATAATGAGAATAAGCCGCCCGCGAGGGCACTTACAGTACCGCGGTAATCAGGAGCGTCCCACGCGTCACGCGCGAACAGGCAAAATGGCACCGTGTACCTCGAAGGGCAGGCCAGCGGTCCATGACGCGGAGCGCGCCAAACCAGACCCCGTCCTTCCGAAGAGCGCGAAGTCCGACAACAGCCAATGAGGACACGTAGGTGTCTGAGGTAACGCCGCCGCCCGGCGCGGAGCCTTCAACTAAGGAAGAAGTGCGTGCGACGGCGGCAGTCCGCAAGTAAAATACATAGAAAGGGCGCGTCGGCTGACGCCTTATCTATAAAGGTCCAAAGACAGACAAAGGCCATATACGTGCAAGGATCCAATACAAACCACACAGGCACACCCCCCCTTTCTTTCCCCCCGACTACGGGGGGAACGAGGGAGGATGGCGGTCCTTGGTACAGGACCCACCGCTACACGGGGCAAGGGCAGTAATGCGGGAGGGGCATCCCATAGAGTCTCACCATCAGCCTACACCGCCTACCCTTTGGTGGGGGACTGCGGAGGAGCAGCGCTCCATAAGCACGCGTGGTGCTGCCTACCTTAACCCCACCAACGCAGCCCAGGCTGGGAGGCACAACACAATGAGGATGGGTGGGAAAAGTCCAACAGGGCCGCAGGCTTTAATAGCCCCGCTCACCTGCGAGAGCGTGATACTTCATGTCTTCGCAGTCAGCACTGCAGAGAAATCTAGGGATTTATGGGAGGTCCCCGGGTATTTGAGGGCCGGGAGGAGCCTGTTTTTGCATGTCTCTGCAGTGCAGCGCCATCTGGCAGATGATAACCCAAGTGTAAGTACTATATCTGGAGCAGGACGTACTGTACACTAAGAATAAGAGAGAGATGGAATGGGGCAGAGCTGGGAAAAGAGAGAGATGCATGGGACAGATCTGGGAACAGAGAGATGGGATGGGACAGAGCTGGGAACAGAGAGATGAGATGGAACAGAGCTGGGAAAAGAGAGATGGGATGGGAAAAGAGAGAGATGGGTTGGGGCAGAGCTGGGAAAAGAGAGATGGAATGGGACAAAGCTGGGAAAAGAGAGAGATGGGATGGGACAGAGCTGTGAAAAGGGAGGGATGCATGGGACAGAGCTGGGAAAAGGGAGAGATGCATAGGGCAGAGCTGGGAAAAGAGAGATGGGATGACACAGAGCTGGGAAAAGGGAGAGATGCATGGGACAAACCTTGGAAAAAAGAGAGATGGGACAGAGCTGGGAAAAGAGAGAGATGTGATGGGACAGAGCTGGGAAAAGAGAGATGCGATGGGGCAGAGCTGGGAAAAGAGAGATGCAATGGGACAGAGCTGGGAAAAGTGAGAGATGCATGGGACAGAGCTGGGAACAGAGAGATGGGATAGAGCTAGGAAAAGAGAAGATGGGATGGGACAGAGCTCGGAAAAGAGTGATGGGATGGGACAGAGCTGGGAAAGAGAGAGACGGGATGGGACAGAGCTGAGAAAAGGGAGAGATGCATGGGACAGAGTTGGGA
Source organism: Gastrophryne carolinensis (assembly GCA_027917425.1). Lineage (NCBI taxonomy): Eukaryota > Metazoa > Chordata > Amphibia > Anura > Microhylidae > Gastrophryne > Gastrophryne carolinensis. The sequence continues at coordinate 75,420,321 of CM051240.1, forward strand.
AAAGAGAGATGGGACAGAGCTGGGAAAAGAGAGATGGGACAGAGATGGGAAAAGAGAGAGATGGGATGGGGCAGAGCTGGGAAAAGAGAGATGCAATGGGACAGAGCTGGGAAAAGAGAGATGGGATGAGGCAGAGATGGGAAAAGAGAGATGGGATGGGGCAGAGCTGGGAAAAGAGAGATGGGATGGGGCAGAGCTGGGAAAAGAGAGATGGGATGGGACAGAGCTGGGAAAAGAGAGATGAGATGGGGCAGTGCTGGGAAAAGAGAGATGGGATGGGGAAGAGCTGGGAACAGAGAGATATGGGATGGGGCAGAGCTGGGAAAAGAGAGATGCGATGGGACAGAGCTGGGAAAAGAGAGATGCGATGGGACAGAGCTGGGAAAAGAGAGAGATGGGATGGGACAGAGCTGGGAAAAGAGAGATATGGGATGGGGCAGAGCTGGGAAAAGAGAGATGTGATGGGACAGAGCTGGGAAAAGAGAGATGGGATGGGGCAAAGCTGGGAAAAGAAAGATGGGATGACATAGAGCTGGGAAAAGGGAGAGGTGCATGGGACAAACCTGGGAAAAAAGAGAGATGGGACAGAGCTGGGAAAAGAGAGAGATGGGATGGGAAAGAGCTGGGAAAAGAGAGATGCGATGGGACAGAGCTGGGAAAAGAGAGATGCAATGGGACAGAGCTGGAAAAAGAGAGAGATGCATGGGACAGAGCTGGGAACAGAGAGATGGCATAGAGCTAGGAAAACAGAGATGGGAAGGGACAGAGCTGGGAAAGAGAGAGACGGGATAGGACAGAGCTGGGAAAGGAGAGAGATGGGATGGGACAGAGCTGGGAAAAGAAAGATATGGGATGGGGCAGAGCTGGGAAAAAAGAGATGCGATGGGACAGAGCTGGGAAAAGAGAGATGGGATGGGGCAGAGCTGGGAAAAGAGAGATGGGATGGGGCAGAGCTGGGAAAAGAGAGATGGGATGGGGCAGAGCTGGGAAAAGAGAGATGGAATGGGGCAGAGCTGGGAAAAGAGAGATGGGATGGGGCAGAGCTGGGAACAGAGAGATATGGGATGGGGCAGAGCTGGGAATAGAGAGATGGGATGGGACAGAGCTGGGAAAAGAGAGATGGGATGGGGCAGAGCAGGGAAAAGAGAGATGGGATGGGGCAGAGCTGGGAACAGAGAGATATGGGATGGGGCAGAGCTGGGAAAAGACAGATGGGATGGGACAGAGCTGGGGAAATAGAGATGCGATGGGACAGAGCTGGGAAAAGAGAGAGATGGGATGGGACAGAGCTGGGAAAAGAGAGATATGGGATGGGGCAGAGCTGGGAAAAGAGAGATGCGATGGGACAGAGCTGGGAAAAGAGAGATATGGGATGGGGCAGAGCTGGGAAAAGAGAGATGCGATGGGACAGAGCTGGGAAAAGAGAGATGGGAAGGGACAGAGCTGGGAAAAGAGAGATGGGATGGGGCGGAGCTGGGAAAAGAGAGATGGGACGGGGCGGAGCTGGGAAAAGAGAGATGGGACGGGGCGGAGCTGGGAAAAGAGAGATGGGATGGGGCGGAGCTGGGAAAAGAGAGATATGGGATGGGGCAAAGCTGGGAAAAGAGAGATGGGATGGGGCAGAGCTGGGAACAGAGATATGGGATGGGACAGAGCTGGGAAAAGAGAGATGGGATGGGGCAGAGCTGGGAACAGAGGAATGGGATGGGACAGAGCTGGGAAAAGGGAGAGATGCATGGGACAGAGCTGGGAAAAGAGAGAGATGCATGGGACAGAGCTGGGAAAAGAGAGATGGGATGGGACAGAGCTGGGAAAAGAGAGATGGGATGGGACAGAGCTGGCAAAAGAGAGATGGGATGGGGCAGAGCTGGGAACAGAGAAATGGGATGGGACAGAGCTGGGAACAGAGAGATGGGATAGGACAGAGCTGGGAAAAGGGAGAGATGCATGGGACAGAGCTGGGAACAGAGAGATGGGATAGGACAGAGCTGGGAAAAGGGAGAGACGCATGGGACAGAGCTGGGAAAAGAGAGAAATGGGATGGGACAGAGCTGGGAAAAGAGAGATGCATGGGACAGAGCTGGGAAAAGAGAGAGATGCATGGGGCAGAGCTGGGAACCGAGAGATGGCATAGGACAGAGCTGGGAAAAGGGAGAGATGCATGGGACAGAGCTGGGAAAAGAGAGAGATGGGATGGGGCAGAGCTGGGAAAAGGGAGAGATGCATGGCACAGAGCTGGGAAAAGAGAGAGATGAGACAGAGCTGGGAAACGAGAGAGATGGGATGGGGCAGAGCTGGGAAAAGAGAGAGATGCATGAGGCAGATCTGTGAACAGAGAGATGGGATGGGACAGAGCTGAGAACAGAGAGATGAGATGGGACAGAGCTGAGAAAAGAGAGAGATGCATGGGACAGAGCTGGGAACAGAGAGATGGGATGGGACAGAGCTGGGAAAAGGGAGAGATGCATGGGACAGAGCTGGGAAAAGAGAGATGCATGGGACAGAGCTGGGAACAGAGAGATGGGATGGGACAGAGCTGGGAAAAGAGAGATGGGATGGGGCAGAGCTGGAAAAAGAGAGATGGGATGGGACAGAGCTGGGAAAAGAGAGATCGGATGGGGCAGAGCTGGGAAAAGAGAGATCGGATGGGGCAGAGCTGGGAAAAGAGAGAGATGCATGGACAGAGCTGGGAAAAGAGAGATGGGACTGGGCAGAGCTGGGAAAAGGGAAATGGGATGGGACAGAGCTGGGAAAATACAATTCTGTGATTACTCAGCTGTAGAATTGGTATTATGAGTATACAGTACGTCCTGCTCCAGATAGATTACTTACACTTGGGTATTACTCCGCCAGATGGCGCTGGACTGCAGAGACATCGAAAACAGGCTAACGAGAAGCCGGGAGAATTAAAACAAACCCAACTGGTAACTATAACAATGATAACAATCACCATACAGGGGATCCAAGATAATGCAAAATCAAGGGTGGGGTGGAGCAGGACGTACTGTATACTCATAATACCAATTCTACAGGTGAGTAATCACAGAATTGTATTATTCTTAGTATACAGTACGTCCTGCTCCAGATAGATTACTTACACTTTGGACATCCAATAGCAGTGTCCATAAAGTAGGGTGGGATCCCCAAAGGTAACAGCAGACAGGTCATACCACTGCCGCCTGCAGAACCTTACTGCCAAAAGCAGCATCAGCTGAGGCGCTAACATCAACCTTGTAAAACTTGAAAGGTATGAACAGAAGACCAAGTAGCGGCCTTGCAAACTTGTTTAACAGAAGCCTGGTGCTGAAAAGCCCAAGAGGCACCAAAAGCACGAGTAGAATGAGCTGTAAGGCAGAAGGGGGGATTCTTCCCCTTAGCAGAGTAGGCCTGAATCACAGCCTGATGGATCCATTTGCTGATAGTAGACTTGGCAGGAGCCAAACCCTTCCTAGGACCAGAAGGGACCACAAAAAGAGCATCAGTTTTTGTGGTCAGTTTAAGGTGTTTAAGGTGTAGTAGCCACCAGATAGTACTTCAGACACCTAACCACATCCAAAGAATGCAAGACCCTCTCCTTAGCATTACTAGGATTAGGGCACAATGACGGAAGAACAATGTCCTGATTCAAATGAAAGGCAAACACAACCTTAGGCAGAAAGTCTGGCTTGAAACGAAACACCACCTTGTCCTGGTGTCTCTCATAGTAGGGAGGCTGGATGGAGAGTGCCGCCAACTCAGACACACGCCTAAAAGAGGTGATAGCCACCAAAAAGACAACTTTGAGAGTAAGAATGGCCAGGGCAGCATCCTGCACAGGTTCAAAGGGAGCACCCTGCAAGGCTGACAGAACCAAGTTCAGATCCCAAACAGGCAACATAGGCTTACGTGGGGGACGCACATGAGTAACCCCCTGGAAAAAAGTCCTGATCAGAGAATGCTGAGCAAAGGACTTCTGGAAGAAAACAGCCAGGGCAGAAACCTGACCCTTCAGAGTACTGAGTTGGAGCCCCATCTCCAACCCATGCTGCAGGAACTCCAGGATCCTGGGAATAGAGAACACACGACAGGGGAGAGACTTAGACTCACACCAGCCAATGTAGGCACGCCAAACCCTGTAATAAATGAAAGAAGAAGACTTCTTCCTAGCCTTTATCATGGTATCAACAACAGAGGTAGACATCCCCTTCTCCTTCGAGATGGAGCTTTCAGCAGCCAGGCCGTCAAAGCCAGAGTTTGTAAATTGGGATGGCGTAAGGGACCCTGAGTGAGCAGGTCTGGCACCCTGGGCAGAACGTACTGATCTACTGCCAGCTGCACCACATCTGCGAACCACACTCTTTTTGGCCACCAGAATTGCTGGCACCCCCTCCAGAGCAATCTTGCGCAGAACCCTGCCCAGCAGGGGGAATGGAGGAAAGACATACAGGAACTGAAAGTCCTGCCATGACATTGCTAGGGCATCCGTGGCCAAGGCCAGAGGATCCTGGGACAGGGAGACAAAGGCCTGGAGTTGGTGATTGTGACGGGACGCAAACAGATCCACATGTGACACAGAGATTGAAACACCCTGTTGCAGAGGAACCATTCTCCCTGAAGGGCAATGCCACAAATTGGTAGTGTTGATCCTCCAGAGCGAACCTGAGGAACCTTTAATGACCTGGAAACACAGGAATATGAAGGTAAGCATCTTTGATGTCCACAGACGTAATGAAATCCCTTAGGCGCAGGGAACTGATGGCAGAGAGCAGAGTTTCCATGCACAAACGTCTGCACAAATTTGTTGAGGATCTTCAAGTCCAGGATGGGCCTGACTGACCCATCTGTTTTGGGCACGGTGGAGAGGTTGGAATAGAAGCCCTTGCCCCTTCCTCTTAAAGGGACCTTGCAGATGACCACCAGCTCCAGAAGGCTTTGCACCGCCTGCACTAAATCCTGAACTGACACAGGGTCCTGAGAAATCCGGGATCTGATGAATCTTGGGGGGGGGGGGGGGAGGCAGCAAACTCTATCTTGTAACCGGAGGACACTACCTTCTGAATCCACCGTTCTGAGATATGAAGCCTCCAGACGTGAGCAAAGTGCTGACGCCGTCCCCCCACCCGGATGGGTGAGGGTGCCTCTTCATGCCTGAGGGGGCTTGGGAGAGGACATAAGCTTGGAGCCCCAGGAGTAGCCAGGGCGCCCACGTCCTCTGCCCCTACCCCAGAAGTCTCCTCGGGCCCCTGTAAAGGAAACCCCCCTCCCTTGTCTAGCACCACGGAAGGGGGAGTAAAAGGATCCCTGATCCCGAAAGGGCCGAGACTGCGGCCTGCGCTGGGGTAACCTGCCTCCCTTAGCAAACAGGCCCAGCGGTCCCCAAACAGGCGTAGTCCTTTGAAGGGAAAACCAGTGAGGGCCTTCTTGGCAGCGTTGTCAGCAGCCCACTGGCGCAGCCAAACCGAGCGGCCTATAGCCACCACAAGGGCAGAGGTTCTGCCACACATTTTAATGGTGTCATCCAAGGCAGAGAGGGCATAGGTCACAAAAACATCACAACTAGAGAGTGCATTAAACTCCTCCCTAGACACATCATCAGGGGCACCATCAAGGATACTTCTGACGCAAAGGCATGGGACGCCAGCTGATCAATGCGCCGGTCCTCAGCATCCCGCAGGGTAGTAGAGTCAGGGGAGTGCATGACAGAGGTGTTAGATAACCCTAGGACTGGGGCATCCACTTCAGGAGGGGATGACCAACACTTCACCACATCAGCAGGAAAGGGATACTTCCTATCCCAACTCTTAGGTACACCGGGAAGCCTGCTGGGGCGCTCCCATTCCTTGAGCACAAGGTTATGAAAATGGGCTTGTTCAGGAAATTCCAAGCGTGACTTAGCAGTATGAAACAGTTCCCCCTGTTGCTTGGGGGCCGCAACAGGGGGAGAAATAGACAGAACCTCAAAAATCTGAGCCAACAGTCTATCAGTATCATCTGGGGCCCAGGGGTCAGAACCAGAATCGCCATGACCCCTGGGCCTCTCATAAGATGACCCTGAGTCATAGAATAGCTCCCCTTCCTCCAAAGGGGTAAAGCCAGACAGTTCCAAAAACTCATCAGCTTCCATAGGGAAAAGAGTGACATCAGGCGTTAAGTGCCGCTTTTTTGCAGAGGCCTTACGCGCCAAGGTATTAGCAATCAACTTCTCAACACTTGCCAGTCTAGAAGACACATCAGGCTGAGAATCCCCACTTGTATGCAACTCAGTGGGAGTGAAACTTAAGCTTGGGGGAGTAGGTGAAGTTAAACGAGGAGCAGGCCCAGCCACTGGAAAACCAGGCTGCAGCGCAAGCACCTGCTGGGCGCAAGGTACACAGACCCGCACATTGTCAGCACTAATAGGGGACACCCCACAAGCTACATACAGCCGGGCTTGTCCCGAAGGAACCCCAAGCACATTATCCTGAGACGCCTCCATATGGTGATTATAGCGGCACAATAGGCCGATAGGGATTGACGCTATAAAAGCAACCTGGGATGCCCCAATAACCCGCTAAGGAAGTGGGAGTGATTAACACTAGGCTTCACAAGTTAATTAACTAAATAGAGGAAGTAGGGCCGGGAGAAGCCAAGAGGGTTCGGGCCGTCTGAAAGACATAAGCAAAGGGGAGCCGTAAGTGACATGTAAATGACAGCGGAAAATAAAGCCGCCCACGAGGGCACTCACGGGCCGCGGTAGGTAGATGCCCGTCACGTAACAGCCGGACCCAAGAAAAAATGGCATCGGGTATACCTCAAGGGGCGGGCCGCAGGGACAGTGATGCGGAACGTGCCAAAAGCGCCCCCCCCCCCCCCCCCCATCCGCTGCCCTGACCTGGGTGTTTGCCCATGCCCAGGAAGAGGCAGCAGATGGAGGAGCGGTGGGCGCTGCCTCTGTCCCTGCCCCCGCTATTGGAAAAGACAGCGATAGCAGCGGCATGGATGGGGACAGAGCCCGCCACTGCTTCTTACTGGCCAGCACCATGAAACAGGTGGGCGTGGGGCTGCGCAGACGTGGTGCAGGCCGCGCCCACCCAATTCACGGAGCCGGACGCTCAGCGGAGCTGTGTCAGCAGAGAGGTCAGTTTTAATTTTTCTTTTTACTTCTAGTTGGATGCCTCACTGCCTATGATAATGGGGGGAGGGGGGGAATGCCAAACTGCCTATGGGAATGGGGGGAGGGGGAATGCCACACTGCCTAAGGGAATGGAAGGGCACACTTCCTATATGGGGAATGGGAGGGGGGAATGCCACACTGCTTATATGGGGAATGAGAGGGGGGCACACTGCCTATATGGGGAATGGAAGGGGGGAATGCCACACTGCCTATGCCATTGGGGTATTCCACATGGCCTATGGGAATAGCAGCGGGAATGCCACACTGCTCATATTGGGAATGGGAGGGGGGGATGCCACACTGCCTATATGGGGAATGGGATAGGGGGATGCCATACTGCTCATATGGGGAATGGGATCGGGGGATGCCACACTGCTCATATGGGGAATGGGATGGGGAGATGCCACACTGCCTATATGGGGAATAGGAGGGGGAATGCCACACTGCCTATATGGGGAATGAGATGGGAGGATGCCACACCGCCTATAGAATAGGGGCATCCCACACGGCCTATATGGGTAACGGGATGGGGGCGATGCCACACTGTCTGTAATGGTGTGTTTTTGGTTTAAAATATTTATTTTCTTATTTTCCTCTTCCAAATCCTAGGTGCGTCAAAACCTAGGTGCGAAAAATACAGTATACATCCGAACTTAATACAACTTCAACCAAGCTTTTGGTTTATTCGCTCATGGTAGGGATTAAATCTAGAGGTTACAGGTTTAGTGTATCAGGGGTGACAGAACCAGTCACCCCTTATTTTCTCTTTTCTCTCAAGTCTGGTTGGATACTTGTTGATGCCAGGTGTGTAAGTGACCTCTCCTTCTACCATCCAGCATATATGTGACACCCCGCAGGTCGCTCAATCTCATCCCCTTCCTGATTCTACGGAGCATACGCAGCCCTCTCGCTCAATTAGCCACTCGCATCCACTCAAGCCCCTTTCTCCAGGAGCTTGTCTAATGCGAGCGGATCGGAGGGCGCTGGCGGCTGCATCCCCCGCTACCCTGTAACAGGGAGTGTGCCTGCACCGGCCATTCACAAATGCCTGGCATGCGCCCTGCTATAGAGATAGCGGGAGGCGGCCTCTGCTCGCGCATGCACCGCTGGACTGGGAACGAAGGTGAGTTTTCTGGCAATCTAGGTCGAGGTTTCCCTTGATCGTGGTTTCCCGGGCGATTATGCCTGCCCTGGAGTCCACTAGACTCCAGGGTGGGTTTTGGTCCAATTTCAGGCAAGATAAAAACAACTATACTCCCCTTTTCTCCCACACAGCTCTTCACTCCTAAAAAACAGCTGCAGCTCTCACCTGATCGCAAGATCCAGCTCCCTCACCACCCGGTCCAGCCCCCGCCTCATCACTGGGAGCTGGCACGACTCCTTCCATTCACTGCAATGGAAAGTGTTATGTCACGCCCCCCTCACTGTGACTGATAGCGGGGGGGGGGGGGGGTGCTCGCCTTGAATGAAAGCTTACGCCAAACACTTTTGATGGCGCTCACACAATGTAACTAATCTCGCAGGCGTCTGAGAATCACATGAGCATTCAGGAAGTCTCTGCCTGCGACTTTGCTTTCCCTCAAAAACAAGCATTTACATGGAGGCTCTGAATTAACCTTTATAACTCCTCCTTCTGTTATTATTACACAAATATGAGCCACATATTTGTCACTGCTCTGTAATCCTCATATATTGTTTATACCTTTTTTCATATCTCTATAATAAATCTATTGAAAATAAGTTGGGCCTACAACCTCCCTGTATGTCCCAGGAGGAATAGAGGACAGTTTGTTTTGAACTCCCACTTGTAAGCTCATCTTCTGAAAGCGGAACTAAACCCACTAAAAGATTCCAGGGTGCTGCCCTTCCCCTGGGACATCCTGAATTGGGATGCCCCGCTGTGTGGAAACCCCCCGCAGGGCACTGGTAATCACTCCCCTTTCCCCAGTCTGACAGTGCATGTGTGGGTTCGCGTCCAATCAGAGCCATCCGCTTAACCAACCTAATTTGGCGAGACAGCTCTGTGTGTTGTGAATGGAGAGCGGCCTCATCTACATGTCGGGGAAATCGACCATCTTGATTATGGTTTATAGGGGATAGAAAAGGTTTTTGGGACGAGGGGGATGGTCTGGGAAGAGAGGGGTTTGTTTTGGGAAAGGCGCTTCTGATTCAATGATCAGAAAAAAAATCTAAGGTAGGTTGGGGTTGGTCCCTCCAGGTGGTGTCCTTAGGGTCTTATATTATTGCCCTATGTGACATCCTTTGGAGGTGTACCAAATGCGCCTGATTATTTCCCTTAAAATGTCTATTTTATATATGCAAATCAAGGTTTATTTACAACATTAATATAGACAAATACAATTCGTGAACAAAAGACAGTAATCCACATTATATGCAATGTTTTGGTTCTTTTCACCAAAATTGTCCCTGTTTTAGGGCAAAGAGGTGGATGGAGGGGTGGGACAATTTTGGTGAAAAGAACCAAAACATTGCATATAGTGTGTATTACTGTCTTTTGTTCACGAATTGTATTTGTCTATGTCTTAATGTTGTAAATGAACCTTGATTTGCATATATAAAATAGACCTCTTAAGGGAAATAATCAGGCGCATTTGGTACACCTCCAAAGGATGTCACATAGGGCAATAATATAAGACCCTAAGGACACCACCTGGAGAGGGACCAACCCCAACCTACCATCTTGATTATGCCATTTAAAGACAGATACACATACATACACAGACACAGATACATGCTTTCTTATCCATAGGCCATGTTGTTCTCTCCGTGGGTGTGCTTGCTTTTGACCTTGGATCCTTAATTTTTATAGTCTAGTGTAATTGTATTACAGTCCATATTGGGAAATGCATGTCTTTATTCAATCAGCATAGTTTAACCAAATGCACACATTACATCATACATTGATTGATAGGGACAACTGTTCATCTCTCCTTGCTGGTCTGTATGTAAGATGAGCTATACTGGCTTGCATTTTCAAGGAGCCGACCTAAAATAGATATCTATATAATCCAATTGAATTGAAACTAGATCAGATCAGATATAATGAGTTTTTAGTGGATTTGGTCAAACTTGTAAATTCCTTAACAATTCCCTCCTTTTTATAATTTTGACCAAATCTAATAATCTAAAAACCAATAATCAATTTTCGTCAATAATCAGTTTAGTCAATTATATAATCAAAAAGTCTACCAATGAATATTCATCTAGTACAACCTACTTATAGGACCAAATGTCTTTTTCCCAAAGTATATAAACTAAAATGTTAAATTATCCACTGCCCATAAGTTATTTTACTAATATGATCTTTTCTTGTCATATGTAAATAGCATAGATTATTTCTAACCACTACAATAACCTTTAATACACCTTAAATCACTTCTAAGAAAGTCAGAGCAGGACCAAGTATCTTGCTTTGACGGGAGCGAAATACTTCACAGGCCTTGGCGTACATTTCGTTAGCCCAAATTCCTAAGAACTTGAGGTAAGGAGACAATAGTCATTCCGCGAAGGCATGCAGTACTGATACTATTCAGAACAATTCAAATTGTCTGCCTGCTTAGCATCAATACCTGGATTAGGCCTATAGCCTTAATCACCATGCACACCTGCAGCGTTTCCCTCCATGTGGAATATACACATAGATGCCATTATTGTATACGCAAGTATCTTAAAAATGTTTACAAACATTTTGCATCATTAGTAACTTTAAATAAAAAGGAGAAATATACAATTTCTTGAAGATTTTCAATGTAACCAATCACTTATGTACAAAGTACAAATACATAGCAGCAGCATAAATAACAATAAGGCAAAGTAAACAATGATGCTCTTTTGCTGCTGAAGTCAACTTCTGTCTTTTTGATTGGTACTCAGGCTCTTTTCTCTTTCTTTAACATTTGATTGATGCAATTAATAACACATCTGCACTTAGTATCTCATGACTGTATCCATAGATTTCTGCAATGGCAAACACATCCAGTAAGATAACTGTAAACCATGCAAAATTCATAACAAAGCCTTTGAATACTTTCTGTCCAGTGGTCATATTCATCTGCTACATGCTTATCTTAAAAGATCATTTCATCCTTTATCTTAACTTCAATATAAAAATGGCAAATGGGCATAAACAATGTAATCATCTTATAGATCTTTCTTAGCAGACTTCTATAGTTTTAAGAATCAAATATAACTCCAATAACGCCTTGTTCACCAGGACATACTAATAGTGTCACACTTCAGAGTTGAAAGTAGTTCTGCAATCTCTGAAATGGATGGTTAGGCCTAAGTGTAATGCACTGTACTGGGCTGAATAAGTTGGATAGTGACACATACTGGCTAGGTCTTCTTGAGGCACCCTCGAGAGGCAATAAGTCCAGCGGTGCTTCTCCCTGAAGCAGACTTATGCTTTTTGACACAATCATTATTCACAGTTCCTCCAACCTGAGTCTACCACTGAAGACTTGCTCCTTTTGCAGTCTAATCTTGTCAGCAAGTGGTACTGAGTCTCTCAGGTGAGATTTGTATTGGATTTGAACCTTTTCCAGAAGTGCCAGCAAGTGCGAGGGCCTCATAGGGATTGATGACTGTCACTGCAACTCTAATTAATTTGTTTCAGTTATACAACATCATAAAAATATTCCATCTATAACCTTCTCATAAGCTAATCTATCGTCGGTGCACACATTTTGCCTTCCACCTAAAGCCAATTCATACATTTCAGTGATGTGTTCTCAATTCAGCCATTTATGCTGAAAGCAAAATTTTCACCTTTATCATCCATTATCACAAACACCTCATCATGTATGATCCTTCATGGTGATAAATTACTATCCTTTAATTAAAAATAAATTAAATATGTACTTCTTAAACTAGAAAATGCAGAAGAGAGGGAAAGGGGCATCTGTCTTCTTATCAAATAGAATTATTCTTATTTCATAAAAAAAAACTTTACTCAAAAGTAGAGCATGATGACATACACAAACAGCTGCTCAAAACATTTCTAAGCTTTGAAACCAACATCATGAAGGTATTTCTTAAGGCTTCTAACTTTCAGATTAGCATAACAGCAAACTTTTTAAACCAGTTACCAATACTTATCTTAAAGCGGACCAATAGTCAAAAATGACTTAAATCAGACCAACAAAGCAAACAATTCTCATATGCATCCCTCGCATCCCTCCCCTGAGCAAAATAGATTGTTGCACATAAAGATTAATTTACCCTTTTCTAACTGTGGTAAACTTTTAAAAACAAAATGTCTGCTCATGCACTTGCAGACCACCTACAAACAGGAGGTGCTGCTGGGATTCCTGTTACTGCGCATCTTCAGCTATGTCAGTTGGCAGAGGAAGCTCCAAAATGGCCACCCCTTTCTTTTCCAACTGTGCCAAGCTCTTGGTCCAGTTTAAGGAATGTCAGTTAAACCCCAAGTGTCATATATACATTTCTCAATCATAAAATGAATCATATACTTCTAAAAGAGAAATATTCAAACCATGATGCAACCCCACGTTTCTAAAGTTCTCATAGAATAATTATCTTCACAGCTGCTGTTAAAAAAAACCATAAAAACACAATACATACATATCAAATAAATTAAACATTACACAAATTCCCAGGAGAACAGAGTCGGATCCTTACTTTGTTCTATGGAAATTATCTTCCATTACTATAATATTACATATTGTATACAAAAATCAAAAATTTAATCAAAACTTAGTACCTTAAAATAAATGTTTCTTCTTTACTTTACTTCAATTTAATTTAATTTAATGCTGGTATATAAAACTAATTGACTAACTTAACTTTATTCTTGTACAAGACCCCATTTTTTTACAGTAGCTACATATGTTTCTTTAAAAAAAATCATTTATGTTCCGTTGTTACATTTTTCCTTATATTAAAAACGTTGTCTCATTGATACTTATTTCTGTTTCACTTAAAGTGGACCAACACCCAAGATTTTGACTATCCTGGGTCTTGGTCCACTTCGGTGGGGCACCCCCGATCGGGGTGCCCCGCTGTGTGAAACCCCCCCGATCACCCGGAAAACTCACCTCTCCCCGCTCCCAGTGCCGACGGACAAGCCATTTGACAGGAGCGGACAAGCGGCTCCTCCGCCGCCGCCTCCCGCGCGTCACTCTTGACGAGTGCGCGCCCGCGCCGGCCATTCACAGACGGGGACAAGGTAAGGGGATTTGGGGTGTTTGGGGGGGGTTTCACCCCGTGGGACATCCCGATCTCGGATGTCCCACGGGGAGGGAGGTGATCGGCCCGGGAATCTTATAGATTCCCGGGCCGATCACGGGAGGGTGTTGGTCCACTTTAAAGCTTTTAGCAGTGACATGCAGAATTACTGCAGCAAGAAACTAAATCTTCAAGAGCTTTTACAAGACAGAATCTGATATCTGTATCACCTTAAATTTTAAATTGTATTACAGTCTATATTGGGAAATGCATGTCTTTATCCAATCAGCATAGTTTAACCAAATGCACACATTACGTCATATATTGATTGATAGGGACAACTGTTCATCTGTCCTTGGTGGTCTGTATGTAAGATGAGCAATACTGGCTCGCATTTTCAATGAGCTGACCTAAAATAGATATTTATATAATCCAATTGAATTGAAACTAGATCAGATCAGATATAATGAGTTTTTAGTGGATTTGGTCAAACTTGTAAATTCCTTAACATACACATCCTCGGGTTGTGTGTGCTCTCGTGCCCCAGCCATTAGCAGGGAATGAGGCCGCTCTTGCTCCCCATTCACTACATCAGTTCAGCGGGCAGCTCTGATTGGATGAGAGTCCGTCCAGGCACCGTAGGACCGGGAAGAGGCAAATGCGCCGATCTGGGGGAGGGGTTCAAACAATGATCCCATTTTGGCATGCCCGGGGTGGGGGGCACAGAACAGTAAAATAAGATAGGTGGGTGGGTATGTGGCATGTAGGTGGGTGTGTATGTGGCCATGCAGACCAAGATGAAGGCTGAGCTCCAGCCGGCCCCTAAGCATTGACGCCATCTCGGCAAGGGTTGGAAAGAAGGGGTAGCAGTGGCAGCTATGCAGTTGTGCTATGGGCATCTCCATCCCGGCAGGCTGGGGGTGCATGGCATCTCGGCAGGGTGGGTGGGTAGGTGGAGGGCAGATGAATGGCTGGAGGGCAGATGAATGGGTGGATGGCTGGGCACGTAGGTGGATAGGTGGGTGGGCAGGTAGGTGGGCATACAGGCAGGTAGGTGGGTGGTTAGGTAAGGTCTAAGCTTAAAGTGGACTGAAACAGCCCGATTGGCCCGGGAATCTATAAGATTCCTGGGCCGATTTATTCCCTCCTCCCGGGGCATCCAAAATCAGGATCGCGCTGATTGGACGAGCGGCCGTGCACGCGCCGTAGGACCGCAGTGAGGTAAGTTGATGTGGGAGATCTGGGGGGTGTCACATAGTGGGGCTCCCCCTGTTCAGGATGCCCCGGGGGGGGGGCCTGTGGGGGGGAGGTTGAGCCATGACATGACTTTAAGGTTAAACCATGACATGATCTCGGCGAGGATCGGGAGAGCGGGTAGCAGCGGCACCTATGTGGTCACACTAGGGGCATCTCTATCCCGGTGGGCTGGGGCATTTCATCATAGGGCAGATGGATGGGTGGGACAGTGAAGCAGGTAGGTGGGCATGCAGGTGAGTAGGTGGGCTGGCAGGGTGATGGGTGGGTAGGTGGGCACGCAGGCAGGTAAGTAGGTATGCAGGCGGGTGGGTGGATGGCCATGCAAGTGGGTAGGTGGGTGGACAGGAAGGCATGTGGCTATGCAGGCAGACAGCAATGTGGGAAGCATGCAGGCAGGGCAGGTGGATGAGCAGGAAGGTGAGTAGATGGGTAAGCAGGCAGGCGGGAAAGCAAGCTAGTGGGTAAGTAGCATAGAGCCTGGGCTTAGGACTTATCACCTCCAGCCGAGCCCGGAAATATGGCGCTATCTCTGCGGAGATCAGGAGACAACTGAACAGCAGCCCCCACGCTGCCGCACTATAGGCATTTCTCTCCCGGTGGGGGGCAGGGCATCTCGGTGGGGGCGGGGCATGAGGCAGGGAGGGAGATCGAGAGAGAGGCTGACAGCAGCCCCCACAGGTCAGTTATGCTGCTCATTAATACATGACCTCCCCTCTGTGCTAACCAAAATAAGGTTACAGCAGCCTCCCAATTACTTCAATGTGTGTGTCTGCGTGTGTACTATGGCCATTTCCCTCCTGGGGGGGGGGCAGGGAGGGCTCCGTCATGTCGGCGGGCAGGGCTTTTTTTCTTGTACAAAATTGCGCAGACACCGAGTAAAACTTAGGTGGCCATGGTCTACATTGTTCAGGTGCTGTTTTGAAACCTTTTGTTTAATTTTTTAAACCGTTGCGGTGCTGCTGACGTCGTGAGGGGGGACTATAAAAGGACGTGCTGCACGGGCTCGGGCTCAGAGAGCACGGAGCAGCGTCGGAGGAAGGACGGTTATTTTTTTGTTCTGTGTTAGCGAGAGAGGCGAGGAGGATGATATTTTTTCTGGCCCTCCTGATTGGATGCGCACATCTGTTCCCTCTTCCAACATCAGAGAGGAATGGTTATATTACACAAGGTGCGTCATTTTTAAAGATAAAGGCAACGGCACAGAACATGGAAATCACTGTGGCCATCTTGGCTATGACTGGCATCCTTGTATTGGTGATCGCTACTGGATGTGCAGTGATCACTTGTCTGTACAGAAAGCAGACACAGGACATTGAGAAGTTTGTGCAGTTGCTGGAAGTCATTGTTGAGAAAGTGCCCCCATCAGCAGCAGCAGCACAAGCTCTGCCGAAAGTGAAGCGGCTCCATACAGCAAAAGCTAAACCTCTGCCCTGTGAGGAGCTGAAGTCCGTGACCACTGAAATCCCCAGATCAAGAAAACCAAACATCGACTGGGGAAGTGAGAGCAGCGACAATGACCCGTGTGGCCCTTCCAGCTTGGGCGCCTTTCTGGGTCACCTGTGCAGATGCTGCATCCCAAGCGAGGAGGAGAAAGAGGAGAGCATCCGTTTTCTCTGTTACACAATTCATTACACACATGATGTCTGCTAAAGAGAAATCAGAAGCTGGGCGCCAGACTATGGTCCCACATTCACCATCAGCTGTGACATCTGACGAGGAAGAAAGTGACGAGGGGAAGCCATTATCCCAGCACTGGCCACACGGGGCGCCCAAGAGCAGCGGTCTCTGTGCGAAGCTGAGGAGGAAATTCAGCGCCAGCAAACTGCGCCACAAGTTGTCCACCTTAAAGAAGACACTGGCTGGAAGCAAAGATCACCTGCAGACCTTCAAGAAAGCTAGTGGGTAAGTAGCATAGAGCCTGGGCTTAGGACTTACCACCTCCAGCCGAGCCCGGAAATATGGCGCCATCTCTGCGGAGATCAGGAGACAACTGAACAGCAGCCCCCACGCTGCCGCACTATAGGCATTTCTCTCCCGGTGGGGGGCAGGGCATCTCGGTGGGGGCGGGGCATGAGGCAGGGAGGGAGATCGAGAGAGAGGCTGACAGCAGCCCCCACAGGTCAGTTATGCTGCTCATTAATACATGACCTCCCCTCTGTGCTAACCAAAATAAGGTTACAGCAGCCTCCCAATTACTTCAATGTGTGTGTCTGCGTGTGTACTATGGCCATTTCCCTCCTGGGGGGGGGCAGGGAGGGCTCCGTCATGTCGGCGGGCAGGGCTTTTTTTCTTGTACAAAATTGCGCAGACACCGAGTAAAACTTAGGTGGCCATGGTCTACATTGTTCAGGTGCTGTTTTGAAACCTTTTGTTTAATTTTTTAAACCGTTGCGGTGCTGCTGACGTCGTGAGGGGGGACTATAAAAGGACGTGTTGCACGGGCTCGGGCTCAGAGAGCACGGAGCAGCGTCGGAGGAAGGACGGTTATTTTTTTGTTCTGTGTTAGCGAGAGAGGCGAGGAGGATGATATTTTTTCTGGCCCTCCTGATTGGATGCGCACATCTGTTCCCTCTTCCAACATCAGAGAGGAATGGTTATATTACACAAGGTGCGTCATTTTTAAAGATAAAGGCAACGGCACAGAACATGGAAATCACTGTGGCCATCTTGGCTATGACTGGCATCCTTGTATTGGTGATCGCTACTGGATGTGCAGTGATCACTTGTCTGTACAGAAAGCAGACACAGGACATTGAGAAGTTTGTGCAGTTGCTGGAAGTCATTGTTGAGAAAGTGCCCCCATCAGCAGCAGCAGCACAAGCTCTGCCGAAAGTGAAGCGGCTCCATACAGCAAAAGCTAAACCTCTGCCCTGTGAGGAGCTGAAGTCCGTGACCACTGAAATCCCCAGATCAAGAAAACCAAACATCGACTGGGGAAGTGAGAGCAGCGACAATGACCCGTGTGGCCCTTCCAGCTTGGGCGCCTTTCCGGGTCACCTGTGCAGATGCTGCATCCCAAGCGAGGAGGAGAAAGAGGAGAGCATCCGTTTTCTCTGTTACACAATTCATTACACACATGATGTCTGCTAAAGAGAAATCAGAAGCTGGGCGCCAGACTATGGTCCCACATTCACCATCAGCTGTGACATCTGACGAGGAAGAAAGTGACGAGGGGAAGCCATTATCCCAGCACTGGCCACACGGGGCGCCCAAGAGCAGCGGTCTCCGTGCGAAGCTGAGGAGGAAATTCAGCGCCAGCAAACTGCGCCACAAGTTGTCCACCTTAAAGAAGACACTGGCTGGAAGCAAAGATCACCTGCAGACCTTCAAGAAAGAACAGGTCCAGCGACTGAAGAATAAAGCCCCGGAACTGAAACAGAAGCTGAAAACCCAAACGGATAAAGTGCGCAAAAACTCTGCTCCAAAGTCAACCAAAGAAAACTGCGCGTGACGTCATCGCTCCCAAAGAAGCTCAAACTGGCCAAACCAAAGAAGCCCAAGCTCTTCAAGAAGCCCAAGCCTGGCAAGAAGTTCAAGTTCGAAAGTCTTTACGTTATTATTGTTCCCACACCCCGTTTCCCAGTTCTCTGTAATATTTTAAAACAAAATAAATAATGTAAACTTAATTTTCGGTGTCACATGGCCTTTTTATAAAGGTATAGTGTATAATATACCTGCAATATTAATAAGTCTTATTTAGCCCCTGAGTTTGGGGTCAGCACATATTGTGGAGTCAATACTCAGGCCTCTCTATTGAATTTTATGGGGGTGTTTGATAACAATACGTTTATGTTTATGATGAGCATAGAGGCTGTGTGACATATTGTTTTAAAGCGGGACACAACCCAAACATTTCATTTTTGGGGATCCCGATTGGGGATGCCCTGCTGTGTGAAAGCCCCAAACAGCTCACCTCTTCCATGTTCCAATGGCGCATGCGCGGGCACATGGTAGCCAATGAGAGCCTCCTGCCGCATGATGTAGACATAGTGGACGGCTCTTATTGGACGAGAGCCCATGCATGCGCCATTGGGGCCGGAAAATGTGAGTTTTTATGGGCTCCTTGGGGGGTTTCATAAAGCTGGGCATACCATTTTGGAATGCCCTGGGAGATAGCCAGCAGCCGGCCCTGGAATCTTTTAGATTCCAGGCTGGCTGTTGCTGGGTTTTGTTCCACTTTAACATGAACCTGTCACCAGGATTTTCACTATACTGGTGATGGGCCCTAGGTCACTTTGTGAAAACTCCTAGATGTCCCACCGCTCACCTTTCCTCTGTTCCCACGGCACATGTGCGGACGATTCTAAATTTGGTTTCTTATTCGCATAGAAATAATTTTTGATCATTTACTGTCTTGTAAAGGAAAATTTCCCTTGATGCTGGTTATTGCATAAATTGCTCTGAGTAATATAACATTAAAGCTTAACAAAACCCAGTAGCGGCTGACCTGGAATCTAAAATATTCCAGGGCTGGCCGCTGGCTTACCCTGGGGCATCTCGAAGTGTGTGTGAAAACAACCCCCCTCCCAGTCTCGAGTAATCAATTAGCTTTCCCTTGTCCAGCGGCGAGTGGTGATATCTGTGGTGTTTTTAGCTGCCGTGCCACTTTGTACTGCGTTCCGCAGGCTGTGGGCGCTATAACCTGAGGTGATTTTGCTTTGCCATGGCGCAGGCCGGGTCAGGTGAGCGCCGTTTTTCGCGCTCTTTGGGGGGGGCTGGGCCGGTTGATGACGCGTATCGCATCGTTCCCCCCGCGGCCCACCCTTGAGGTACCTCTGCCGGCGCCATTTTGGACAAGCTACGAGTCTGGATTTTTCCCTTCCTGGCTGCAGCGCTGCTTCCTCCGGTGGGTCACCTTTTTAAAAGGATTAAATGGTTTTGGACCACTGATGTCAAAATGAAAACTCACAGAGGGTGTCCCCTGCACCACTTACTGTTGAGAGCAGCCTGGCCCAAAGTGGTTCTGGCATTTAAGCTGGTATCAAACTTGGGCACAAAGCCCTATTTTCACAGATTTGTAGCAAGTAACAGCTGTTTTAAAGGGTTAAATGGCTTTGGATCACTGATGTCACATTGCCAACTCACAAAGAGTGACCCTCTACACCACATTCATTTGATATCAGCCTGGCCCAAAGTGGTTCTGGTCTCGGCGAGGATCGGGAGAGCGGGTAGCAGCGGCACCTATGTGGTCACACTAGGGGCATCTCTATCCCGGTGGGCTGGGCATTTCATCATAGGGCAGATGGATGGGTGGGACAGTGAAGCAGGTAGGTGGGCTGGCAGGGTGATGGGTGGGTAGGTGGGCATGCAGGCAGGTAAGTAGGCATGCAAGCGGGTGGGTGGATGGCCATGCAAGTGGGTAGGTGGGTGGACAGGAAGGCATGTGGCTATGCAGGCAGACAGCAATGTGGGAAGCATGCAGGCAGGGCAGGTGGATGAGCAGGAAGGTGAGTAGATGGGTAAGCAGGCAGGTGGGAAAGCAAGCTAGTGGGTAAGTAGCATAGAGCCTGGGCTTAGGACTTACCACCTCCAGCCGAGCCCTGAAATATGGCACCATCTCTGCGGAGATCAGAAAACAACTGAACAGCAGCCCCCACGCTGCTGCACTATAGGCATTTCTCTCCTGGTGGGGGGCGGGGCATCTCGGTGGGGGCGGGGCATGAGGCAGGGAGGGAGATCGAGAGAGAGGCTGACAGCAGCCCCCACAGGTCAGTTATGCTGCTCATTAATACATGACCTCCCCTCTGTGCTAACCAAAATAAGGTTACAGCAGCCTCCCAATTACTTCAATGTGTGTGTCTGCGTGTGTACTATGGCCATTTCCCTCCCGGGGGGGGGGGGGGGGTCAGGGAGGGCTCCGTCATGTCGGTGGGCAGGGCTTTTTTTCTTGTACAAAATTGTACAAAAATCCTGCAGACACCAAGTAAAACTTATGTGGCCATGGTCTACACTGTTTAGGTGCTGTTTTGAAACCTTTTGTTTAATTTTTTAAACCGTTGTGGCGCTGCTGACGTCACGTGGGGGGGGGGGGACTATAAAAGGACGCGCTGCGTGGGCTCGGGCTCAGAGAGCTCGGAGCAGCGTCAGAGGAAGGACGGTTATTTTTTGGTTCTGTGTTAGCGAGAGAGGCGAGGAGAATATTTTTTCTGGCCCTCCTGATTGGATGCGCACATCCGTTCCCTCTTCCAACATCAGAGAGGAATGGTTATATTACACAAGGTGCATCATTTTTAAAGATAAAGGCAATGGCACAGAACATGGAAATCACTGTGGCCATCTTGGCTATGACTGGCATCCTTGTATTGGTGATCGCTACTGGATGTGCAGTGATCACTTGTCTGTACAGAAAGCAGACACAGGACATTGAGAAGTTTGTGCAGCTGCTGGAAGTCATTGTTGAGAAAGTGCCCCCATCAGCAGCAGCAGCCCCGGCAGCACAAGCTCTGCTGAAAGAGAAGCGGCTCCATACAGCAAAAGCTAAACTTCTGCCCTGTGAGGAGCTGAAGTCAGTGACCACTGAAATCTCCAGATCAAGAAAACCAAACATCGACTGGGGAAGTGAGAGCAGCGACAATGACCCGTGCGGCCCTTCCAGCTTGGGCGCCTTTCTGGGTCACCTGTGCAGATGCTGCATCCCAAGCGAGGAGGAGAAAGAGAGGAGAGCATCCGTTTTCTCTGTTACACAATTCATTACACACATGAGGTCTGCTAAAGAGAAATCAGAAGCCGGGCGCCAGACTATGCCCCACATTCACCATCAGCTGTGACATCTGACGAGGAAGAAAGTGACGAGGGAAAGCCATTATCCCAGCACTGGCCACACGGGGCGCCCAAGAGCAGCGGTCTCTGTGCGAAGCTGAGGAGGAAATTCAGCACCAGCAAACTGCGCCACAAGTCGTCCACCTTAAAGAAGATGCTGGCTGGAAGCAAAGATCACCTGCAGACCTTCAAGAAAGAACAGGTCCAGCGACTGAAGAATAAAGCCCCGGAACTGAAACAGAAGCTGAAAACCCAAACGGATAAAGCGCGAGAACTCTGCTCCAAAGTCAACCAAGGAAAACTGCGCGTGACGTCATCGCTCCCAAAGAAGCTCAAACTGGCCAAACCAAAGAAGCCCAAGCTCTTCAAGAAGCCCAAGCCTGGCAAGAAGTTCAAGTTCGAAAGACTTTACGTTATTATTGTTCCCACACCCCTTTTCCCAGTTCTCTGTAATATTTTAAAACAAAATAAATAATTTAAACTTAATTTTCGGTGTCACATCGCCTTTTTATAAAGGTAAAGTGTATAATGTACTGCAATATTAATAAGCGTTATTTAGCCCCTGAGTTTGGGGTCAACACATATTGTGGAGTCAATACTCAGGCCTCTCTATTGAATTTTATGGGGGTGTTTGATAACAAAACGTTTATGTTTTTGATGCATAGAGGCTGTGTGACATATTGCTTTAAAGCGGGACACAACCCAAACATTTCATTTTTGGGGATCCCGATTGGGGATGCCCTGCTGTGTTAAAGCCCCAAACAGCTCACCTCTTTCATGTTCCAATGGCGCATGCGTGGGCACATGGTAACCAATGAGAGCCTCCTGCCGCATGATGTAGACATAGTGGACGGCTCTTATTGGACAAGAGCCCATGTATGCACCATTGGAGCCGGAAAAATACAATTCTGTGAAATACTCACCTGTAGAATTGGTATTATATGCATACAGCACGTCCTGCTCCAGATGTAATAATTACATGTGGGTAATCCTCCGCCTGAGGGCGCTGTTCACTGCAGACATGTAGAAAACAGGCTCCTCCCGGCCCTACATATACAGAGGGACCTCCCACAAATCCCCAGCATTGAAAAGCAGTGAAAAGGAGAAGCCAGGAGAAACCAACCACCCAAAAACTGGCAGTAATAACAATGATAACAATCACCAAACAGGGGATCCAGAACAACGTGAAACCAGGGTGGGTTGGAGCAGGACGTGCTGTATGCATATAATACTAATTCTACAGGTGAGTATTTCACAGAATTGTATTATTCTAAGCATACAGCATGTCCTGCTCCAGATGTAGTAATTACATGTGGGACATCCAATAGCAGTGTCCGTAAAGTAGGGTGGGATCCCCAACAGAAAAGGCAACAGCAAGCAGTTTAAACTACTGCCGCCTGCAAAACCTTGCGGCCAAACACAGCATCAGCTGAGGCCCTAACATCAACCTTGTAAAACTTAGTAAAGGTATGAACAGAAGACCAAGTAGCGGCCTTGCAAACTTGTTCCACAGAGGCCTGGTGCTGAAAAGCCCAAGAAGCCCCAACAGCTCGAGTAGAATGAGCAGTAAGACGGAAGGGGGGAGACTTCCCCTTAGTAGAATAGGCTTGAACCACAGCCTGACGAATCCATTTACGGATGGTAGACTTGGCGGGAGCCAAACCCTTCCTAGGCCCGTGAGGCACAACGAAGAGAGCATCAGTCTTCCTGAAAGCCTTAGTAATAACTAGGTAATACTTGACGCACCTAACCACATCCAAGGAATGCAAAACCCTCTCCTTAGGGTTACTAGGATTAGGGCACAGAGAAGGAAGTACAATATCTTGATTCAAATGAAAAGCAGACACCACTTTAGGTAGAAAGTCTGGCTTGAAGGGAGGCTGAATAGATAAAGCAGCCAACTCAGACACACGCCTAACAGAAGTGATAGCTACTAAGAAGACAACCTTGAGCGTGAGAACAGCGAGAGCAGCCTCCTGAATAGGCTCAAAAGGAGCACCCTGCAGGGCCGATAAAACCAAGTTTAAATCCCAAACAGGTACCATAGGTTTTCGAGGGGGACGCACATGAGTGACCCCCTGAAAGAATGTCTTGATAAGGGGATGCTGGGCAAAGGTCTTCTGAAAGAAGATAGACAGGGCCGAAACCTGGCCCTTCAGAGTACCAAGCTTAAGACCTAAGTCTAGACCATGTTGTAAAAACTCCAGCACCCTAGAGACTAAAAATTCCCGTCAGAGAAGAGACCTGGACTCACACCAGTCAATGTAAGAAGGCCAGACTCTATAATAGATAGCAGAAGAAGTCTTTTTCCTGGCTTGCACCATAGTAGCCACTACAGATGCAGACAAACCCTTTTCCAACAGGATGGAGGTTTCAACAGCCAAGCCGTCAAAGCCAGAGTTAGTAAATTGGGATGGCGTAGATCTGGCAACCTTGGCAGATCGCACTGATCTACTGCCATTTGAACCACGTCTGCGAACCACACTCTTCTTGGCCACCTTGGGGCCCCTTCCAGAGCAATCTTGCGCAGAACACTGCCCAGAAGGGGAATTGGTGGAAACACATACAGGAGCCGAAACTCCCTCCAAGACATGGACAGGGCATCCGTGGCCAGAGGATCCTGAGACAGGGAAACAAAGCTCGGGAGCTTGTGACGCAAACAGATCCACATCTGGCACACCCCAACGGTGACACAGGGACTGAAATACCCTGTTGCAGAGGGACCATTCCCCCTGACGGGACGACCCCCTGCTCAGAGCATCTGCCAGCAGGTTCTCCGCCCCCCGGAATGTAGACAGCCGAGATGCATTGGACATTGGCCTCCGCCCATGTCAGAATCAGAGAAACTTCCTGGAGAGCCCCCTTGCTCCGGGTCCCTCCCTGATGGCTGATGTAGGCAACCGCCGTTCTGTTGTCTGAGCGTACCTGAACTGCCAGACCCCTCAGGTGATGGGTCAATTGTTCCAGCACCAATCTGACCACCCTGAGTTCCAAGACATTGATGGGTAGATGGGCCTCCTGAGGGCCCCACCTCCCCTGGAAGCGCAGGGACTTCCAGAATCCCCCCCAACCCGACAGACTGGCATCCGTTGTGACCGTCTCCTAGGAGGGAGACAGGAAGGATCTGCCCCTTGTCAAGTTCCTGTGGTCCAGCCACCATGCAAGGGATTGTCTGACCGAGGGGGGAACAACCCATATCCCGTCCAAGGACACTGGGTTCTTGTTCCAAACTGACAGAAGGTGAAGCTGCAGGATTCTCAAATGAAACTGGGCAAAGGGCACCGCCTCGAAGCTTGCCACCATCGAGCCCACCAACTGCATTCCCTGCCGGATGGAGGGATGAGGGCTCGAAAGCAGGGACCTCGCCTGCGTTGTCAGAGCTTCCACCTTCTGCTGAGAAAGGAATATCCTTGACTGAACTGTATCCAGAATCATCCCCAGGAACGGGGTCACTGAGGAGGGGAACAGAGAGGACTTGGGGTAATTGATCACCCAGCCGAAGGATTCCAGGGTGGACACTACCAACTGAGTGTCCAGCTCTGCCTGCCGCAGAGACCGAGAGGTGATGAGTATATCGTCCAGGTAGGGCAACACGCGTATGCCTTTTAGTCTTAACAGGGACATCACCCCTGCCAGCACCATGGTGAACACCCTGGGAGCTGACGTGAGGCCGAATGGCAGGGCCACGAACTGGTAATGCTGATCCAGCAGCACAAATCTGAGAAACCTTTGGTGTCCTGGAAACACCGGAACATGCAGGTAAGCATCCTTGATGTCCACAGATGTCATGAAGCCCCCTGGGCGCAGCGAGGCAATAGCCGAGCGCAAAGTTTCCATACGAAAATGCTTGTTTCTGACAAATCTGTTGAGGATTTTTAAATCCAGATTGGGTCTGACTGACCCGTCCTTTTTGGGTACCGTGAAAAGGTTGGAATAAAACCCCCTGCCCCTGTCTCTGTCTCTTAAGGGGACCTTGCAAATGACCCCTAGATACAGAAGGTCCTGCACAGCCAGCATCAAGACCCGAGCTGAGGCAGGGTCCTGTGGGATCCGGGACCCAACGAACCTGGTAGGGGGCCGTACAGCAAATTCTATCTTGTAACCGGAGGACACTACCTCCTGAATCCACCGGTCTGAGACATGGCGACTCCAGACATGCTCGAAGTGCTGTAGACGTCCCCCCACCCTGACGGGCGAGGGCGCCCCTTCATGCTTGAGGGGTCTTGGGAGGGGCCTTGGGCTTGGGCCCCCAGGAGGAACCGGGACGGCGTCCTCTATTCTTGTTCCAGTAATCTGCGCAAGACCCAGCGAAGGACACTCCCCTGCCTTGCTTAGCCCCACGGTAGGGGGTCGATTGGGAGCTTGGGCCACGAAAGGGCCAAATCTGACGCTTGCGCTGGGGTAACTTGCCACCCTTGGCAAAGATATCTAACCTTTCTCCAAACAGGCGCAGCCCTTTAAATGGAAGCCCCGTAAGGGCCTTCTTGGCGGCGTTATCAGCGGCCCACTTGCGCAACCAGACCGCTCGGCGTATGGCTACCACCAGAGCAGAAGATCTAGTGCTCAGCTTAATAGCATCGTCCGATGCAGATAGGATATAGTTCACAAAAGTTTCACAGGTGGCCAGAGCATTGGCAGCATCAGAGGGCAAGTCATCCACCCCTTCAAGAGCAGTCTTAACCACAGTCCTGAGCGCCACCGCCATGATGGCTAAGGCGCACACTGGGCGGAACGACGCTCCCCCAAATGCAAAGGCATGACATGCCAGTTGGTCGACACGCCGATCCTCCGAATCCCGCAGCGTAGTAGTGTCGGGGGAGTGCATAATAGAGGTGTTGGACAGACTTAGAATTGGGGCATCGACTCGGGTGGCGATGTCCAACACTTGACCAGGTCAGCAGGAAAGGGATATTTCTTATCCACACTTTTAGGAACCCCATGAAGTTTGCTGGGGTGTTCCCATTCTTTCAGCACGAGGCTATTAAAATGGGTTTGTTCGGGAAATTCCAACCGCGCCCTAGCGGTGTGAAACAGATCACCCCTTTGCCGGGGAGCCGCGGCAGGGGGAGAGAGGGACAATACGTCAAAGATCTGGGTCAACAGTCTATCAATGTCATCCGAGGACCAATGATCAGAACCAGATTCTTCCTGTCCCCTGGACTCGTCGTCGTATGACCCTGAATCAGAGAACAGTTCCCCTTCGTCTGAGGGGGGATATGCGTAAGAAAGAAGTAAATCATCAGATTCTATAGGAAATATAGTAGATTCAGGATTCAAATGTCGCCTCTTGGCAGTGGCCTTGCGCGCCAAGGAGCCAGCAATTAAGTTTTCCACACTAGCCAGTCTAGTGGCCAAATCAGAATGAGAATCCCCACTGGTATTGGGGGTTAGGCTCAGACTTGGGGGAGTAGGTGAAGCGAGGCGAGGTGCGGGCCCAGCCTCAGAAGAGGCGGGGAGACCGGGTAGCGCCTGCTGTGCACAAGGGACGCAGACCCGTGCATTGTCACCGCTGCTAGGTAAGACACCACAAGCTACACACAGCCGGGCTTGTCCCGGAGGAACCCCGTTCACAATATCCTGAGATGCCTCCATATGGTGATTATTAGGTACAATATGCCAGTAGGGATTGACTCTATAAAAGCAACCCTGGATGCCCCAATGAGCCGCTGGGAAGTGGGAGTGATTTTTTAATGGTCTGGACCGGGCGCTACACCGGGTCGGGAGAAGCCACCGAAGTTCACGATCTGAAAGACACAAGGGGAACAGGGGTGTCAGAGCCAAGCGAGGAGAAGCAAAAGCTAAAGAAAGGTCGCCCATGAGGACACTTACAGAACAGCGAGGGGAGGACAGTCTTCACCACGCACACGTGAGAAAGAAATGGCGCCAAGCGAACCTCGAAGGGCGGGCCAGAGCTGAAGATGACGCGGAGCGCGCCACACCAGACCACGCCCCCCCCCCCCCGAGAGCGCGAAGCTCGAAGCGCGTAGCCAATCAGAAAACAGTAGTTAGTAACTGAAACCAGACCGAGTGAATTACCTCAGGGACTAAACATGACAGGATAGAATACAGGAATAAACCCGTAGCGTCCGAGAACAGAGCCGCCGTACTCGCCAAGTAAAATACATTAAAGGCGCTGCGGCTAGAGTTATCATCAACGTGAAGTGCAGCTCTGACACCCGGTAACCGTAAAAGGCTATAAGCTTACTAGTGTAATAGGGCAAGGTTAGGCCGTCGTACACACCACCCCCCCCTCTTTTCCCCCCCAATAACGGGGGGAACTAGGGAGGAAGGTGACCCAATACTCGGGGTTCACCGCTACACGGGGCGTGGGGCGCTGATGCGGGAGGGGCATCCTCTGAAGGCTCACCATTAGCCTTAACCGCCTACCCTATGGTGGGGGATTGCGGTGGAGCCTAGCGCCGTAAGCACACAAGGTGCTGCCTACCTTCACCCGACCAACGCAGCCCAGGCTGGGAGGCCTTATTTCACAAAGAGGACGGGTGGAAATAGTCCCGCAGGGCCTCGGGCTGTAAAGCCCCCGCTCGCCTGCGAGAGCGTGATACTTCATGTCTTCGCAGTCCGCACTGCAGAGAAATCTGGGGATTTGTGGGAGGTCCCTCGGTATATGTAGGGCAGGGAGGAGCCTGTTTTCTACATGTCTGCAGTGAACAGTGCCCTCAGGCGGAGGATTACCCACATGTAATTACTACATCTGGAGCAGGACGTGCTGTATGCTTAGAATATATGAGTTTTTATGGGCTCCTTGGGGGGTTTCATAAAGCTGGGCATACCCTTTTGAAATGCCCTGGGAGATAGCCAGCAACCAGCCCTGGAATCTTTTAGATTCCAGGCTGGCTGCTGCTGGGTTTTGTTCCGCTTTAACATGAACCTGTCACCAGGATTTTGGGGGTTTCACACAGCAGGGCATGCCTTTTTGGAATGCCCCGGAGGAAAGCCAGCAGCCGGCCCTGGAATCTTTTAGATGCAAGGCTGGCTGCTGCTGGGTTTTGTTCCGCTTTAACATGGACCTGTCACCAGGATTTTCACTATACTGGTGATGGGCCCTAGGTCACTCCTAGATGTCCCACCGCTCACCTTTCCTCTGTTCCCATGGCACATGTGTGGACGATTCTAAATTTGGTTTCTTATTCGCATAGAAATAATTTTTGATCATTTACTGTCTTGTAAAGGAAAATTTCCCTTGATGCTGGTTATTGCATAAATTGCTCTGAGTAATATCACATTAAAGCTTAACAAAACCCAGTAGCGGCTGACCTGGAATCTAAAATATTCCAGGGCTGGCCGCTGGCTTACCCTGGGGCATCTCGAAGTGTGTGTGAAAACAACCCCCCTCCCGATCTCGAGTAATCAATTAGCTTTCCCTGGTCCAGCGGTGAGTGGCGATATATGTGGTGTTTTGAAGTTTTTTGTGTATTTTGTGGCGTTTTTAGCTGCTGTGCCGCTTTGTACTGCGTTCCGCGGCTGTGGGCGCTATAACCTGAGGTGATTTTGCTTTGCCATGGCGCAGGCCGGGTCAGGTGAGCGCCGTTTTTCCCGCTCTTCGGGGGGGGGGGGCCTGGGCCAGTTGATGACGCGCATCGCATCGTTCCCCCCGCGGCCCACCCCTCGAGGTACCTCTGCCGGCGCCATTTTGGACAAGCTACAAGTCTGGATTTTTCCCTTCCTGGCTGCAGCGCTGCTTCCTCCGGTGGGTCGCCTTTTTAAAAGGATTAAATGGAACTTCCGGGGGCGGAGCCAACAGACATGGACGCATTTTAGCAGTGCTCCTCCGCAAGGCATTAGAATCTGCTGCAATCCGCCAAATCGGAGCTTTTGGGCACATTCGTGAGAGGGGGGGCAGCTTGCTAGCACCCCCTGGACTCGTTTGAGACCCCCCTTTTGCGATTCCCCGGAGTCCCTGCCCATAATTTGCACATCCCACTTGGCGTCTGAGACACCGCAGGCAAGGGCACGTAATCTATCCAGATTTGAGGACCCCCCCCCCGCCCCACCGTTTTTCTTCCTACCTGACCGGTCGGAGCATAGTTTCAGCTGCAGGAGATCCGTCGCTGACGAGCTGATATTTCCATCCACGCCGACCCCGAGGCGCGGAGAGTGGTGGACGTTGCCCCTGTGGCGGGAGGAGGACCGATAGCCATTGTGGACACGCTGTCCTGAGCGACCCCCCCGGGAAGAGGGAGCTGCACTGGCGACAGCAGAGCGGGCACGGAGGCGAGCCGGGGGAACGAGAGATCCGACGGTCGCTGAGGGGGTGAGTGGAGGTTGTGTGGCAGACTTCCCGCTCCTTCTTGCCTGCCCTCCCTCCCCACACGGTGTGCAGCGAAACAGCGAGCTGCGGACCGTGACGCCCGGCTCCCCGCATACCTCTCCTCGCAGTGGAATGGACGGGGTGTAACTCTGACGGAGGTGATGGTCGTTGTGGGCCCCCTCCCTACTCTCCAATCAAGCAGAGATGGCAGCTGGCTGCACCTGAATGAGGGCTCTGGCGTGGCACCCCTCTCAACAGAAGCTGTTCTGGACTGCCGTGGCTGGTCGGGTGATTATCGAGCAAACGGGTCGGTGGTCTGAGGTGAGGAACATTCTCCCAGCTGGGAGACTTGTCTACCCCCCCATTTCAATATTCCATCCCCATATCTATAAGGTGGATCTTGTTGACACCCTAATCCAGCGCTCAACGAACCCCCTATCCGTGGGGGTGAGTGGAGATTGAGTGGTGGAGTCCCTGTTCCCTCTTGCCTATCCTCCCCCCCTCACGCACGAGCAGTGAAGGACCGACCCGCAGAGTGTGGCGCCTGACCCTCCGCATACCCCTCCCTGCTCTACTATACTATAGGTGCTGGAATCCTGGGCACTGGCACGAGACCCCTTCCACAAGGATTGTGCTGTGCTGCGGTGGCTGATCTGGCGACCCCTGAGAGATCTGATCGGTGGCTTGGGGCGGCGGGTGCTCTCCCGGCTGGAGGACCTGTCTGTCCTCCCGAGTTTGTGCTACACCTCCACATCTGTATGGTAGAGCCTTCTGACACCCCACCCATTCTGCCATTTTCGGGACTCTGGGGATGACATCCAAGCACCCTCTTGTCTCTGTCTGCCCTTACTCCCTTGCATATCTCTCTCTGTGTTATATAGCACTGGCTGCTATTTTATTAGTTCTTGTTGTGCACTTATATTTCAAACGGGGAATACCCATGTGAGATTTGCTGCTGTGGTGATAGGTTGTGCAGTTTGCCTGCCCTCTGCTGACACCTAGTGGCCGTCTCCATGGTTGCTTCTCAATTTATTCTGTAATTTCCCTTACAGGACGACCTGCACCACTCTCTGGGTTCTGGGGCGCTTCTCTCTTTGGGCGCTTCCTGATCCCTCTGAGTGCTGTAGGCTGCTACAATTTATGTCATATTACCTGTGATTTTTACATACTACTAACTTACTTTTTTCCCTCAGGGTATTCATTTCTGATAATCTGTCTAATTCGACAGTGTTCATATCTTTAGTCATAATGTCTCAAGCCACTAGAAAAGGCTTGGATTGCTACTTGGAGAAGCAGCAATCTTCGAATACTACGAAAGCTGATAGAGCTAAATCTAAACAGTCTCAGGGTAGTCAGAAAAATAACAACACTCAGGAATCCCCCCCGGGTTCCCCATTAACCCCTGATTTGCACAAAGACCCGAGCCCAGATATCCCCTTGACACGGGGAGGGGTAGAGGGCAGATTCATTGCTCAGGAGGTCTTGGCGCAAATTACCCCTTACTTTGACAAGCGCTTCGCAAGATGCTATTACTAACTCTATGGTCCAGATCACTACAAGGGTCACGGAATTGGAACAGAGGGTTAGTGATCTGGAGGACAAACTAGATTTTCTTCAAACCAGATCTTCTGCTCAAGAAATGATTATTTCATCCTTGAACGAAAGACATGAGGATCTAGAAAACAGGAGTAGGAGATCAAACTTGCGTTTTATAGGGATCCCGGAGTCGTACAAGACCACCGCGGCCCTAACCAAATTCCTTACACATGACCTCATGCTTGCCCTTGGTCTCCGGGCCACTGACTCGAGACATATAGAGCGGGCACACAGGCTGGGTCCGGAAAGGCAGTCAGTTGGTTCAAAACGCCCTAGACCGGTGATTGTCAAGTACTTCCACTATGCAGACAAAGAATCTATTCTCGCAGCCTTCAGGAAACAGAAGGATGTGACGGTGGAGGGGCATATAATCCTGATATTTCAGGACTTCTCAGCCGCAGTCGCACAGAAGAGACGCAAATTCGCCCCGGTGTGCAAGTACTTGGCTGACACAGGAATAAGGTTCGCCCTCCTTTACCCTGCTAAGTTGAGACTGCTAATTAATGGGGAGCCGAAAATCTTTGAAGACCCGACTACAGACAAAAAAGCTATTCGGTGCAGGGCGCACCTACTTGATGCACCCCTTTCATTCTCTTGTTGTTTTTTTTCTGTTCACTTAGATGACTTTCTCTGTCCTAAAAGTTTGTTTTTTGTTTCTGTTAAAAGAATTGGTTGCTAAGTTATCCCCCTCTGAACTTGAGGGAATAGGTTGTAAGGTGGAAAATAGAAAATGGAGGAGAGGGATAGGTAATTTGTTATGGAACAGCGTTGGTAAATGTTTGCAAAGCAAAGAGCCTACTGGGTTCCAACCCAGAGATAATGTTCAAAGTAGTCTTAGAACTGGTCTATTGAATAAAATGGAAGGGGTGCCTGGGACGACCCCCCCATTTAGTTTGATCCTTTTTCTAAATGTTAACGGCTTTATCTTTTTTATAGATGATATCAGCAGATGAGCTGGCCAGCCACCCCAAATCCCGTCTAAAATTGGTTTCCTGGAATGTGGGAGGACTTAACCACCATATAAAACGGAGAAAAATCTTGCAGCACTTGCGTCACCATAACGCTGACATAGTCCTGCTGCAGGAAACACACTGGAAGGAGGGAGAGGAGTGCAACTTGAAAGCACATTGGATTAACCAGGTGATTGCCACGACATTTAAAAAGAAGCAGAGGGGAGTGGCGATCCTACTAAACAAGTCTCTTAGATATACAATCTTAGAAACAGTCATTGATCCTCAAAGTAGATTTATCATACTTAAATTAGAGATCTCGGGACAAGTATACACGGTGGTGAATATTTACGCTCCCAACACCCCAAACCTCCCTTTCTTAATTGCCCTAACACAACAATTGCAGGAATATCAGGACACCAAATTGATCGTAGCAGGAGACTATAACATTGTAGCTGATGGTACGCAGGATAAATCCAACCCAACAGTGAGGGATAGAGTGGGGTCCTTATCTCCATTTAGGCATATCTTTGATTACCTGCCCTTGGTAGATCCCTGGAGATTTCTGAACCCATCGGCAAGGGAATATACATGTTACTCCAAGGCTCAAATATTATCTAGAATTGACTATATTTTAATATAGGCTCCAGCCTTATCTAGAATTGACTATATTTTAACACATGAGTCGCTGCTCACGGAGGTCACAGAGGCAGAGATCATGCCCATTGCGCTTTCGGATCACGCACCGGTCACGATCTCCTTTTCAATGGCGGCCCCCCAGGGCGGGACGCGGCTTTGGCGCTTTCCCACATACTTAGGAGACTCAGATAGTTTCCGGGAGCTTCTGAGAGGGGCTTGGGAAAACTATAAGGATGACAACATCCAACACATAACGGAGCCCGTGCTGTTCTGCGAGACTGCAAAGGCAGTTCTTAGGGGTTGCGTTGTAGATTTTGTCACCCGAGGGAAAAAAAATTTCGAGGGCAAGGCACAAGGAGTTATACGACGCAGTCTCTAGGTCATACAGAGCTTATCTTCAACTTAACACGGCTGATGCTAAAAAGCAATGGCTGGAGGCTTCACTTGTACTGGATACATTCTTAGTGCAGAAGCAAAAAAATCTAATTTTTTCCAGAGAGTCTGAGTGACGGACCACTCGCTGGTGAACCCTATTCTCCAACGGGCAGTACTTGAGAGATTGTCCGATTCACAGAGGAGGCTGCTGAATGGCCCCGTTACAGAAGCAGAAGTTATGTGGGCAATTCGACAGTTGAAAAATTGCAAAACCCCGAGACCTGATGGTTATACAGGGGGAGTTTTATAAAATGCTGAGCCCATTTATCACTCCAGTTCTGCAGGATCTGTTCAACACAATTCTTCAAAAAGAATTGGAGATGCCACGGTTCACGGAGGCATACACCACCCTAATTTTAAAGCCTCATAAAGACCCATTGTTGCACTCTTCCTACAGACCTATCTCCCTATTAAACAAGGACTATAAACTTTTGGCAAAAATAATGGCGGAAAGACTGCAAACTATTCTCCCATCCATACTAACCGAACATCAACTAGGATTTGTCCGCAACAAACATATCACACTGGGTATACGAACTGCCATAGCGGCCACCATCGCAGGCAAGAATTCCGGGGGAATCCTCCTTAGCCTTGATGCCGAAAAAGCATTCAATAAGGTAGAATGGGCTTGGCTATTGGGTGTGCTCGGGGAAAGGGCGTTTGGAGAGAGTTTTTTACACTATATTCAATTTATTTAGAAAAGCCCACGAACCTCTCTATTGATCAATGGGGAGAGATCTCAGGAGATACGATTGGCTAGGGGCACGAGACAGGGCTGCCCGCTTTCGCCTCTATTGTTTAATCTGGCTTTGGACCCGTTATTGAGAGCCTTAGAGGCAGAGCCTGTATTTCATGGCATTGGAATTGGATCCTTGACAGTGAAACTAACAGCGTTTGCAGACGACTTGATTCTGTTCATATCTAACCAGAGATCGGCCTTACCAAATATTTTGCAATTGATAGATTTGTTTGGCCAGGTTTCGGGCTCCTCTATTAATCTGAAGAAGTCGGCGGCCCTATATCTAGGACCGGGTACCAGGCCACATTGGGGCGATGGGTATCCCTTTACGTGGAGCAAGGGCTGTTTGAAATATCTGGGTGCGCTCATTCCTAGAAACCCTCTAGAACTATACTCCCGTAACATAACACCAGTGATTAGGACCCTGGAGAGGGACCTCCGAGGTTGGGCCAACCTTGGGCTGTCATTCTGGGGGAGGATACACCTCCTCCGGATTATAGCTTTCCCAAGAATTTTTTTCTACATTCAAACATTGCCGATCCTACTGGGTGAACAGGATATAAAACATATATATATATATAAGCTCTTTAGAATATTTATATGGGCCAAGAGGGTAACGGGCCTGAGCAGAGCCACGTTAGAAATGCAGGAATTAATCTCCCGGATTTTGAAAAATATAACAAGGCGGCTCTCTTGTGTGTCCTGAGGGATTGGGTGGGGAATAACAGAGTGCATACCAATACTGACCTGGATCAGGCTATGTTGGGTACCATGAATTTGACTTTTATGATTCATCAACATAAACATCTTCTGCCCCCTCAAGTAATACAAAACCCCCTGTTATTTACGATCTGGAAGCTATGGCATACTATTCGTAGAGAAAAGAATTTGGGCTCGCACTCCTCTCTGCTTCTACCGCTGGCTGGAAACCCGGATCTTGGCCTGGGTAATATGGTCAATACATACGAACACTGGCGCGAGTCTGGCATCACCTCAATCTCCGCTCTGGTAAATAAGGCCCAGAAGAAAACCTTATCCTATGAGGCATTGAAGCACTTATATCCCACCGTAACCTTCCAGGTGTTCCCTCTTCTCCAGGCCACTTCCTACATTAAAAAAATAATTTATCGCTTCTCTGACCTCGACTGGTCCAATGATTTGGATACTCTTTTGGAAAGCCCCCCGCCAAGTAAAAGAGCTATTTCTATCTACTATAAAGCTTTGAGGAAAAGATTGGATTGGGGGGTGCAGAAAGCGGGAGTGGTGAGGTGGGCCCGGCACTTCCCTAAGTTATCCTGTGACCAGATTCTAAAATCCTATAATTACTCATGGTCTACCCTATCAGCATCAACGTATAGAGAGATGCTTCTTCGACAATTTCACTATAATTATTTTTTTTTTTTTTATAATTAAACATTTTTATTGAGGGAGACAGTGGTTACAGCTCATGGCAGCGCAGTGCCAGGAAAGAGAGAAAAAAAAAAGAAAAATGCATGAATTACAGCCATTGCACAGAATACTAATCTATAAAATCAATCACCAACAATCAAAACCATATAAGAAGGTGGCGGGATGAAGGGTGTGGCTGCTTTGAGCCTAGCTCCAAGTGTTTCAGACTGCAATTCCGCTTAACCACCTGATGTATCAGCTGCAACCCATGTCCCCAACTTTTATAAACGGGTAATAGAGCTGGAAGGAACAAAGAATAAACTATTGGATAACAAGAAACACAGGGGGAGGGAGACAGGACGGGCACATCAGGGGAAAAGTACATAGGGAAAGAGGGGAAGGAAAAGGAATGATAAGGGATGAGGGGGGGCCAGATGGGAGGTCCAGTCCTCAAGGGGTCTGAGAAAACCAGGCTACGTATAGAGGAGGAAATCAGGGGAAAACGTGAAACTGTCCCATATCTGCCAGGTTCTCCTGTGCTTTTCCAGGGTACCTCTTAGCGAGGCAGTAAGCTCCTCCATCCTACAGATGTCCCGGACAACGGCCAGCCACTGTGCTATTGTGGGGGGCTCAGGAGATCTCCACTTCGCCGGGACGCAGGTTCTAGCCGCACTCAAGAGGGGAGCAAGAAGGGACCTGCGCCTAGAACTCAAGGAAACCGGTGCGAGGTTAAGCAGGTAGCATATGGGGTCTTCACCCAGATCAACATCTGTCAGTTTCCTGACAATCTCTCTGACTCCTGCCCAGAAGCTGGAGAGTTTCTCGCACTCCCAAAAAATGTGTGTCATAGTCCCCCTGGCCCGCAAGCACCTCCAGCAGAGGGGGGAGGAAGAGGGAAACATTTTCGCTAGCGTCGCTGGAACCCGGTACCAGCGTGTCAGGATTTTGAAGTTAGTCTCCTGGTACTTGCAGGAGATAGAGCTCTTATGGGCCAACTGGATCATAGCCAGTTGCTGCTCATCTGTAAAGGTCCTACCAAGTTCCCTCTCCCAACCCCTCACGTATGAAGGAACAAAGTCCTTCAGAGGCTCCGTCAACAGCGAGTAGGAGTATGACAGGGCACCCCTAAAATGACCCGAGTCCAGGCAGGTATGTTCAAATTGCGTTAACTGCCTGGGCGTCGTGCGCTCCACAGAACGCTGATAATGCAAAAGTTGAAGAGACTGTAACTGTGTGATAGGTCTGAGTGCAAGCTCTGCGACCAGGGTCTCCGGCCTCCTCCACGCATCCCCACTCTGCATGTGAAGTCTCCTATAGCAGTTCTGCCTGATCCAAGCTCTGAAGGGACCCCCCGCTATCTCCACCGGGAAATCGGGGTGCCCCAGGACGGGTGTC
This sequence comes from Gastrophryne carolinensis, assembly GCA_027917425.1. Taxonomy (NCBI): domain Eukaryota; kingdom Metazoa; phylum Chordata; class Amphibia; order Anura; family Microhylidae; genus Gastrophryne; species Gastrophryne carolinensis. The sequence goes on from CM051240.1 coordinate 75,457,088, forward strand.
AGAGGGGACGGGGAGGGGGAGAGGCTCGTCCCAGCCAGGAACCTGTCCACTACCCTCCTGGACGGACCAATCGTAGGGTGCGTATTCAACTGTGGGAGTCTATTCAACGGTATCCATGGCAGTCCAGGGAGAGGGCACGGAGAGGCAGCCTGCTCCATTCGAACCCACTGCTTCAAGTCGGAGTGTCGACACCAATCAATTACTCGGCTCAGATGGGCAGCGGCATGGTAACGCTTCCAATCTGGGAGACCCAATCCCCCCCTAGATTTAGAGACCGTCAGTAGGGAGGCCGCCACACGATGGGAGCGACCAGCCCAGACAAATCTAGTACATAGTCCTGTAAGCTGTTTAAAGAAGGTGTGAGGGATGTCTATTGGGAGGGCCTGAAATAGGTACAGCACCCTAGGGAGGACGTTCATCTTGATGACACTGACCCTCCCAAACCAAGAGTAAACCCCTTTGTTCCACTTGAGGAGGTCCTCTTCCAGCCTCTTCAATAGTGGGGGAAAATTTAAGGCATACGTTTCCGGCAATTTGGAGGGGATGCGTGTGCCCAGGTAGACGATGGCCTCCCGCTCCCATTTAAAATGGAAATTCTCCGTTACACGTCTCAGGCGTTCCGCAGGAATATTAATGTTTAAGGCGGAGGACTTCTGGTAATTGATTTTATAATTAGACACCTCCTGAAAGCTCCTGAGCTCGGCGAGGAGATTAGGTAAAGTGATCTCCGGCTTCGACACAAAGAACATCAAGTCATCAGCGTAAGCCGCCACCTTGTGTTCAATCCCACCCACCCTCACTCCCGAAACGTCCGTGTTCTGCCTAATCAGGCGTAGGAATGGCTCTAGCGAGAGGATAAAGATAAGGGGGGAGAGCGGGCAGCCCTGTCGCATCCCATTGAATAAGTTAAAAGCCTGAGAAGGCAGGCCATTCACCACCACGGACGCCGAGGGGCAAGTGTATGAGGCCAGGACCCTGTTAAGCATCCTGTCGCCCAACCCTATGTGGCGCAAGGTCTCCTCAAGGAAGACCCAGCTCACCCTGTCAAATGCCTTCTCGGCGTCCGTGGAGAGGAGCAACGCAGCCTCCCCCATCTGTCGGACGTGGTAAATCACGTTCATGACTCTAGTGGTATTATCCCTCCCCTCGCGATTCGGAACGAAGCCCATCTGATCCCAGTGAATGAGGTCCGGGAGGAGGGGGGCAATTCTGTCCGCCAGGATTTTGTTGTATATCTTGAGGTCGCAATTCAGCAAAGAAATGGGCCTATAGCTCCCGCACTGTGCTGGGTCCTTGCCCGGCTTAGGAATCACGGCAATGCTAGCCCGTAAAGTATCTCGGGGGGGCGGAAGGCCATCACTCAAAGAGCCGAAGGAGGAAATGAAGTGCGGACCCAAGGTGCCCGCAAGTTCCTTATAATATTCCATGCTATATCCATCCGGGCCAGGTGCCCTTCCGGGTTTCATGCTCTTGATGGCCTTTGTAAACTCCCCCACGCCAATCTCCTCCTCCAAGGCCTCCACCACGCTCTGCCCAAGCCGGGGAAGGCCCGATCTCTGTATGTAGGCCCTCACCTTTTGTCGATGCGCCTGAGACCTATTTTGCGGTAAATTGTACAGGGTGTCATAAAAGTTCCTAAAAGTTTCGGCTATATCCCCTATTTTATAGTGCCTGGTACCTCCGGGGTCGAGGATGCCGGGAATATAGTTCCTCGAACGCTGCCCCCTCAAGGCTCTAGCCAGTGCCCTACCACTTTTATTACTAAACTCGTAGTAAAACCTACGGCTTCTCGCAATCTGGCCCCTGACCTTTACGAAGCTTATGTCTCGGAGGGTCTCTCGCAGTTTAGTCAATTTGGCAGATAGCGCGGGGTCCAGGGACTGTTTATGTCTAGTCTCCAGGCTCCGGAGCTCCTGGAGCAGGAGGGCCGCTTGTTTTTCCCTTTCTTTCTTGAGGTAGGCACCCCGTCTAATTAAGAGGCCCCGGATCACACATTTATGAGCCTCCCACTGAGTCATACGTGTCACGTCAGGAGTATTGTTCTCTGAGAAGAACTCAGTGATTGCCGACTGAATTTCCGCCTTGAACTCCGGGTCCTGCAGGAGGGAGCTATTGAGCCTCCAATGCCCGGAGGGGGGGGGGGAGAGTCCGGAACCGATAAAGTGATGGAAATAGGGGCATGGTCAGAGATCGAAATCGAGCCTATGTGCGGTCGCGAGATTAGATGTACATACCTATGGGGGATCAGGAACCAGTCTATACGTGAATATGTGTTGTGAGGGGGGGAAAAGTAAGTGTAATCCCTCCCCCGGGGATTAGCAATCCTCCACACATCAAGGAGTTGGTGGTCAAACAGAAGAGCCTTAATCCTCCTGATAGCCGAGTAAGGAACGCTAGAAGTACCCCTAGAGGTGTCAATTTGAGGGTCAAGTACACAATTAAAATCCCCTCCCAAGAGAAGAATGCCGGCAGTAAACTCTGCCAACCTCTCCAAGGTAGATCTCAAGAAGCTAGCCTGGTTCGCACTTGGACAGTAGCAGGTCGCCAGCGTCACCTTCTGTGTGTAAAGGGTTCCCCTGACAAAAAGATACCTACCTTCACAATCGTGGATCACCTCCTCCAATTTCACTATAATTATATCTCCCCGCTTAGGTCCTTTCGCATGGGCTTATCTAAATCCCCGAGTTGTTTGAAATGTAACATTGAGTCAGCTGACCTCTTTCACAATCTCTGGGAATGCCCTGTAGTTAAACACTTCTGTAGGCGGGTAGCCCAATATGCGTCTCAAAACCTGGTAACCTTTGCACCCCCCTCACCAGAGTGGGCAATTTTTGGGGAACTAATGCTGGAGGGGGTGAGGATTCCACGAGGTACCAGAAGGCTGTTATTAATTATATCTGCTGTAGCACGAAAAACAATCTTGCAGGCCTGGATCTACCCTGACCCGCCCCAATTTAAAATCTTCTTGGAGAAGCTGCAGCAGTTCTTCAAATTTGATTGGGTGGACGCGGTGTCCCATAAGGAAACCAAAGTTGAATCCTTTTTTGCTACTTGGGAAAGCTTTATTAACTTGATGACGCCGGTGGTTCGAGCTAAACTACATAATACCTTTAGGGATACCGAGTGGTACCTTATGAGAATGGTTGAAGGGGACCCGCCAATTGTATTAGGTCAATAAGAATGGCTTCTCCCTTGGCCTGCCTGACCCACCGGTATCAGAATTTTACTTAGAACCTGTGAGTCGGCCTCTTGGTGCCCCCTTGCTGGCATACTGAGGGGGGGATGGGGAGGAGGGGTGGTTAGTGCTGATATTAATGTATATGATTGACCAGTCTGACTGTAATAACCAATATTTTCTGGCTGTTCTATTTGGCTTTTTTCTTTTTTCATGTTCTGTACAACTTTGATTTACCTGTCCTCAATAAAAAAGTTTGAAAGATAAAAAGGATTAAATGGTTTTGGACCACTGATGTCAAAATGCAAACTCACAGAGGGTGTCCCCTGCACCACTTACTGTTGAGAGCAGCCTGGCCCAAAGTGGTTCTGGCATTTAAGCTGGTATCAAACTTGGGCACAAAGCCCTATTTTCACAGATTTGTAGCAAGTAACAGCTGTTTTAAAGGGTTAAATGGCTTTGGATCACTGATGTCACATTGCCAACTCACAAAGAGTGACCCTCTACACCACATTCATTTGATATCAGCCTGGCCCAAAGTGGTTCTGGTCTCGGCGAGGATCAGGAGAGCGGGTAGCAGCGGCACCTATGTGGTCACACTAGGGGCATCTCTATCCCGGTGGGCTGGGCATTTCATCATAGGGCAGATGGATGGGTGGGACCGTGAAGCAGGTAGGTGGGCTGGCAGGTGAGTAGGTGGGCTGGCAGGGTGATGGGTGGGTAGGTGGGCATGCAGGCAGGTAAATAGGCATGCAAGCGGGTGGGTGGATGGCCATGCAAGTGGGTAGGTGGGTGGACAGGAAGGCATGTGGCTATGCAGGCAGACAGCAATGTGGGAAGCATGCAGGCTGGGCAGGTGGATGAGCAGGAAGGTGAGTAGATGGGTAAGCAGGCAGGCGGGAAAGCAAGCTAGTGGGTAAGTAGCATAGAGCCTGGGCTTAGGACTTACCACCTCCAGCCGAGCCCGGAAATATGGCGCCATCTCTGCGGAGATCAGGAGACAACTGAACAGCAGCCCCCACGCTGTCGCACTATAGGCATTTCTCTCCCGGTGGGGGGCAGGGCGGGAGATCGAGAGAGAGGCTGACAGCAGCCCCCACAGGTCAGTTATGCTGCTCATTAATACATGACCTCCCCTCTGTGCTAACCAAAATAAGGTTACAGCAGCCTCCCAATTACTTCAATGTGTGTGTCTGCGTGTGTACTATGGCCATTTCCCTCCTGGGGGGGGGCAGGGAGGGCTCCGTCATGTCGGCGGGCAGGGCTTTTTTTCTTGTACAAAATTGTACAAAACTTAGGTGGCCATGGTCTACATTGTTCAGGTGCTGTTTTGAAACCTTTTGTTTAATTTTTTTAAAACCGTTGCGGTGCTGCTGACGTCGTGAGGGGGGACTATAAAAGGACGCGCTGCACGGGCTCGGGCTCAGAGAGCACGGAGCAGCGTCGGAGGAAGGACGGTTATTTTTTTGTTCTGTGTTAGCGAGAGAGGCGAGGAGGATATTTTTTCTGGCCCTCCTGATTGGATGCGCACATCCGTTCCCTCTTCCAACATCAGAGAGGAATGGTTATATTACACAAGGTGCATCATTTTTAAAGATAAAGGCAACGGCACAGAACATGGAAATCACTGTGGCCATCTTGGCTATGACTGGCATCCTTGTATTGGTGATCGCTACTGGATGTGCAGTGATCACTTGTCTGTACAGAAAGCAGACACAGGACATTGAGAAGTTTGTGCAGCTGCTGGAAGTCATTGTTGAGAAAGTGCCCCCATCAGCAGCACAAGCTCTGCTGAAAGAGAAGCGGCTCCATACAGCAAAAGCTAAACTTCTGCCCTGTGAGGAGCTGAAGTCAGTGACCACTGAAATCTCCAGATCAAGAAAACCAAACATCGACTGGGAAAGTGAGAGCAGCGACAATGACCCGTGCGGCCCTTCCAGCTTGGGCGCCTTTCTGGGTCACCTGTGCAGATGCTGCATCCCAAGCGAGGAGGAGAAAGAGAGGAGAGCATCAGTTTTCTCTGTTACACAATTCCATACACACATGATGTCTGCTAAAGAGAAATCAGAAGCCGAGCGCCAGACCATGGCCCCACATTCACCATCAGCTGTGACATCTGACGAGGAAGAAAGTGACGAGGGGAAGCCATTATCCCAGCACTGGCCACACGGGGCGCCCAAGAGCAGCGGTCTCTGTGCGAAGCTGAGGAGGAAATTCAGCGCCAGCAAACTGCGCCACAAGTCGTCCACCTTAAAGAAGACACTGGCTGGAAGCAAAGATGACCTGCAGACCTTCAAGAAAGAACAGGTCCAGAAACTGAAGAATAAAGCCCCGGAACTGAAACAGAAGCTGAAAACCCAAACGGATAAAGCACGAAAAAACTCCGCTCCAAAGTCAACCAAGGAAAACTGTGCGTGACGTCATCGCTCCCAAAGAAGCTCAAACTGGCCAAACCAAAGAAGCCCAAGCTCTTCAAGAAGCCCAAGCCTGGCAAGAAGTTCAAGTTCCAAAGCCTTTACCTTATTATTGTTCCCACAGCCCTTTTCTCAGTTCTGTGTAATATTTTAAAACAAAATAAATAATTTAAACTTAATTTTCGGTGTCACATCTCCTTTTTATAAAGGTAAAGTGTATAATGTACTGCAATATTAATAAGTGTTATTTAGCCCCTGAGTTTGGGGTCAGCACATATTGTGGAGTCAATGCTCAGGCCTCTCTATTGAATTTTATGGGGGTGTTTGATAACAATACGTTTATGTTTTTGATGAGCATAGAGGCTGTGTGACATATTGTTTTAAAGCGGGACACAACCCAAACATTTCATTTTTGGGGATCCCGATTGGGGATGCCCTGCTGTGTGAAAGCCCCAAACAGCTCACCTCTTCCATGTTCCAATGGCGCATGTGCAGGCACATGGTAACCAATGAGAGCCCATAGACATAGTGGACGGCTTTTACTGGACAAGAGCCCATGCATGCGCCATTGGAGCCAGAAAATGCCTTGGGGGGTTTAACAAAGCTGGGCATACCATTTTGGAATGCCCTGGGAGATAGCCAGCAGCCAGCCCTGGAATCTTTTAGATTCCAGGCTGGCTGCTGCTGGGTTTTGTTCCGCTTTAACATGAACCTGTCACCAGGATTTTGGGGGGTTTCACACAGCAGGGCATGCCTTTTTGGAATGCCCCGGAGGAAAGCCAGCAGCCGGCCCTGGAATCTTTTAGATTCAAGGCTGGCTGCTGCTGGGTTTTGTTCTGCTTTAACATGGACGGTTGATGACGTGTTCCCCCCGCGGCCCGCCCCTCGAGGTACCTCTGCCGGCGCCATTTTGGACAAGCTACGCGTCTGGATTTTTCCCTTCCTGGCTGCAGCGCTGCTTCCTCCGGTGGGTCGCCTTTTTAAATGGATTAAATGGTTTTGGACCACTGATGTCAAAATGCAAACTCACAGAGGGTGTCCCCTGCATCACTTACTGTTGAGAGCAGCCTGGCCCAAAGTGGTTCTGGCATTTAAGCTGGCATCAAACTTGGGCACAAAGCCCTATTTTCACAGATTTGTAGCAAGTAACAGCTGTTTTAAAGGGTTAAATGGCTTTGGATAACTGATGTCACATTGCCAACTCACAAAGAGTGACCCTCTACACCACATTAATTTGATATCAGCCTGGCCCAAAGTGGTTCTGGTCTTAAACAGGACCAACATCCGTTTTTACCTTAACAGGTGTTGGTCCGGCTATGTGGTCAATGTAAGAAGTGAGGGAGGGCATCCAGAATGCTGGAGCCCCCCCTCGCAGAAAAACTCAGAAATAACTTGTTTTACTCAACTGCATACCGAGCCAGCTGGCTCGGTATGCAGGGGAGTAAAAAAGCAATTCTGTGAGTACTCACCTGTAGAATTGTTTTTGTTCTTGCATGGCACGGCCCGCTTCGGTATTCATAACAGTTGGGTTATTCCGCCACAAGGTGGCGCAGTGGTACTGCAGAAAGATGTGGCACTCCCTATAAAAATGGGATTAACCATAGATTTCCCAGCGTAGACAAGCAGTGAGACAAGAAGCCGGAAGAGAATAGGTAAAAAATGTGAAAAAGGTAAAAAACCCCAATTAACTTGGAACAATCACCATAAAGAGGCAACCAAGAACAACGATAACAAGGGTGGGGCGAAGCGAGCCGTGCCATGCAAGACCAAAAACAATTCTACAGGTGAGTACTCACAGAATTGCTTTTTTCTTTATTGCATGGCACGGCCCGCTTCCGCATTCATAACAGTTGGGACATCCAAAAGCAGTGTCCAGCGTAGGGTGGGATCCCCAAAGAGTAACGGCCAGTAGTTCAAGTCACTACCGCCTGAAGCATCTTGCGGCCAAATGCAGCATCCGCTGAGGCCTTAACATCAACCTTGTAAAACTTTAAAAAAGTATGAACAGAAGACCAAGTAGTAGCCTTGCAAACTTGTTCAACAGAAGCTTGGTGCTGAAAAGCCCAAGAGGCACCAAAAGCACGAGTGGAATGAGCAGTAATCTTAAAGGGAGGTTCCATTCCCTTAGCAGAATAGCCTTGAACCACCGCCTGACGGATCCACTTGCTGATAGTGGATTTAGCCAGAGGCAAACCCTTTCTAGGTCCAGAAGTGAGAACAAAAAGAGCATCAGACTTCCTGAAAGTCTCAGTAGCAACCAAATAAAACTTAAGAGCCCTGACCACATCCAGAGAATGCAGAGTCCGCTCCTTGGAATTAGCAGGATTAGGACATAATGAAGGCAAGACAATGTCCTGATTGAGATGAAAGGCAGACACAGCCTTTGGCAAGAAATCTGGCTTAAGCCGGAACACCACCTTATCCTGATGTCTCTCAAAATAAGGAGGTTTGATGGAAAGTGCCGCTAGCTCAGAAACTCACCTTACAGAAGTGATAGCCACCAGAAAGGCTAACTTAAGAGTAAAAATACAAGGCAGCCTCACGGATAGGCTCAAAGGGAGGCCCTTGCAGAGCAGACAACACCAGATTCAAATCCCAGACTGGTAGCAAAGGCTTACGGGGTGGACACACATGAGAAACACCCTGGAAAAAGGTTTTAACCAACCGGTGATTGGCAAAAGATCTTTGGAAAATTGCCAGAGCTGAAACATGGCCTTTTAGGGTACTAAGTTGAAGGCCCAGATCCAAACCATGTTGTAAGAATTCCAGAATCCTGGGAATAGAAAACACCCGACAGTGAAGAGACTTGGACTCACACCAGGCAATGTAAGCATGCCAGACCCTGTAATAGATAAAGGACGAGGACTTCTACCTAGCCCGAATCATGGTATCAACAACAGATAAGCAACCCCTTTTCCATCAATATGGAGGTTTCAGCAGCCAAGCCGCTAAAGCCAGAGTTTGTAAATTGGGATGGCGTAGCTGCCCCTGGGTGAGAAGATCTGGATCCTTGGGCAAGACGTGCCGGTCTACTGCCAACTGCACGTCTGCAAACCAAACTCTTCTTGTCCAACAAGGGGCCACCAGGATGGCTGGTACCCGCTCCTGGGCTATCTTGCGCATGACCCTGCCCAGGAGAGAAAACAGAGGGAACACATAGAGAAGCTGAAACTCCGTCCAAGGTATTGCCAGGGCATCCGTGGCGAAGGCCAGAGGATCCTGAGACAGAGAGACAAATCTGGGAAGTTTGTGATGGGACGCAAACAGGTCCACATCCGGCTGACCCCAGCGGTGACAGAGGGAGAGAAACACCCGGTTGTTGAGAGACCACTCCCCCAGACGAGACGTCCCCCTGCTCAGGGAGTCCGCCACCTGGTTCTCCACCCCTGGGATGTAGACCGCTGAGATGCAGTGAACATGCTGTTCCGCCCAAGACAGAATCAGGGACACTTCCTTGAAGGCTCGCTTGCTCCGATTCCCTCCCTGATGATTGAGGTAGGCAACCGCCGTCTGGCTGTCTGAGCGGATCTGAACAGCCCGACCCCGAAGGTGAGTGGATAGGCGAGAAAGAACCAACCTGATCGCCCTCAGTTCCAGGACGTTGATTTAAGCATGGGCCTCTTGTGGGCCCCACCGACCCTGGAACCTCAGGGACTTCCAGAAGCTGCCCCAGCCGGTCAGACTGCCATCCGTGGTGACCGTTTCCCAGCACGGGGGCAGGAAGGACCAGCCACCAAGAGAGAGACTGTCTGGCCAGGGGAGAGAGAACAAATTCCTGATCCAGGGACACAGGGTCCCGATCCCAAACTGACAAGAGGTGCAACTGAAGAGGTCTCATGTGAAACTGAGCAAAGGGGACTGCCTCGAAGCATGACACCATCAGGCCCACCAACTGCATCCCCTGATGGATGGAGGAATGAGGACATGACAGCAAAGCCCGAGCCTGCAGCTGAAGACCCTCCACCTTCTGCTGAGGAAGGAACACCTTGACCTGAGAGGTATCCAGAGTCATGCCCAGAAAGGACCTCACTAAGGACGGAGACAGAGAAGACTTGGGATAGTTGATCACCCAGCCAAAAGACTCCAGAGTGGATGTCACCATTTGAGTGTCCCGCTCGGCTTGAGGAAAAGACTCGGCCACAATCAGGATGTCATCCAGGTAAGGAATGATGCGGATGCCCTGGTTCCTTAGCAGAGCCATCACTCCCGCCAGCACCTTGGTAAACACCCGAGGTGCCGAGGCGATACCGAAGGGTAGAGCCACAAATTGGTAATGCTGATCCTGCAGCTCGAACCTTATAAATCTCTGATGACCTGGGAAAATAGGCACATGAAGATAAGCATCCTTGATGTCCACAGTGGTCATGAAGTCGCCCAGGCGAAGGGTACTGACAGTTGAGGGCAGCGTCTCTATGCTCCCCGCTCCTCTTCATCCTGGCTATGGAACCTTTGGGCATAGCACTACAAAATTCCCCTAGCATTAAAGGCCTGGAGATAGCGGGTGTCCACCACAAGGCCATGTGTTTTGCGGACGATGCCCTGCTCGCCATTACTCAGCCGATCACCTCACTCCCGAATTTGTACAAAGTCCTTGACCAATTTGCCCAAATCTCAGGCTTAACAATCAATAATGAGAAGTCAAGGGCATTAAATGTGTCCCTGCCGATGGACGTGGTGGACCAGATTAAGGCTAGCTTCCCTTTCCGCTGGGCAACGGAGCCACTCCCATATTTAGGGGTCCACATCCCAGCCAAGTACACCAACCTATATGAAGCCAATTATCCTCCTTTGAGTCTTTGACTCGCCTATTGGAGGTCTGCAGGTCATACCCAATCTCTTGGATAAACCGCATTAACGCGGTCAAGATGACGATCCTCCCGACATTGCTTTACTTCTTCAGAGCGCTGCCAACTAAAATCCCACTGTACATGCTCCGGGTGATGCAGAGGAGGATCTTGGCTTTTATATGGTCCGCGGGGCGCCCAAGGGTATCCAGACGCACTATGCTAGCCCACAGAGCACAAAGGGGGCTGGGAGTACCTGACATATTTAGATACTATAAAGCCTCGCAGATCGCCCAGCTGGTCCCCATGTACTCCTCCCTCAAACCCCCATTGTGGGTTTTCCTTGAGCTTCCCAACTGCACCGATACCTATTGACAGCCTACTCTGGACAGACCCAGGACTTAGACCCAAAACACTTAGCCCCTTAATGAAACATTCACTTGCAGTGTGGGACTCGGTCAGGTATTCTGCCTCTCTGATGTCCCCCCACACCCCCCTGGCACATCTATGGGACAACCCAATCTTCCCCCCAGGTGCTCAGAACAAATTGGCCTTTAAATGGTGGCAGGACCGGGCTATAAACAAAATATCCGACCTACTCATAAAGGGTGGCCTTGGGTCCTTCAGGGACTTGCAAGAGAAATACGGTATCCTCCACAAGGAATATTTCCGTTATATCCAATTAAGGCATTGGATTTTTCCCCTGACAAAACTGTGTCCTTCCTCCCAGGCGAGGACCCCCTTTGAAGAACTATGTGCTAATAACCCCTTTCAAAGGGGAATAACCTCCCTAATTTACTCAGCGCTGAACGTAATTAAGCCAGAGTCTCACACATATGCGAGTAGCTGGGAAAGGGATCTGGGTCCACCTGGGGGAGAAAGGGGTGGAAAGGTCTTGTATCTCAAAATGCTCCATCAACATCCTGACAGTCGAAACGGCCTATAAGGTGATGCTCCGCTGGTACCTAGTGCCGAGCCGCCTGAGCAGGATGCTTCCGGGGCAGGCTAAGTCATGCTTTAGGGGCTGCAGTGCGGAACGGGACTTTATGCATATTTAGTGGACCTGCCCTATGCTGGCTTGCTTTTGGAACCAGGTGTTCAGGATGGCCAATTAAATCTTTGGATCTAGCATGAGAAAAGATCCTTGGGTGGCCCTCCTGCACTGTAAGCCCCGAGAGCTGTCTAGTAAGCAACATAGACTTTTGTCTACCTTCTCCTAGTGGCCAAACAGGCCATAGCTAGGGCCTGGAAGAAACAATTTACCCCAATCTCGGAGGTGTCAGCCAGGATGAACGGCTTTCTCATCAACGAGAGACTGTCTAGTATCCTGACCGACTCCAACGACAAATTTCTCTCGATATGGGAACCCTGGATAAGATTTGCCTGGCCTGGTGAACCTCCACTGATACTGTAATAACTATACGTGGTGTCTGATGGAGCGCGGGAGTGACAACCCCCCCTCGCCCCCTCTCCCCCTCTTTATACTTCGACTCCTTGTTTTGGGTCACTTTCTCTTCCTTTTCCGCAATACAATAGCTCTAATGTTTTTTAATGATTCCTTTCTGTACATACGCCCGGCAGTGTCCAACAGCCCACTGGCACGCCCCAATAGACCTAGTGTAATAAGTACGAGATAATGGGTGAACAGTCGACGGTGCTGGTTGCGGACACCGTGAGGTTCCGCGGCCCGCATGGTCCCGGAAAAGATCACGGTGTAATGTAGATCGCACTAGTAGTATCAAACACATGTCTCATGCCTCCCTGTACTTGCAATTATACTGTAGACTGTTAAAGCACTAGTTTGGTTAACCTACTATATTGTGAAAATGTATGCTGCTAGTCCTTTTCTTTCTCTATATACCTCCCCTGCGCGGGATGGCAGTATGACGCTGTATGCTTTGCAGAACTGTATCGTTGAAAATTTCAATAAAAATATTGAAACAAAAGATGGCATCAAGGTTGGCGCAAGGCTCAATTGTCACAGATTTGAATAAGTAACAGCTGCTTCTAGGAGGTTGAGTAGCTTTGGGCCACTGATGTCACAATGCCAACTCACATTCTGTTGAGAGAAGCCTGTCGCAAAGTGGTTCTGGCTTTAACACTGGCATCAAACTGGGCGCAACAATCTATTCAATGGTGTGCATAAATAACATCCAAATCCACTCTCCAAAGAGTTCAATGGCTTTGGGCTACTAATGTCACATTGTCAACTCACATGTGTCAGCACATACAGTTTAGATCAGCTTGGCCCAAAGTGGTTCTGGCCTGAAAACTGGCATCAAAGTGGGCACAAAGCCCTATATGCACAGATTTGAATAAATAACAGCTGTTTTTTTAGAGTTTGGCCCACTGATGTGACAGTTCCAACTCACAGAGGGGTGACCCCCTGCATCGCATACAGTTGAGGTCAGCCTGGTCCAAATTGGTTCTGGTATTCACACTGGCGTCAAACTGGGCACAGAACTTAATTTTAACAGCTGTTTTAAGGGTTAAATGGCTTTGGGCCACTGATGTCAAAAAGCCAACTCAAAAATGATGACCCACTGCACCACATATGGTTGGGATCAGCCTGGCCCACTGGGGTCCTGGCCTTTACACTGGCATCATGTTGGGTACTAAGCCCAATATTCACAGATTTGACTAAGTAACAGCTGTTTTAAAGGGCCAGTTCAGTCTAACTCTTATTGTTTATGGGAGCAGCCATGGACCATTGTCTTCTATTGAAAGGAGTAAGGAGGGGTAGTGCTTTGTCCCATACATCTCAATAGAAGACAATGGTTCGGCATTATGCAGTTATTCCATCATGACTGCTCCCATGAACAACTAGTTAGATTGGAATGGCCCTTTAAGGGGAAAAATGGCTGCGGGCCACTGACATCACTGTCGACTTACAGAGCATAACCCCCACTGCACCACATACAGTTAGATCAGCCTGGCCCAAAGTGGTTCTGGCCTTAAACAGGATCACAGTGGGTACAAAGCCCACTTTTCACAGATTTGCATAAGTAACTGCTTTTTAAAGGGGTTAATTGGCTTTGAGCCATTAATGTCACAATGAGAACTCAAAAAGGGTGACCACCTGCACCACATACTGTTGAGATTAGCCTAGCCCAGAGTGGTTCTGGCCTAAAAACTGTAATCAAAGTGGGCATCAAGCCCTATTTCCCAGATTTGAATAAGTAACGGCTGTTTTTAAGATGTATACGACAACTACAACTCCACAACTTATTATCAGGTGATCTAACTAAAGATCACCTGATAATAAACCACTGACCTCCTATGCCAAAATTCCAAATTTGGTGTTTGGAGTATAAAGTTTAATATTTAAGGAGCCATCATCTCCTGCCATCTCTGTGCTAGATCATATGTCCATGTGGAAAGGTGGCTATTGTTATTTCTTTTTTGAATTTAGCCTACAGTAACAACATTTTGCAATTCTAGGAAATATAGAAATATTCCCTGTGAGCTGGGCTGTATTTCCCATTAGACACTCGAGGGTCTGTGCCTAGTGGAGGATAGTGCAGAAGGGCAGCAACCTTTTGGGTGAAATCTTAACCTTAACGCCATATGGTTAAGCACTGGGTGCAAAACGTGCACTTTGGAGTAAGAGGGACCCTTTAGGTGAAAAATGAAATAGAAGGACACTTTTCACAGATGGTGATTAACTGACCTCAAGGTAGAAAGAGAGCCCCAAGGTAGAAAGAGAACGAGAATGGTACTTTTGACCCCAAAAAATGCATGCATTTTCTGTACCTAGTGATTTATCACCCCTTCGATATAGTACCAGGTGAAAAAGTGCCCTTCTCCCCATCCTCAGGTTCTATAGGTCAGTTTTAAAGTGGACCAAAACCCATGACAATCCTGAGTTTTGGTCCTTGCCCCCAGAGCACCCTGATCCACAATGCCCCGCTGTGTGAAACCCTCCAGATTGCCCAATCCAACTCCTCTTTCCCCGGTCCTATGGCGCATAGGATCTGCTCCCACCCACTTGTCCAAGACTCAGCTCCAGCTGAGTCTAGCTAAGCGGACCAGAACGCACCACGGCCACATCCTCGCTACCCTCTAACAGGGAGCGTGCCAATGCCAGCCATTCACAAATGCCTGATGCGAGTGCTTGCCCTGCTAAAGGTATAGCAGGGAGTGCCCCTGCTCACGCATGTGCTATTGGATCGGGGGAGAAGGTGAACCTGGGGAGTTTCACACAGCGGGGCATCCTGAATCCAGATGCTCAGAGGGGAAGGAAATCAAGTGCTCCCCTGGAATCTCATTGATTCCAGGGCTGTCGGGCTTGGGTTTTGGTCTATTTTAAGCCGCATATGCCATCATTGCAGTGCAGTTTGGTGTTCTATATCAGCCCATTTATGTAAAAGATAAGCATTGTGTTGCCATGCTAGGTTCTGTAGTATTATAAACCTTGTAATAGACTATAAACAGCTGTAGAAAACACCTAAAAGCTACTACAGTACAATGTAACAATGTTAGGCCTGGGCATGTATCCACTGCAAAGCTTTTCTGTATCTCTTGGTTCATACATGCCTCCAATTATTTCTTCTGTCCAACCAAACACCTTGTTATGTTTTGTTTATTTAAAGCAGGCCAAAACTCACTGAAATACATTTAGACAAAGCCCCTGCTAGAAAATACCATTTTGTGATTACTCACCTATAAATGGGTATTATTGGTATGTCTCACACCCTGCTTTGGAAAGATTAATTACACGTGGGTTATGGTCCAGTAGAGGGCGAACTTCTGCAGAGATGACTAGAAAAAGAAGCCCCTCCCGGCCCATAAATACCTGGGACCTCCCACACATTCCCCAGTATAAGAAAGCAGTAAGGAGACTGGGAAAAGCCAATAAAATCCAAGAGAAAAAGTTTCACCATATAGAGGATCCAAAATACAACTCAGGGTGGGACGAAGCAGGGTGTGAGACATACTTATAATACCCATTTTACAGGTGAGTAATCACAAAATGGTATTATTCCAAGTATGTCTCACACCCTGCTTCGGAAAGATTAATTACACGTGGGACATCCAATAGCAGTGTCCAAAAAGGGTGGGGATCCCAACAGGCAATAGTGCACAAATTAAACCACTGCAGCTTGCAGAACTTTGCGGCCAAAAACAGCATCCGCTGAGGCCCGCACATCAAAATTATAAATCACATTATAAAACTTGGAAAAAGTATGAACAGAAGACCAAGTAGCAGCCGTACAAACTTGTTCAACAGAGGCTTGGTGCTGAAACGCCCAGGAAGCCCCAACAGCACGAGTAGAATGAGCAGTGATCCGGAAAGGGGGATCCCTCCCCTTAGCAGAATAGGCCCTAATAACGGCCTGACAAATCCATTTACTAATGGTAGACTTGACGGGCGCCAAACCCTTCTTGGGCCCAGAGGGCATCACAAAAAAGGAGTCCGTCTTCCGGAATGGTGACGTAGCCACCAGATAGTACTTTACACATCTAACGACGTCCAGAGAGTGCAAGGCCCTCTCCTTGTCATTGCTAGGTTTAGGACACAATGAAGGAAGCACAATGTCCTGATTGAGGTGAAAGGCAGAGACAACCTTTGGCAAGAAGTCTGGTTTAAAACAGAAAACCACCCTGTCCTGATGTCTCTCAAAGTAGGGGGCCTGAATGGACAGAGCCGCCAACTCAGAAACACGTCGAACAGAGGTGATAGCCACCAAAAAGGCAACTTTTAAGGTGAAAATGGATAGTGCAGAATCCTGCACCGGTTCAAAAGGAGGACCCTGGAGGGCAGACAACACCAAATTTAAATCCCAAACAGGTAACATGGGTTTGCGAGGAGGGCGCACATGAGTGACCCCCTGAAAAAAGGTCTCAACCAAAGGATGAAGAGCGAAAGATGTCTGAATCAGAGCGGACACATGCCCCTTAAGAGTGCCAAGCTGAAAACCCATGTCCAGACCATGCTGAAGAAACTCCAAAATCCAAGAAATGGAGGAAAACACCCGACAAGGAAAGGCCCTAGCCTCACACCAATCACTGTAGGTCCGCCAGGTCCTGTAGTAGATATTAGAGGAAGATTTCTTCCTAGCCCTGACAAGAGTCTGGACAACAGCTTCAGACAAACCCTTTTCCTTTAAGATGAAAGTTTCAGCAGCCACGCCGTCAAAGCCAGTGTTTGTAAATTGGGGTAACAAAGCTGACCTTGTGTGATCAGATCTGGAACCAGAGGCAGCCTGAATTGATCGACCGCCAGCCGGCCGACGTCTGCGAACCACACCTGTCTTGGCCACCTTGGGGCCACCAGGATTGCTGGCACACTTTCTTGAGCCAGCTTGCGTACCACCTTGCCCACCATGGGAAAGGGAGGAAACAGATACAGGAGACCGAGCTCCCGCCAGGACAGAGCCATGGCATCCACTGCCAGAGCCAGAGAGTCCTGGGACAGAGACACATGCCGGAAGCTTGTGATTGTGACGAGAGGCAAACAGATCCACCTCCGGACTCCCCCACCTGCGACAGAGGGCTAGAAATACCTTGTTGCTGAGGGACCATTCCCCCCGGTGAGAGGTCCCTCTGCTCAGGGAGTCCGCTTCCAGGTTCTCCACCCCTGGAATGTAGACTGCCGAGATGCACGGAACATTGCTCTCGGCCCAAGCAAGAATCATAGACACCTCCTGGAGGGCACTCCGGCTGCGAGTCCCGCCTTGGTGATTGATGTAACCGGCCGCTGTCCGATTGTCGGAGCAAACCTGAACTGATAAGCCCTGAAGGTGATGTGTCAGGTGCGACAGCACCAACCGAACCGCCCTCAGCCCCAGAATGTTGATGGGGATATGGGCCTCCTGAGGACCCCACAGCCCCTGGAACTGACGTTCCCTCCAGAAGCCTTCCCAGCCTGACAGACTGGCATCCGTGGTGACTGTGTCCCAACAGGGCGCAAGAAAGGACCAGCCCCCCAGGAGATTCCTCTGGTCCATCCACCACTGGAAGGACCGCCAGACAAGAGGGGACAGAACACAAGTCTGATCCAGAGACAGAGGGCATTTGTCCCAAACCGATAGAAGATGAAGCTGAAGGGGTCTCATGTGAAACTGAGCAAATGGCACTGCCACGAAGCAAGCCACCATCAAACCTACCAGCCTCATGCATTGCCTGATGGACGGACGAGGGCTGGACAGAAGAAAACGAATAAGAGCCTGAAGAACATCCACCTTCGGCTGGGGTAGGAACACCCTGGAATAGTATCCAGAGTCATGCCCAGGAACAAAGTCACCCTTGACGGGGATAGAGAGTACTTGGGGTAATTGATTATCCGCCAGAACCTCTCCAGCGTCGTCACCACCGTTCTGGTGTCCAGCTCCGCCTGGTGGAGAGAGGATGACGTAATGAGAAGATCGTCCAGGTAAGGCAAGATACGAATGCCCCGGACTCTGAGAAGAGCCATCACACCCGCCAAAACCTTGGTGAACACCCTGGGCGCCGAAGTCAGCCCTAAGGGAAGAGCCACAAACTGGAAGTGCTGGTCGTCTACCATGAACCTGAGGAACCCTTGGTGCCCCAGAAAGACCGGCACATGAAGGTAAGCGTCCTTGATATCTATTGAAGTCATAAAGTCCCCCGGATGCAGTGAGTCAGACAGCAGAGCGCAGAGTCTCCATGCGAAATATTTTGGGCCTGATGAACCGGTTGAGAGTTTTCAAGTCCAAAATGGGTCTTATGGAACCATCTTTTTTGGGCACTGTAAAGAGGTTGGAATAGTAACCCAGACCTCTCTCTGTGGGGGGAACCGGACAAACTACCCCCATATTCCAAAGGTTTTGCACCGCCAGAAAAAGGCCCTGTGCCGCCCGTGGGTCCGACGGAACCCGGGACCTGAGGAATCTGGGAGGAGGCCGGCATGCAAACTCCAGCTTGTACCAGGAGGAAATTACCTCCAGGATCCAGACGTCTGTGACCTCTAGGGTCTAGAACTGAGCAAAGAGCCGCAGTCGCCCCCCCACCCGCAAGGGTGAGGGCACCCCTTCATTGCTGAGCGGGCTTGGCAACAGACTTGGGTTTAGTACCCCAGGAAGTCCCGTGTCGGGCACGTCCTCTGCCCAGGCATCTCCTCGGAATGCAGTGAAAAACGTTCCCCTGCTTGACCGAGAGCCACGAAAGGAAGGGTTGAATGACCCCGAACGGGCCGCGCTGCTTCTTGCATTGAGGTAACTTACCCCCTCTGGCAACCGAGTCTAAACGATCACCAAACAGGCGCAGACCCACAAAGGGAAGACCTGTGAGCGCCTTCTTAGCAGCGTTATCGGCCGTCCACTGGCACAACCAGACCGACCGGCATATAGCAACCTGCAATGCCAAGGTGCTGCTACACATACGGATAGTATCATCCAAGGCTGATAAGACAAAAGCAATGAACATCTCACAATGAGTCAAGGCTGTAAACTCCTCACTGCAAGGATCCAATTGGGAACCATCCAGAAGGCCCCAAATTAGAGCTCTAGTAGCCACGGCCTTAATCGCAGAAGCACAAACCGGGCGCAAGGCCGAACCCACACAAGCAAAGGCATGTGAAGCCAATTGATCGAGACGTCGGTCCTCACCATCCTTCAAGGTAGTGGAATCCGGGGTATGCACGACTGAAGTATTGGACAATCCCACGGGCGCGTCAACCTCTGAGGGTGTCGACCAAAGTTTCACCACATCAACAGGAAAGGGATACTTCCTATCCCACCCGTGAGGAATACCAGGGGGCCGACTAGGCTTTTCCCATTTCTTAAGGATCAGATTGTTAAAGTGCTTCTGATCCGGGAACTCCAAACGAGGTTTGGCGGCCCCAAAAAATTCCCCCCGTTGCGGAGGGGCCTCCGCAGGAGGGGAAATGGCAAGTACCTCAAAAATTTGAGTAAGAAGCCTATGGGTGTCAACAGTATCCCCGCGCTCTGAGCCGGCATCAGCGCCAGGATACTGCTGATCCTCAGATGAGTTAGAGTCTGGGAACAGTTCCCCTTCCTCGAGCGGGGAACAATCAGACCGGTCAAATGGTTCAAAATCAGCATAATCAAAGGCCTGCGTCGCGGGCGCCAAGTGTCGTCTCTTAGCTGGGGCACTTCCTGGCTGCAGAGCTATCAATCAGCCTCTCAATGTTGGCCAGTCTTTCGCAAACATCAGATTGCGACTCCCCACTGGTGACGTCACTTGGGGTCATAACCAGGCATGGGGGTGTAGGTGATGAGGCCAGCGGAGCTGACCCGTCCGCACGGGGCACGGCTTGCCGTACAAGCGCACATGGTATACAAATTTGCACATCGTCTCCCAAAAGGGATGCCCCACATATCACACGACCGGGGTTGTCCCAAAGGGACCCCGAGTCCAGTATCCTGGGGAGCCTCCATATGGTGATTTATTGATAGTCGCAATGACAAATGGGAATTACTCTATGAAGCTACCCGGGATGCCCCTTAGCGCCCGTAAGTGGGAGGATTTATAATCACACAGGGAAAACCCCCAATTTGTGCAAGGGACTAGGACCGGGAGAAAAAAAACCCTTTTAATAAGGAAGCATTCCCACCTGAAAGACATAATGAGGGTACCCCTTAAATACATTGACAGGCACACAGATTCATGCAATTAAAATATGCAGACAGTAAGCATGTGTAAAAGAAACAAGGAACCGGTTTGTATATATATAACAACCACAGCTGAAAAGGCTATTGTAGCAATAACAAGGCCAATATAATACTATAAGAAGGAAGGGGGGGAGGCACTCACGCGTGACAGAGCAGCTGAAATGGCGGCACTGGTCCGGGGAAGGAGGAAGAAGGGCGGACCAGCGCGGGTCTTTTCGCGCCGCGCCTGGCCCCGCCCCCTCCCGACCAGGAAGTGAAGCGCCCCCACCAACTGGAGCAGAGGATAACGCACGCCAACGGTAGGGGGCGGGCCGCACAAGGCACGACAAACGCCAGGCCCCGCCCCCTCCCCTGACTGAGTCCCGAGGCCGCGCTCCCTAGCAAAGCTGCGGAGCCGGCCAAGGGGATAAAACGCACACACTCTCACAAAACCCGCGCTGGCGCGGCCAGCCAGGGCACAAACGAAAGAAAAGCTAATGGGAGCTGAGGGAGAGAAGCCCCCCCCACTATCCGGGAAGGGAGTAAAGGGGGAAGCCGATAGCTACATTTTAATATGTAGTGAGGGCTACTCGATGGACGGGGCATCCCAAGTCAGGATCACCAACCTGACGACCACCTACCCTTTGGTGGGGGATTTGCGGTGGAGCATAGCTCCAGGTAACAGGACACCTCTAGAGGTGTACCCTACCCTCACCCGGACCCTACAGCCAAGGCTGGGAGGCAAAGGGAATTGACAAAGGAGTCCGGGCGGCAATAGGAATAAGAAATGGCCGGGTGTAAACCCGGCTTACCTGCAAAGGAAAGAGACAGCCATCTTCTTGACTTGCATCGCCTTCTGCAGAGACTTAACTGGGGAATGTGTGGGAGGTCCCAGGTATTTATGGACCGGGAGGGGCTTCTTTTTCTAGTCATCTCTGCAGAAGTTCGCCCTCTACTGGACCATAACCCACGTGTAATTAATCTTTCCGAAGCAGGGTGTGAGACATACTTGGAATATGGATGTTTTCGTCCACCATATTGTTCTGGAACACTGATTTTTTTTTTTTTTTTTGCTGTCCCTCTCTGTGATATGGCAGGTGTTCATTGCATAGGTCCGGCAATAACATCACTGCCACTCGCGACAGTGGCCATGACTCGAGGAGGAGGCAAGACTTCCAGCCAAAACATTCAACATTAGCTGGAAGCAGAGTGAAGCAGGTAAACTTCATGGGGGGGAAAAGTTAAAAATGTGGGCTTTGGTCTGCTAGAATTTGGCTTTACTGATGACTGCTCTCCTCTTTGGAAACAATCACCCAGCCAGCCCTGAATTATTATAGCATAAAGAATATTCAACATTAGTAATGACAACATTCTCAGACCAAAATTTTAAGCACAATTCATTTATGACATCTGCTTTAATGAGAATAAAGTCACTCCAAATAATTGTAATAGTTTGTCATGAAAAATCCTATATATATATCTTTAACAATATATGCCTTATCTGTTCCTCCTAAAATGTAGTGGAATTTCCTGCTTGTGCTCCTTTAGTGTTTATGAGTCATCATATTACACCTATGGTCTCATGATTGGCTGGCCAGCACCTCCATCAGGCCCCTTGTTTCTGCTGCTTGCAAGGTAAAATGGAAAAGCCAAACTAGTTCTATTCTTTTGTTAATGTAAGACACTATATTATTATTAAATTATTACAGAAACTGACCCAGAGGAATATGCTGCTGGGGTTCAGAGGTGAGTTAAAGCAGACCAAAATCCATCCAACTTGTGAAATACATTTGGCCAAAGCCCTTGTCAATACTCTTTCTTCCGGGTCTAGAAATTGATATTTTCACTTTATGAAACCTCCTGGAACACTGTTTTTTTGGCAGTCAATTGCAGGCAATCAGTTATTACATTGGTGTGACAGATTTCAACAAGTAACAGCTGTTTTTAAGGGGTTAAAGTGTAACAAAACCCATCAGCAGCCGGCCTGGGATTGAAATCTTCGAAAGTCCTGCTGTGTGAAAACTCACATTTCCCAGCTCCAACAGCACATGCACCTTTCCCTGCTCCAATGGCCATTCAGATAGGCTTGAGGCGGGAGCACGCGCTGCCGGGGATACAGGGGATACGGCAGCGTGCGCTCCCAATTCATTTCATTGATTGGATGAGAGCCCGCGTATGTGCCATTGAAGCTGGGAAAATACCGTTTTGTGAGTACTCACCTTTAAAATGGGTATTATGAGTGTGCCATACACTCCACTTCCTTCATCATTACATCTGGGGCATTGTCCAGTAGAGGGCGAACTTCTGCAGAGATGAATATGCAAAAAAAGAAAGCCCCTCCCGGTCCACATATACCTGGGACCTCCCACCAATTCCCCAGTGTACAAAAGCAGTAAAGGGACCAGGAAGAACCAAATATAACCGTAACAAACAAAACCAATGGTTCACCATATAAAAGCTCCAAAATACCTGAAACAAACTAGGGTGGGGTGAAGTGGAGTGTATGGCACACTCATAATACCCGTTTTAAAGGCGAGTACTCACAAAACGGTATTATTCTAAGTGTGCCATACACTCCACTTCCTTCATCATTACATCTGGGACATCCAATAGCAGTGTCCGTCATGGGTGGGAACCAGAAACAGTAAGGAATGTGCCAACTCAAACCACTGCAGCTTGCAGAACCTTGCGGCCAAAAACAGCATCCGCTGAAGCCCGCACATCAACCTTGTAAAACTTGGAAAAGGTATGAACGGAAGACCAAGTAGCAGCCTTACAAACTTGCTCAACAGAAGCCTGGTGCTGAAAAGCCCAGGATACAACAGCAGCACGAGTAGAGTGCGCAGTAACCCTAAAAGAGGGAGTCCTCCCCGTAGCAGAATCGGCCCCAACAATGGCCTGACAAATCCATTTGCTAATCGTAGATTTAGCAGGAGCCAAACCTTTCCTGGGCCCACAGGGCACCACAAAAAAAGCGTCCGTCTTGCGGAAGGAAGAAGTAATCACCAAATAGTACTTCACACAGCGAACAACATCCAAATTGTGCAAAACCCTCTTCTTGTCATTGCTGGGCTTAGGACACAGGGAAGGGAGAACAATGTCCTGATTGAGGTGGAAGGCAGACACCACCTTAGAAAGAAAACCCGGCTTAAAACGAAAAACCACCTTATCCTGGTGTCTCTCAAAATAAGGGGCCTGAATAGACAGAGCCGCCAACTCAGAGACACGCCGGACAGAGGTAATAGCCACCAAAAAAGCAACTTTCTGAGAGAGAACCTAAAGAGCAATATCCTGTAACGGCTCAAAAGGAGGACCCTACAGAGCCGAAAGGACTGAATTCAAATCCCAAACAGGGACTACAGCCTTCCGAGGGGGCCGCACATGCGCGACCCCTTGGAAAAAAGTCTTAACCAGCAGGTGCAAAGCAAAAGACCTCTGAAAGAAAACCAACAGAGCAGAAACCTGTCCTTTCAAAGTACTAAGCTGGAACCCAAGATCCAGATTATGCTGAAGAAACTCCAAAAACCTGGGTATAGAAAAAACCCTGCAAGCCTCACACCAATCAATGTAGGACCTCCAAGTCCTATAGTAAATGCCAGAAGAGGACCGCTTCCTAGCCCTAATCAGGGTCTGAACAACAGCCTCAGACAAACCTTCCTCTTTCAAGATGAAGGTTTCAGCACCCAAGCCATCAAGGCCAGCGTTTGTAAATTGGGGTAAAACAGATGACCCTGAGATAGCAGGTCCGGCTGCAAGGGAAGCCGGTACTGGTCCACGGCCAGCCTTACAACGTCTGTGTACCAAACTCTTCTTGGGCACCTTGGAACCACCAGAATCATTAGTGCCCCTTCTAGAACCAGTTTGCGAACTACCTTGCCCAGCATGGAGACAGGTGGAAACAGGTACAGAAAGCCCAGGTCCTTCCAAGCCAGTGACAAGGCACCCACTGCCAAAGCCAGGGGATCCTGAGACAGAGACACAAGGGCCGGAAGTTTGTGATTGTGCCTCGAGGCAAAGAGATCCACCTCCAGAGTCCCCCACCTGCGGCAAAGATCCAGAAAAACCTTGGGGTTAAGAGACCACTCTCCGTGGCGAGAGGATCCCCTGCTCAGGGAATCCGCCTCCGAATTCTCCACTCCCGGAATGTAGACTCCCGAAAGGCAAGGCACATTGCTCTCCGCCCAGTGCAGGATCAGAGAGACTTCCCAGAGGGCACTCCTGCTGCGAGTCCCTCCTTGGTGATTTATGTAAGCTACCACCCTTCGGTTGTCCGAATGCACCTGAACCGGAAGACCCCGCAACTGTGTGGTCAGCCGAGCCAGAACCAGTCGAATGGCTCTGAGCTCCAATACATTGATGGGGGTGTGAGACTCCTGGGGACCCCACACCCCACTGAACTGATGACTCTTCCAATAACCTCCCCAGCCCGACAGGCTGGCATCCGTGGTAACCGTCTCCCAACAAGGGACCAGAAAAGATCTGCCCATCACCAGATTGCTCGAGTCCAGTCACCACCGAAGGGACTGCCGAACCCTGGGAGACATCCTGAAAGGTTGATCCAATGACTGTGGGCTCCTGTCCCAATACATCAATAGGAGAAGTTGAAGAGATCTCATATGAAACTGTGCAAATGGCACCGCCTCGAAGGAGGACACCATCAGACCCACCAGTTTCATCCCCTGTTGGATAGGGGGACAAGGACTGGCCAGAAGAAGACGGATCAGGCCCTGAATCCCCTGCACTTTGGCCTGGGGCAGAAACACTCTGGCCCGACTGGTATCCAGATTCATGCCCAGAAAGGAAATCACTTGAGACGGGGAGAGAGAAGACTTGGTGTGGTTGATCACCCACCCAAACCTCTCCAGGGTCGACACCACCTGGTGGGTGTCCAGTTCCGCCTGCTGAAGGGAAGAAGCTGAAATCAACAGATCCTCCACCGCAAACCGGAGAAATCTCTGATGTGCCTGAAAAATTGGAACATGCAGATACTCATCCTTGATGTCTATGGACGTCATAAAATCCCCTTGGCGAAGGGAATTGATAGCCGAGCGCAGAGTCCCCATGCGGAACTTCTTGGCTCTGAGAAACCTGTTGAGAACCTTGAGATCTAAAATGGGTCTCACCGAACCCTCCTTTATGGGAACCGTGAAAAGGTTGGAGTAGTAACCCCTCTCTCCAACAGAGGCACCGGGCATATAACCCCCATGTCCATAAGGTTTTTTACTGCTAACAGGAACCCCTGTGCAGCCTGAGGGTCCGAGGGCACCCGAGACCTTAAGAATCTTGGGGGCGGCCAGTACTCAAACTCCAGTTTGTACCCGGAGGAGACCACTTCCAAGATCCAATTGTCTGTGACCTCCCGGGCCCAGACCTGGAAGAAGAGATGCAGCCGTTCCCCCACCCTTGTGGGTGAGGGCGCCCCTTCAATGCTGAGCCGGTTTAACAACAGGCTTGGGCTTGGAACCCCAGGCAGCTGCGGGACGAGCCCGACCTCTGCCTTTGTTCCAGGATGAGCCCCTGACACCTGAGAAGACCCCTAGAGGCTCTGGCCCCTCTAAAGGGAGGAGTGAACGAGCCCGCCCCCCGAAAGGGATGGTGCTGCTTCCTCCGCTGAGGTAACTTACCTCCTTTAGCAACAGCATCCAATTTATCTCCAAACAGCCGCGCACCCAAGAAGGGGAGAGCTGTGAGCGACTTCTTGGCTCCCACGTCCGCTGTCCACTGACGGAGCAAGACCAGTCTGCGCATGGCCACCAGTAAGGCTGACGTCCTGCTACACATGACAATAGAATCTTCCATAGCAGACAATACAAAATCCATGAATAATTCACACCTCTTAAGGGTAGCGAACTCAGCGCTAGCCGGATCAAACTGACCATCAGTCAGCCAGTCCCTAATAAGAGACCTGGTAGCAAGCGACACTAGAGCAGATGCACAAGCCGGCCGCAGGGCCGATCCCACACTGGCAAAAGCATGACAAGCCATCTGATCAAGGCGCTTATCCTCACCATCCTTAAGGGAAGTAGCGTCAGGGGTGTTCAGCACAGAAGAATTGGTCAAGTCCAAAACAGGCGCATCGACCTCGGGGGGGGGGGGGGGGAGAGGCCCATTGCTTGACAGCCTCCACCGGAAAAGGATACTTCTTATCCCATCCCTGGGGAGCACCAGGAAGCCGACTGGGCCTCTCCCATTCTTTCTGGATCAGTGCGTCAAAATGATCCTGCGTAGGGAATTCTAGACGGGGCTTGCAGACCCCCCAAAAATTCCCCCTTCTTTAGAAGGCGCCTGCCCAACAAAAGCATCACCAGACTGTACAAAACCAGACTGGCGCCTGCCCAACAAAAGCATCACCAGACTGTACAAAACCAGACTCTGTCTCCTCATACAATTCCCCCTCCTCTAAAGGGGAATAATCTGACAAATCCATAGAATCGGCGTCCACGTCCCACAAAGGTTGGGCCGATGACAAATGTCTCTTTTTAGCCTGGGCCTTCTTGCTCACTGTGCTAACAAACTTTTCAATGCTGGCCAACCTGGCACAAATATCCGACTGCGACTCCCCGCTGGCACCAATGTCACTCGGGGTACGGATCAAGCAGGGAGGGGAAGGCGATGAAGTGGGAGGAGCCGACCCAGAAGGCTGGGTACCAGACTTCCGCGTTATGGCCTTATGAGCATATGGGATACCGATCGGTACATCCTCTCCCGTAAGGGATGCCCCACACCCCGCACATGGGTGGGCTTTACCCAAGGTGAGCCCGAGCCCAGTATCATGAGGAGCCTCCATATGGTGATTTTATAGTGGTCAGTCGCAAGACCATAGGGAATTACGCTAAAGCAACCCGGGATGCCCCTTAAAAGTCCCGGTGGGAGGATATAGAGGAGAGCAATTTTTAAAACTAGGAACCCCAGGACCAGGAGGAACCCCTTAATATGCACAATATGAAGCAATCTGCAACACACAATAGGCATACAAGTTACTATTAATAGCATATTAATTGAAAAATGTACAATACATATATATATATATATATATATATATATATATATATATATATATATATATATATATATCCATTATAAAATGCCATCAACAAGCACACCCCAGGGGGCCCACCCCACCAGGGACCTGTCCCCTAGGACAGCGACAGCAACAGCCACGCCGGATGCACACAAGATGGCCCCTGGCATTGAAGAACAAGGCCCAGGAAGAAGAAGGGGGGCGTGCCAGCACCAAAGGTGCGCTTTCCCCCGGCCATGCCCCCTTCCCAGCAGCACGGATCTGGCCTGCGGGAGGCCCCACAAAAAAAATAAAAAAAAAATAAAACGCGCCGAACGGCCGCGGTGGCCTCGCCCCCTTTTTACACACACAGCCTGAGAGAATCACGCAGGCTGACAGGAAGCCATATGCAACCAATTCATAAGGGATTACAGCCAGATGGCCACACACACACACACACACAGTACAACTGTGAAGCACCCATAAACAGACACACACACTGTACATAATTAAATCATTAATTAATCAAATAAAGCAAAGGAGAGGCCAGTTAGGATGTGCCAGCCCCCCCCCCCTAGAAGGAAGTAAGGGACCGGAGGGGGGAAGGGAACCCCGGCCAATAATAAGGCCGCATGCTAGTATGGACGGGGGCATCCCGTACCAGGATCACCACAACCTGGTTTTCCGCCTACCCCAAAATGAGGTCTCACGGTGGAGCACTGCTCCTAATGCACCCAGGATCTGCAGCCTAAGCTGGGAGGCTCAATAGGGGTAAATTTAGAAAGAATCCTGGCAGCAATAGATACAAAAAAAGGGCCGGGCGAGAGCCCGGCTTACCTGCAAGTAAGAGAAGTCTTCATCTTCTGTCTTGCTCGCCTTCCTGAAGAGAAAGAACTGGGGAATTGGTGGGAGGTAGATAAACCATATATTCCCTGAAAGTACACGTTAAGCTTTCTAAGCGTACCCAGCTTGTTGTAGTGGGCTCATCTTTCTGGAAGTAATATCTCAAAGAATTCTTAGGCTGCACAGGGTTTCACAAAAAAAATGTATAAAAAAGCTGAATAAAAACACCTTTTCCTAAAATATCAATATGCAAATAAGAAAAAACAAGCTAAATCTGAAAGCGCAAGGTCCCCCGAGCAGAACAATACCCAACATGCATAGGTACCTGTAACCCTCTGCTGACAGGATATATTTCACCATTTTGCGTGATGTTTAACTGTGATGTTTGCAGGAATTTCCAAGAAATTTTTTATATATTTTTAAATAAAGAAGTAAAAAAAAAATAAAAAAATATTATATTTTTTAAATTGTCTCCTTTATTTTAACAAAAACATTTATTAAAGAAAAGCATATTGCATGTGAAAGCCCCATTTCTCCCGATTACAATGATACCACATATGTATCGGTAGCCCCCCGTTCCTGCCCAGGTGATCGCCTAAACTGAAAAGAGCACTTTATAACATTTACAAATAAAATACAACTACTATCCACATAATAAAGGGTTAAATAAAAAAAATTGGTGTGGGGTCCCCCTTCAAAGGGGGGGGGGGGGGCACCATTTCTTGGGGGAATTTTAAGGGTTTTTTTGGAAGGCAAGTAATGGAGGGTCTCGGGGTTAATGGCAAGTCACCCACTAGCCGCAGGTGACTTGCCAGACCCACAGCCTTGTGAACTGCTATAGGGGTCTCATAGATCCCTTACCAGTTCACAAAGGGTTAAAAGTAAAAAAAAAACACACACTTTAAAAATACCGTTTTGTGATTACTCACCTTTAAAACGGATATTATAAGTGTGACATACACTCCGCTTCAATAAGTCTTGACAGTCGGGTTATTCTCCAATAGAGGGCGAACTTCTATGCAAAAAAAGGAAGCCCCTCCCGGTCCATAACCACCTGGGACCTCCCACCAAATATAACAATATTAACAAAAAAACAATATAAAGGATCCAGAATACCAAACAGGGTTGGTGAAGCGGAGTGTATGTCACACTTATAATATCCGTTTTAAAGGCGAGTAATCACAAAACGGTATAATTCCAAGTGTGACATACACTCCGCTTCAATAAGTCTTGACAGTTGGGACATCCAAAAGCAGTGTCCGTCAAGGGTGGGAACTATAAACAGTAAAGAATGCACCAATTCAAACCACTGCAGCTTGCAGAACCTTGCGGCCAAAAACAGCATCCGCTGAAGCCCGCACATCAACCTTGTAAAACTTGGAAAAAGTATTAACAGAAGACCAAGTAGCAGCCTTACAAACCTGCTCAACAGAACCCTGGTGCTGAAAAGCCCAGGAGGCACCCACAGCACGAGTAGAGTGCGCAGTGACCCTAAATGGAGGAGTCCTCCCCTTAGCAGAATAGGCCCCAACAATGGCCTGACAAATCCATTTGCTAATCGTAGACTTAGCAGGTGCCATACCTTTCCTGGGCCCGCAGGGCACCACGAAAAAAGCGTCCGTCTTACGGAAGGATGAAGTAGTCACCAAATAGTACTTCACACAGCGAACAACATCCAAGTTGTGCAGAACCCTCTCCTTGTCATTGTTAGGCTTAGGACACAAGGAAGGGAGAACAATATCCTGATTGAGGTGGAAAGCAGACACCACCTTAGGAAGGAAATCCGGTTTAAAACGAAAAACCACCTTATCCTGGTGTCTCTCAAAGTAAGGGGCGTGAATCGACAGGGCCGCCAACTCAGAGACACGCCGAACCGAGGTAATCACCACCAAGAAGGCAACCTTCTGAGTGAGAACCGAAAGAGCAATATCATGTAGCGGCTCAAAAGGCGGACCCTGCAGAGCCAAAAGAACCAAATTCAAATCACAAACAGGAACTACAGCTTTTCGAGGGGGCCGCACATGCGCCACCCCTTGGAAAAAAGTCTTAACTAGCAGGTGTAAAGCAAAAGACCTCTGGAAGAAAACCGACAAGGCAGAAACCTGTCCTTTCAAAGTACTAAGCTGGAACCCCAGGTCCAGATTATGCTGAAGAAACTCCAAAATTCTGGGTACAGAAAAAACCCTGCAAGGCAAGGCTCTAGCCTCACACCAATCAATATAGGACCTCCAGGTCCTATAGTAAATGCCAGAAGAGGACCGCTTCCTAGCCCTAATCAGGGTCTGAACAACCGTCTCAGACAAACCTTCCTCTTTCAAGATGAAGGTTTCAGCACCCAAGCCGTCAAAGCCAGCATTTGTAAATTGGGGTAAAACAGACGACCCTGAGATAACAGGTCCGGCAGCAAGGGGAGCCGGTACTGGTCCACAGCCAGCCTTACAACGTCTGCGTACCAAAGCCTTCTTGGCCACCTTGGAGCCACCAGAATCGCTGGTGCCCCTTCTAGAACCAGTTTGCGAACTACCTTGCCCAGCATGGAGACAGGTGGAAACAGGTACAGAAAGCCCAGGTCCTTCCAAGCCAGTGACAAGGCATCCACTGCCAAGGCCAGGAGATCCTGAGAAAGAAACACAAAGGCCGGAAGTTTGCGATTGTGCCTTGAGGCAAAGAGATCCACCTCCGGAGTCCCCCACCTGCGGAAAAGATTCAGAAAAACCTTGGGGTTGAGAGACCACTCTCCGTGGCGAGAGGATCCCCTGCTCAGAGAATCCGCCTCCGAATTCTCCACTCCCGGAATGTAGACTGCTCTCCGCCCAGTGCAGGATCAGAGAGACTTCCCTGAGGGCACTCCTGATGCGTGTCCCTCCTTGGTGATTTATGTAGGCCACTGCCGTTCGGTTGTCCGAACGCACCTGAACCCGGAAGACCCCATAACTGTGGGGTCAACCGAGCCAGAACCAGACAAATGGCTCTGAGCTCCAATACATTGATGGGGGTGTGAGCCTCCTGGGGACCCCACACCCCGCTGAACTGATGACTCTTCCAATAACCTCCCCAGCCCGACAGGCTGGCATCCGTGGTAACCATCTCCCAACAAGGGGCCAGAAAAGATCTACCCTTCACCAGATTGCTCGAGTCCAGCCACCACCGAAATGACTGCCGAACCCTGGGAGACACCTTGAAAGATTGATCCAATGACAGTGGGCTCCTGTCCCAATACATCAATAGGAGAAGTTGAAGAGATCTCATGTGAAACTGTGCAAACGGCATCGCCTCGAAGGAGGACACCATCAGACCCACCAGTTTCATCCCCTGTCGGATAGAGGGACAAGGACTGTCCAGAAGAAGACGGATCAGGTCCTGAATCCCCTGCACCTTGGCCTGGGGCAGAAACACTCTGGCCAGACTGGTATCCAGATTCATGCCAAGAAAGGAAATCACTCGAGACGGGGAGAGAGAAGACTTGGTGTGGTTGATCACCCACCCGAACCTCTCCAGGGTCGACACCACCAGATGGGTGTCCAGCTCTGCCTGCTGAAGGGAAGAAGCTGAAATCAACAGATCGTCCAGATAAGGCACAATGGCTAAAGAGTGGGAGGTGCCTCACTAGAAATCCCCCCAAAGGGTACTCAGAGTCTTATAACTGCACAACACCAAGTATACAGTAAATGAATAATTTTATTGATTTCTATACATGAAGGACACATAATTAAAAAACATAGAAGACGTGCTAAAACCTAATCTGCCAGGAGGGGGCGCTGCTGGACCTTACTGCCATAAAAATCATTAATAATATATAGTGCAATATATCAAAACCTATTAACAATGATACCTCATCTATCTAATAAAGTGCTAAGTGCTTGTCCCAATAGTACATCAATTAATAGTAAAAAATGGGTGCAATAAGAATAACAGTTCTATCATCAAGAAAGAACAACACACAAATCAAAAGGAAAAACAGTGCAAAGAAGCAATTACTTATCAGTCAAAATGTGGACACTGGCAGAGAGTATCCCCCCCTCCTTTCACGAGCCCACGCGTTCCGAGACGTGTGTCTCTTTCTCAAGGCAGGATATATATATACATTGTTAATAGGTTTTGATATATTGCACTATATATTATTAATGATTTTTATGGCAGTAAAGGTCCAGCAGCGCCCCCTCCTGGCAGATTAGGTTTTAGCACGTCTTCTATGTTTTTTAATGATGTGTCCTTCATGTAAAACAGCCATTTTTTAGAATCTATAGAAATCAATAAAATTATTCATTTACTGTATACTTGGTGTTCTGCAGTTACAAGACTCTGTTGAGTAGCCTTTGGGGGGATTTCTAGTGAGTCACCTCCCACTCTTTAGCCATTGATTGCATGTAGTCATGAACAGAGCATTGCACCACGATTACCAATAACCACATTTTACTGGTGCCAGCCCCACTCTTCCTTTTTGTAGCAGATAAGGCACAATGCGAATGCCCTGCGATCTGAGCAGAGCCATTACGCCCGCCAAAACCTTGGTGAAGACCCTCGGTGCCGAGGTCAGACCGAAGGTACCGGAGGAATCTCTGGTGCGCCTGAAAGATCGGAACATGCAGATACGCATCCTTGATGTCTATGGATGTCATGAAATCCCCCTGGTGAAGGGAAATGATAGCGGAGCACAGAGTCTCCATGCGGAACTTTTTGGCTCTGATAAACCTGTTTAGAACCTTGAGATCTAGAATGGGTCTCACCAAACCCTCCTTTTTGAGTACCGTGAAAAGGTTGGGAGTAGTAACCCCTGCCTCTCTCCGACTGAGGCACCGGGCAAATAACTCCCATGTCCAGAAGGTTTCTTACTGCTAACAGGAGCCCCTGTGCAGCCTGATAGTCCGAGGGCACCCGAGACCTTAAAAACCTTGGAGACGGCCAGTACTCGAACTCCAGTTTGTACCCGGACGAGACCACTTCCAGGATCCAATTGTCTGTGACCTCCCGGGCCCAGACCTGGAAGAAGAGCCGCAGCCGTCCCCCCACCCGTTCAGGTGAGGGCGCCCCTTCATTGCTGAGCCGGCTTACCGGCGGGCTTAGGCTTGGAACCCCAGGCAGCAGTCAGGCGCGCACGACCTCTGCCCCTATTCCAGGACGAGCCCCTGACACCAGAGACGGGCAGACCCCTAGCCGCTCTGGCTCCACGAAAGGAAGGGGCAAAGGAACCAGCCCCCCGAAAGGGACAGCGCTGCTTCTTCCGCTGAGGTAACCTACCTCCCTTAGCAACAGCATCCAATTTATCTCCAAACAGCCACGTACCCATGAAGGAAAGAGCTGTAAGCGACTTCTTGGCCCCAAAATCCGCCGTCCACTGACGCAGCCAGACCAATCTGCGCATGGCCACCAATAAGGCCAAAGTCCTGCTACACATGACAATAGAATCTTCCATAGCAGACAAAACAAAATCCATGAACAATTCACACCTCTTAAGAGTAGCGAACT
This sequence comes from Gastrophryne carolinensis, assembly GCA_027917425.1. NCBI lineage: Eukaryota > Metazoa > Chordata > Amphibia > Anura > Microhylidae > Gastrophryne > Gastrophryne carolinensis. The sequence goes on from CM051240.1 coordinate 75,490,345, forward strand.
CAGCGCTATCCGGATCAAACTGACCATCATTCAGCCAGTCCCTGATCAGGGACCTAGTAGCAAGCGACACTAGAGCAGATGCACAAGCCGGCCACAGGGCTGATCCCACGCTGGCAAACGTATGACAAGCCATCTGATCAAGGCGCTTATCCTCGCCATCCTTAAGGGAGGTAGCGTCAGGGGTGTTAAGCACAGAAGAATTGGTCAAGCCCAAAACAGGCTCATCGACCTCAGGAGGAGAGGCCCATTGCTTGACAGCCTCCACCGGAAAAGGATACTTCTTATCCCATCCCTGGGGAGCACCAGGAAGCCGACTGGGCCTCTCCCGTTCTTTCTGGATCAGTGCGTCAAAATGATCCTGCGTAGGGAATTCTAGACGGGGCTTGCGGACCCCCAAAAATTCCCCCTTCTTTAGGGGAGGCGCCTCCGGGGGATCAATATCCAACACCTTCAACACATGTGACAAAACAGCAGCCGTATCTACGGCATACCCAGGCGCTTGCCCAACAAAAGCATCACCAAACTGTACAAAATCAGAACCCTTAAAAATCCCCCCCAAAAATGGCGTGAGGTCCCCCCTACCCAGCGTAACCAGCCTGTGACCAGCTATGGGGGCTTGTAGAACCTGCAGGCTACAAGCCGTCACAGCCTAGGGCCACGGCTCTTCTGCCCCCCCAGGCTTTTGGGAGGCAGGTAATTTGGGGGGCCAGGGGTTAATGACAAGTTTATTTAAAAAAAAAACATTTTTTTTACTTTACTCACCTCCGATCTTCATTTCCCGCGGCGATCGGATGTCAGTGACGGCTGGGCAGAGAAGGGGGGGAGGCAGGCGATCAGAGGATCGCCTACCTCCCTCCTTCTCTGTCCAGCCGTCACCGGCATCTGAGAGCTGAACTGCCGGGTGCCCCGATGACACCCGGCGCTGAAGTCATCGCCGGCAGCCATCAGAGCTTTGGAGGGAGGAGGGCTGTTATGCCCCCTCCCAGAAGATGGAAGATCGGGGGGGGGGGATCGGAGCCCCCCCCCGTGAAGAGGAGAGCCGGCGGGAACGAAGGTAAGTAACTGTCATTTTATTTTTTTTTTTTTTGCAGGCAATCCCGGCGGCTGCTGAAACGGGGGGGGGGGTCACCCTATTTTGGGTACTCCCCTGCAGCCGGAAGAGCCCCAATGGGCGATCGGACCCCTCTGGCTGAAGAGGAGACCCGGACAGACGAGGGGTCAGGTAAGTGACTTTTTTACCTTTTATGCTTTAAGTGGGTAAAGCCAGGCACATAAAATGTATGTGGCTGTCGGTTAACTGCAGGGGAGGCAGCCACGTAAATTTTACATGGCTGTCGTTTAAAGGGTTAATAGCTTTGAGCCACTGATGTCACAGTGTCAACTTGTGAGGTAGAATGAATAACGGAATAACACACACCACACCAGATAAATAAGAAGCAATTTAGAATTTAACAGTTGAATATTGAATTATTGAATATTGAAGTATTGAACACAATAGTTGGTGTATAATAAATGTAGCCACTGGCTTAAGGTAGTAAATGATTGTAGAAGAATCTAGTATAATTTCTACTTTTGCAGAATATGGGGGGGGGGGGGGTATCTCTATATCTATATAGGTTACTTTATCATATATGGCTATTTGGATAACTTTAAAACACACTGTATACTCTGTGTAATTCAAACAATCTATTAACTCTATATAATAAACTTCAGGTAGATGATGCTCTAAATTTATAACTATGCTGTAAAATAGTGAGGAGAACTGAGAAAAGTTGACTTATCTTTAGGCCAAATGTTCTTGGTGGAAAATGACAGTCCTGTTATTGCTGACTAAAATGGTGCTCTTTCTTTAAATATTTTCCAAATTTCTTTCTTCAAGTGGTCACGACCTCAAAAACTCTCCTGAATAAAATTGCCAAGGGCGTCCTCCAACCGCGCTGAGTCCCTTTCTTTGCGCTCCACGGGAAGCTTCACACAGTGAATAACACACAAAAAAAAAATAAGTCTTTACACCCCTCACACAGTTCAGCAGTGAGGTAAATAAGGAGAGTGTTAGTTTCAACCAAAAACTTCACTGTGGCACTATAATTTATGTGGCCTCAGAAACACATCCAAACACAGAAGTGCTCCCTGTGACCCACCTCATGGACTCTGGTCTCTCAGAGCTGTGCTGTGCCTTTTATAGCCTGCAGGAAGGACTGCACCAGCCTCTCTCTCATGGCTGGCTCCGCCCACCCACACACACAGAAGAGTTTTCCAGAACCCTCCTAGCAGAGCTTTGTTATATGTCAGTTACAAATTCACAGAGGGTGACCCCCTGCACCACATACAGCTGTGATCACCCTGGTCCAATGTGGTTCTATCCTTAAAGCTGGCAGCAAAATGGGAGCAAGGCCCTTTTTTCACAGATTTGAATAACAGCTGCTTTTAAGGTGTTAAATAGCTTTGGGCCACTGATGGCACATTGCCAATCAACAGCTGAGATCAGCCTGACCTAGTTGGTTCTGGCCTTAACACTGGCATCAAACTGGGCACAGCAATCTATTCAATGGTGCGAATAAGTAACATTTATTTAGTTCAATGGCTTTGGGCCACTGGTCGCAATTTGTGAGTTGGCATTGTGACACCAATCATTGCAGCACATACATTTGAGATCAGCCTGGTACAAAGTGGTTCTACCCTTCAAACTGGCATCCGAATAGGCACAGGCTTTATTTTCACAGATTTAAATAAGTATACGCTGTTTTAAGGGGTTAAATGGCTTTGAGCTGCTAATGTCACCTCGCCAACTCACAGTCATAGTGGGCGGCTCTTATTGGACGAGAGCCCTGCAAGCCCCATAGGAGCTGAAAAAGGTGAGTTTGTATGGGCACCCTGGGGGTTTCACACAACAGGGCATTTCAACCCAATTTCGGAGGCCCTGGGAGGGAAAACCAGCAGCTGGCCCTGGAATATTTTAGATTCCACGCCGGCCACTGCTGGGTTTTGTTCTGCTTTAACATGGATCTGTCACCAGGATTTTCACTATATTGGTGATGGGCCCTATGTCACTTTGTGAAACCTCCCAGGTGTCCCACAGAGCTCACCTTTCCTCTGTTCCCATGGCACATGTGCAGACGATTCTAAATTTGGTTACTTATTCGCGTCTTATAAAGGAAAAATTCCCTTGATGATGCTGGTTATTGCATAAATTGCTCTGAGTAATATCACATTTAAGCGTAACAAAACCCAGCAGTGGCCAATCTGGAATCTAAGATTCCAGGGCTGGACGCTGGCTTTCCCCCCGGGGTATCTAGAAGTGCGTGTGAAAACAACCCCCTTCCCGGTCTCCAGTAATGAATTAGCTTTCCCGGGTCCAACAGTGCATGCGTGGGATTTCGTCCAATTGGAGCTGTCTGTTATGTCGTTCGGCAGGCGGCTCTCATTGCTTTCAGTGGATTTAGATAGATTCAGGCAGGCTGGGACGGGGGCGTGCACACGGCTGCTCTCCCCATTAAAGTCCATGAGAGCCATTTGCCAAAAGGTGCAGCATTATATCTATTGGGCATTGGGAAGGAAACAAACAGAAACCTTGTTTTGTTTGACCATGTGGAACCTCCAGCTCTTACCCTTGGTGCACTGATTTTAAATGAGCAGAGCTAGGAGGAGAGAGATGGGAAAGGGGGGGAAGAGGTCTTTTTCCACATCAGAGGAATGCAAGTTTTAGCAGCATTAAGAAGGTGACACACTAGAGATCTTTTGTACTCTTTCAGGGGGGCCTTACCTATGTGGAGCAGACATATTGCCGGGTCAGCGGGTATTGTCTCTCCTGTAACAATCACTCTTCTTACAGAATCCCAGTAGGGCCGTAGTCTGGGACAGGACCAGAATATATGGAGAAGGTCCCCCCTTGCTGCACCACACCTCCAGCAATCTGCCGATTCGCTCGGAAACCATTTATTTAGGGTTGTCGGGGACTCTGTACCATCCTGTAAGGATTTTATAATTGCACTCCTGGGTCCGGGTGCATATGGAGGTCTAATGAGGCGCCGCAAGAAGTCTCCTCCGTTGCTGCGGTGTGAATAGGATCCCTATACTCTCCTCCCAATGTTTAACGAAATGGAGCTCATCTGCTTCCGGGGGGGGGGGGGGGGGGGGATTGTAATCAACATTTTATAGATGGAGGAGAGTGTGTGTCTCTCCACATTAGTGCTGGAGCAGAGTTCTTCGAACTGGGTCAATGGGCGCATATTCCCCGAGAACCCCTGTAGGGATTGCAAAAAGTGTGATAGCTGTGTGCATTCCCAATTGGTTCACTTCCGAATGGCTCCTTTTTGCGCTAGATCATCCGTTTTAGCCCAACCTGTGTCTGCCCAGAAATGCCTAGCCCTGCAAAATCCAGCCCTGCACCACTCTCTCACCTTGGGGTCGCTGCAGCCAGAGGGAAATTGTGGATTTTCCAACACTGGGAGCATCGGAGAAGGAGCCGGGGAGATCTGGGGAAGTTCATTAAACCTCCAGCAGGCACGCAGAGTGGCCCCAACCGTGAGGTGCCTTAGCGCCTTCGGGATATCTTTCCTCTCAAGCCAGAGTAGATTGGCCAACGGGACCTCCAGTGAGCCCTGCTCCAACCCGACCCACTGCTTGTGTTTTGAATGTATACACCAATCTACTACTCTTCCCAAGTGAGTGGCAGCGTGGTACAATACCGGGTCTGAGAATCCCAACCCTCCGTCTTCCTTGCGTCTAGTTAGGATGGATCTGCTCAGCCTGGGTTTCCTCCCCTTCCACATGAAGCTGGTAAATATAGCCCTGATTTTTCTGAGGAAGGCCTGTGGGACTGCCACCGGTGAAGCTTGTAACAGATAGAGAAGGCGGGGAAGTAGGTTCATTTTGACGGAGTTTGCACGTCCGAACCAGGAGATTCTTCCCAGGGACCATCTAGCGATGTCGTCAATACATTTTTTAAAGGGGGGGGGGGGGGGGAGTTCATACTAAAGATCTTAGACATGTCGTTCCCATCTTGGTTCCCAAATAGGTAACCCCCTCATTGGCCCATTTAAAAGGGAATGCATTTCTGATTCTGGCAAATCTCTGATTTGGAGAAATTAATTTTATA